>OX453283.1:11672793-12372793 GCA_949710005.1 Ricordea florida
TTGAGTATCTCGAAAGATACTAGCTAGAGCCTGTATTGATCAACTCTAAGGTTGTTTTGTTCTGTAATGTTCTGTGTTGTTGTGTACTTTACCAACCGAAATTTGTATTACATTATTGTAACACTGGCTGTCTGCCCTTTTTAACTCTACAGTTATTTCAGGCAGCCAGACCCTTAGCTACTTATTTAATTATTTATACTATATATATTCTCTTTCTTGTAATTTATTAGGGTAAATAAAGTTGTTGTTGTTGTAATCTCCACCAGCAAAAAATTCTGTATAGTGCTTTCATGTCGTTGTACTGGCAGGTTCAGCATGGCATTGCCTACCGTAACTTCCCCTCCGTGTTGAATATGATGCGGGCGATAGGTCTGTAAAAGCTGGAGCATTTCCAACACAAATCACTGTGGTAAGAGGAATCCTCACGACTATGGGCAGAGTGATTGAGGAAAAGATCACAAAAGCTGCAAAAGAAGCAAAGTGTTACAACCTCATGGTAGATGATGTTACTGACATTCAAGTCAAAGAACAGAACATCATCTTCATTCAATATGTTCAACACGCGAAAGCGCAAATCCACTTCCTAGCTGTCAATGATCTACTGGACGGTGCTGTTTCGGCAAACGCCCAAGCCATCACTGACAATGTTAAACAAGATCTGGGGAAGAGTGGCCTTGATATTCAAAATGTCTTGAGCTTCGCATCAGATGGAGCTTCAGTAATGGTTGGCAAGCATAATGGGGTCAGCTAAAAAGGACGAATCCGAGGCTGATCAATGTCGACTGCCTCTGCCACAGACTTGCTTTGGCTTGCGGGGACTCCAATAATGAGGTGCAGTACATGCTCACCATAGAACGTCTCCTGTTACAGCTTAACAAGTGGCTGGAAAATTCATGTGTGAAGACGGCGGCATATCAAGTAAAACACGTAATGGAACCCCTAGAGGACAAGTTCCAGCATGTCTACATGGACAATTTCTATTCAGATCCTCACTTGTTTTTAGAACTGGAGACAAAGAAGGTACTTTCTTGTGGGACCATAAGGCCAAATAGGAAAGGATTCCCTAATGATATAGAGAGTGGTAAAACTACGGAGCTGGGACAGCAAAAATTCGTGAAAAATTCGTGAAAAAATTCGTGAAAAATTCGTGAAAAAATTTATAAAAAAATTTGAATTTTTAATTATGGTTTAAAGATAAAATTATAATTAATATAAATAATGGAAAACATGAATATCAACCAATTAAAAGATGAAGTTTATGAACGATCCAGATTGTTAAAAACAGAGCTTGCTCAAAAATTGTTTGATATGAAAATTACCATACCAAATGAAATTGTATTATCTAAAGTAAAAAATAAATATAATTGCGTTCATGGAAAGTATAAATATCGATGTAAAGAGTGTAAAGGATCTCAAATGTGCATTCATGGAAGATATAAATATCGATGTAAAGAGTGTGGTGGAGCTCAAATATGTGAACATGGAAAGGTTAAATATCAGTGTAAAGAGTGTGGAGGATCACAAGTATGCGAACACGGTAAACAAAAAGCTTCTTGTAAGGAATGTAGAATAAAAATTAGAAATGAATTATGATTTAATGAAAGTAGCACAGAAGCCAAGAAGATATTTAGAATGGCGTGTTGATATTGATGAGTTAAAGTTTTTGAAAGAAGAAGTATGGAGAGAAGATTAAGTTATATAAGGCAATCAAGTGTTATATAACAAAATTTGCATTGACGTAATCACATTCCTGAGCGACGTTAGAAACCGACCTTTTAAAAGTAAACATAAAATCTACTTTTCGATTTCAAATCCACTTTACATTTTGCTTGTTGCTATGTCGTAAAAGTATGCAATCTATTGTTCTACACGTGAACACTAATCCAAAAACAATGATAATCACGTGAAATTTCCGCTTCGCGGGGAGGTCTTTGACCGATTACCGAAATAGATACCACGCTAACCCTCCACTGATAATTATAAATGTTAATATACGCACTTCATGCTCGCTTCGTGCATTGGTTTCATGTTGCGTGGTCACGTCCGACTTTCCGCGTAGCGGGTCTAGGCCATTGGCCAGCTTTTCATTTTGCGTTGGGGAGATTTTTGGTTTCGGATTTGTCTCAACTATTAAATGAGGTAAATTTATTTTTGAAGATCCCATGTTATGACTTATTCCAACAGGTTTTGATTCAGTGTTTAGGGAATTATTTACTCCAAATTTCATATCATTAGTCGCTTTCATAAGTTTGTTATTATATCCAACCACGCTCTCTGTATTTATGATCATATTACTTGGCATCAACCACAAACCAGGAGCAATAGCTAAATCAAGCCGTAATTTCGCTTCTTGTACAGCTAATTGATATCTTTGGATAGAGCTAGAAATGTCATTCTCAATCACACTACTTTCAAATAAAGCTAAGAATTCTTGTTGTGTCTCGATTGCTCCACCACCATTACCATAAATCGAGTTTCTAGTGTTAACTTGTGCTCCTAATATACAGTAAACAAAAGCTTCAACAGATCGATTCAATCTACCAAGTCCTGCTTTAGTGAGTCCATGCCCACTTGTTGGGATAAACCAAGCATATTTGAAATCAGCAAAGTCATCATTACGAAGTAAGGATATTAAATTGCCATCTATTTTCTTTCCACCATCATCAGAGAATTTAGCTGATTCGCTGGGCCATATATTTGCATCAGGATCATAATTTCTTGTAACATGAACACTTTGATTTCCTCCTCCTTTTCCATTATATCCTTTTCCATAATTAATAAATACATCTCCTAATCCTGCGTTTCTACCACCTTTCCATCTAAAGTCTGCTAAAGGTTTATTTAATCCTTTAAAATCTTGATTATTACTAAGACCAAATTCTGCACACAATCGATTATATGCCAATTTGTTATAGGGGTTATTTTTTAACGAAAAAGTTTGTTCGCCTGGTAATGGTAATCCCATTTCATATAATATTCTCCTTATTGTGAAATATATATGAAACTTTATAAAACTACTAATAACTTTGGGATAATTTAAACTCTCAATAAGGCTTAAACCGCAACCAGATGTTGCACACCATACTGCCATGTTTAATTGTTGTGGCCAATGATTAATATTAGGTTTATTCAGCCAACTTCTACTCTCTTTTCCACTATAAAATTCTATAACTTGAGATTTAAATATATTTCTCATAGAAACAGTGAATTTCTTTGTATCTGAAACATATATATCTAAAAAGTTTAGCATTTTTGTTACATCAGGAGCAAATTCATCAAATTTAATGGCTGGTATTGGATATGTTTGATTTGTAATTGATAAACTTTTTGGAAATGAACCAAGCTTAACTTTATTTTCTAATCCTAAATCTTGCCATAATAATGTTTTCAAATTATTAGAAAGATTTTCAGTCCATGTTTTCCCAGTAGGATCATCATTAGACATGATTGTTGTTCCATTAACTTTCCACTTAATATATCCTCCATATGAATCATTCACAAATGTAAATTTATCAAGGTCAACCTTTGGATACCTATTTCTAAAATCCACCCATAGTGTCATTTTATTACTTTTAGAATAAGATGAAAAGTCTTTAGACTAGATAACCTCTTTTCTAATACCTGCAAAACAATTACATCCTACATCAGTTTTCTCATATGAAATTTTTAATGTGTGGGCCCGGTTAACTCTTTTAATAGATCTGCACGAACTTCTCTTCTTATCTGCGACATGTTTAAGTTTTTTTCTGTATCTCTCCTAAATTTTTGACGAACTTCTAGTTTTAGTTTTTGAAACTTTTCCAACTCTGCTAAAATTATAGAAAATTCTTGATCGGATATAACATTATCTTTCAATGCCTTTGAAACCAAGTCGTTAATGGTGTTTAATTTTGATTTTGCTATGGAAACAGTCTGTTCATGTTTGCTAACTTTATTTGAAAGTCTTTTTGATGCTGCACCAAATCCAACAGATACTCCGCCACAAATTCCACCGACAACACCCAACGGAACACCAATAATAGCTCCAAAACCGGTAAGAGAAGTTCCAAGTCCACTTGCGGATAGAATAATTGAAATCACTCCACTACAAACACTGATTTTTGTAAATATTCCTCTTGCTCTATTGTATTTTTTCCTTACATCTTCATAATGTTTAATTTCTCTCTCAAGATTTTGTAATACTTCACTTGATTTTTGTAGTCTGAAATTGACTGGATCTGAATTATTAGGTAATCTAGGATAAATCGAGCTTCCGCTTTGCGGGGAGGGCTCTGCCCGAATTTGCTCGGGACCGGCTACGCCGTAAATTCTATTGTAGTCATCCATATTATATTTTACTACTCAACATGATATCTTTAAATTGATACGAATACGCACGGTATTAGAAATTAACTTTGTTCCATTTTTATCTAGAATCCATAATGTAAAGTGGTTCACAGGATTTTTAGTTTCTCTAATTCTTAAACTCGGATACTTTTTGGAGGGAATAATAGCTAGTAGTTGAGAGGGATTGAGTTCTACATTTCCACCGCTAGGGGTACGATTGTAATATGAAGACTTTGGTTCAATAAGATCACACATTAAGTACAAAGGATTTTCAGACGATGCATTAGTACCAGAAAAATCTAACATTTGTATCTCTTTTACATTATATAATGATGGATCCAGATAAATTGTTGTTTCTGTAGTTAACATTGTGATTGATAAAAAAGTTATTATTTCATCATTACATCGAACATTCATTATTTTGTTTTAGATCTACTTTCTCTTCTTTTTAAACTGTGTTCCTCCTTTCAGTTGGTCCACAAAATATAGAACCACAGCCATTATCAAAAGCCAAGCATTCTTACCTAAAAATCCAATAACCCCACCAGCTGTTTTAAATAGAAAGCTCACGATAGCTCCAACCATTCCTGGTAATATTTCACCAAGTTTTTTACCAAGAGTTTTCAAACCATTACCAACACCTTTTCCTAATGTTGATAGACCTTTAGAAAGATTAGAAACTATAACTCCAATGATTACACCAACAGCACTCACAACAGCAAATACTGTAAACCCATACTTTTTGAATATATACTTTAACCTCTCTCTTAATGGAAGATTTTTAATTATTTCTTCTTTTCGACTCTCAATATCTGATATTTGTTCATCACTTGAGATTGTAAGCTTTCTAATTTGTTCTCTTAATTTATCAACCTCTGATTGTAATCGTTCATTACTTTGTTCTAACTTTGATAAATTTGATTTACCCTTCTTATATTTGTCTATTTCTTCTTTGTATAATTTTGTTTCATTCAAAAGCTTCTCAACTTGTATTTTTAATTCTATATTCTGTTTAACAGCTTCATCAAAAATAATTTTATCTTTCTCCGCGGCACTTAGGGTCTTAGCTTTTTCTACCTGTTGTCTCTCAGAAAATTCACGAAGTTCTTTTATTTTTTCTTCATATATACTAATCTCCTGCGGATGTGCATTTATTTCTGCCATCAACCCCTCTGCGATATTATTTAATTCCTTATTTTTTTCTTTTTCTTCATTTAATTGTGATATGGTATTATTATATCTTTCAAGCATTGTTACATAATCAGCACCTAGAGCTTTTCTCATTGTTTTTGGTAAATCTTCAATCTTAATCACCCCATCTTTATCAACTAATATATGCCAAACATTATCTTCCCTACCAATTAATTTTCCCATTAAACTACCATCTTTTCCAAATTTTACATTAAATGTACCATCATCGGGGTCATAATTTGGGAAATAACGTTTGAGTTGTTGTCTTGCTTCTCTCATTCTATCATATTCCTCATCTCTTTCTTTCAAAACATCACTCAGGTTCCTGGCTTCAGTCGGTTTGTCCCATACAGCCCGGTTCCTTACTTCATCATCTATTCCTCCCTTCGATCGGTTATATTCATCATAACCAGCATAATCTTTATCAATAGAGGTGGATGTTCTAGTTGGCGTCAAATAAATTGTATCATTATTACCTCCGTCATCATCATCTTTTGGATCATTTAGTTCAGTTGGATCTAAATCTCCTGCTTCTGCCATGATTTTTTACTCATCAGTAAGAAATCTTTAAACTAATCATATACGATAACCTAAAAGAATTTACTAACCGCATAACCTAAGGCTAACATACCACCACCTACATATGCCATTTCACCCATCTTTTGATTGTTACTAGGTCTATAATAATCTGAAAATTTAGGTTCTTGCATTTGGCTATATAATGCAAATTGTTCATTTGTTTTTGAAATATTTTTTGATGCTTGATATTTTTCATCTTTTTTCTTCATTTTCCAATCCATTAGTTTTTGTCTTTTTTCCTGATATTCTGCATAATCTCTTTGATATTTTTCCATTGCTTTATCGTGTCTTATTTTTTCTGTATCAGTTTTATTTCCTGATAAATATTTTGCGAGATATGACCCACCAACAAATGCTGTTGAGTTTAATACTGCTCCTCCAACCATCATTGCTATTGAAAAAAATGCCATTATTATTCTTTAATTTGGTAAAATCTTTTGATCCTCTAAATATGTTTTTAGGTACATACTACCAGACAATACAGCTACCCATTTTGCATAATTTGTAATACTTGAGGAGGGGTCGTTCATAAATGATTCTTTCATAGCCTTTTTAGCTACATATCCAACACCAGCTGCTAATCCAATAAGGACTGCAGAATCAGTAACAGTTTTCACAAGTTTTTTTTCGGATGACATGATTTTTACTGTATCAGTAAGAAACCTTTAGATACCTTTAGGACAGAGAAGAAAATCAAATCATTCCTATTTTCAACGAAGCTGGTCCTGCGGATTTAGGAATTGGTTGAGGTTGTGGTACAGGAATATTTGATGTTTGAGGTTGTTGTGTAGGTTCTCTATTTTGTCGGTATCTCATAAACATGTCAAATGCTGTAAACCCTATTCCAATAATGGATAATACAGTAGTAAAAGACAGCTCTGGAAGCCATGCTTTTCCATTTTCTTCTCCATTTTCTTCCCTATTTTTAATCTCATCTTGTTCCTTTTCATGTTTCATTTGTTCCTCGGCTCGTAGGGTCTCTCTAGCCAATGCTTCTTTCGCTTTTTTGTTATATTCTGCCAATTTTTTACCAGCTGCAACCTTTTTAGGGTCTTTCGCCCGTAGGGCGGCCCCGGCTCCGCCGGTTTCTTTCTTTTTAGTATCTTTATTTTCAGGTGCTGGATCTCTTGTAATTTGTTCAACAACTTCTGTTCCTCCTTCACTTCGTTCAGTTCAGTCAGACATTATTATTTATTTCCAAAAGTAAAGAATCTTTAAATCAGTATCTGGATAAGTTTTGCTAGCATCACTACGTATTTGTTCTTTTAGCATCTCAATATCTTTTATAATTTCTTTAATTTTTTGGTTTTTATGATCTATTATCCTTACAGCATCTTCAATCGCTTTAATAGCTTTCTTTGTAATTTCTATATTTCTTTTAACAACTTCTTCATACATGATTTTTTACAAAACATTAAGAAATCTTTAAATCGGCTTTGCCGGTCAGCTATGCTCAGTAAACAGTATCATACCCTCCAGCATTTTGCTCAGTAGCCTGCTCAGTTTTGTTGGAATCATCTATATTTTTACTTGTAACTTGTTGTATTTCTGCTCGAAGAGCAGGCCCAGCTTCGCTGATTTTACCTATTTTAACATGTTTAGCAACCTGGAATAGCCCGCTAGCAAGTGCTGCCAATCTTCCTGCTTTCAATGCTAAGAGCCCTACAATGTTTGTTAGTTCACGATTAACCAAATCATCATTCTTCAAATCATCGCAAAGAGCTTCTATATCATCTACAGGAACCATGTAAGAAATAACTTTAGAAATTAATTGAAGAGATGAATCTACTAACCCACCATTAATTTTCTTACCCAATACTGCCTGATATCGATTATAATATTTCTCAACATCTTTCGCTGATAATTTTTTTATATCACCTAGACTCATATCAACTCCCAAATATTCCTTTGTGGTTCCAAGAGCTGCTAGAATGGCTAGTGATTCTTGTTTGATTTCAAGTTCATTATCATCATTATCTTTTACCTCTGTCTTTCCTACAGTCTTTTCTTCTATATAATCTTCAATTTCTGTCATCTTGCAATTTTCTTACCTAAGGTCAGGTCTTTAAATTTATAACTTCAGGAATCTCCAAATAACAATTAAATGGGTGACGTAAAGATAAACAAAGTCTAGAATATTTTTCAGTTTTCAGGAGTTTTACAAACTTTTTACTAGTTTCAGGGTCTAAATCACCCCCATAATCTTCGAAAAACATCTTCATACCTTTTTGTGATGGGTTATGGAAAGTAACAACACAAGCTACATTTTCACGGAATGGTTTTGCTATGGATGTTAATTGTTGAGTGAGAACCCAAACTGATAATCCATGATGTCTTCCGGAGAATGCCAAATCTATAAACTTGTTTGATCGCTTCTTCAAATCATTAGAAACAGCACAATCATCTAAAATTATTAGTGTATTTGTTCCAGAAAATAAAGTTTGACAATCAGTTAACAATTCATTAATCTCATCAATGTTACTAGCATCTGGTGATAATACAAAGAAACGTTTATCTCCTCGTGCAAAATTATGATATGTTTTATTCTTAGAATAAGTTGGACATATTAAAACAATGTAATCAAAAATTTTTAGGAATGGTCCTCTTAGCTGATTAATGAGGTACTTTGTTTTTCCACAATTTGTTGGTCCGGTTATGATACAATGGAATGGTATTTTTTCTCGTAATTCTTCCATGATTTTTGTATCATAACTAAAGGTTTTTTAAGTTAGTACTTAATTGATCTCAAACCTGAATTCATTATTTCCATCATTGCATCAGCCACAACAAACATATGACAGGTTATAGTGCCAGATCCACTTTGTTTTCTTTTAATTTCTAGTTTTACACCATCTTGTGTATTGTTTAATGCTAGACCACCCCCATGAATACCATTATCAGGGTGAGTTCTCATATCAACCCAAAGAGCAAACTTATCAGCATAAAAATCCTTTTCTTTTACCGACCATCGAGCAAAGCTCTCCCCGGCGAAGCCGGAACGGGAGGAACCAAAACGTTTCTTTACCGACTCCCACAGATCTGATGGTATCATTCCCTTAGAGTATAATCGATTTGGAACACCATCAACATCTATATTAATCGAGGTTATACCTGGATTGTAAAAATTCTCAGAGTTGCGTGCTCCTGCTGCGATTGGTAATGTAAACAAACATAATATCCCTGTCATTGATCTTCTAGGTAGATTAATATGCTGATTTATAACACCATCACCGCCTATAGAAAAGGTAAAAGTTTTGTGGAGAGTGACATTTTCATAGAAGAAACCTTTACCAACTTGATAGGCCGCTTGTGCCTCGCGAGCTAAGTATTCACTTGAAATGGAAGAATATTCTAACTCAAGGTTTTTGATTGAATAAGAAGGAGTCTTACTAGTATCAGAATAAACAACAATATCATTAACTGGAGCAAGTGTAATCTCAAAGATTAGATGATTATCTAGTGCTTTTGGATAGAAAACTCCATGATCGTTTAGAATAGGGTGATTTAGTGGTATACGATACTTGGTGTTATGTACTGATGCAAGGGTAACTGCCTTAACATCTTGGGTTTTCTTATCACCCGCATTTGTCCTGAGCTTTCTCATGTTTTCAGAAGAAATACCTTGTTTTAATCTATCTTCACGTTCTTCATCTGTTAAGAATAAATCGTGATAGGTTTGAAAAAGATCATATCTTTGAGTATCCTGTAATGTTTCACCTCCAAAAAGAACTCTAAGTCTAGATACAAGATTACTACCTACATTATTTACAAGTGTATTATTAGCATGCCCATCTACATCTAAATCAAATAATAGAGATACACTTCCAGGTACAATCACTAAATTCTCAGAAAGTTTTGGTATATTTATATATAATGTTTCTCCAGGGCTGGCAGATGATGGATTGAGAGTAATTCGGTTCATTGTTGATTCTGCTTTCAAACCAAATGGCTCTCTAGGAATTCTATTTGGATTAATTTTTTCAGACGTCATTGTAATTTATAAGATACTTTGGTTAATCTTTAAACCCCTTTGCTTTATTATTCTCTAATTTATTAATATGTTTTAATAACTTTTCTCTCGCACTGGGGATTAAAATCAAAACATTAAAAATATCATCACCATCTTCCATATCTAGAATTTTTTTAATGATAATTTTTTTCATAATGTTAATTTGATATCTTGAAAAAATTATTTTTTCTTCCACCATTTTAATTTATAAGATACTTTGTTAATTTTTTAAATGAATAACGAAAATATACTTTCAAAAATATATTATTCAACTGAAGGATATTGGAAAGGATATTCTGCTATTAATAAATTAGCAGGAAAAGCAAAAGTAAATGAAGATTCTGCAAAACAATGGTTAGAGAAACAAGCAATATGGCAAATCTATCTTCCGGCTCCCAAGCATATACCTAGACCTCACTGGACCGTGGATAAACCAAATCATATTCACCAAGCAGATTTATTATTTTTACCGCATGATAGAGTTGGAAGAAAAACATATAAATACGCATTAGTTGTGGTTGATGTAGCATCAAGATATAAAGATGCTGAACCATTAACCTCAAAAGAAAGTCGAGAAATTTCAAATGCTTTTACAAAAATATATTCCAGGAAGTTAAAATATCCCAAAACATTAATGGTTGATCCTGGAAGAGAATTTATGGGTGAAGTTACTAAACTTATGAATTATCATAATGTAAACATACAAAGAGGTGAAGCTGGAAATCATAGAGCTCAGGCGTTTCTAGAAAACGCAAACAGAATATTAGGTGAAAGATTATTTAGTCATCAATATGCACAAGAAATGTTGCAGGATGAAAGGTCCAGAGTATGGGTGAAACGATTACCGCATATTCTAAAAACTTTGAACAATACACCAACAAAAATAACTGGTAAAGAGCCTGATAAAGCTATAAAACAGAAAGAAGTGGAACTTGAAACCAAAAGATATCATCGAGTTGTTGGTCTTGATGAGGTAAGATTATCTCCTTTTGTTAGAGTTAGATATTTATTATCTCCTGGTGAAATTGAGGGTGGTGAAAAAAGGCGAGCTACAGATCCTATTTGGAGTATCAAAGTTTATAATATTACGCGTAGCGTTGTTTCATCAAATCAACCAGTTTTGTATTATATCCAACAAGAGGGTGAGCAAGATAGACCTAGACGAGGATTTCTAAGGGAAGAATTGCAGGTTATTCCTTATGATACTGAGTTACCTCCTAATTCTGTTTTGGAACGGGCGTAGCCCTCCCCATCGACCCTTTGGCCCCGGAGGGGTCCCGGCTCCGCCGGTCGGACCTCCCCGCTTCTCGGAGCTTAGCTGGAAAGATGATATTCATATTATCATCTAATTCTGTTTTGGAAAGATAATGTCCATATGGAAGAGTATTTATCCCATCTTTTAAAACATCCCTTTTATCATCATATGCAGATAATGCTTTTTTATTAACAGTTTTTGAGTAAAGATTATGTAGATTTGATCCAATTAAATTCTGTAATCTCATTTGAGGTTCCCTAGTTTCCAGACAATTTTTAAAATCATTAAAACATATTGTTTTCTTAACAACTGATTTCTTTGTTCCTTTATCCTTTTTTATTTCATCACCATTATCCATTTTTAAACTATATTGTTTAGCCCCTAGACCTACAAACTCTGTAGGTATCATTCCACCAAACTCATCTTTGAACATTCCAATTACTTTTTTGTTTACACCGGTCTCGATTCCAGATGGGTGGTCTTTAGGGTAATTACTGGTGTCAAACTTTTCTCTAACATCTGGACTTATATCTTTGTAGAAATCTGGAGTTTCTATATGATATAGAAGACTATCAGTATCAGTCATAAGTAATTCAGCCTTATCTCCATATTCATTTTTAATATAATTATAATGAAAATCATACATTATTGCTTTACTTCGATCTAAAATGCAAAACCCCACATAAATTGGTTTATTAAAATTTATTTTTATTTTCTTCATATGGATAGCTGCCAGTTCATCAGAAAAGATAGTAAAATAATCAAAGTTTGGTTTTTTTATTAATTTTTCAGCTGCACTTACTTTATTAACTAATCTAACATCTATCCTTTTTCTCAAATTTTCCATTGTTTTACCAAATACAGAGTTATTCATTAACTTGAAGAAATCCTTTTCAAAATCATTAGCTGCTTGAGCTCTGAATTTAGTATTCAAATCAATGTAAGGCTTTAGCCATGTAGACTCTTTAAATTTAATGCCTTTATTAATTTTTGTTATTTCTAATCCCATACTTTCATAAAATTTTAAAGTCTCATGATAGACAACATACCTTTTCTTATCAAATAGGTTTGGTATTAATTTCTGAACTTTATTAACAGTAAGTTTGTCTGGTGCTAAAGGAAGATCTTTATGTTTATTATGAAGATTTTTTGGGTATTTCAAATCAACCATAACTATACAGGGTATATCTCTCCAATTTTTAAGCTCCTCTTTAGTCATCCATTCAAATCCATGAGTTGGTAGATTTCCACTCATTCCTGCACCATATAAGTTATTTGCATCAAGATATGTAATATAGCTTTTAACTATATTTTCTACAAAGTCTACCATATATGGATTGTTAGCTTTAGCATATCTTTTTGATACTTGAGATACGCCACCTCTAATACCTCTTTCAATCATAAGTAACATATTGACATCAGTAAACAACTCCAATTTAACTTTGGTTAATTTTAACATTGCATCCCAAGATAGACCTGGTGATGTAAAATAGTGGGCTGGATCTAAACCATAATTATTTTGACAAACATCTCTAAAGTTCTCAAATACATCCGATAAAAGTAAAACATCCGTCTTGAGATATAGATCATGATATTCTCTCATTGTTTTCATATTGAAGGTTTTCCATACATTTTCAGCGTGTTGGTAATCATCATCACTTATATCTTCATCATTTAATTTTGAATGAAATGCCTTCTTTGGTGGTAGTTTTGTTTCATTTAGTTTATTAATACTAGTAAAATCATCATAATTAAACACTCCTTTTCTCATCACTAAATATGTTTTATCGTCAAATTCCTTTTTTGTTTCGGTTAGTTTATCATCTTTTGGAGAAAGACATCTTTTTTTAGCTAACAAGCAATTCTCACATTTTCCACATCTGCCAATACTTTTATGCTCAATATCTTTTCCATCTTCAATGTATCTTTTCATACAATCCGGTGGTTTGCATGTCTTACACTTTCCACATTTGGTGAGATTATCAACTAAACTGCTAAGACCGCTTTGCATAAATTTGTAAGAATCAATGAATCTTATTATTCTATTAATGGGTTTACCTTCATCATGACCAATTAAAATTTTCTTTGAGAAACTAATATACTTTTCATTAGTATTAGCTAAACAGCTTATTTCGCCTTTTGTTTTAGCAAGATTCTTAATAAATAAATGAGAATCATATCCTGACATATTATGTGCTATTACTGGAATGAAATTAGGAATAACATATTTTATATTACACTTATTATGGGCAGCTCCTCTATATTTTCCTGTAAGATGGCAATGATCTATTACTTTTTTATAATCTTTAATTTTACTTTCTGTAAATTTTCCTTCACATATATGGCAATGAGTTGCATTTTCATGTTCTTTTTTAATTGTTTCTGACGCTTTATTCATATCATAGAATCTAAACTTTTCTTTTCTTTCTTCTATTATTTTATAAATTTTTCTAATATCTCTTTCTAAATATTCTACAAATATCTGTGCAACATCTTCATAATCTGATTTTGCTGTATATTGCACAATTTTATTAAAATCGGGGGGTAATATGCTATCATCAAAACACTTTATATAATAACAAAATCCTGATGGATTATGCTTCTGATATTTTACAGTAAAGCTTTTACTTTTATCTGGATAGTGTGAATCTATTGGTATTAAATAGCTCTCAAAGTCTACATAAATAACAAAGGGTGCTCGCATTTTATTTTTATAATTTTTGAATTGAATAAATTTTGGACTTCCATCTTTATTCTTTACCATATTGATTATAACTTCTCCATTTGAATCGCAGTATATTTTATGTTCATCTAAATATTCTTGTTTATAGAATGAGTTGAAACATCTAAGACAAAAATATTTTTTGTTTTTATTTTTATCAATTTCAGAGGATAAAAGCCTACTAATATCAGTTACCAAACAGTAATGGTTTTCTTCACCATTAGATATTAAAATTAATGTTATAATTTTACAGTTGCATATCTTACATTCTTCTTTGTTACAATCACATTTCTTACAACCGCATTTCTCGCATTCTTGTTTTATACATTCTTCTTTCTTACATTCTTGTTTTATACATTCTTTTTTCCTACATCCACAATTATTACATTCTTCTTTTTTCTTACAATCACATTTATCGCTTATTCTTAGAGGATATATTTTATTATCTTCATATCCCAACACATTAATAACATATGGATTTTGTTTTTCAAACCTATCAATTTGTTTTAATGGGGTAGGAAAGTCTATTCCTTTCCAATTTAACTTTTTAGAATTTTCCCTCAATTCATCATTTACTCTCTCTCTATGATTTTTTCTAGGAAACGCTCCTTCTGTTATTGCATACTTAAAACATTCCTTATCTTTAAAATTCTGAGGGTTAATAATAGCTTTTTTTGATGCTAATCTTGCGGGTAATGGAAAATATGAACTTCCAGAAATAGTTTCGTAGGGAACTAAACCAATATCAAAACATACTACAGAATCAAATTCAAAAACACCTGAAGGGTTATTATTTATAAATTTTTCAATCTCATTAAGTATGTTTTTAATCATTGCATCAAATAATTCTGATAAATTAGTTGCTTCAGTAATTATTTTTGGTGAAGAATGAAAGAATTTTTCAGTTTCTATTTTTAATTTATTTGTTCCCAGAAAAGAACTTGTTACAAACTTACATGTTAATATAAATTTACCTTTTATTGGTTTCTTTTCCTGATTAATTCGATCTATAACTTTTTGTTTTATTTTTTTCATGAATTCTTCAGGATCATATCCTTTCTTTCCATCTATCCTGCAAGTTTTCAAATATCCTTTTAATGCTTTTTTTTGTTCATTAAATGTGATCTCTTCCTCATTTTCTTGTTCATAATTTTTTACATTTCCTTTTGTTTTAGGTCTAGCACCCTCTTTCTCATAATCTCTATCTATGATTAGATCTTTTTTTTTTTTTTGTTCTTTCTATTCCTCCTCCTTCTTTTTTTTGTTTTTGTTTTATCCTCACCTATAGTTGATTCTTCTTCTCTTTCAGGTTTTATTTTAGGTTTAGCACCTTCTTTCTCATAATCTCTAAAACTTTCTGTAATTGTTGTATTGGGCTTTTGTAATTGAGCTTGTAGTCTTTGTATTTTTTCTTGATTTTTTTGTATTTGTTCTTCTTGTTGTTTTATTTTATTTTGTTCTTCTTGTTGTTTTATTTGTTCTTCTAGTTTTCTTATTTGTTCTTCTTGTTGTTTTATTTGTTCTTCTTGTTGTTGTATTTTTTGATTATAATAGGTTTTTGATTGATAAATATTTTTCTCAACTCTAAGTTTAGGTTTTGAAATGGGTCTAGGAATAAGGCTTACTGCTTTTCTAGTATTTAAAACATCTGGAGTTTGTTTTCTTGGAATACGAGGTCTTGGATTTAATACCTCTGGTGTTTGCGGTCTATTATCAATAAGTCCTCGCCGGTAATTTTCCAAATCTTCAACTGTTTTAATTCCCATTTCATCCAATGCTTCAATTTTTCCTGCTTTACGCATTTCGTGCCATTTAGGTAATTTCAATTCTTTTACAATTTGTCTCAAATCAACATCTTTTAATTGGTTGATATTCATGTTTTCCATTATTTATATTAATTATAATTTTATCTTTAAACCATAATTAAAAATTCAAATTTTTTTATAAATTTTTTCACGAATTTTTCACGAATTTTTTCACGAATTTTTCACGAATTTTTGCTGTCCCAGCTCCGTAGTTTTACCACTCTCTGATATTGTTATTACAAAGGTAATGGAGAAGAGAATGAGCTGAGGAGATTACTTATGGCGTTGCCATGACAATCTTGTTGCTATGTCATGGTACGATCGACATCCTGTCTACCTGATTTCAACAATTCACCCCCTGGACAATCATGGTGTTCCCTGTTCTGTTCTGTTCTTAGAAGAAGCAGAGATGGTCCTAGACAGGAAATACCATGCCCCCCAGCTCAGTTGGACTACCATGGGTGGAGTGGACTTAGCGGACCAGATCTCTACAAGAAGATCCGCCATGTAGGTATTCGCATCAACTCACAGATAGGTCGGTTGGAAATTCACCGATTCAAGACAGGATAAGGGCTCTTAATGTCATTATTTGGGATGAAGCCAGTATGTCGAGCAGAAGAATGTTTTAACTTGTGAACTTTCTCCACCATGAACTTGCAACCAGTGAACTCAGTTAAAGCCTACCTTTCGCCGGCAAACAAATAATTCCCATAGGAGAATTCTTGCAATTGCAACCGGTTCCAAACCTCTTCGATGACGCAGACTTCATGTTTTATTCTCCCTTGTTTGACTTCAGCATACCTCATCATTTTGGCTTAACCAAATTAATGCATCAATCGGAAGATGACAAAGAATTTATATCAGCTCTCGAGGAGATAAGAATGGGTCAATGCTGCATTTCATCAGAGGGCTATCTCTCTTCCTTAGACCGAGTGTTCCCACCAGCATTAAAGGAAGTAGCCACGCAACTTTTTTTTCAAAAAGTGCCTGTGAATGTGTCGAACAAAAGGGAGCTTGATGCATTACTTGGCGAGTTGTTAACCTTCGAGGCATCATTTGAAAACAGCAATTCTAAGAGCATGTGTTGACCAGGTGCAACAGTGTTGCAACTGATGCATGGATGATTTGAAGAACGGTTCCCTAGGTGTCTGGGGTAAAAGCTGAGGTCCTTTTGATCACGTTTGAAGAAGTTGGAACTGTTGAGATCAAAAGGGAAATGTGGATAAAGAGAAACAAGAATGGACAAAAAATCGGAAGTGTGACCCAATTTCCAATTGTTTTAGCCTATGCGGTTACGTGCCACAAATCACAAGGTTTGACACTCACTGTGGCAGTTGTACACTGTTCTAGAGAACACATACCTGGGCTAATATATGCTGCAGTTTCGCAAGTGAAATTTCCAGATAGCATCCAGATTTTGAATTTTAGTCCACGGCAATTGTTGAAACCACAACAAAAGGCAGTTGACATGTGTACCTCCCACCACCTACGTGCACCAGTCACAGACATGTCGTACTGCCGCAAACAGAGGTTGAATAGTGATAGTTTACTATCAGTAAAAGATTGCTTTGGCATGTGTGATGACTGTCAAGAAAAAACATTTTCTTTCCCTGGTGATATGCTAGATGGCCCTGTTTGACAATCCTTTGAAGACAAAGATCTCGCTGTTCCCATAGAGTTGCTAGATGTGTACGACCGGCTGACAAAAAAAACAAGTCAAGTCCCTCAAGTCCACCAAAAGAATGTTTCAACAAATCCCAAAATCACCTGTTGTCCATGAAAGTACCGCCGAGTTCAATTGTCTCTTCCCTTATGGAAGGGAAAAACAGAGCAATTGACTGCCTGTTAACCAAGCCCTTTTGCACCAAGGTGAAACATTTCGTGGAGTTGATGTGGTTTTATTCCTAATCGTTGAAAGCCACATTGTCGAGAATCCTGACAATATTGTTGTTAACATTGGAAAACAAGGATTTACAGAAGCAATGTCCAAACTCCATGAAATCTTCACCAGCACTGAATTCTCCTGGTGTCCATTGTCTTTGCAACGAAAGAGATGACCATTCCCCAGCGGACTGTCACCGTGGAGCTTGGGAAGTTCATCTATTGGCAATTTCTAGGAAAGTTGGCTACGACTGTGAGAATGGATAGAATGGAAGGAGTGGTTTTTAAGGTGGGAGAGATGGATATGGTTGGAAGACCAAAAGTTCGACATGTAGGTAGTTGGGCAGTAAGGAATGTCCTCAACCGTGCTAGGAACTACCTGCGAACAAATGTTTATACAACTAGTTCTACTCTAGCCACAAATGAAAAAAGAGCACAATAGCATGGTAGAGGTAGCCATTTCAAGTCTGAAAAGGGATGGAGAATTGAGAGAAGGTTGGCTGAGATGTTTCTCAGAGGAGGAGGTTAAGAGCAAGGTAATTCTCAATAAATGGACACAACTTAAAAGTGAGAAAAGACTGGGAACTATATCTAAGTTAACTTAATGGGGTCTTCAATCCTTGATTGTGCACTGTCAAACATCTTTCAAGTTCTTCATTGCAGTTTGTTGTTATTTATCTTTTTAGTAAAAGCACAGGGTGATGTACAAATACAATTATTTAAGAACTGCCAGCATCCTGGTTGTACCAATAGTACAGTACCCAAACATCACTTGAATGGCCCCACCGCAGTTATAAAGTGGTCTTGTTCCTCTGGCCACAAAGGGACATTTTGCTCCTCAAAGGATCAGAATGACATATACTCTAATAACCTACATGTAAAAGTTGGAGCAAGCATTCTTGTATCAGGGAACAATTTTGCAAAAGTAGAGAAGTTTGCCAGATTCCTTGGCCTACCATTTATCTCTGATTCAACATTTTATAGGATGCAGAGGTTGTATTGCATTCCAGCAATAAATGAATGCTGGGGCTGGCAGAGAGAGAAGCTTTTGGAAGAGTTTACTGAGAAGGATGTTACTGTGCATGAGGATAGGCAGTGTGATTCACCCGGACACTCTGCCAAGAATGTGTTTTTTTCTCATAGAACTTGTGACTGGCTACATTTTAGAAATAGAAGAGATAAGCACCATGTTAGTTTGGTCTCCACCAACATGGAGAAGCAGGCTCTGCAAAATGCACTGCAGTGACTGAGATCATCACTTGACATTGTGGAAGTTGTGAGTGATGCATCTCCTGCAATCAAGAAATTGCTTGGAAGGCTTACAGATCTAATGGGTGCCTGGAAAAACTAGTGCAGTTTTGTTTTTATTTATTGTTAGATATTTGAGGAGTATTGTGCATTATTACTGGCACTGGAGTAACCAGGAATAAAACGTCTACCTATGAGTGCATAGGGACAGAGATGAACTTCAATTAGAGGGTGGTTTGTTTGGCATTTCCCTAAATATTGTCATACAATAACACTGTTTAGCTCACAAGGTGGTTGATTGTAAAATGCTATTGTGATTTGTTGTTTGATTTTCAACAGAAATTAACCACCCAGCAATGTAATAGCAAATTGCAACAATATAGGTTTTGTCAGCCATTAGCCGATACTAAATGAACAACATGTAACAAAAATGACTCTGGTGACTCCTTCAAAGCCTAAAAATTATTGTCTGTTTCACGTTAACTCAGATATCAGAGGTAATAAGTGCTAACAGCAAGAATCCTCGCCTGGTTATTGGAGATAGGGAATGGTGGAAAAATGCGGACTTGGTTTCCCAGCGTTGTAATTCTACCTATGTCAAGCTCAATTCGGACTCGCTAAATGACCTTTATGACTTTTTTGCTCTGCTGTGTTCTGATGATAGTTATGTGCCGCCTTCAGATGTCGCCATCGCACCTGATGTGGAGATTCCCCAGATAACTGAGAGGCAAGTTTGGAACATTCTCGCAAAGCTAAAGAGAACCGCCACTGGACCAGATGAAACACCCTATTGGTTTTGGGAGGATCATGCCAAGCTTTGGACACCGGTCATTACGCACATTTGGAATTTGTCCTTGGCTACCCACTCCTGGCCGACATCCTGGAAGAGGGCTAATATCAACCCCTTACCAAAGGTTGAGGTCCCCAAGGAGAATTCACACTACCGCAGCATCAATATTACACTGGTCATAGCCAGGGCTTTTGAAAAGGCTGTGTACCACACCCATGGGAAGCAAGCGGTAGAGGGGAGCTTGAGTCAAACACAGTTTGCATATAGACAGGGGGGTAATTGTGTGGATTCCTTGCTAACTATTCAACATCATACTTGTAAATTTTTAGATGATAGTAACTGTGAAGCGGTAAGACTCTTTACTATGGATTTCAGCAAGGCCTTTGATTCTGTTAAGCATAACCTTGTATCTGCAAAGTTGAAACATTTACCCTTGAACCCCTATATAATTAATTGGTATCATAGTCTTTTGAGTAACAGACAACAGCGCATTTCAGTTAATGGTCATTCTTATGACTGGGTATGTGTCAATAAGGGGACCACACAAGGAAGTGTGGGGTCCATATTTATTTAATGTTTTCCTCAACGACCTGGAGGTTTTTATGAATGACACGCCCGTGCTTTTCAAATATGATGACGACTCTACTATAGTATCTCCCTTATGGAAGGACTCAGACATGTCAGCAGACCTGGTAAATCAGTTTCTCAGTTGGAGTAATAATAATCAGACGATGTGTAATCCGAGCAAGTGTAAAGAACTGATATTTAGAAAGAAGGAAAGTAGTGGTACATGCCATCAGTACGCTCCTATCAACAACATTCCTTGACGTGATAGCCTTGTATTGCTCGGACTGACTTTTCAGCCTAATTGTAAATTTAGCGAGCAAGTCAGACTCAAGCATATAAAAGCTAACAAGTGTCTTCACATTCTTAGAACTCTACGAAAGTAACTCTTTAGCCAGAAGGAAATAGATCATTTGTTTAACCCTTTCACTCCTGTTTACGTCAATTGACGTGACGCTCATGTCACGCAAAAGTCCGATTTATGTCAAGCGACGTTTCCTTGGGGTAGCTCTGTTCAACACCTCTTTCCTCTTCATTGGTTAATGCTGAGGTCATGTAACATCCAGTAACGAAACCAGCACGTGTCAAATGAAAATTTTCTCATACATGAGTTCCCCGTGAAACGTTGCTTTCACCGAGAATTTTGAAGTTAAACTTCGCCATTTTTTCGCTGTTATCGAAAAATGGCGTCGTGGTTCGATGACTCTGATGATGAGGGTGACTTTCTGGGCTTTAGCCGAGAAGAAGTAGAAATGTTTCGCCAAGCGCGTAAAGATTTTGACTACGGTGACAAAGTGTCACTTGAAGAGGAAATGGAGGACGAAGAATCATCGAAGGAAAGCGACGAAATTTAGTGGAATGAAAGCCCGAGAACGTTGAGACACCTGAGTTTACCGAGCATGTTGGCCTTGCAAGAAGAATGCCTCCGAATTAGTCCGTTCTATATTATTTCTTGCTTTTGTTTACCGTGGACCTGTTCGAAATTTCACCAACAACAACAATGGTTACACGACTGAAATCAACCTCAACCGAGAAGAAATGCTAAGTGATTTTTTTGCCTACTTCTGTGACAGGCTTTAAAGCATTCCTTGGCGTTCTGATTTTGATGGGAATTATTAAGTTGTCAAATATTTTCCCTTATTGGTCTTCGCATGAGCGGTTCCATCAGACAAGTATAGCGAAAGTTTTCTTTCTGGACAGATTTCTCGAACTAATGCGATATATATCTTCACATCTCCGACCCAAGAAGACTGCCAGCACCGAATCATCCAGAGCAGAAAAACTCTACCGAATAAAGCGTGTTATTCAACGAGAGCGTGCTGGCCGTCTACGAGCAGAACCTGTCTTTGCGTATGTACTAGATCATATATCTGGTCGAATTGTTCAAAAGAATAAGAAAGCACTGCTCTGTGAAGCCTGCAAGGCCCGAAGTCTCAGGCTTAAAAAAGCAAACCATAAGGGTGATCGGCCTCGCGAATCCCGAGATGGCTGCCGTGGGTGCAAGGTCATTCTTTGTAAGGGAAATTGTTTCGCCAAATGGCATACCAGTCTTCGCCCAGAGGGTGAAAATAACGGTTCAGACACTGACAGTTAGACATTTTATTTCTTTGACAATTTTTTTGTACCTTTAATTTGTATTTAGAAGTTTTCCTGAGACTCGCAGTAGATTTGTTTCATTCAGAGCCATGAATAGACAACAGCATAGCACGGGAAATTCAAATTGTGCTAATTAAAAATTAGTTTTCTTATTTTGTAGGCATTTGTACGTGGACAGATTTGACCTGTTCGATAGCTTATTCTCTTGACTAGAACTTTTCTTTTAGGTGCAATAGGGTTTTTCTAGTATTTTAAAGTTATTAAGGTGAAATAAACAGTACTTCATAATTATGTGATGTAAGCCTAATTAATTCAGGACCAAGGTGATATTTGAGTCCAGACAAGGTAGGAGTGAAAGGGTTAACAACACATTTCCGTTTTGCAATATAAAGAACAATGAACTTCTTAGTTTGATTTCCCACTCAAAGCCACATAAGCACATTTAGTTTATTTCAGCTGCTTGATGTCAAGGGAATTAAAGAAGTATAATCTACATCTGAGTGTATAATCGGGAACCTGTAAAGTAGTCCTTAAGTTTCCTTAAGTTATCGAAACCAGGCTGGCCACAACACCTCTTGAAACTCTTAAGAGTCCCCCACCGCTACAATAAAATATCGCCTCATCGTCTCTTTCCAAAGACGCTATAGGCATGTTAAAGAATTAAGGACAAGAAATCATGAGTTAAACAACAAGGGAAACACAGAAATTAGCAAATTGGCCCAAACGCACGCCAAAGGACACAAAATTCCAGAAAAATTCAAAGAATTCGAAGGTGCGACGTCCACAAAAGTGGACGGTGAGGTTAAGGAAAAACGCCAAAGAAAACTAAATAAAAAAGGGAAACAGTACAAAAGGGAGATTCTTGAGTCCGGACTGATGGCAGCTACAACTAGGATACAACAATATATCAAGAAAATAAGAGAATTGATCAACTCAAAGGAAGTTTCATCTGAGATCTTACAACTCAAAAGAGATGGTCTCGATCAAAGAAAGGAAGCATTCAATGATCCTCATCATGCACTTCATAATTTTCTTGACAATGAAGAAGAAAAAGAGGCCTTATACCGATGGTTTGATCTTCAAGACAGAGAGTGCATGGAATGCAGGATCAAATTAGCTGAACAAATTCACACCACAGAAAGAGCAAAGGCAAAGTCAGTTTCATCCGGCACCTCTAAAACCTCTAACCTCTATTTCCTGTGGCATATTGTATTTTAATTTCGATCTTGGCCTTTCTGTTACTGTTAACTTTATTTTTACTCTGAGGGAGCCCAATGTCTATAAGCCTCATGGTATCTTTTTGCGCTTCCTCGCCACTGTCATTTGCTTTTGTGTAACTGTCTTGTTTTATCATTATTTGTATTTTGTGGTAAATCAAATAAAGTTACAAAAAAAATCAATGGCAAAATTTTGTCCACACAAATGCCATGCACGTGGATTCTGCCAAGTTTTGATACCGAACGAATACCCAAGGGCTAGTGAGATTAACTTCAAATAAGCTAAGAAGATGAAGGCTGATCTGGATGCGAATATCGACAGGCTGCCTGAAGTACTTGAAAAACCTACACATCTGAGTGGAAAGTGTGCTAGTAAATCGCAAGTGCCTGAACAGAGCGAACCGGAAATGGACAGTCTGTTTTGTGAACTTAGTAAATGTCAGACAAACCAGTATAACTCTCTCTGATTTCTCCTCATGCTGACAGCTATGTGCTACCAAGCCACAATATTCCAACTGTGATGAGTCTATTTGATAAGAAATACCTTGATCTGTCATATCATGACTTAGTTAAAGTTTGTCAAAGCATTCAGATAGATGTATCAAAAGAACAAATTTAACACCATAAATCAAGCTAAAGGGAATAGCTTTTTTAGACACAGAGCAGGAAGGATTGGTGCATCCCAAAGTAAGGCTGCTGCCTCCACTAACTGTTCACTCCCTTCGCAAGCAGTAATATTCCTAGGATGCGTCCACATTTGTTAAATTGTTCAAAAGGTGGAAGCATGTACCCTTTTCCTACCACTTGAACTTCTTAACCCTTTCACTCCCAAGAGTGCAATATGGCACTCATGCGTGACTGTCACTATTTCCCAAGAGTGCCATATGGCACTCTCCTAGTAATGCCGTTTTGACAAATCAAAACTTGCGATATAAAGGAGAAAATGCTTTATTTTGTTTTTCAACCAATAGGAGACATCCTTAGGTTTGTCTTGTTGTGAAACACGAGGTGGGTTACAATACAAATATTTTTCACAATCGGTGATCGAAATTTTGCTAGCTAGTATTGAAAATGGCGTCTGATTCTGAAGGAGATGAATTTCTAGCCTTTGAAGTTGAAGAAGCAGAGAGGGCAAGAGTATTGCGTCTACAACTAAGCAAAAGCGGTGAATCAGATATTTCAGTTTTTAGCGAAAGCGACAGCAGCAGTGAAAGTGAAAGCGAAGAAGAACTCGAAGATGTTTGGACAACAGACGACGCTCCCGTTCATGTTAATGATATTGTTGAACGTACTGGTTCAACATCTGGGGTTCCAGAAGATGGAACAGCCCTGGATTTCGTTGTTCTTCTTTATCCCGAAGAACTTTTTGCCAGAATTGTTGAAGAAACGAACCGGAATGCTGAACAGTGCATTCAAACGAAGCCAGACCCAAGCTGGTATAAGACAACTTCTGAAGAAATGCGTGCTTTCGTCGCGTTGAATGTGCTGTTTGGAATCAAAGCACTACCTGAAACAAGGCTTTATTGGTCCAAGGATCCATTTCTTGGTGTACCAGCAGTTTAAAAAATCATGCCAAGGAATCGGTTCGAGAAAATTCGCCAGTACTTGCATCTGAACAATCGAGATAACATGTTACTGTGTGAAGACCCAAATCATGACAAACTTTTCAAAGTGCGGCCTTTGTTGGATACAGTTTCCGCTACATTTCGTGAGGAATATCAGCCATCAAAGTTCCTTTCAGTTGATGAGGGAATGGTGAAGTACAAAGGAAGACTTGGCTTTAAACAATACATGCCTCTGAAACCTGTAAAACGAGGAATAAAAGTCTGGGTCCTTGCCGATTTGACAAACGGATATGTGTGTGCGATGCAAGTTTACACGGGGAAGAAAGATGGTGGCCAGCCTGAACACGGACTTGGATATCGCGTTGTCTCTGACCTCGTTGGCAATCTACATGGGAAGAATTATCACATATTTTGCGATAATTTTTTCACTTCTGTCCGACTGGCTGAAGATTTGCTGGCGAATAATTTGTATCTGTGTGGAACTACGCGTTCGCACAGGACACATTTCCCAGCTGATTAGAAACCAAACAAACCAGCAGTGAAAGCACTTTGTCGCAGGGAATCAATTTTTTGGCAGAAAGGGAACATTGTGGTAACTGTGTGGAAAGGCAAGAAGGCTGTATCTTTTATTAGCACGCAGTGTGATGTTAGAGCCAATGAAACAGTCTGCAGAAAGCAGAAAGATGGAACGCACATCGAAGTTCCAACGATCCCTACTGTTACCCTTTACAACAAGTGCATGGGGGAGTAGATCACAGCGACCAAATGCGCCAGTACTATGAGACCTCAAGGCGAGCAAAGAAGTGGTGGCGCTATCTGTTTTGGTTCTGCTTAGATGTGGGTATTGTTAATACACATATTCTTATGCAAATTGCCTAAAATCATCCAAATTTGACACAGCTACAGTTCCGTATCGAACTGGTCAAAGGGCTCATTGGGGAGTTCTCTTCACGCAGATATACCATTCAACACGGTACTGTTAAGTCGGGACATTGGCCCGTGAAAATGTTGAAAGGCAGACGCAAACGGTGCCTTAGGAACAAGAAGACAACATTCTGTAGAATGGGATGCGAATTGTGTTGACTGAGGTTCTGCTTGGACTGTTTTAAAAATCATAACACAGTCGACCTATAGGAATTGTGGCGGGAAATTCAAACGCCTCGAACACTGTACACACACTCCTTTACATAATATCTAATTTTAGATAGTACTCCAATACCTCTTGAAACCTTCTTGCTCGATTAGTGTAAGTATGGTTTCCAGTTCAAATTGGAATAAAAAATGAGTCCTAAATATTTAACTTGATTATCAGATTTCAGACATATTGGAGATACTGAGATTCAACTTACGAGCTATTCTTTGTGGAGAATGAAATACCACAAAGCTGGTTTTTTCAATGTTCAGAGATAATTTGTTAGCATATAACCACTGGCGTACCTTTTCTAATTCTACATTTAAGTTGGATTTTAAATAGAAAACGCTAGGATTATAAAGAAACAAGTTTGTATCATCATCAAAAAGGTGAAATTCTAATATATTGGGGCATTTAGGCATATCATTTATATATAAAAGAAAAAGAAGTGGGCCAAGCACTGACCCCTGAGGTACTCCACACGTAACAGGTTGTAATCAGAACTAGAAACGAACCAATCACTTAGAACACCTCATATGCTCATATTCTCGTCAAAGCAGGGGGAGATAAGGAAGCCGCAAGCCGAGAGGAAAATGACAATGCCAGATTACGCTCATTCAGTTGAATTCGTCTCCAGTGAATGCGACAACCTTGTTTCTTTCAAGGACGAAGCAAAGAAACAAATCAAAGAACTGTTTACCAGAGTTGCTGAAATTTCCTGTGGGAAGTATAATGTCAGTGATTGACGATCTAGTGCATCTATTAAAAACATGTTGGTTGTCGCTCTGGCAGCATAACAGGAAATAGTCTTTAAAGTATGGAGGAACTTCTCCAACCAGGCACTTGTTAACTAACAGTGCAAAGTGCTTTTCCACGGTTTTTGTAAGAGGCGGCCAGCAAAGGTTCTCGAGTATCGTTTCCGTGGCTATGTCAGGTTTAAAACCTTATACGATTCTTGCAGCTCGTTGTTGCAGGATTGAAGCACGTATCACAACAGCTTAATATCGGTAGCACTGTGGACAAATAGATCTTATTTGCTGCTTCCGTGGTTAAACAACCTCATAATCGTGACAGAAGGCCAAGTCTGCTGGCAACTTTTGACCTTAAATAGCTTATGTGATCGTTGAAAGATAAACACTCATCTACCAAGACTCCTAGGTACTTGAACGACTTTACTTGGTTGACTTCCTTTCCTTCCATGCAAAGCGGACTATGAGATTCAGATCTGACAAGCGTCTGACGAATTCCAAATAGAACATACTCAGTTTTCTTTAAGTTGAGGAAAAGACTGTTCGCTGTTAACCAGTTGGAGACTTTATTGAGATCAAGGCTTAAGTTCAGCTGTAGTTGGTCAATGTTTGAAGCAGCAGTAAATATAACGGTGTCGTCGGAATATAACGTAACACTAGAGACACCAACAGCCGAAGGAAGATCGTTTATGTAAAGAATATACAAGAGAGGCCCCAACATGGAACCTTGAGGTACTCCACTACTGATGTTGGCGGCAGAAGAAAGGTGATTTTCAATGGACACTCTCTGAGTCCTGTTAGTGAGATAGCTCTCAAACCACAAGTGAGGCTGGTCTTGAATTCCATATCTGTACAACTAGTTTAAAAGACCTTCATGAGGAACAGTATCGAAAGCCTTTTTCAGGTCAATAAACACTGCCCTCGTCAATAGCCCTTTGTCCATATGACCACGAATTTTATCTGTAAGGAAGGTAACGGCCAACTGAGTTGAATGATTTGCGCGAAACCCCGATTGATAAGGCGAGAGAAGAGCATTTTCTGATAGGCAGATTTGTAGCTGATGGAAGACAGTTTTCTCCAGAATTTTCGGCAAGATCGGTAATTGTCCAGATCATCATTCTTTCCAGATTTGAACAAGGGTACAAACTTTGCTTGCTTCCATTCAGACAGGACTGCACCAGATTCAGTAGAAAGATTTATCAAATGTTTTACCAAGTCAGCTATCACAACTGCGCAGTCCTGTAAAAGTCTAGCAGGTAGACCGTCTAACCTGTAGCTTTCTTGAGTTTTAGGCATTTAAGTTGCCTAGGCACAAACGGTTGAACGGTTTCTAAGCACAGACATTTCACTTAAAGACATCAATTTTGCTCATCAAATACCAAGCCACTCTGCTATGAACAGGCCGAATGCCATCGTTTGTAAATTATTTACTCGAAGGCTGGCAAAGGGAAAAGTCATGGCTGCGCGAAGGAGATTGAAGAACCTTGAGGCCTCACACCCAGGCTTACCTGACGAGTTTGATATCAGTCATACTAACATGCGCAGGAGATGGCTCCAAGCTGAAATTGCTGGTTTTCAAATGCAAAACCATGCCCAAAATTGCAAACAAACATGGCGTCGTTGCTGCCATGCAGGAGAAGGGATGGATGGATGAAAATATCATGAAAATTTGGATTGAGAAAGTATGGCGATCACAAATTGGAGGACTTGAAAGACGAAGGAGTTTCGAAGCCCATGAGACTGAGCAAGTCAAGCGTTCATTCAAAAGCGAGAACACAGATTTAGCAGTTATTCCTGGGGGATTAACTTCAGTGTTGCAGCCTTTTGATGTTTGTTTGAACAAGCCATTCAAAGACAGAGTGAGGTAAAAGTGGATGGCATGGATGGCTGAAGGAATTCCTGAATTTACAGTGGGTGGACGCCAGAAAAAAACCATCCAAAGAGCTCACGTGTCAGTGGATCAGCGAAGCGTGGCATGACATTCCAAGAGAAATGGTTGCGAATTTGTTTCTAAAGGGGGGAATTACAAATTCCTTGGACGGTTCCGAAGACGATTTTATATTTGACATTTGATTTATATTTGAAGATTTTATATTTGACCTCCTCAGAGGATCAATCGAGTGATTCATTTAATGTAGGTTACAGAGCAAGTTAGGCAGCAACCAGTTTGTAGATTTAGCATCCATTTTCATCAAGAAATGTCCGGAGGTAAAACTACAAGCACAAGGCTGCAGTTAATAGGCAATGTCAAAAAATAAATCCTGAAGGAAAGGTTTGTCGTCTTCTCTACACAGTTCATTCTTTGCAGGTTGTACATCTGTAAGCTAAGCCATATAATTTCTCTTGTATTGCCTTTTTGTTGTTCTAGATTTCAAACAGAAGGACCATTATATAGTCTATTTATGAGTGAGCTGAAATACAGCAAAACTGAAAAAGAAATATTGAAGACTTTGAGAAAGCTTAAGTGATGGCCATGGTTTCTGTCAAAGATGGTGGAAAAAAATATACTGGTACACTGGTTTTTATCAGAATGGTGGTTGATTAAGTATGTAAATTTACACATGATCAATAATTTTATTTCAAAGTGGATATGTAAAGGAAAACAAGTGGAAACCTTCTCTTATGAGTTCCAAAAATGCCTACCCCGCCTCCATGATTTTTCTCCCAAATGACTTTGAAATAAGCAGACACTGCTGCGTACATCAGAAAGAGTTGGACCTCTCAGTGCGACTACTTTAACCGGGGCCACTTAGGCAAACTTGAATTACAGGAAAATAATACATTCCAAGGAAGAAGGTTGTGCAACAATCAGCAGCTCTTGAAAAATAAAATGTTACTTGAAGCACAAAATAAAATGTTGATACCAAATATTTTTTTAGGAGTGCAAAATGTTTCAACAGACTAGTTTTTCCATTCGAATTAGTTTGCATACAACGCCTAGGAGAGTTATTTCTTTGACACAAGCTGTTATTTAATGTCATATACCAACCATTTCTTCACTATTCTTGCCACGCTTTACAATAACATGCAACTGCATGTCAAAAATATATGATTCCTGCTTACATTTTTCACCTCCATCACTCGCTCTTAAACAGACCTCTTGGAAACATGTGCTATCTTCAGTGGGTTCAAGAGGTCAGACCTGTCAGCTGTAATTGGTTGATTTCAATCCATGTTGTTTATTTTGTTTTGCGGTAATTATAATTGACAACTAATTTTTTCTGAATGTATTGCTATCCGTAATCCAATTGGTCATCTTTGTCTAGGTGGCCCCATTTGCAGTAGTTGCACTATAAAACAGGTTTTAAAGGGTGATAGTAATGTATTCACGCAATATTGATATTGATCTTTAAGACATTGTTTTTAGTTGTTCACTCTTATTGAGAAACTGTCTTTGATTTTCTTTCCATCAGATGTTTAATGGGACGGACTTGTCACTGTCTTCTGGTGGAGACAGTAAGAAACATGCATCGAAAGTCTTTACCACACTTTTTATAGTAGAGGAAATGGCTGATGGCATTGTCAGGCCCAGTTGTTTTACATGGACTTAAATATTTAAATCTGAGTGGCCATGTGGTATCTAATCTGACCTTCTTGCAAGGCACGCGCCAGTTGGAGTATTTGATCCTAAATGATTGCATTGCATTGAAGGACATATCCCCGGTTTCTTTTTTGTAAACATTTAACCTTCATTAACCTATCTTTAGAGTCACTTAAAGAAATGTGCAAAACACTTTGCAAACTTTCTTTTCTCAACTTAGACCTTAATAGAGTAAATCGATCAGAATTTTTATCCTTAGCAGCGAATTTGATATCACTGTCAACAATGCTTAATTAAATGGTGCAGTACGTTGACTCAGTTTTTCTCAATCATTGGTGATGAGGTGACAGATAAATACGCAAATCAAGAAATATTAAGTGTTTGCCTTAGGTTTTTAGATCTAAACGACGACGTTTCCCCTCAAATCAAAGAAGTATTTTTCGACTTTGTCAACCTTGACAAAACAACTGGTGAGAGCATAGCAAACGCTATTTTGTCATGTTTGGCCGAGAACAACATCGATGTGGCGTTTGCAAGAGGACAGGCATACGATGGTGCCAGTGCCATTCTCAGAAGCATGTGGTGTGCAAGGAAGAATAAGGAGAATAGCACCGATGGCACTGTACACTCATTGCAACAGTCACGTTTTGAATCTCAGTGTTGCAGCTGCATACTGGTTAACTTCAGTCAGAAACATGATTGGAACCTTACATGAAACTTTCCTTTTCTTTCATTTTTCACCTAAAAGACAGCGATTTCTAGAACAAGTTTTAGAGAAGTGTGGTTCTACTTCCAGAAAGGAGAAGTTAAAAGGCTTATGCAAGACCCGATGGGTGGAAAGGCATGAATGTTACGAGACTTTCTACGAACTTTACGAATACGCTTGCATTAGCTTGGAAACGATAGTTGATCAAGAGTCGCATCCTCATGTATATTCGTCGTTATCGTTCACGTGGGACAGGGAGACTAAAACCAAGGCACAAGGTCTTCTGGCAAATTTGAAGACATTCGGATTCATCTTCACTTTTTTGATCACAAAGAATAGCCTAGGAACACTCAAACCAATTGCAGCCAAGCTTCAGAAGAAAGACCAAGATGTCTTTCAAGCGTGTTCTATGATTGATGACACCATTAAAGCAGTTGCCAGGGTGAGGTCAAACATAGAAGAGGAATGTCATGAATGGTTTGAAGACGCTTCTTATTTTATTTTATTTTTATTTTTATTTTATTTCAATATTTTAACAGGAACATCTATTTAGCATAGCTAGTTTAAGTAGAGTCCTGTGTAACATAATATTACAAAATACAAAAAAATAAGAATTACATTACAGGTTACATATAAAGACAATTAAATTTGAAGTCGTATTCCCAATTCATTCTAAGTCTTGAAAAAACGTTTCGCTTTAGTTTTAAACTCTACAAGAGTCATGCTCTTTCTTATAGTAAGCGGAAGCGTGTTAAATGTGCGTGCTCCATTTATGCGAAAGCTACCTTGGTATTTACTAGTTTTAGCTAGAGGAATGCGCAGCAGGTCTCGATGTCTGGTATGATAACTGTGTATTTCTCTAGCATGCCTAAATTCTCCAATGAGATATTGTGGGGCCAAGCCATTAATAGATTTGAAAACTAAGATAGACTTTAGATAGTCCCGCCGCTTTTGCAGGTCGGGCCAGCTGAAGATATTCGGTAATTCGACAAACTCAACAATTCTGTCTTCAATGATACTTGCAGCCCGCCGATGGAGTTTGTCTAGGTATGCTTTGTTACCCAATCCACAGCTGTCCCAAACACTGCAACAATAGTCAAAAAGTGGTAATACCATTGCATTATATAGCTTCTCGACTGGCTGACAAGATTGAGGCTACAGTCTCAATGCCAAGAATCACTGGGAGGCAGGAACATAGAAACAATGCACCTAGCGTAAACCCGGAATCACATTATCGCGTTAACTTTGCCATACCTTTTATAGATCATTTATTAGAAGAAGTGAGTTCAAGATTCAGCAAAGACAATAGGGCTGGAGCCGAAATTTTTGCCTTGGTTCCATCTGCCATGGTGAAGCATGACAGTCTTCGTAATTTAGCAGAAAAGCTGCAATTTTGGCAACAGGACGTACCAACACCGTCCTCTCTTCTTTTTGAGTTAAAGGAATGGTAATACTTCTGGAAACAGTACACGCCCGCTATACAACTACCGGGAAATGTTATCAAGTGTGTAAAATATGCTGACGAGGATATGTATCCTAACATACGAGTTTTGCTTATAATTGGTTGTACCCTTCCTGTTAGTTCTGCCGAAGCTGAGCGTTCATTCTCTGGCTTGCGACGAATCAAGTCATATCTCAGAAACAGGATGTCTGATGAGCGGTTGTCAGGACTTGCACTCATGCACTTACATCATGACCTTGACATTGATGTTGACGAAATCTCTACAATCTTTGGGCTCCTACTCCGTGTACCGGAACAGGTGACATATGCATTGTTTCACCATTGTGTGTAAATTACTCAGTAACAACGTTTTTATTGTCTGTCTTTGTTTTACGTCATCTGTGTCGGTACACGGAGGAGCCAATCTTTGTAACCAAGCAAAAGAGGAGGATGTTTCAAGGGTGTATCCTGTACGAGTAGAACTCAAGTACACGGTAAGAGGCCAAGGAATTAAAACGTGCAACCACGATTGGCGGTAGGGGGTGTGGGGGAGAAGTAATTTGCCACAAAAAAAAATCAACTGTCTTTTTTGAACCAAAGTTTGGACCCCCCCCAGTCAAAAATTCCTGGATCCGCCCCTGAACAAGCTCCTGTTACAAAACCCAAGGCATGTGAAACAAACTGGCAGGAAAAGAGTCGGTAAGAAAAACATTTGGAAGAAGAGAAAAAGGAGAAACTTCGTCAGCAAAGACATGAACGAGTGAAAAGATATAGAGAGAAACAAAGGGAAGAAAAAAGAAGATTGCATCTGTCAGATACCGATAAAGAAGCCGGTCCTTCTTCGTCTCCACAATCACCATTCAGCAAAAGAATGTCCAAGAAACGCTCATTAGATAAGACTATGCAGGCACTCCCTGAAACTCTGGAAAAGAAAGCTGAGTTGTTAGCCAAAGTTGCATCCAGTCCAAGGACAAGAGGCATCCTTGTAAAGAAGGGCCTAATGAAAACACCAGAAGAGGAAAAGGAGACATCCGCTCTGAAGGCACTTGCTGTAGACATATTAGATGTTTAATGTAGACATTACTGTAGACATTACTGGTTAATGTGGATAGCTGGGTTGTCGGTAGAGCAATCTCAGAAAGGAGCCAGATACTTGCAGGGGAAAGGAAAAGCTGGTTGGACACAGAGAGAAAAACAGGTGATGCGATCAGTGAGGATGTCAAAAAGATTGCATTTAACTTTTGGACCCATGACGTCAGCAGACCCACAGGAGATCGCAATGACGTCATAAAACAACGGACAGGAAAAAAGCAGTATGTTGAACACACTAAGCATGTCATGGAGAAGACCCAGACTGAGGCATATTTAGAATTCAAGGCCCTTTATCCAGATGTAAAGTTAAAGCAGAGGACATTTGAAGCTCTGAAGCCTTTCTTTGTCTGTGCTGCCAAGGAAAGAGATCGCAGGTCATGCCTTCGCAGAAAGCATGTAGAAATTCAAATTATATTCAAGGACTGCATGAGATTTCGAAAGGCAGTTTTGAAGAATGGAGACACAGACTCTGTTACTATACCTTCCACAGTAACAGAAGCAGTTGTCTGAGAAACAAGAAGGAAGTGATTATCACAAGATGAAGTGCCTTGACATGGTATGTGAGCAATAAGTGCAGAAGTTTGAGCTACAACCTGAAGAGTTGTCACATGCAGTAGATGGACTTGTCATCGGGAAGCATTATTCTTACATTGGAATGGGCAAATTTATGCCAAATGGTCAAGAGAAAAAGAAGATAGCTTTGGTTACGAAGCAAACTCCACCAAGGGAAATGTTCAACTACTTCTTGAATCTTCTAAAAGATTATCCTCACCATTCATTTATGACCAAATGGCATCGAAATCAAATGGAAAATTTAATTCAATATCTACCAATCAATGATGTCCTGTGTGTTCATGATTACTCGGAGGGATACAGCTGCAGACAACAGGATGAATTGCAGTCAGAATACTTTGATGTTCCAAAGATCTCTCTCCACATAACCATTCTCTACCCTCATGCAGTTGAATCAATGGATGGCAAAACAAGCACTGAGGAGAACCCTCAAATTGTAAAAGAACACCTCTTTGTCATCTCTGATGATGATGTCCAGGACTATCATGCAGTGCATAAGGCTCAGGAGCTTGTGAAAAGTTACCTTGACGACACTGTAAAAGTTAAAATAAATCAGATGCTTGAGTTCACTGATGGTTGTGCAGCCCAATACAAGTCGCGCAATTGCATTGGATATCTTTCTTGTTCCTTAGCTGATTTTGGATATCTAGTCCAGCAAAGTTTCTTTGAGACTTCTCATGCTAAAGATGAACAGGATGCTGCTGGAGCAAATGTCAAACAAAAAGTCAAGCTGTACTGAGGAAAACAGCAGTCATCAGAAATGGAAGAGATATGACAAACTTCCTGACTGCCACCTTCACCTCACCAACAGCCACTAGTTATGCTTCTAGACAAAAGGCTGTAGGTCTTCAAAGAAGAGTGTTCTTCTACGTGCCAACAAAAGGTGCTGAAGCTATTGTTGGGAAAAGGCCAGAGAGAACATTCAAGGAACTTAAAGGCATCAGGAAACTTCATTGTGTCAGAACAACTGCTGAGCAGGGAAAGGTATTCATACGCAGCCGAACATGCTATTGCATTGCCTGTATCAATGGGGAGCCTGGCCAGTGTGTCAACAAAGAGTGGGTTGATGAATGGAGAGAGGTAAAACTGGAAAGAGAGTCATCTGCGGCAACTACTTGCCAGGTGGTTGAGACCACAGAAGTAGCTCTCCTTGATATGGCAGTGCAGATTCCTGGCCTGGCTACCAAGGACAGTGTGGTGGTTGCCATTGCTGCCGCTGATGATCCAGACTTTGAGTCTGAAAGTGGCCAGTGAAGGTGTAATTGAACTGGATAGTGCAATCACTGATGACTACAGCTCTTCATTTGAAGGAGGCTCTACAGTGTTAAATGGGCATTTTTTTATCAGGGAGAACTTGATTGACATGACCTATAAGCTAAACAAGAAGAAGTCAGCATATGTGCTTGCTGGCATGGTTTGCCATGTTTGTGGGGAACTTAAGCAAAAACATAAAGGGATCTTTCAGGTCCCTTTGGAAGTAAATGAGGAAATAATAGCTTCTATGTTGAAAATTATGCTTTTAAAACTGAACAGTGAAGATCTCCTTCTATTTTGCATGTCACCATGTACTTTTGTAAAAATGCCACGCCCACAAGGGATTCTGGGTAATTTTTAATTTTTCCCGAATACCTTAAAAATGACAGAAATGAAACAAGAAATGATTTGTTAGTGATATGTAGCTGAAATATAAGCAAATTGTACAGTTTGGTTGCTTTCCTTCAGATTTGGCAAATTTGCCTAGTGTTACACAAAAGTGCATGGTGATTGTGCTACAAGTCTTAGATCAGTGGCACGGTTGAAACTGATCACAAGAAAAATTCACCGCTCAGCATAAAATATATTTAAATATCTCGGCACACAATTATTGAGTGCATTTGAGACTTTCCTCGATTATCAGAGGTATATTAAAGATAATTTTCTGATAAAGGTTGGGGAATTATGTTTTATCATAAAAAAATAAATCCTCACTGAGTTGTGAAGGTTGCAGTAAAAACATGGCATCACGCGTAACACGCGCAGATAGTGGTCCTTCAGCTTTTGCCTGTTTTTGCTAACTTGTATTTGTTTTACCGTCCTCAAAACTTTTATGTGTTAAGAACATTCTTATTGTTAGTTATAACTCAAACAAACACCTCAAAATTCCCATTTGATTTTCGTCAAAACTGACTAAACCACTCGTGATCTGATGCATCACTCTCAAGACTTAGAAGAGACAAAACATTTTCAATGTCATATTATTCATATTTCTTGCCTCACAAAACAATTTGTCATCCAGACAACGCTTATAAGTTGATTTTAACTTTCATGCAGTGTTTTGGGGTGTGACTGAATTCGTACGGAATTAACCTTTTTCTGCGTTCTAAACATTTGGGATGCAGTGTGATACGGCAAGCAAAATTTTCGGTCATTGACCTTTCTTGGCATCCTTTCTGCACTCAGTGTTCTGGATTGTATCAAAGTTGACAGGAGGAAAATGCTCAAATGTCATGCTACATTTTAATACCAAAATCAGTCGAGATGGTCAAAACTCGACGAAAATATTGAGATTTGAGTTTATTCTAAATTCCAAGAGAGTTATTTTCTTCTGCGAAGAGTAAGCGATCGACTTTCAAGCAAAATCTTGCTCGATACAGCAACCGCTTGTACTGTTTCGTTCGCTCTAAAATAACCTGAAAATGACTCACTGTTTACTCAATAAATTTGCATTATCTTAGACTTCCATATTAGGAAGAAAAATATTGCACAAGCTCAGGAAAAGAGCAGGAAATGAGCAGGAAATATCGTCATAGCACATGCATTCTGAATACGCATTTTTTTTTAAATGTTTGTCTTGAACATGTGAGCACAAGGCCGTGAAATACATTCAGGAGTTATGGATTCTGGAGTTTCTAGGATTCAGCAGTGGCGAGAGCAAAAGACGAAGGAAAAGCAAGAGAAAAGAAGAGCTCATTATGAAAACAATAGAGAGAAAATTTTTCAAAAAGTACAGGAAGCCCAAAAGAAAAGTCAAGAAGCCAAGCGCAGACATGCACGGTCTTTGAGAAGCAAAAACACCCCGATCAAAGAAGTCACAAAGAAAATTCAACGGGAGACAACCAAGTACAAGACAATCAATGAAGTGAATGAAAAACTTGAAAATAAGAAAAAATTGGCCAGAGAAAGAAGCAAGCGATACAGACAGAAATTAAAAGAAAACCCTCAAGCGGAAGCCATCCCAATTGACGTTGGCGGCACGCCTGCCTTTCCCAACAGAATGGCAAAGAAACGTGCTGTTGGACGATTAAAGAAAAGTATGCCAGATACCCCTGAAAAGAAAGCAGAATTAGTGGCAACATTTACAGAGAGTCCGAGAACGAGAAAAGTTCTTGAAAAACAAGGATTGGTAAAAATACCAAAAGAAGAAAAAGAAGTTGTGGCACTCTGGCTAGCGATTTGTCTGAAGGCCTCAAAGCTGTTAAAAAGGATAAATCTAACAGAGGAAGGGCTGCAATTGCTACTGCAAAATCACTATCTTTTGGACAAAATGTCAAGAAGCATAGAAGCCAGAAAACGCTTTCAAAGCTCATAGCTTTTAATAGAAGAAGTATCAAAAACGTGAGAAGATCTTTAAAGGTGAAGAACCCAGTTGGCTCGCTATGGAACGAAAGACAAGAAGGGATGCAATCTCAGAAGAAACCAAAGAAGTTGTGTATGATTACTGGAAATTAGTGGCAAGCAGACCGACAGGAAACAAAAAGGATGTCATTAGGAAACGCGTAGGAGTAAAAACCTGGGTTGAACATGTGAAGCATGTGTCAGAGAAAACACAGACAGACGCCTATATTGAGTTTACTTCAATGCATCCAGAAATAAAGATTTCCCAGATAAAATTTGAGAACCTCAAACCCTATTTTGATAAGGGTGCAAGAGAAAGGGACAGGCAGACATGCATGTGTCGGCAGCACGTTGAGCTCCAGATAGTGTTCAAGGACTGTATGAAATTTTGCAAAAAGGTCCTAGATGCAAGAGAAGAAGGGGCTGAGGAAGCTGATGTAGAGATGTATTCTTCAGTCAGTGGTATGATTGAGCAAACCCTTTCCCCTTTACAAGAAGGTCGAAAATTCTTCAAACTCCAGGGCTTAAAAAGAGAATGTGAAGAGTGTGGAGTCAAGAAACTGATTTTGCTGCCAGAGGAAAAGGATGAAAGTGACAACCATGAAGTAAAATGGAAGAGATACGTTGCAAATGGAAAGCTGACTACAGATGGCAAAGAGATTAGAAAAATAACTCTTGTTCACAAATGCAAAAAACCAAACAGACCTACATGCCGCCTTATTAACCCAGCCAAGAGCGAGATAGGATGAATCTCCAAGCAAATACTCGAAAGCATTAACACCACCGTCAGACATAAAACCGGCCTCAACCAATGGAAAAACACAGCCTCCCTCATCAAATGGTACTCCGACATTCCTAACAAGAACCGACACACATTCGCCATCTTCGACATCGAAAGTTTCTACCCCTCCATCACAGAAAAACTTCTAACAGACTCCATTAATTTCGCAAAACAGCACACTAACATACCGGACCACGACATTGACATAATCATGCACTCACGTTGTGGACCAAAAAAGCGTGGACCAAAAAAGACAGCAACTCCTTTGACGTGACCATGGGCAGCTACGACGGCGCGGAAGTTTGCGAACTTGTCGGCCTATTTCTACTCAACGACTTATGCAATACCCACGGAAAACATAACATCGGACTTTACAGAGACGACGGACTAGCAGTACTCAAGAACATCACGGGACCTCAAGCTGACAGAATAAGAAAGGACATAACTAAGCATTTTAAGACCCACGGACTGAACATTACTATCCAAACTAACCTCAAGATCGCTAACTACCTCGACGTCACATTTAACCTTAACAACGGCATAGTCATGAGGATGCTCTATTTGAAGCCCATAATGAAGTTGGTCAGGTGGAACTAGAGAAAAACAGAAGAGTAGCAACAAAGTTGGTTATAAAAGAAGAAGGGATGAGAGCGATTCCGCTATCAAAAAAAAGCCCGAATACATGTATTCCAGCTGTATGGAATATCGTGAACTTACTGACATTCTAAATATGGGCGCTGCATCATGTCTGGCTTTGGGATCAAGAAGGTCAGAATTAATAAAGATGCGTGTCAGCCATTTGAAGGAGACAGTGTTTATTATGTTAAGAAAACCCCTGATGCGAAACTGACAGGTAATGCCAGTGCCGCCAAAAGAGCAGCCAAAAGTTCAGTTGACAAGGAAGGAAAGGCAGTTAAGAAATTGTGCCTTTCTGCGAGGAGCTTTTCTGAGCAATCTACCCAAACCGAAGGCAAAAGGACCAGAAACACAAAGATTCAAGTTGATTTGATCGGTAAGCGATGAAACTAAAATAAATAGGGCCACTCATTGCTTATCCAACCGAAGCTTTTTATTTTTTAGATCTTACCGCTGAAGATTCAGACGTTGAAACTAATCCAGTCTACAAGAATGTCATCACAATCGACTAAAGCCAAAGGTAACGATTCCCAAGATGGCCTTCCTGCAGTTTGGAATACTAGACTTTATGATGTTACTTGGTCTTCAATGAAAGATCCACAAACAAAGATTTTTAAGAGAGTTATTTTCAAAGCTTTAAGTGGCAGCGAATGGAAACAGTACCAAGGTGTTTATGAATGTGAAGCGCTTCCGAAGCGCTCGGTGTTTTCTTTGACTTACGATCCTGTAAAGAAAATGCTCAGTGGAGCGAAAGTGCAGACAAGCAAAGGGCTGTTTCCTTTAGTAATTTCCAATATTTCTGACTACACTAGTGCAAAAAAAAGGAAAGAACCCAGCAGAGTGGCAGCGGGAAAGAGGGCTTATGCTGAAGGAAAACTGACGGGCTTGAACAGCAAACATGCGGTTGATGGCAAGAGAAAGAAACAAACTGTTAGAAGAACTGGTACAAGTAGTATAATAGGCCGTAAAGATCCAATAAACCTTACGGGTCAAAGTGGCTTGTTTGTTTTACAGAAATATTTAGCCTTCCTTTTAAGTCTATCCAGCAAACTGAAGAAGATTTCAAAGTTTTTTCTTACAAAATGCAGTTTTATCAGGATCTTCTTGAAGATCCCAATTTTTTAATGATGATTGCAATGCAGTTTTCACCTAAGGAAATACAGAAAAAATTTAAGAAACCCAAGACTGAGCTTCTCCGTGCTGTTATAGATTTTCCTGAAACAGCAGCTATGCATAATACTTACATAGACGACATGAATGCAAATTGGTGTCAATACTATGCGGATATTTTAGATATAAGGGAAGAATCTGATGTTGAAGTTGTTAAAACTGATGTTCCTCCTTTACCTACCGGTATGTTCAACATTCCCGCAAACCCTAAATTTTTTTATCATGTTATTTACGAAGCGGGAACAATTAAGTTTCTAGAAGCAAGGAGTTTTGAATCTGCTTTTTGGCCAGCAAATGCTGCAAATGAGGGTGAAATGTCTTTAGAAGCGACAATTACAGGAGAAATTAAAGCTCCTAAAGTAGTAATCACTTTCCCTGAAGCTAATATTACAGGAGAAGTAACCACTGAAGGAGGTGTTGCTGTGGCAATAGGTATACAAGAACTGCCAGCAGATGTCACCCTTTCAAATACTGGGGAAAAAGCTATTAGTTTTTCCGATCCAGGTACACTTGAATTTACAGGCCCTTTTGTTGCTGAGTTAAAGGTAAAACCAGCGGGTAAAATAGGCTGGAAATTACCGAATGCTGCCAGTGGAATCCCCATGTTTCTTCGAAAAGGCGAAAAGAAACAGATTTTCGATTTTACTGATGGAGCAGGGCACGGGTTGCTTTTAAGTTCGCTTTCCTTAGTTTTGAACACGCTCTGGGTAGTGGAACTTCAGGGTATAACACAGCAGACAACCGCTGAGGGGAGGGTTCAGTTTGTGTACCGTATACATTATGTTGATTTACTTGAAGAAGAAATCAACGAATTAATTGAGAAACAAAATACTGAAAGGCTTACTATGATGTCATAGGCCCAAAAACCGATTTGTCTAGTTTTTAAAACCAGTTTCTAGTTTTTAAAACCGGTTTGTCTAGTTTTTAAAACCAGTTTGTCTAGTTTTTAAAACCGGAAAAAAACTTGTTATTAAAGATGTTTATAAGTAAGGCCGTCTCTTGACTGTTCATTTCTCATAATGGCTTCCCGTATCCAACAGCTCATCAACTTCATTTCGAAAACAAGCGATGAATTTAAGAATCTCCTCGCTTTTGGCATAAAAAGCTGTGGGTCGATAAAGAAGGTTCTTACAAGAACTACATCTCTGCTGCGGGATTTCTACCAGACACGAATTTCGTGAGAAGCTTCAAATATTTTGAAAGCAATATCGCGCCTATAGCACGTAGCTATAATTGGGTACTATCGGTTTACAGTGACGGGGGCACTCAAGCGGATGACCTTGTCAAAATGAGAGTCGCTGTTGTTGTCTGGCAAAAAAACGAATTCCAAGTATCGTATTCAAGAGGTTGAGTTATTTTATCCTTCCAATGAGATGCATTTCAACGTAGATGCGTTTCTACATATATTATGGCCGGCCTCAAAGAGAGGATACACTGCCAACCATGGAATTGGTTTTGTTATCTCAGCTGCCACAAGAAAAGTATTGGACTACAAAGTCATTTCAAAGGTGTGCAATACCTGTATACAAAAGAAATCATCTCTCAATGAACAAGACTTTGAACAATGGGCTGAAAACCATAACTGCATGGGTAATTTTGGAGGCTCTAGTCCTAGCATGGAGATGGAGTGTGCAAAACTACTCCATCCAGTATAAGTACATGATTTCAGATGGCGACTCCAAGTTATCAATAAGTATGAACTGCTGGAATCAACAAGTGATGAATACGAAGCTTGGAAAGTATCTGAAGATTACATCAAGTGGAAAAATAAGCACCTGGAAGGATCTGTGAATGTGATGATGTTATCAAACTCGATTGCATTGCACATGTTCAAAAGCGGCTGGGAAAGGCCCTGTACAAATTCCAAAGAAATGCATGTAAATTAGAGGATGGGAAGCCTGTGAAAGAAAAACAAGCTAGATTACCAAAAACTGCAATTGAGAAAATGAAAAGATCGTATGGGAATACTGGGAATAATGTCAACCGAGCCGTTAAATCTGTGGAATAGAGAGATGCTGCTGTCCATATCATGCAGACTTAAATCGTGGCTGGTTTGTACCATTTCTTGAAAATACCACACAAGGAAAGGCATACGTTTCGTCCAAATAATTCTTATTGCAAGTACAAGAAGAGAATTCCTTGTCCACATATGCCTGATCACCTGGATCCAGTGTTCAATTTATAACAGGCTTAGTGACCCTGCTCTTCTTGCAAGATGCCTTCCAGGATTCACCCAAAATGCAATTGAGTATCAACTCACTGGTGCGGGGTTAGATGCCCAAAGCACAAGTGACATGGCAGAAAGAGGATTGAGCTTGGTCTACATTTTAGTTCAGGAGCAACTACAAAACATTCTGTGATAGCGAAGGCAGGTGTTGCTGTTGGAGCCAACACCAGAAAGAAAAACAAAGGAAGATACTCAGGGCAAATTCAAAAGGCAAAGAAAAGGATTCAGGAACAGCACAAACAATTTAGAATTGTTCAAACACAAGCACAACAAACGAATGAGGAGCAACGGAGACAAAAGGAGGGCACAACATATGGTGCTGGAGGTTTTAACCCTTTCATTCATAAACCGGCCGCGAAAAAAATGTCATTATTCCCAAGCCAGCCGTAACCGGCCGCTCAAATTACCTTTGTTGACTAATCATATGATAGCTACTGCACATAAAAAATCCATTGGCCAAGGAAGCTACGGAGGTGCAAAAATTTTACATTTCCCTAATCAGCACTGATCAACCATGGCAGTACATGCGAGAATTAGCAAACAAGAATATCGGGAAATCTTTGGAAATTCGGATGAAGAATTTGATGAAAATGATTCAGACATCGACTTTGAGGTCCATGGAGAGGAAGAAAGTGATGATGAAGACAAAGAAATAAGCGATGCCGAGGCTGAAATAGAGACACCATGGACGGTCAAACTCTCCAACGTTGAAGTGAGCGAGTTCTCCGGCGAACCTGGGGTGCGTGTGGACTTTGAGGATGATGCTAGGGTAGATGACTACTTCTTAAGAGTGTTTGGAGAAGAAACTGTTGATTGTATACTCGAAGAAACAAACCGCTATGCCCAGCAGAGTCTTCAAAACAATGTTGGTCGCCTTGCCACATGAAGGATGTTTCCAAGCCGGAAATAAAAGTGTTCTTCGGCATTTGTGTGATTATGGGAATTAATCAACTTCCCAGAACTGCAGACTACTGGAAGGATGATCTTTTCATGGGAAATGAAGGGATTAAGCGGACTATGCTGAGAAACCGCTTTCAAGAAATTTCCCAATTCTTACACTTCGCTGACTTGACGCGAACTCTGGCACGTGGCGAAGGTTACAATCAGTTATTCAAAGTCAGGCCGATTCTAAATGCCGTATTAGAGAACAGCCAGCAGTGTTATTCGCCTGACAAACACATTGCCGTAGATGAGGGAATGATTGCCTTTAAAGGAAGACTTTCGTTTCGCCAATACATGCCGGCGAAACGACAAAGTACGGCATCAAAGTTTGGATGGCAGCCGACTCAAAGAATGGCTACGTCGTCAATTTCGATGTTTACCTTGGAAATGAGGAAGGCGTTCGAAGAATTCATGGACTTTGCTATGATTTAGTCATGAAATAATAATAATAATAATAATAACGAATTTTTAAACAGGATGGCCCTTCAGTACATGCGTACTGTTATCGAAGGGGTCCTGTAAAAAGAAAAATATATATAACAATATAAGAATAAAAATAAAAATACTTCATATAAAAGGATAAAAAGTAAAAATTAAAAATCTATTAAATTACGCTTATTTAACCTAAACAAATAATTCGTTTAAAGACTGCCTAAATAAAACCCTACTGCTAGTTTGTCCAGTTTTTAAAGGTAAAGAATTAAAAATATTTGCACCAGAGAAATAAAAACTTTTTCGTGCAAATTCAAGTTTCACTTTAGGTAAAACAACAATGGCTCTACAGTTCCTCGTATCACGATTATGCGTTAAAAGATTAAAATAGTTTTTAAAAGGGGTGCAAACGTTGCCTTGTAGGCAGTCAAAAACAAAATTACAGGCTTTTCTCATTTGAATGTTCTCGACTGTGGGTAGGCGGAGTACACAAGTAAGACATGTAGGATTTGGCAGAATGATCCTGTGACTTCGTTGTTCCAGGTCTCTGATTTTGCGCTTACGTGTTTCTGACCAACCAAGCGTACTTTGACCACAGTAAGTGAAAATGGGCATGATCATTGTCCTGTAGATGCATTCAGCGCTAAAGACATCAATGTTAGAACGGATTCGTCGCAATAAATTTACTCTCCCCGCTGCTTTTTTTGTACATTTTTAAAAAGTGCGTGTCAAGATTTAGTGTGGGATCTAAATGAACGCCGAGGTATTTATAGGTTGTTGTCGCATTTATGCGCCATCCGTTTACCATCAAGTTTAATTCCTTGCCATTGAAACAATTTAATCTTTTCGCTGTTCCAAACAACATAACTTCAGTTTTTCCTTTTTTAAGATTGATGATAAGTTCATTTTCTCTAAACCAGTCAGCGAGACTTTTGATGTCTTCACCGAGATTGTGTTGTATAGCATCCAAGTCTTTCGAGGAGGTGAAAATAACTGTGTCGTCTGCATAGGTGATAATTTTGGAGTAACGAAGCGGCTGATGGACGTCATTAAAGTGAATCAAGAACAATAGCGTACCTAGAATACTTCCTTGGGGAACACCTGTGAAAACAGGATTAGGTTTAGACAGCACTCCTTTAAATTGGACGAGCTGCTTCCGGAGAAACAGATAATCCGTAAACCAGTTCAGTTCGTTGTCCTGTATGCCATAACAAGACAGTTTTTCTAATAAAACTGAGTGGCTGATGGTGTCAAACGCTTTTGTTAAGTCAATGAACACAGCTCCTGTAGCTTTCCCGCCATCTGCTTCTTTCCGGATTAAGTCTGTAAACAGAGTCACCGCTAATTCAGTTGAGCGATTAGACCTAAAACCAAACTGGTGTTCGGAAATAAGGCCATTGCGTTCGAGATGTGTCACTACTTGCTTATAGACAGCTCTCTCCAAAATCTTTGATAGAGTAGGGAGAATTGAAATTGGTCTGTAGTTGTCTATTTCTGCCGTAGAACCAGACTTGAACAGAGGAATCACCTTGGCCACTTTCCAATCGGTTGGAACAACTCCAGTTACGAGGGATAAGTTAATAATAAAAGTTAAAGGCTTTGTGATGACTTCTGCGGCATCTTTAAGTAATCCAGGGGGCAGATTATCTAGACCAGTCGCTTTCTTTCGTTTAAGCTTTTTCAGCTCCCTCAAATGTAGTTGTCAATACATATGTCAATATATTAATTGTTAAATGGTTGAGCCATACATGAATAAAGGTCATCATGTTTATTTTGACAATTTTGTTTTCAAGTTCAGTGCTTTTGGAACACTTAGAGCTTCAACAAACTTATGCTTGTTCCACTGTTTGATGCAACCGGAAAGGCTTACCAGCTTGTGCCAAAAACAAGCTAACCAGACCCAGCGAACTTGTTCAAGCTCAGAAGGGGAACGTTGTATTCACCAAATGGCACGATAAGCCACATGGGGTTCCTCAAGGCTCATGTCTGGGTCCCCTGCTATTTACGATCTATTCTAGCAAGCTATTTGAGGTGATAAAGGATCATCTACCTGTTGCACATGCGTATGCAGATGACACGCAACTTTACTTGTCCTTCAAGCCCGACACCACATCAAGTCAATCTGATGCAATCGAAGCAATGGAACTCTGCATAAAGGCAATCAGAGCGCGGATGATTACGGACAAGTTAAAGCTAAATGACGACAAAACCGAATTCTTAATAATTGGTACACGACAACAGCTTAGCAAGGTGGACATCGAGAAGTTATCGGTGGGGGATGTGAGTGTTGCCCCTGTTGCTGTTGCAAGAAACCTTGGAACCTGGTTTGATACCAACCTTAGTCTAGTGACACACATTACGAAGACATGTAAAGCTGCTTTTTATCATCTGCATAACATTAGACGTATTAGGAAGTTTCTTACGGTTGAGTCTACCAAGGTGCTAGTGCATGCCTTCATAATGGGACGCATTGATTACTGTAACAGTCTTCTCCATGGTTTACCAACCACTCATATTAATAAGCTACAACGTGTGCAAAACGCAGCTGCTAGGCTAATTTGCTCGACCCCGCGTTTTAGTCACATTACTCCTGTATTATATTCTTTACATTGGTTACCTGTCAGATTTAGAATTGTTTTTAAGATTTTAATAATTACTTTTAAGGCCATACATGGCCAAGCACCGGACTATATTTGTAATCTTATTCGTGTTAAAAATCCCTCCCTGTATGGTCTTCGCTCTAATTCTCAAGTTTTATTAGTTCCACCATCCACGAAAACGAAGAAGACACTTGGTGACAGGGCATTCACTGCTGCTGCACCATCACACTGGAACAAATTACCGTGTACAATAAGAGAGGAGGTCAATTTTAACAATTTTAAGTCCAAACTGAAGACATTTTTATTTAGAAAAGCGTTTGAATAGCTCTTGATGTTTTATACACATTTTTACTAGACTCTTTGTTTTTAATATTTTAATTTTTAAGCTTTTTACCTTAGCCTAATGTATATAATTATTGTAAATAATTAGTTTTAAATTAATCTTACTATTTATAGCATATTTTTTAATTTATATTACTCATGTGGTTTGTTAGGCGCATTTGATCATATTTACATGTTAATTTGCGCCTTATAAATATTAAATATTTTTATTATTATTATTATTATTATAAGCGAGATGTGGCTTTTCTGGCCACTCATAGTTCTCCGGGAGAGGTGTCACGCACTGTGCAGCGACAAGTTGGAGGAAGAGAAATTGAAATTGTGAAGCCGGGTGTTTCGGATGTGTAAAACACCAACATGGGCAGTGCTGACTGAGCCGATCAGCTTGGTTCTTATTATTATGTTGGAAGGCAGTCTAGAAAATGGTATAAAGTATTTGTTTTGGTTTTCTTTTAATTTGGCAGCAAGTAACGCTTATATTTTGGAGTGTGAAAGCCGCATGAAATGTCCACAAGATGCTTTCTGTCTTGAATTAGGCAAGTGGCTCATTGGAAATTTCAACTCGCGAAAACATCCTGCAAATGCTGCCTCTCCACTTGTTTCTCGGGGCCCAATAACCCACACCCACCAAAATCGACAGACATAAGAAGCAATGCGTTAACTGGAAAGCCACAGGCAAGAAAACCCCCCAAGAACTACCCAGTGGAGACCAAATTTAAGTGTGTTCAGTGCAGAGTTGCACTCTGTCAAGATCAGTGCTTCAGAGACTACCACGCTGAGATGGAACCACACGAGTGACATGACTTTATAATATTTTTAACGACCTCAACAATCAGGAAACACACCTTAAATTTCAATTTTACTTGTATATATTATTGCTTTGCATTTGGAAAGCCTCACTTTGTATATATTTTTCTCATATTCGAATATTTTATCAATAAATGTAATATGCCGTGATGCGGCATGCAAAGCACAATGGCGCCAAATTTGAATTTTTCGAAAATCTAAATTTGACAGCATATTTTGTAACTCAAATTTTATTTCTTACTTTATGATAACCTTGTCATAGAATAAAGCCATGTTTTAGCTTCAATTTTGTGCAATTTATAGATTATATAGAGGCTCCAAAATCTACTGAGCATATATGTTTTTTGATTCTCACCCACTAATTGGAGTGAGCCTCCTAATTGCCTCTGGGAATAACAGGAAATCAAGCATGAAGGCCCCTGGGAGTGAAAGGGTTAAGGGGCTAATTGTTGCAACAGAACAAGTTAGAAAGAAAAAAAGGAAATAGATACTGTGATTTATAGCTATGAACTAATATATTTATGTTGCCATAAGGCTGCTTGTATTGATTCTTAAATGATAGTCCCCTTTATCAATAGTTTCACCGCCAAGTTTCGTTTGCATCTCAAAATTGCTTATTCATGGAGTTTTTTCATGTCCCCCTGGGTTTTTTTGCTTTTTAGTTATCCTTTTACAACCAAATTTGGCTCATTTACTTCTCAAAGGAAGCTCTACAAACCTATCGAGATTTTTTTTTTATTTGGATCACTATAATTGGAGTTATTCAAAGTTCAACTTTTTATACAATAGTCATGTTGCTATGGCAACACAATTTGCTGAAAACTGAAATGGCTCAATAGGTTTGTACAGGAGTGTGTGTAGTGTTCTTGTACAAAATACAGTACTGGCATGATCTGTAAATGTAATTGGAAAAAGGCATGGGGGCATGAAACAATTAGAAAAGCCTCTGTGTACAAGTTGGTTAATAATTAAACAACCCTTGCTTATTATGGCATGTAAACCACTTCCATGATAGATCATTGGTCACTCTGGGTTTTATGCCAAATTTAATGAGAATCTATTACATTGCTGAGGTTTTATGTGCTTTAGAGTTTGTCACTTGTTCGGGTTCAAAATGTAACCAAACTCTCCCCTTAAAATTTCAGTGGAAAATACAAGTTAAAAATCAAGGCACCTACAAATTGGAGTGGATCATGTGAATGCGGGACTTGGACTGAGTGCCTTTCTATGTATATTATGGCCGGCTCTGGAGGAGGACGCTAAGAATCTGACGATTCTTAGGGCCAAAATTTCCATAGAAGCCGATTCCAGAATCGAAAAGTTGCCCCCATACCTCCATTCTAGCTCCATAGAATATCGCAACCTTGATGAGATCCTCAACGTGGGAGAGGCTAGTGAAAGCACATATGGGGTCAAGAAGGCCAAACTTAATACCGCGGCGTTGCCTTTCGAAGAATCATCTGTTTCGTATTATACTAAGAAGACACCTGACAAGGCGTTGACAGGAAATGCCACGCGGGCTGCCAAGAGGATTCTAAAAAGAGCTTCAGGTCAAACTACAGGAGCAAAAGCACTGAAGCTAGACAGGCAACGGTTCTCTGATTTTGGCGCTCAAACAATCCATAAAACTACAAGGAACGCGAAGGTTCAAGTAGATTTGATCAGTAAGCACACTGCCTTTTTATAAAATGCTACACTAAGAGCTTTACTAAAAGAATTTTATTCTATTCTCTAGATCTTACTGAAGAAGACGAGTATTCAGACATTGAAACCAATCCTTGCTACCGGCCAATTTAGTCGCAAACATCTTTAAGTCCTGTGGAATTTTGAACCCTCTGAAACAGCAATGGGGATGAAGCTGTGTGGGAAGAAGAAGGAGCTGGAGCTGATGAAGCAGACGATGAGTTAGAGAAGGTGTTCAACATGTACAACGACTGGCCGACAAGACGAACAACAACAACCACAACAACAGTTCTTTTCAGAGCTACCCCAGTTCTTTTCAGAACTGCCAAAGCTATAAAAGTCAATGACCAACAACTAGTGTCCTTTACTTGCACTGCTTAAACTGCAAGTTCTTCTCAAATTGTGATCTTAAGATTTTGTTGCATGAAAATACCTGGCTATAAGATGCACCTCAATTTTAGCACTCACTAGCCACCCAAGGACAGATTTTCTTGTAAAAACTGTGCACTTTATAACCAAATAACTACAGTATTTTTTTATTAAGCCCACTTGTGAATGTGTTAGTAGGTATTACACTGATGTGGTGTATTTCCAAGCACCAGATTCCTCACAACACGACTAAAATCAATTTCATGAAATATCAGTTACAGCTTACAGGTAAAAATTGGCATGTTTTTCAAGTACCATAACTCAACTGAAAACATTTATTTGTCTTCACAAGTGACTGTTTGTTTGCAGTTCATTTAAATCATAGGCATACAAAACAATACTTGCTGTTGTCAAAAAATTAATTCTCAATATGGTAACACCTATGTGTTGTATTGCATCCTGAATGGTTTAAATAGTATCCAGTTTTCTTTCAGTACAGTGCATCTGCTTTCATAGTGGTCTTAAAATCACAGGATCATGAATACAAACCCTCCTTTGCAGTCCATTAGTCAAGAAGAAAAATAAAAACAAAGGTTTTTTTATGATGCAAATGAATATATGAAAGACCATATATTAAATATTAATTATTATGAATAACGGATTAATATGTAATGACATTAATTGAACATTGCAGTTATGCACACAACTTAAGCAGCTGTGAAATTAAAGCCTGAAAAAAACTCGGGCCTGAACAGGATTCAAACCCATGACCTCTGCGATACCAGAGCAGTGCTCTACCAACTGAGCTATCAAGCCAACTAGGAGCTGGTCATATTGCGAGTTCGTAATATACCAGTTAAAGGTTTTTATGTTAAGAAATATTACACATCTGTTGAACTCATTTTGGTGCCTAGAATGCTGGAAATGGTATTTCTGAGCTTCTAGATTTAAGAATTCTATGGTGTGGGGGGAGGGCATGCCCCCATACCCCCCAGATGACAGGGCCTTTCAGCCCTTTAATTGTCACAGCCACCAACCATCTGTCTACTTCAACTTTTATTGAAAACCCTTGCAAGACTGACAACCTGACAAAGTCCCGCATTGCAAAATTCATCCATCTCATCTGCTCAAGGTAACAGACTTGCCCAGGATGTGGTAAAAACATTACTGAAAGATCGGACTGAAACCTCATTTAGTATTTTTTTAGGCTTGGACCTTACAGCGCAAGAGATTCAGACCATTGAGGATCCTAAGTTACCCAGGAAAAGAAAAGCACCAGTCAGGCACAAAGTTGGAGAACAGGACACCTGCCACTTTCCTGCAACTCTCAGAGACCATCACAGACGAATCTACTTCAATGACACGTTTACTGTAACAAAATGCATGGCCACAAGACTTCAGCAAGAATACTTCAAAATCTACATGAACATACAGGAGCTCCTATTGAAGTCTTTTGCCAGTGAGCCATGTGAAATTGAGCTACAACCAAAACTGTTGAGACATTTCAATGCAATTTTACATTTCGAGCCATGCAATCATTGTGTCCAAAACGAACAAATTTGTCCCCCTCCCCATCCCTGGTGCAACATTTTTTTGGCCTAACAGCTCGTGCGTGCGTTCTTGTGTTACCAAAAACAACACTGGAATAGCGGAGGGAGAAAATGGTCTTTTAATTAGCTAAGGTAAGTATTTTTGTCATGGTCAGTGCAAAAATTGGTATTTTTGTCATGGTCAGTGCAAAAATTGGTATTTTTTTGTCATGTGTCTCAACAGGTTTGTCCAGTGGTCTGAAGTGGTGAAGATGTACAGCAAAGATTTGGACCCTTTCACGTTAAGGACAACTTTTGCTTTTACCACAGACAGCAGAGTCAATGAGGTTTGACACTTCAGAATTTGATGTCACTGGTTTGGTAACCTTGTTGCAGTCCCTTGATAGCTCCCACAGAAAACTATTAAGCAAAATTTCTACTCTGGGAAAGCTGTTACTTGTCATGCCAGCAACCAAGGCTGTTAGTAAAAAATTCTCTTCAGCCTTAAAGCAGGTGAAGACGTATTTGCGCTCAACAATGGAAGACTCTAGACTGAACTAGACTGAACCACATCATGATGTTGCATGTTCGCAAGGACAGAGCAGATCCTCTGACCCTTGTAGACATTGCTAATAACTTCATTGGGGAGAAAGAAAACCAAAAGCAAGTTTTTCCAAGAACATTATCCCAAACAAGTTCTCTATTTTGTCAAACAGAAAATTGGAGAAAAGAACAAAAGTTATTGTAGATAAATGTAGCACTTGATCTGACATATACCAAGAAGTATGCTTTAGCAGAGGGACCAAATCAGGGGAGGCAGTTAATGTGGGCAATTCGCACAGCCCCCCCCCCAGTCATTTTATGCTTGCTATGGGTTTGGGAGGCCATTACTACATGCTCTAAGGGAATACTAAACAGAGTGATGTGATTAAAATAATAGTTTAAATCAGCATTTAGCTTCAGGTTCCGGCAGATTGTGAAGACTTGGCAGTAAGAATAGAACAAAAGAAATAGAAACAAATGGTGTAGCAACGATTGCATTTGGGCTGTGCCCACCTCTGACAACAAAAAGGTAATATGGGAGAATACCCAACACTCTTTCTCTTCAGGATAAAGAGAACAATTAATATGAGCCTGAATTGGACAGAGTACACCTTTTTCTTAAATTCAAAACAAAAGAAACCTTTCATTTTATAATATACAGTTAAACAAAACAGGCAATCCAGGAAAATAGCCAACTCTGGAACAACCCCACAGTAAACAAACATCCTTTATACCAAAACCATTTTCAAGAGGTAGACAGGGAATCGGACTAAACTGACGAAGAAAAAGATAACAAATCCATCAGCCCCAATGATGACTTCTGCTGTCCAATTAAAACTTTAGTTCTACAAATTCCAATGAAATTTAACAGCCACATAGTAAACATAGCATAGTTTTCATGAAACAGAATGGTTTCACTATTTACATACAGTACATTTGTAGGAAATTAAGTTCAAGATTAAAGCCTTTATTTAAGTACAACAAACAGGAACAGGTAAACAAACATGAATAAGATTTCCATGAACACCCTTACAAAATAATACATTAAACAGGCTAATAATATGTTTAAAAATAAATCTGCAAATTATTCTTTAAAGTTGTTTATATAACTGAAAATTAATTCTACAAAGCAGATATTGAAGATTATTCTCGATGTATGTATGTTAATTTTCACAATTATTATTAATTCTAAAAGAGAAGCCTGGACATGATGCCAAAGAAAACTATGCAGCAGGTAAAACAACTTCTGAATTGGATTTGAGAGTGATTAGAACAATGGTGTTTTCCTGAATTCAAATTTTCAGTACTAAGACAAGTTGCATATTTTCACTGATTTGACCCAGTGTAAGAAAATGCAATTTGCATTATTGATGTAAGGAACAATTTTTTTGCTACTTCTTTCATTTCATGCACATCAAAATGCATGTAAGGTTTTGCTTCCTTTGAAACACTGATGACTAGATACTGTACTAAGAGTTGATCAAACCTCCCACAACAAACAATGCAAGCAACAGACTACAAGTACCGGTAACTGCAGCAGAAAAAAACCAAAGCAATCACTGCAAACCAGCTGTACTAGTCATGGCATGTTGCTCCATGAAATAGGTTATGCCAACACCAATCAACATGCACACAACAGCTCTACAACAGTTTCTGCTTTTATCTCTCACAAAGTATAAAAAAATGCCTGCAGCAACCAGAAGATGCTGGCAAATGAAAGTAATCTTTGCCTAAACACCACAGACCATTCCCAGCATCTTCCAACTTGAAGAACCCTTGAGGGTTTTAAATAACATTTCATGCTAAATCCAAGATGTGCCAAAACCTATCTACAATTGACCAGGGCAAGTAGAAATTTAGATGAAAATGTAAATCTTTCACATGACTTGCCCATTACACAAGCACATTTCTGATTACTAAACAAAATAATACAGAAACAGATGAAACAAGTTGCAGCAAAATTGAAATAATATTGAATAGTCATCAAAGAAAACCTCTAACTCAACAAAATTAATACAAATATTTCTATAAATTTCGCCATTCATTTGTTTCCGTCTACTGTAGCTGTTAAAACAAATTAATCCATGGGCTCTAAATCTGAGTCCATAATGGTGGAATATAAAAGTGTCACTCCATGCTATTCACTTTCCTTCCAAACCAATCAACCATAGAATCAAGAAAAGAATCATTTGAGTCCTTAAGTAGTCATGGCAATTTTCAAGAGCACTGGAAGTCGGCCAAAATAATGTAACAAAAATATGACAGAATAATAAGGCATTCACTCTTCTCTGTGCAAAGCAGCTGTCATTGTCAGGGTTTGTTGCTTCGTGGAGAAGCAGGTTAAGCTAACATCATCTAAATGTAACGTAAATGTTGTATTTCAATTTTATCCAGTGTTGCATCCAGAGTGCGTCATTACGTCCTAGGACACAATATTTTGCATTTGGACCCCCCTAAAATACTAAGAAGGGGTCATATTTCAAATATATGCACATTCCTTCCACTTGTATCGATGCAATGAAAAACAATCCACTTGCCACATGCGGAACAACGAACTTCCAAACAAGAACACTGGAGCGTCATGCCTTCTGATGCACAATTGCTACCAATGACGGATAACAAAAACTTTCACAAAGGCTTTTTACTTTAGTTTGAGAGAGCCGTACATCATGCAGAGGTGGACAAAGAAACATTTACTTGGTCCAGTAATGCAGTTTTTAAAATGGCGGACACTGACAATGCGATGTTTCACTCGTCTTCATCATCAAATTAAGAGGTGATTGAAATCAATATTCATGATAGGACGCCCACAATTCTGGTCTGGACCCCCAAATATTTGTCCAAGGGGTCCAGAGAACCCCTACCCAATAAAACCTGGATGCAACACTGTTTATCCTTGGTTTAAATTTTATTTCCCTTTGTTTCAAACTCATTATCAGGGTTGTATTACTTTGTACATGCATGTTGATTTTAAGTTTGTAGCCCAGTTAGACTGCTACTGTACACTGGTTAGTGTTTTTACTAATCTATCAATATATTATTCACACTGGCTCATTAACAGTCCAATCCAGCTAGCCTGATTAACCACTGCAAGAATTCAGAGAAGCTAAACTACAAATGAGTTGATTGTCAGATAAACATGCAAATAAGGGCTGTTTTCAGGTAATACATGCAGTAGCAAGCAATCCATAAAAGCATTGCTGGAGTCTATTTTAGGTATTTCTACAGCTTTTACATATAAATTATAATATCTATAATCAAAACAATCATTTGTAGTCATGTTAACATACTCAAAACCTATACAATAATTAACTTTTTGTAAAAAACATTTTTCCAAGAAAGAATGTAAATGTATGAAATATAAGAGTTTTGATATTGTAGTCATAAAGACATCGTAAAACACTTGGGTGAAATTCAATTACATGTATGCAATGCAATCATCAGCCAAAACAATGTATACCTGGAATTTTTACAATAATTTGGAAGGTTCAATTACAAGAATCATTTATGTACTGCCAAAGAAAATTTTGTATATCTATTTAGTCCCCACCCTTCAAGTTTCAAGACTTTTTAATAAAACTAAACACTGGAGTTAAAAATTACATTTTAGTAGAGTCCTGCTGCATATTTGGACACCAAATAGTCCTAAATAATTTTCGGTCCTTTCAATTTGAAATTTGCAAGCCTGTTCTTCTGTTAGAATGCACATTAGCTTTGAGTGGAGGAATGACAGCAAACCAAAACAGTCACTTTAGCCTCCAGGAATCCTTAATAATTATTAATGATACAATTAACAATAGAACTGGTAATTTTGTCTCCACTCAACAATCATAACCCTAGCTTTAACAGTTGCCTTCTTGCGTACAGCTAAGGGATAAAATAACCCCAGACCACTAGTAAGTTATAATAAATTTTCTAGCAGATAAAATACACCTTTTGCCTCAAAGGGACATTGAACATCCTTTGACAACACAACCTGTCACTCATGCAATTAACATAAAATCTTTTGACTCAATAAAAAATTAACGGTGACTTCTTTAGTCCTTTTTTACGAATTTAATGATACCGTGAGGTCACTTATGTGTATACATTAGCCTCGAACACATGAATTTCATTTTACTAACTTTTATCTACCTACAAGTCCATAAATATTTCTTCTTGTTGCAATTAACATAAAACGTACTGTTCTCTTGACTCAAAAAATTAACGGTGACTTCTTTAGTCCTTTTGGTAAGATTTCCGTACAGGTCCCTACTTCATTATGCATTCTGTAACTATACTATTTCGCTCTTCGAACACAAGAAATATTTGCACGTGCATTACACCAGACAAGACAGCTTCAGCATGCATAATGAAGTAGGGACCTGTGCGGAAATCTTACCGTCCTTTTTACAAAAAATAATGATACCGTGAGGTCACTTATACATTAGCCTTGAACACATGAATTTCATTCTACTAACTTTTATCTACCTACAAGTCCGCAAATATTTCTTCTTTTTGCTTCAGTGTACAACTTTTCTTTAAAACTTTCTTAGTGTCCCCAATTGTAGTTTGCCAAAATCTAAATACCCTCACACTTACGAAGTCTACTACTACTATTGCAATAACTGACTTACCAGGCTAGATGCCCTTTTCGTAAATACCATCAGGAGAGCAAGAATATTCCAGTTCCGAAGGACTTGTGGTCAGACAGAGCAACTCAAAGGTTTCCCAAGTCTTGCAATACACGAGCAAAATAGGCCGAACGAAAACATGCAACGCGGCCACCCTGGAACCTCAGGGCAGGAGCAGACGGAAAAGCAGCGAAAAACTCTGTTAACACGTGAAGGCCCAGTCGACAACAAGCGTAACGTCGAACATGGCCGGCAGCCAAGGAGACACCACAGAACAGCACTCGCCTGAAGGCCGTGGTTTCGAATAACGACCCAAGACGAGAACAGACGATACAAGACGAAAACCCAACACAATCCGCTGAGGGCAAATTATCTTGAGCCAACTCAGAGAAACATGAGCATCGCAGATGCGATGGAACAATCGCAACCTCGTTCCCAGGGTCCTCTCTCTACCTCGAGAAATTACCATGGGGCCGGTTCTCGAAGGCCGATTAGCGCTAACCCAGGGTTAAATTTTAACATGGGTTTCTTTTCCTCTTATTAATATATAGATTTAGCCAAACCTAAAAGCGGGGCTCCCGTTTAGTACTTTCATTTCACTTTAAACTGTAAAAGCATTCTAAAAATATTGCGAAGGAATTCACAAATGTTTTTAACTATAGTTTGGTGTCGAGATCGGTTAACTCGCTATGATTTTTGTCTAAACTTTCGTCTGCCATTAGTACGGTCTTTCTACCCACAAAGTCATGGAGTATATTCTACAAAAAAACACAAATTATCAATGTACTGTATTCTATTCCTGATGAAATTAACCATTCTATTTTGCGTAAATGTATTTAAAAGATTTGTACACGCTACTGGGAAATGCAGGACACAACTCTTGTCATTTTCGTGTTAAAACGAACACCTCGGCAAAATAAATGTTTACTCCAAGGTATGGCAAAATGTATGCAAAAGAGCTTAGATATAACTATCTATATAAAAACACATTTAGACAGTTCCGCTAGCATTTTTTACTTAATTTAGTTTAATATCGAGGTTCCAGTATATAGCCTGCATGGAAGCAAAATAAATGTATACATTTATTTTGCTTCCATGCAGGCTATATACTGGACGTAAATGTTTTTCTTTTTTGTTGTGTTATAATTAAATTGAGTTATGGATGCCACTCAAATTGAATTATTAAATGAAATCGTAAAATTATTAAGCACTCAAGAATCTATTACTGAACTTCAGGGTTTCCTTCAATCTTATAATTCATAATCATATGCAAGAAACCTTAAATTCTCTGCTTCACCCTACGAGCCGAGGTTTCTCTCTTGCATGGCTTTTAGCAGGGTATCTCGGCGTTCTTCGCTACAATTTTATCTGTTTTCCACAGCACGGAGTCTCCGCTTCTCGGCGTTCTTCGCTAAAATTTTGTCTGTTTTCCACAGCACGGAGTCTTTCCGCTTCTCGGCATTCTTCGCTACAATTTTGTCTGTTTTCCACAGCACAGAGTCTTTCCGCTTCTCGGCGTTCTTCGTTAACATTTTGTCTGTTTTCTCGAGCCCGGACTCTTTCTGTTTGTCGGCGTTCTTCGCTATAATTTCGTCTCCTTTCTCTTTCCCGAGCACCCCTTCTTTGGCGATCTTCTTCGCTCATTCTTCCCCAGTTAATTCTTGCTCTCTTCCGCTCTCTTTCCCGTTGCTCTTCACCTGAACCCTGTGTTCTGCAAATTATATTTTCTCTGCTATTCTTTGTTGACATAGCAATAGAACTTGTTTCGTTTATCCTTTAGTAAGACTTTAACAGTGTAGAGTAATAATATTGTGTCTCAAAAAGACAATGAATTGAAAATTTCTTTTTCAGTCGTCAACGCAATTTCCCGCCAAAAATACGCGGGCTACCAGAACTCGAGACTTGAGTCCACGATCTAGTAAATCAACTACTGGTCAACGGACAGCTTCCAAATAAATCATGTCACCTTGATGAGTTGACACATGAGCCCACCATATGCCGGTCATGTGATGCTGGTCAGTGGCTATCCCGTTTTGACAGCTGTCAATTTATCATATTGTGAATGTCCAATATAAGAGATGTGGATTTGCCAAGACACGCCTGAGATACCCATCCCTTCCTTTTGATAGTTTCCCCTACCCTACCCGTACAATCTTTAGACGCGTACGTACGTATGTACATACGTACGTACGCTCGGTCAGTCACGTGACAACCAAACGAAAAGAGGTTGACCATATTCCATGGGTATAGGGCTCTGGACGTATCAAACTCTAAACGAATGCATCAATGCCGCCGTTGTGATTTTGCCGATCGAAAAATATAAGCTTAATTTAAATCAAGCTGTAATATTCTGCGCGCAGATTTTGTTGATGTCATGTTTTCGCCGCTAGAGAATGGAATGACCGTCAAACTTTCGATGAGAGTGATTCAATCAAAATCAAAACTATCTTTGTAGGCGAACATACGACGAATTTAACTCTAACGGATCGAGTAAATATCTTCGTTATCAGTTGCCGAATGAAAGATATTAAATTCACCGCGCGGTCCACTTGTTGTGGAGGTCGTCATTTCCAAGTTATTTGCCAGATTTTTTCACTGTCAAAAATTCTGAAGACTGTTCAACGACGTTTATCGACGGCGAAAATTCAGCTAAATGCAGAGCTAACCTTTTAGCCGAACAATGAACACAATGAACTCCTATATCGAATTTGTCAATGCCTTCGCTGTGATTTTTGCCGATCCACAACAGGAGTGTGAAAACAGGTTTTGCCTTCACAAAAGGGTGAACGGACGGACGGGGAAAAACTCTAAAACTCTCTGGGAAAGGCCTTTTTCTGGGGACACTCGCTGGCTGCGGGAAGGCACGGAATCTCTTACGCCTGTGGAATACCCTTGGGACACAACCTCGTTCCCAGGGTCCTCTCTCTACCTCGAGAAAGTACCCTGGTTGCGGCTGGTCACGCAGATTCCAGAGATATGATGAAAGGGAGGGGCTGGAAAGTTAAAGTTTGTCTCAGCGCTGAACTTGCTTACTGAGCACATGAGGTAGTGGAATTTGCAGCCCTCCTGTTGTGGATCGGCAAAAGTCACAGCGAAGGCATTGACAGATTCGATATATGAGTTCATTGTGTTCATTGTTCGGCTAAAAGGTTAGCTCTGCATTTAGCTGAATTTTCGCCGTCGATAGTTGAACGGTCTTTAGAATTTGTGGCAGTGAAAAAATCTGGCAAATAACTTGGAAATGACGACCACCACAACAAGTGGACCGCGCGGTGAATTTAATTTCGTTCATTCGGCGAAATCATAACGAAGGTATTTACTCGATCCGTTAGAGTTAAATACGTCGTATGTTCGCCTACAAAGGTAGTTTTGATTTTCATTAAATTTCTCTCATTGAAAGTTTGACGGTCATTCCATTCTCTTGCGGCGAAAACATTTTACGAAGAACTTGACATCAACAACATCTGCGCGCTGAATATTATAGCTTGATTTAGCTCAAGCTTTTAAAGCTTATATTTTTCAATCGGCAAAATCACAACGGCGGCATTGATGCATTCGTTTAGAGTTTGATACGTCCAGTGTTTGGCCAAGAGACGAACTGAATTTGATAGAGTTCATCCAATCGAAAGTTTGGTCATTCGATCCTCTTGCAGTGAAATAAATATTCTATGAAGAACTTGACAACGACATCGGCCGCGCGTTTGCAAAATCCAACGGCTTTCGTTTCAAAGCTGCCTAGCAGTAAGTCCAATTTTCGGTTGAGGACCCACCCTCTTCCCTCTGTGCGGCTTTGGTTGGAATGCATAGACACGTGACCAGCCGCAACCAGGGTACTTTCTCGAGGTAGAGAGAGGACCCTGGGAACGAGGTTGCCTTGGAATAGGGACTTTAACGAGAACCGGAACGGGAACGGCGACGTCGGAACAGCGAAAAGACTGGGGAGAGAACGCGGTCGTGGCGCGAGCTTTAATGCACTGCCGCGAAACTGGGACGGCAGTCATGGCACGCCAGTTAAGTTTGTCTATCTTGTTTTTCGCTTTAATCGGCAAGAAACCAGCTTTTGATTAGCCATTACCAAAGGCTGATTAGCGATGACGATATTCTCTTGCTGTACGACCCAAACAGTTCGGAAAATTTGGATTTACCGTACAATTCATTCAAGTATTTTGATTTCTATGTGCTTGAGGATGATGAATGTGTTTCCGAAATCCATTTTAGAGAACAGAGAATTCTTTCGGTCCTTATTTCAATCACATCTACACATACACGAAATAAATAACAGCGAAATATAAAGTTTACAAACAACAACACACGAGTTCTCGCATGAGAATTATCGAAGTTCAATTTTTAGATCCGGTCTGTTGTCAAATGTAACATGTATTCGTAGCACACATTATAAAGTTAGATCACAAATTTTTAAAAGACGCTTCAGTGTATTGAATTCCTACGATTGCACATTAACTGAAAATAAAATGGGCCAAGCGACGCTGTTATCACCTTGGAACTTGGTCTAGACGGCGACAGAAAGGTTCTGGCTTTTATGTAAAATCATTTTAATCAATTAATGACTGCTTACTTCATATAACTTCAGTTATGTAGCTAGGCCAAACAAACGAGAAAAATTCTCTACGGGTAATTTCATTTTCAAACAAAGAGCTAAAATTTACTTTTGTACTTGTTTTTGTGCCTGAACCGCGGCATAAAGCGAACTAGCCTAAATATAGTGGCCTCGGGGGTTCAAGGAAAGGTAAGAAAGACTTGGAAATTGAAAAGCGAAAGTCGAATTACGTAAATAACTACGAACATAGATTAAATGAGGCGAGGAAAATGTCAGGAACAGAAAATTAAAAAAAGTAATTGCAACGTATAAAATTACATAAAATGTCACGGTTCTCCCCAGAAGAACCCAGTTCCGTGGAAGAGAGACGGATACAGATTGTGCGCCGCGGTCACAATTGTGGGCGCGCGGGAAATATATTGCACATATAAATAACGAGCAAAGTCCTCGTGGTTGTTTGTTAAAATGTCGTAGATGACTAAAAGAAAGTCCGTCGAAAAGTATGACTCTTGCAAAGTCAGGAGAGCATAGGTTGCAATCTGCCGTTGGAAGTAGTCCTTTTCGAGGAGAAGGTAGAGGGCCACATCGACCACCAGTAAGAAAGGGTAAGTCCTCCGATAGTCTAGTAACTTGTCGTCAAGTAAAGCAACCATAATTTCTTGGCACTCGTGCGAGTGAAGGCTCTTGCTGTCGTAGCAGAGGTACGTGCGAGGATGTGAGCGACGTGCACAGTCCCTATTTTTGCACTTGGTCTGGGGAGACCGTACTCGTGCTTGGACAAAAGCGCTGATACTGGACAGCTCCTGGATACTCCTTGTAGTTGTCTTAACTACTGCAGGGCGTCCTCGGCCACTTACAACGCTGATTTTTAGGCGTGTCCTGGCCAACGAACGAGGCATGATGAAAACGCTGGGATGGACAATAGACTGGAAACAGATGAAACAAGTTGAAGCAAAATTCAAATAATATCTAATAGTCATCAAAGAAAATCTCTAATTCAACAAAATTAATACAAATATTGCTCTAAATTTCGCCATTCATTTGTTTCCATCTACTGTGGCTGTTAAAACAAATTAATCCATGGGCTCTAAATATGAGTCCATAATGGTGGAATATACCTCTGGAACTCACTCCATGCTATTCGCTTTCCTTCCAAACCAATCAACCATGGAATCAAAGAAAGAATCATTTGAGTAGTCATGGCAAAAAGAAAAGGCAGGGTCCTAAAGAAGGCTTAAGAAAAGAAGATAAAATGCAATTTTCAAGAGCACTGGAAGTCGGCCAAAATAATGTCACAAAAATATAACAGAATAATAAGGCATTCACTCTTCTCTGTGCAAAGCAGCTGTCATTGTCAGGGTTTGTTGCTTCATGAAGAACCAGGTTAAGCTAACATCATCTCAATGCAACGTAAATGTTGTATTTCAATTTTATCCTTGGTTTAAATTTTATTTTCCTTTGTTTCAAACTCATTGTCATATGTTACTATACCAAAACACAAAGGAAAATAAAATTCAATGCAAGAGAAACATTGAATCACAACATAAACACAACAGCTTGACACAAATCTTTGCTATTGAACAGATCACTCACACTTTCTGACGAAAATGCTAGCACTAAATGCAGATGAGAGCATTCCACAATCTTATGACTCACGTCAAAGATCTTTAGTATGATTCTTACTTTGTACATGCATGTTGATTTTAAGTTTGTAGCCCAGTTAGGCTGCTACTGTACACTGGTTAGTGTTTTTACTAATCTATCAATGTTATTCACACTGGCTCATTAACAGTCCAATCCAGCTAGCCTGATTAACCACTGCAAGAATTCAGAGAAGCTAAACTACAAATGAGTTGATTGTCAGATAAACATGCAGATAAGGGCTGTTTTCAGGTAATACATGCAGTAGCAAGCAATTCATAAAAGTATTGCTGGAGTCTATTTTAGGTATTTCTACAGCTTTTACATATAAATTATAATATCTATAATCAAAACAATCATTTGTAGTCATATTAACATACTCAAAACCTATACAATAATTAACTTTTTGTAAAAAACATTTTTCCAAGAAAGAATGTAAAGAATGTATGAAATATAAGAGTTTTAATATCATAGTCATAAAGACATAAAACACTTGGGTAAAATTCAATTACATGTATGCAATGCAATCATCAGCCAAAATAATGTATACCTGGAATTTGTATGTGTAATCAAATGGTGACGAGTGAAATTAGGGAATAATTTCACACGCGTTTTGTCGAGATCCTGAAAATTTCCCGAGCCTTTAGGGGAGGGAAATTATTAGGATTTGGCGTATAAAGTTCAGAATTCCTTCTTGATGTTCTCCTGTGTTAAGGTTTTCTAAAATGTCTTTTTGTGCCCTGACATCTTCATTCACGGCATTTTAAAACTTCGTCGCCATCTTGACACCGAGACGTACGGAAGGGTTGCTATGGCTAACGCTGAAATTTCGCACCAAAATTAAGGAGTAATTCATCACCTATGATATTATTACAATAATTTGGAAGCACACACATAATCCCGAATAATTTACATCACAAAATCATATTTCCATGTACCTTATCCCTGAATTTCACAGTGTACAAGGTTCAATTACAAGAATCATTTATGTACTGCCAAAGAAAATTTTGTATATCTATCTAGTCCCCACCCTCCAAGTTTCAAGACTTTTTAATAAAACTACACACTAGTAGAGTCCTGCTGCATATTTGGACACCGAATAGTCCTAAATAATTTTGGGTCCTTTCAATTTGAAATTTGCAAGCCTGTTCTTCTGTTAGAATGCACATTAGCTTTGAGTGGAGGAATGACAGCAAACCAAAACAGTCACTTTAGCCTCCAGGAATCCTTAATAATTATTAATGATACAATTAATAGAACTGGTAATTTTGTCTCCACTCAACAATAATTTTTCAAGCTGAATAGGCATAACCCTAGTTTTAACAGTTGCCTTCTCACCTACAGCTAAGGGATGAAATAACCCCAAACCACCAGTAAGTTATAAATTTTCTAGCAGATAAAATACACTTTTTGCCTCAAAGGGACATTGAACATCCTTTGGCAACACAACCTGTCACTTGTGCAATTAACATAAAATGTCCTGTTCTTTTCACTCAATAAAAAATTAACGGTGACTTCTTTAGTCCTTTTTTACAAAAATAATGATACCGTGAGGTCACTTATGTGTATACATTAGCCTTGAACACATGAATTTCATTTTACTAACTTTTATCTACCTACAAGTCCGTAAATATTTCTTCTTTTTGCTTCAGTGAACAATTTGGAATGATTTCCGCACAGGTCCCTACTTCATTATGCATGCTAAAGCTGTCTTGTCTGGTGTAATGCACGTGCAAATGTTTCTTGTGTTCGAAGAACCAAATAGAATAGTTACAGAATGCATAATGAAGTAGGGACCTGTGCGGAAATCTTGCCAACAATTTTTCTTTAAAACTTTCTTAGTGTCCCCAATTGTAGTTTGCCAAAAGCTAAATACCTTCACACTTACGAAGCCTACTACTACTATTGCAGTAACTGACTTACCAGGCTAGTTGCCCTTTTCGTAAATACCATCAGGAGAGCAAGACTATTCCAGTCCCGAAGGGCTTGTGTTCAGACAGAGCAACTCAAAGGTTTCCCAAGTCTTGCAATGCACGAGCGAAATTGGCCGAACAAAAACATACAACGCGGCCACCCTGCAACCTCAGGGCAGGAGCAGACGAAAAAGCAACGAAAAACTCTGTTAACACGTGAAGGCCCGGTCGACAACAAGCGTAAGGTCGGCGGCCAAGGAGACACCACAGAACAGCACTCGCCTGAAGGCCGTGGTTTCGAATAACGACCCAAGACGAGAACAGACGATACAAGACGAGAACAGACGATACAAGACGAGAACAGACGATACAAGACGAAAACCCAACACAATCCGCAGTGGGCAAATTATCTTGAGCCAACTCAGAGAAACATGAGCATCGCAGAGGCGATGGAACAATCGCAACCTCGTTCCCAGGGTCCTCTCTCTACCTCGAGAAATTACCCTGGTTGCGGCTGGTCACGTGTCTATGCATTCCAACCAAAGCCGCACAGAGGGTGGGTCCTCAATTGAATTTTGTCAACACTGTCCTTGGAGGTGAAAGTTGCGCCACCTTACAGACGTTATTTTAAAAATTAAGCAAGTTTTTTGTCAGAGATCCTGCCTGACCTTTGCTTTGCTTCTATCTGAACTTCTATAAGTATGAGATGTTGATTGAGAGAGACGTTTACTTATTTTTTCACTACTCTTTAAAATAACCGTCAACAGCCTGCTTCGGATTATGTTCATCAGTTTTTCACAGAACTAGAATTAATAACCGTCGACAAATTTTGGATGGGTTGCATTCAATTTAATGAGAAGCTAGTCTCTTACTGCTAGGCAGCTTTGAAACGAAAGCCGTTGGATTTTGCAAACGCGCGGCCGATGTCGTTGTTGTCAAGTTCTTCATAGAATATTTCGGACGTATACAAAACATGGACCCGGGTCCATGGACCACCCCTGTGGACCCGGTCCATGGACCACCCCATGGACCCGGTCCATGGACCACCTCTGTGGACCCGGTCCATGGACCACCCCATGGACCTCCACTAATTTTCGAAAGCAAATCGAAGTATAGATAAGAATGGGGACAGGGTATAAAATGACTCACGGTTGCGTTCGATATTCACGGCTTTCTCCGGTAGTGATGAGCCGGCACGGTTTAGTGTTCTCCTCGCGGATTTATTTCGTTCGCAAGTACAACGGGAAGGACTGGGCAAAGTCACAAACTAATATTGTATTATGGGATGCAGAATATCGATTGCTTTTCTATTTGCCTTCGTTGTAAACGAAGTTAAGCTTTCAAATACGTGTAGTCAAGAAATACTGATAAAAAAGCCTAGCAGAGTGTAAACACAAACGTTAAATACACATTCTGTAGAGTATACCTGAACAGTTCTGTGAAACATGAAAGAATTTTTCTTACCATGTTTGTTTAAACTATGTCAGAAAATTAACACTGAGGCTGTTTTTTTAGTTAATGTGCAAGATAGAGATAACACCAACAACTGGAAAAATGAACCTTCAAAAACAGTCTTACGAATTCGGTAACATCAACAAGGATTATGAAAAATGCAACGTACTTGAAAATAACTAGCAATAATCAATATCAATCTTAGGTGACAAGTGACATCCCTTACAAAACTCTTACAAACACAAGGATTAAATTTCAATCTTCAACAGAAAACACACAATTCACAGCTACAAATTTTGGTAAAAATCTTTAAGTTATGTTTTGGATACAATCATATATTCTTTTTACTAGCCCAGAAGTAGCTGTCGCTCTTTCTCATGACAAAATTCGGTACAGAGTAGAAAACAAAATCTACTGAGGTTTATTAGCCGATTCAAACATAATTATTGAAACTAGTTTGGGAAAACGGACACTAACGCTTTTCCGTTTAAACGGCGAAACCGTTTACCATCCGTTTATATCCGTTTAAACGGTTCGCTTATCCGTTTAAAAAAATTTGCATCCGTTTAACGCTTTGGCGAAAACGTTTAAACGGTTTGCTCATCCGTTTAAAAAAAGTTGCATCCGTTTAACGCTCTAGGGAAAACGTTTAAACGGTTTGCTCATCCGTTTAAAAAAATTTGCATCCGTTTAACGCTCTTGGGAAACCGTTTAAACGGTTTGCTTATCCGTTTATAAAAAGGAAGGCAGCAGCTGTTTAAACTTAACCACCCAGATCTCACAGTCGTACGGCAAGAAGAAGATAAAAATAGCGTGCGCACGCTCATTTGATCGTGATGTCACTTCCTTGCCTGTTTCACTTTATATTACGGCATAGTTAACTATGATTATGGCAATGACCCGCTCACTGACGAAAAACTCACTCGAAAATTCCCAAGACACTGATAACAGTCTTTTACGACGGCCTCAATCTATTCTCACTTATAATTCTATGCGATGGAGAGTTTGATTTGGAAGGGACCGAGAACAGCGACGACCTTTGTCAGTGACCTTTGGGAAACAAAAGAAAAACGCGAAACGAGGTAAAAACCTTGAGTAGACAACAGCATACAAATTGCTCAGAAACCGAACATGCAAAATTTGTAGTGAGTTCGACTGATCGATTATCGAATTTCGATTAACCTGGATTGAAAGTCTGTTCGAATTCGCTCGGTTTCCTACCCGGGTTATTTTCGCCAATTGAACAGTGAACCGAACTTGAGGACAAGAATAAAACTGTAGAAAGAAGGACCACATCTCTCGTAATGTTCCTTGAGACGACGAAGTCGGGAATAACTGATACCATTGCGACTATTTTCTAACTATAGTGAGGCATCGCGTATCCTTCAAAATTGTTTTCTTTCGTTTAGTGTAGTGTAAATAAAGTTGAACTGAACTGTGTTTATCGGAGTGTGTTCGGCGTAATTCAGCCACAGTGAGCTTGAGCCCTTCTGTTTATAAACATCTGGGTTCATCTTTCTTGGGTTTATTGGTAATTATTTCAGTGACTCCGCTTGTTGCTTGACACCGATCCAACCTTCTGTTTGCAATGAAACTTCATATAAAGTAACGTACAGGAAATGCCCTTTGAAGGCGGTATGCTATTTTAGATTTCTATGGGAATGGTATTTTTCCTAGTTCAAGCTAGCGGGAATTTGGCGAATGAGTCGCGAATAACCGTAAGGACGCCGATGCTGCCGTCAAGTTTTTATTGCGGCGCATTATCTTTTGATAGTTATGGGACACAAAGCTATGTTTTGAAACAAAAAGGTCCAAAATGCGTAATGTTGAAACCTCAAACTTCTTTAGAAAGCGAATCATTTCTGGCGTTATTTGACCCTGATGCTTCTCGGCACTCGACGTTTCACGTCATTTGCAGTTCATTGCTTATGCAAATTTGTTTCGTGCAACTTCACAGCAAAACAACAATAAACAAAGGAGATGATGATGAATAATTTAAGATGGCTATCGTTTCGTGAAGGTATACACCGAATGCAAATATGGCGGACGGCCCGGGACTAGTAGCGTGAAAGCGAGGCTAGTCAGTGCACTGCTGTTTTGTTTTGACAACGCGTCATTTCGCTTCAGTTGAGTATATTTCACCATGCCTTCTTATTGTTGTGTTCCCAACTGCAATCAGAAAGGATATACATCATTATCAGGAGAAAAAGTTTCATTTTTTAACTTTCCAAAGTCAGATCTTACAAGAAAGCAGTGGATTCATGTGATTCGTCGAGACGAAGGCAAAGATTTCGTGATCACAGAACGCACTAAAGTGTGTTCATTGCATTTCAGGCCGGAGGATCTAAGAAAGTCATTGAATGGGAGGATTTATGTCAGGGAAGATGCAATTCCATCTAAATTCGACTGGTCTGGTCAATCTCCGAAAAAAAGCTCCTACCGAACGAAAACCGCTGGTAACAAAGAAGAAACTGCTGGACGACGAAACAGAAGAAATATCCATGAGTGAGACTACTTCAGAAGAACCAACAGCGGCAGAAATTGTTTTTACCCAACAGCAAGTCAAGGAGCTGGAGGAGAAATTAAGAAAGGCCGAAGATGAAATAAATCACCTTCGTCAAGAAAATATCAAGCTTAAGGAACGACTCGCAGAAAGTGAACGCCAAAATGACTCGATGTCTGCACGTTTGTTCTGTGTTGATCGCTTCACTGCTGACGCAGATAATTATTAGCTTTACACCGGCCTACCAAATTACTCTACCTTTATGGCCATTTTTGATTATTTGAATCCCGGCGATAATCTGCTGCCAGAGGGAATGTTTTTCCCCGAATTCGAAATATGTTCGTTCATTTCCGCTCGCGTAAAGAAAGGCATTCGAGTGAGATTCGTAGACCAGCCATCTGACGGATACTTCGGCTCAACAACACTAGTACTCGGAGTCGCGTCCTTCCTCGCCGCTTCGTGTTGTTTTCTTTTAGTGTACATTTTGTGGACATCTGGATCTACAACGATCTGATCTCGGCCAGACTTTATGTATTCTTCGACTCTTTAGTCGTGATTTCTTGACGCAACGAACCGCTCACGTGCGCAATGAGGAACATGAAATTTGTGTCTTACCTTTTAACTAATAACGCTTTCGTTTTCAAACCCTTTAAGGAATCGCCTCTGCATTTTAGCCAGAATCGTAGTTCGTCGTTGCTTAAAGATGAGAGTTCTCTACCAGCTAACGAAGTTCCGGGAATATCGTCCTCTGTCAAAACACGAGCAGCCATGCGTTTCCGTCATAACAAACGAATGGAAAAGCCACCAGCGGAGTACTGACTAGTCTCGCTTTCATGCTACTAGCGGAGCGGTCCGCCATATTTGCATTCGGTATATAAAGAGTTAGTTGCGCCTGTTGTAGGCGTGTATTGAAAAATTTTTTGTCAACGTATACCGTATTTATTCGCCTAAAAGTCGATCCCGGCTATAAGCCGAGACCCCAAACTTAAAGAGAACCGACGATGGGCTTAAGCTTGTCAAAAAAAAAAATTGCAAAACTCTCGGCTATAAGCCGAGACCAAAGTTTCACAGAAAAATTTCACCTTTGAAGCGTCTCTCTCAGGAAACATATGTCGATTGTTGAACGAATAAACACAACCAAATGAATATTCAAAAGTTTATTATAGACAGTTAGTTTACATATCGTCCGTGATCGTATTCATCATGCCAAAAGTTCGCCGTACTTCTTACAACATGGCTTTTACGCTCAAAGTTGTTGCTGAAGCTGTTGAAAACAACTCAGAGATCGCCCAAGATTACAGGATTAGCGAGTCGATGGTTCGTCGGTGGAGAAGAGACGAGGCGAAGCTTTTCAACGGCGAGTTGAAGATGTCTGCGAAACGAACAAAGTTGGACCGCTTTACTCCAAAGTATCCAGAGCTAGACCAGCAGATGTTAGAATGGTTTTCAGACCAAAGAGATCAAGGTGAGTACTAATCGCTTCATGTGAAATGGGATAAACATTTCGTGTAGATTCAATTGATTGTTTATCATCGAAATCGATGAAAAAATTTTCCCTCGATCTCTTCGCACGAGCGAGTGCACGTGAGTTTGTTTGTCAACCCGTGGGAACGAACGCTTGTGATTGGCCAGATTTAGAAACCATGGCAAGAGATTCCAGAGGAGATGGTAAAGTAGTCTTTTAAGAGCTGTGGAATTTCCAATGCTATGGACGGAACGGAAGACAACGCAATCTACTCCGAGGACTCACAGGAACTCGATGGTGATGAAGAAATGGAGGACGAGTTCGAGACGGACAGCGAATATGAGACTGATGGGGAGTGAATTCTTAGATGAAAGCTAATAATTATCACACACAAAGGGTTCCTTCAGGAGCCACCAATTATATCAAAGTTCAATGACCAACATTTTACGACTTGTTTTTGTTGTGTTTTACTATAATTTTATGAAACTGAGTTGGCTATTAGCCGAATCAGAAATGTCCATGATGATTTTCACTTCGTTGATGACGCTTCGAAGAAAAAAATTATTCAAAACTCTCGGCTATAAGCCGAACCCCCCTTTTCGGAAAAAAAATTCCCAAAACTGAGTAAAACTTTTTGCAAGAATCGCTAGGCTTATAGGCGAATAAATACGGTAATTATCCACTAGTTGTTTGCTTCCCGCAGAGGTTACGGTTTTTGTTATTGAAGCGTTTCTTGGAGTAGCCATTCAGGACCGTTCATGTTGAGATATTGGCAGCGAAACTGTCCTTTGTAAATTATGCTTATTTCAACAAACGTCAGAGAAGAGAATCACCGTAATGTTGAACGAAAACGGCAATAGTTTAACCAGAAATATAATACACAAGCGAGAAAGCAAGCGCACGAATAAATTTTGAAGTATTATAAACCCAACTAAAGTTCATCAGATACGAAAGTACTTTTTTCGTTCACAGAATGTATCCCAGTTATTATCTGCCAAGTTATTATACTCCATGTTTACGCTGATAGTTTTTCCTCATGATCAAGCGATCTCGCCGAGTCAACCGTTTAACGCTTTAAGCTATCCGTTTTTGGACTTTGGTCAACCGTTTAACGGTTTGACCTATCCGTTTTTGGACTTTGGTCAACCGTTTAACGTTTCAAGCTAACCGTTTATTTTTTTGCTTCGCCGTTTAACGCTTTAAGCTATCCGTTTTTGGACTTTGGTCAACCGTTTAAATTTTTTGCTATCCGTTTAAACGGTTAAGTTAACCGTTTAGTATCCGTTTACAACCGTTTTTCTTGACCGTTTAACGGAAAAGCGTTAGTGTCCGTTGTCCCAAAGAAGGTCACAGTTTGTTTTACGTTGTCATGTCAAACGAGTAAAGAAATATAGTAATTGGAGAAGTTAATCGATCGCATGATCTGAATACCAAACTGAACCCCAACGTACAAAGTATGAGCTACATGGAAAAATTTCATATCAAGACGTTGCTTACTGACAGAGCTCACCCCTCCCCCCCCCCGCCTCGCCTGTTTGAACTGAAATGGACTGCCGCAGTCCTTAATAAATGTTGCCAATTGTATACAATAGTGCCAGACAATCAAAATTGAAATGCAGTAAATTATAAGTTATTTATCTTGCTCTCTTTCAGTGTTAATGCTCAAGGTAAAATGGTAGTTGAATCTTTCCACAATCAGTGCACGAAGACTATCATCAGGCACCACACTACCCAAGGTGATTTTAACTGTTGCTTCCTGCACTTTCGTGCACACTGGGTTCAGGTGATAATGGCGGGTTGAAGTAGCTACTTTGTAGCTGTTGTCAGTCTTGTTAAAGTATGAGTAGGACTCAAATCTGCCAAAGCAAAAAGTTTTGTCCAGTTCAGCATCATACCCAGGTATGCTCGTGGATAGTGGTTTGCAACAACCGGCGCATTTTCTAATGTCACCAGCAATTTCCTTGAGTACCAGAGGAGCAGTTGGAGGGGGAACACTGGGCCTTAGTGCTTTCTTGATCACAATGGTCGTGTCATTAACTGCTTCAGATGTTAAATGCTGTTCGTCATTTACTTCATCTCTGATCTGTGAAGGAGGAGTATCCACTGAAGCTTTGCGTTTTCGGGGAGGTACTTTGGATCCCACGCTTTTTGGGGCGGTTGAGGTTGCAACTCTAGTGAGGTTTCTTCCAGTATACTGTGACACCATCTTTTCAAAGCAATTTGTGTGGATTGCCACTGCCACTGAGTGTTGGCACATGTTGTTTCGTGCGTAATGTGTGCAAGGACAAGAGACCTTGCCACTCTTCAGGCATGACAATCTATGTGGAAGCTGGGAGCCGCTGTCCACCAGGAAAGTGCCAGGCTGGAACCCTTCTCGAATCGCATTGTTGTGAATGATGAACTTCGCTTTCTCTACCATCGACGATGCCTCCTCCTTAGAAAAGTGTGAGGAAAGACTACTTAGAATTGGCATATCGTTCACTGTGGATGCGCTTGATGGGAAATGACTAGTGCTGGCACCAGATGATTGCTTGGAATTAGCAGTAAACTTGAACTCGCGGCATGCCTTGTATGCCTTGCCATCAGGTCGTAGATTTCGAATTCTCCTCATTTCGTTTGTGCGTTCCTCGGGAAACATTTCAGCATATGGGGTTGTGGACATGTAGCGGCGATATTCATGTTTAACTTGCCATTTCTCCGACATGCCAAACCAGGCCATTTCTTCTTCATAATCAAACGATTCTACAAAATCGAACAAGGAAATGATGAAGGAATCCATTTCCTGAGGTACAAATGAAGTCCAGGTCTTCATCATGTCGTTCATCGATTCTGGAACGTTCTGTTAGTAAGGCTCTTCACCAAGACCAAGACCTTCCATCACATATTTTGTGGTACAGGTTTGGATATCTTGAACTTTGTTGCGATCGAAGTATTTTGAAAACTTTGGTGGGCCTACCCTTTCCGACATTTCCATGGCATCCCATTCTTCACGAATAGTTGACAATCGTGCGTTGAACTCCTCAAGAGAATCTGACCACATTAGACCAGGCTTGCAATAAACATCTTTGCAGACCTGGCTTGTGAACTGCTGTGACAAACCAAGCTGACGGGCTTTTTCTTTTACATTACGTTGACTATGTATGTAGCATAAAAGAGGGTGTGCTCCTTGAAAGCCAGCTGCAAGGGCATTTCGTAAGGCAGTCTCACCATCTGTTCCTGTTGCGTGTAAATAGTGGGACAGTCCAGGAACTTCTCGTAAAAGGCGATGAACAAAGGAGAGATATGTACATTCCTCTTTAGTCATACATATCATCATAGGACCGGGAAATGCGGGGGCATTGGATGATCGTTTAGCTTCCAGCATTGTGTTTTTAAAGGTTGTAACTAGAAGATAGAATGGCCCGAGCTGAAATGTTATGTCCACTCCTAACTCAGACACCCATCCTGGTCTGGAATGGCAGCAGAACTTGATCATGTTCTCAATCTGGCGGTCCGTGAACAGGGTCACTGTTGGCAAGTCATTGCATGTCACATATCGAATAAAACCTGGGAATGTGCTCTTTTGAAGTTCCAAGACGGACGCTAAAGGATCTTTTGACGCCGTAAGATCTTTTCTGCCTTCTTTCTTTTTTATGTGTGCGGCTTGTCGAACATTCCTTGGGAGTGACCCTTGATTCTCAGCTCCACAGACTCCCCCTGCTTGTTTCACTGTTTGAAATAGAGCCCTCTTTGTACCCTGCTGTTTGAGGAATTCTGACATTGAATCTTTAGTGCTCTGCTTCGTCCTTACGTAAGCCAGGTTTTTTCTTTTCCTATTTCCATGGGCTTCAACTTCAAACTTTATGGGTTTACCATCAAAGTAGTATGTTAACAGCACCAAAGGAAACCACTGCTGGATGTCCTTGTTAAACTCGACGCTCACAATGGTTCTGTGATATGTTGGGCATGACTTACAACGGTAGGTGCGTCTACAAACTGTAACATCAGCTAACGTTGGATCCTCACCATTTGCGACCTTTGTCAGGTTACGTACTTTATTGTCAGCACCTCTTTCTATAGTAAACAGTTTGGATTTACAACCAGTTGACAGCCAAACGCCATTGTCATCACAGTAAATGTCCTCTCTACTGTCCAAGGCATCCAAGTCGATAATGAATGATGCATTTTCCTGGCAACGACTTGGCACTCTGGTACTTATTAAATTTGGGGTGTCCCTACCATTCATAAGAATAGGAACCACATGGTGGTTTACAAGTTAATCCAGATTCACCAATTTGCACTGTGAATTTCCATTGAAAAAGTTGACATCTTGTTTGTCTTTAAGGGGAGACATTGCTACGTCCAATTCGTCTTCACTGTCAAAAACTTCCTAAAAACAAAAAAAATGTCAACAATGAATCGTTTAGGCCCGTACATGTAACAAGCAGGCTCTCTCGTGAGGGACATTTTGCACATTTAGTCAACTGCTTGCAATAGGCCAATCAAACACCAAATTGTACATGTCACTGTCAGTGAGGGGAGAGGGGATCATCCAGATCCTAGAATAAGGGGGGGGGGGGCTGCTCTCAAAAACAATTTTCTCGGCCCTTTGGTCCTCTATTTGTTATAAAAATGGGGGGGGGGCTGCCCTCCGGGCCCCACCCCTAGATCTGCCACTGAACTAACACTAGAAAAGCCATAACAAGGTATAAAAAATTAAGCGGCAAGTAGTTTATTGAGCCTTATGGTAAATCAAAATATTTGTGGTACATAGTAAAGCAGATGTTTGTTTTTAGGCATTGTCACTGTATTTCACACGTTCTTTATCTTATGTTGACTTTTGTTGTAAGATCAAAGTGACAAGTTCTGTATATCAATAACTAAATACTTTACCTGTATCTTTTCATCCTCGCTATCAAGAAATACGACATCTGGAGAAACCCTGCCAAGACAATACAATCAAAGTACTGGTCATTAATTAGCAACTGGGTGCAGGGAGTGGGAGGGGCAATTGATTTTGAGATGATTCCTGCTATTTTAGGAGACCCATATTACAATTATTACATTCGTAAAAGCATGCTCCAGACCTCCAAAGAGTTTTTTCAGTTTCAATCATTTAGAAGCGAGTGACCTACCCAACCCCCTCCAACCCCTCCCCCGAGCAACCAATTACAATCAATTGCTATTATTTCACCTCTTAAAAAATCAGATATTGAAATGGCAAGTACCTTCCGTGAAATTAAATTTCTCCTTTATTTCTTGATTTGTAAACTTATTATATCATGTAGATAATTGTCCTGATTAGATAAGAAAATTGTGGCCGTTTTATTTTTAACTTTTCTCATAGACACGCGCCGTGTTGCAGACAAACATAATTATCAACAAATGAAAATGCGATTATAGGTTTCATTTACACCTTTCCTCCATCCCTTCCGCCTCCTAAATTCAACAAAAATCTTTTACTTGGGCGCTCAAGTTTTGTGACTCACGGATATTACAGAAACTGAATTTTATGTTGAATTCTTGAGATTCTCATACGATCTAAAAATACCTTTTTCACGCTTCGTTTGTTCTACATTCAGTGCAATGCATCTTACCGCGAAAAGGTCAAGTAGAGTATGTAATCTGCTTTAACAAGGTTTATACAAGGGTTAACATAGTTATCAAAGCCTTCACAATTAATTTGGACTGGCAGAAAACAAGGAAAAAAATTTTCACACGCACGGGTTCTCTCGATCGGTTTTCCGTCGCAGTTCATAAAATAAGCTCAACAAGCGATCAATTTTCCACATGCCATACAGTATTGAAACTATCATTTTCAGTTACCCGGTCGGTTTATGGTCTTTCTCATTAATCTCCTCGTACACCTCCACACTATCACTAAAAGAAAGAACATAAAATATTCAGTTGAATAAATTATTTACGCTTATCAACAGATATGTCAAAACAGTTCTTACCTGTCTGAATTAGAGCTTTCATTGTCGCCATACATATCTAGAAACAAAAGAAAGTAAAATATATTTACCTCGAACAGATCTGAGTACATTAACAAAGGAACGTATCCAAAAATTCAAAAAGCAATGAGTTATCTCACCTTCCTCCATGGCCTCCACGTGCATACGATGAAAAACACGCTCAACTTAGGGGTGGTCCATGGGGTGGTCCATGGACCGGGTCCACAGAGGTGGTCCATGGACCGGGTCCATGGGGTGGTCCATGGACCAGGTCCACAGGGGTGGTCCATGGACCCGGGTCCATGTTTTGTATACGTCCGAATATTTCGCTGCAAGAGGTCGAATTACCAAACTTTCGGTTGGATGAATTCTATCAAATTCAGTTCGTCTCTTGGCCAAACACTGGACGTATCAAACTCTAAACGAATGCATCAATGCCGCCGTTGTGACTTTGCCGATCGAAAAATATAAGCTTAATTTAAATCAAGCTGTAATATTCAGCGCGCAGATGTTGTTGATGTCAAGTTCTTTGTAAAATGTTTTCGCCGCAAGAGAATGGACTGACCGTCAAACTTTCGATAAGAGTGATTCAATCAAAATCAAAACTACCTTTGTTGGCGAACATACGACGAATTTAACTCTAACGGATCGAGTAAAGACCTTCGTTATGAGTGGGCGTCTGGAAAAGCAGGAACCCGGAATAGACCCATTTCAGATGTGACGTCATGGCACGTGATATCGCGAACTGGAGGACAACTTCGAATTTGTTTTCAAAATGGCAACACAAGGCACTACCAAGCGTGGGTTTTTACCCGGGTATTTCGAGGGCTTGCAGTTTAAAGACAGTAAGCTAAGGTATTTAGAGAAGGTGAAAAACATTAACGGAGAATATCCTTACGAAATTCCGCGAAACGAGTGGATAGATGATGTGCATTCTTGGCCGAACTAGACATACATACGTACACGTCGGTATGTATCTCCTGTTTTCTAAAACTCCTTGCACTGAAGATCAACTAATGAACTACAAGAGCTTGGACTGTTATTAAAATTTTGCAATTGGATGAGTGCGGGAAATTTTTAGCAAGAAATGTGGGGAGAATCGTCTCTTGATCGCGAAGGTAAGATACAAGAACTGCAACTTTGATCGTTAATACTTGTGCATGTGATCATGGCGACTACCGTGACTTTATGTTATCGCAGTTGGTTTCCCAAGTAACCTTACTTATATACCTACAATGTTTGATCATTAGGTTAATCAAAAAGTAGCCAGGGATGCATATGCAAGTTTCCAGAAAGGGAAACACAAGAGCTTCAAAATGACAGATTCAGGCCTCTTTGTGAGCACAGACCATCCCTACTTTGGAGCGTCACCAGATGGGTTAGTGAGCTGTGATTGCTGTGGAGCTGGTGGATGTGAAATTAAGGTATTTATTTGTGCTTGTTTTGTCAATAGCTTTTGCTCATTTTGTTTACAAATTCCAAGGCTGAATTTTGGATCATTTTAAGTCAACTGAAAACATCAGACTTGCATGTACTTTGATTTTTTTCAGTGCCCGTTTTGTCACAAGAATGATGACATCTGCACGTCTGTACAAGACAAAAATTTCTGCTTGGAGGTGACAGCAACAGGAACACATCGACTCAAGCGAAATCACCAATATTATTATCAGGTACCATAAGAATATGAGACAATGTGCAAGAGACATTGGGATCCTACAATAACAATATTTATTGAAGCATGTGAATAGTATCAAACTTTTGATTCTTCTGTATTTTTTTCAACAGGTCCAGTTGCAGCTGATTTGCACAGACCTGAGATACATTGATTTCGTTGTTTGGACCAAAAAGGGTCTTTTTATCGAGTGAATTTTTCCAGACAAAATGTTTTGGGAGGAGAAGGTTCCTAAAGCAAAAGAGTTTTTTGTGCAAGGAATTTTACCCGAGGTTATTGGCAGATGGTATTCGAGACCAGTCACATCTTCGACAGAGGGGTCAGCTACAGTGGAAGGGGAGAATGTTAATGTATTTTGTTACTGTATGGTTGCATGTGTTGCCGGGTAGGAAAAAAACAACAAGTCAATCCCAAAAAAAACCGAACACAAAACAGGTCAAAACACTCCGAAAATGTCGACTCCAAGTTTACTGCAAAAATCCCACGAGGTCGCAACCTCGTTCCCAGGTCAAGTACATAACGTCACACACTCCCCGACTTTGAAAATGTCCTCCGGGACATTTGCTACTGCAATGTTCAATGGAGTTCTGAACTCCCAAAGATATGCCGCATTATAGTATTCTCACTCTATTGCTTGTCTTCCTTGCGTTATGTGGGTTGATCAGGCCCAATATCAGCAACTTCATACAAACAAAACTTACGAAAATACAAATCTTGAAAAATCTATCCTTGTTCACTCATAATTAAAGATGGCATAGTCATAGTTCTTGAATAACTCTATATCGCTTATTTGCCCATTTGGAAGGCATGGCAGCACAAAAGAAAAGACTAATAATTCCACAAATAATACAATAAATATCTGTTCAACGACAACGTCATTAAGAGTCTTAAACAGTCAATAGATCTCGATGCATCACGCATACATCATCTGCATATAGGGCGGGTACACCAAAGGAACATAACAGGGTAGTGCATGGTACTGGTGTGTAGGTAACATCCATGGTGGTTGGAGAGGTAGATAGCACCATTCCGGTACAAGATCGGGACCAGTTTGAACACTACATATGGTTGGCTGTCCCAGTATATCGTACGTGAACATCCTTGGTGGCTGACGAACACGCTGGGGCCGATTTGGTTCTGAAACTTGTTCTGAGTCTGGCTGTTGTTCTGGTCCAGGATCTTGCTCTGGTTGGAATCCGTGATCTGGTTCAAGCTCTTGTTGTGGTTCAGGGGTGCTTGCTGAAGTCTCATCATGGTCTGGTCCTTCCCCCATTCCCTCAGGTAGGGCTCCATCCTCAGCGCATTCTGAGTGTTCTTCGCTAACTTCCTCAGGTCCTGTCATAGATGTTACAAGTGGCAGTGCGTCCAAATCTCTGGGTACCAGGCCAGGTAGGACCTCCTCCTCACCTTCACTGTCGGTCTCATTATCTATATGGTGAGGTTGGTGACCTCTCTCTTTGTGCTGCCTAGTACGAGCAGATGTGCTGCTCCACTCTTGGACTGGCTGCTGCACGAACTCCTGGGTATCTGCATGGAGGAAGTCGCACGGTAGCAAGAGATTTCTGTGTAGTACTCTTGACTTGTCTGGCTCTCCTTCCGGGCGCACCTGGTAAATAGGTAAGTCCCCTTTCTGTTCTCTTACGACATGTATTTTCTGTTCCCAATACGACCGGAGCTTCCCTAGCCCACCACGCTCTGACAAATTTCGGACCAATACTCTGTCCCCGGGTTGCAGATTTGAAATTCTCACTTTACGGTCATACTGTCGTTTGCCATCCGTTGCAGACTTGGAAGTGTTCTTTAGAGCCAACGAATATGCTTCCTTCATAGCAACTTTCCACTTGTCTGCATATTCCGTGTGGGTCACGTTAGCTTCCCCTAAAGAAGGTCCAAATATCAGATCCACTGGCAGGCGTGGTGACCTTCCAAACAGTAGGTAAAACGGTGAAAACCCAGTGGATTCACTTTTGGTACAATTGTAGGCGTGTACAACCTTGGGCACATACTCCGACCACTTAGATTTCTTCTCTTCAGGTAGTGTTCGTAACATTGACAGCAATGTCTGGTTGAATCTCTCTGCTTTACCATTACACTGTGGGTGGTAGGGCGTAGTCCTCGAACGTATCATTCCACACGACTGCTGCAACTGGTGAAACAATTTGTTTTCAAATTCTCTTCCCTGATCATGCAGAATACGGGCTGGCAATCCAAAGCGAAGTATGAAATCGTTGTAGAGCTTGTCGGCTGCTGTCCGGGCTGACTTATTCCTAGTGGGATACGCCTAAGCAAATCGTGTGAAGTGATCAACAATGACAAGAATGTATTCGTACCCACCAGAGCTTCTTTCCAGGTGCATGTAATCAATAGAAATTAGCTCAAAGGGTGCATTGGTGACAATAGACTGATTTAGCAAAGACAACGCGACGTCAAATGACGACGTGATGACGCGCGGAATAGTCTGGATCCAACTTCCGGTGCCAATGTTGACGTTGTCAGGTCAAGGTCGCGTTTCGTTGACGACGGCAATTTCCTTGTTTTCACGTCGCGGTCACAACGTCTGGAGATTTGTGCTTTTTTCAAGTTGAAAAGGTAAAAGAAAATATCCTTATACGTAGAGTGATATTTTATGATCTGTTTTTTTGTATCTTCAAATAGGAAAGCGAACATTTTAAGCTGTTTTGATACCACGCTAAACCTAATAGCGTGACAACTCGAACAAAAAGTTGTCAATTAAGTTTATCCAAGTGCGTTTCTGTATGGTTTCCCGGCATTTGCCAAACCTTTATTGGCTTTTTAACTGCTTCCAGTGCCTTTCTGTTTTTCAAGTCGTTGTGTTTTCCACCATGAAATGTTAGCTCAGTATCAATTTAGTGTCTATTTCTTACCGGGTTTTACCAAATCCATGCCTTGGCTGCAAATTATCGCTACTTTTGAAAAAGCCAAATGCACGCTGAAAAAAATTTTTTGTTTGACTACTTTTTAAGGAGACATGGCGCTTGGAGAAAGTGACAAGAAAAAGTAAGTTAAAAGTTTACAGATATACGAACCAATATAACAAGTCTTACAACAAAATCAGCGTCAAACCTGAACTTTCAAGTTGTCATTTATAGGCTAGTTATATTTCAGTTCACTACAGTATACCGAAGCGTGATTGTACTCCTCCCTTTTAGCGATACTTTCTCTGGGCTAAGCAATGACCAGTGACCTGCCTGGTTATTAGAAAGAATGCTACCTTTATTAGTATGGTATGTACTTTTTACAACGTGTACAATGAAAAAAAAATAGAAACAAGAATAGAAAACAATTTTACAGCCATCAGCCAAATTGATTAATGGCAAATCCTTTTTAGTGAGATGATTTATGAGTTACCTTTCAGGCAGAGTATATTACTAGATCAGTGGGCTTTGGAAAACTGCCGTCTTGGTGTTTTAACTTAGAAAAAAGTGGTACCCCATCCTTTTGTTGATGATGTGACCTTTTAAGCACCTGCAGTGAGCACCAGTACAGTGCCCTATTGCACTGCACATACATGTATAGGTATCTTGGGGAGGTACCCATCATAAGGAGGGAAATGCTTTGTATCATTTAAATAATGTAAACATTCTAAGGAAGGAGATTGGGGTAGGTACTGGCCTGGGAATAATATCCTGGATATTTTACTGTCCAAAAGTACATATTTTTATACATTTAAATAATGTACACAAAAACCCGTACCATTAACTCTAGAAAGACATAGAAGAATAAATAACAATTTTAACTGAATATCTTTAATTTGAGTTGTTAAAATTCAAATTCTTTTGTCATGGTAGGTCGGTCATGAAATGGACAGAGGAGAAAGATGAAATATTACTCACCACAATGGCAGGGGAGGGGGTGTTTCAGTGGAAACATGGTTCAAGAGAGAGAGGAAGTGCGTGGGATTTAGTGGCAAAAAGCCTAAATTGTCAGCAAGGGTTCAATGTTAACCAAAGGTCTATAAGAGACAGATTCAATACCTTGGCCAGAAAAGTAAAGGCAAAACTGGCTGATGAAGAAAGAGCAAGTGGTGGAGGAGAGGTGCTACAAAGTGAGTGTGACAAACTATTGGAAGAGTTAATTACTCTCAGAGACGAGTCAGAGAAGAGTAGTGAAGATCAAAGTGAGGCAAAGAGGGAGGCTGTTGCAAATGAAAAGAAGCAGGCATTGGAGATGAGAGACAGGGCACTTGAAAGGATAGGAGAAACAAGAAAGAGAAATGAAGAGGTGAGGGGAGAAGAAAAGAAGACAGTTGCAACAAAGAGAAGGAGATCAGCAGGAGACATGCTGGAATGGTTGAGGGAAAGGGCAGAGTCAGATTTAGAAATGAAGAAGCAGGAGATAAAAGAGAAGAGAGAAGAAAGAGCAGCTCAGGAAGCAACAAGGCTAGAACAACAGCAACAGCAGCAGCATCAGCACCAGCAAATTCTGCAAGTTTTGCAGCAACAACAGCAGTATCAGCAACAGCAACAGCAGCAACAACAGCAGCAATTTGCCTTAATGCAACAGCAAATGATGGGTATGTTTCAACAACAACAACAACAAATGCAGGCTCTGCTGTCTTTTTTACAAAAAAAGGAATGATCTTAATGTATATGTTGTAGTTCAATTTTTTCCTTGGTTCAAATTTTATTTTCCTTTGTTTTCTGGTATGGTAATGTATGATAATGAGTTGGAAACAAAGGAAAATAAAATTTGAACCAGGGATAAAATTGAACTACAACATATATACAAAGCTGAAGTTAAATACACTCCTCTGTTTTGGAGCTTTATATGCACACGAAAAAATATATTTCTTCACTTGATTACAGTGTAATTTAAAAATTCTTCAAATGTTGTTGAATTTCAGTGTTGTACATTTAACAAATCTACCAAATGGTCCATGGTCTACACTCTTATAGACCATAAAAATGACCTCATAAAATGTTCAGTTATTCACTCAGTTATTGATGTGCCTGTAAGAATTTTGTGCAATATTTATATTTACAATCAAACCATTGATCCAGTGGTTCTTAATAAAACACACTCAATACTTTTTCTCAGTCTCCTTGCCACTGCACTGTTTTGACTACAATAGAATGGTACTATCACCGAAATAAACTGAAGCAAATTAACCACGGGAAAGACCTTATTACCATGGTGTGTGTAACTGCCCCCTATTGAACTTGCTTTAGATGTAAACACAGCAAAGCATAATTACTATTATTTTGGGGTTTGCAATTACAAGGATTTTTAAAAACTGGGTCATGGGTTTGTCAACCTTTCTGATATGACAAACTACCAAGCAAAATAGTCATTTAAGAGTGGAGGGTCAATTTTCAAACATCTGAGAGACCTGATTACCATAGAGACAGGTTTGGGCATTTTCCAGCAAGGCACATACAACATACATCTTTCCCACTGGACTTAAATTAGCTTTCATTTGCCTTTTAAAATCAATAAATTTAAAATAATTGGAAATATTTCCAAACAACATTTCGACTGCTATTCTGACCTCACTCATTGCTTTGTTATAAAGTGCCATTTGAGGTGTGATGTTGTTTCCTTTAAATGGTGCCTGAAGATGTACCCCTAAAGGATAAGCAGGGTCACCATACAAACAAAGAGGATCACCATTGAAAAAAGCTACACGTCTCAAGTCAGTCAACAAACCGGACTCATGCAGTATTGGGCTGTCATGTCTTTTGCCCTCAAATGGACCAGCAAGATTTGCAATAAGGCCATTTGGTGTAACCACACTTTGGAATTTTATACTATGAACACGCTTGTACCCATTATACATGACACGTTGATTATACTTTGGACGAGCAATACCTCTGACAGTGCCATCCACAAAACCAAAACAGTTATTAAGTGGTGCCCCTTGTTGGTGAATAGCATCTGCGTATCTGTGCAACTGATCAGGCTGCAGGAAGGGATTTCTATCCCAGTTTTGTAGGCGATGACGATGGTTTGTGTATATAGAGTCAAGCACCTCATTAAAGATGAGACAGAGTTCGGTCGGGTTTCTACCAAAACGTGGCACCATATCTGTGTACCGGCAGGGGTAGGCAAGTCTTTTCAGTAAAATACACATTGCCTCCATTCCATTGCATACAGACCTTTGAGAACACACTATTTCGTTTGGAATTTGCAAATTTCTACGAAGTAAATCCAGGTCTTGCTTGCCAAACCTCAACTCGGTCCGACATTCAGACTCGTCCCAAGTATCAATGTCAAAACGCTCAAACTTTGAATATGGGAACGTCAGTCTTGACGAACTTTCATCGTAAAGAAGCGCAAATTCCACGTCATCGATTATGTTTTGGTAATGAGAAATAAGTAAAGCGTCGCGAACAGTTGCGAGACTCGCCATATTAACGCGCCAACTATTTTTCTGTTTAAGCTTACGCGGATTTTCATTGCATCATGCCATTGCGACAGCAAATACATGACGACACACAGATGAAAACCAGCTAAGTTTAATACAAAATTAGTATGAAATATAAAAAGTACAAATTAGTACAGCACTGTACTTTTTCAAATACATGTTACTTACCAAACCAAAGCCTCAGACCAAACGTTCAATCGGTGATCATGAGCTCATTCAACAAAATTTCTTGCTAAGATTATCAAAATTAAAAGCGATTCAAAATCGAACATTGCATTCAACGAGCAAGGTAGTTAAGCCAACGAACTTAAGTCATATGTCAAGCATGTTTTTGTTATCAATCAGATTTTAAAAAAGCAAAAAATAGCCTACTAATACCTCACAGAACAAACGAACAATGGAACTTCGAGAACAGGTGCTCCAACATTCCGCACGTCCCGTTGTTCTTTGCTAAATCACTTTTTCTGGCGACGTGACCGAGGTCTCGACCCAGTTCCGATCGGTTATTTCATTGTGCGCGCGCCGTCCTGTTAGCCGTCGCGTTGTATTTGCTAAATCAGTCTAATAGGCTGGAGAGGGGCACGTGTCGATACATTTGGACGTCTTTGTTTTAGACAACTGCACACCTTGGTCACAAAGTGGGTAATGTCGCGCTGCATGTGGGGCCAGTAGAATCTTTCGCGGGCTAGCTGTAGTACTCTCTCTGCTCCAAAATGACCCATCTCTTGATGTAGCTCCTTGTAGACCAAGCGGTGAAATTGCTTTGGCAACACCAGCTGTAGATTCTGTCCACACTTTCTTCTCAAGAGTCCATCGCTTCCAATTTCCAGCTTCGGTCATTCACGTAACAACTTTCTTGTATGGGGTAGCTCTCTAGAGATTTCATGGATTGCTGGTTTGAGTCCATTGAGTTTGTATGCAAGGACTCTGCCAATACTTGAATCTTGTTTCTGAGCTGTCAGAATGACTTGAGGCTCGATTTGATGATAATTCCTGGAATCAAGAAGATTAGAGTCAAGGTTCAACGCATCTGTACTATCACTGACTGCTGTTATCCAAACTGTATCACCCTCCTGAAGTGCCTTTACACCAGACAAAGTTGCACTGATCACATCCTGTGAAGTCTCTTGTGTACAAGTAGGAATGTACTGGTTGATGTCCAAAGGGATTCTTGACAAGGTGTCGGCATCTTTGTTTGCTTTACCAGGTCTGTATTTTATCTCAAAATTGTAATCTGCCAGCTCTGACACCCAGCGATGTCCGGTTGAATTAAGTTTCGCTGTCGATAAAACATACGTCAGGGGGTTGTTGTCCGTGTAAACTGTGAATGATGGTGCATAGTACAGATAGTCCCTGAACTGCTCACATATAGCCCATTTCAAAGCTAAAAACTCTAACTTCCCAGAATGAAGGTGATAGTTTTTCTCTGCAGGAGTGAGTGTTCTAGAGCCATACCCGATGACACGTAACTTCCCATCCTGCTTTTGGTACAACACAGCACCCAGCCCGCTCTGCGACGCGTCTGTGTGTAGAACAAATGGTTGATTGTAGTCAGGGAATCCAAGAATTGGGGGACTAGTCAACTGCTCCAACAGTTCCTCTAGAGCCTCCTGGTGTTGTCTCTCCCACAAAACTGCTTTGCTTGAGGGTACAGTTCCACAATTCTTTTTTGGCAATGACTTCCTAGACTTAGGTTTCTCATGGGGGCATGCTTGCAGCAGATCCGTTAGGGGTTTTGCTATCCTGGAGAAATCCTGAATAAATCTTCGATAGTATCCGACTAGTCCCAGTAGTTTTCTTACTTCCCCCACTGTTCCAGGTTTGGAGTCCTTCAGGGCTGTAACTGCTGTAGTCTTTGCTGGGTCAAGTCTGTATCCATCGGCGGAGACAATATGTCCAAGGTATTTAACCTCGTTGCGGAAAAGTTCACATTTCTTTGCTTTCAGCTTTATCCCTTTGGCCCGAAGCTTCTGCAGCACTTTCCGAACATGATCAACATGGTCCTTGAACGATCGGCTGAATACAATGACGTCGTCCAAGTAGGGGATACAAACGTCATCTCTTAATTCTTCTAAACAACCCTCCATAAATCGCTGAAACTCTGCGGGAGCATTCATTAAACCAAATGGGATCCGTACCCACTCAAAGAGTCCCCAGGGCGTTATGAAGGCTGTCTTGTGCCTGCTCTCTGGGCGAATATAGCCCTGATGGTATGCCTTCCCTTGGTCTAAGAGTGAAAACCATCTGTTGCCACCAAGACTGTCCAGAGTGGCTTGGACCCTGGGAATTGGGTGACGATCAGCTGTGGTCTTCTGGTTCAGTAATCGATAGTCGATGCATAGCCGAAGTGAGCCATCCTTTTTCCGGATGCACACAACGGGCGAGGAGTAGGCCGAGCGTGACCTAGTAATCCATCCTCTGTTCAGGAGATCTTCCACATAATGCTTTACTTCTGGGTATAATGGTCGCGGCACTGCTGTATAAGTCCTCTGCACTGGTGTCGGGTCAGCTAAATTGATATCCATCATTAAGTCCCCTGCGTCCCCGATTTCATCACCCCTTGCAAATGACTCTGCCTCTTCTGCAAGCATCTTTTGAACTATATCCCTTTGTTCCTCTGATAGTCCATCTAGATTAACTTCAGGCACAAAACCTAATTCCTCTGGGTGATTCTGTTGGTTAACAGGTGTCTCACTAGCCTTTGCGCTTGCCACTTGCACCGAATCTGGATCAGGAATCCCATGCGTTTCCGCATGCCCTTCACATGTATCCCTTTTTGTCACCTCCACTGGGGTTGCAGAACGTACAAGGTGTAGTTGCCCTAACAATGTTCTTTTCCTCAAAGTTACACCACGCGACGTAGTGTTCTCCACTTGAATGTTAATACGTCCGCCCCTTGATACAGTCACAAGAGTTTCTGGAACATGAACACCATCTGACCAAGGATGCTCAGGATTTGGCTCAAAGAGTACGGGTACCCTGCTTTCTATGGGACCAACGTTCACATGACAAGCAATATGGACCATCCGACCCCCTGGGATAAATATGTCTCTCTTACTGGTCTTGACAGGCGATAAATCCTCGCATCTCTCGGTGTTGATAAAGTCAACAAGGGCTTCAACTTTCTCTTGCCTAACATCAACTAGGCTTGCAGACATTACATCCACAAATGGCTGCTGTCCACCAGTTGTGCTTTGTTCAGAATTCCGGGTAATTTCTTCAATCACATTTTAGCCTACTATTGGAGCCTCTAGATGACCTTTGGACACTAAAAAGGGGACTTTAATACCATAATCATGATCCCTCCCTGTCAACTTGAAGTCAATGTCAATCCACCCCATATAAGGGAGATCAGTTCCGTTAGCTGCCTTAAGATCAAGTCCTGAAACACCCAAAAGCTCCTGCACAGGCTTCACTTCACACTCAGGGAGATTGCTCTGCACCCAGTCCCACGAGATGATAGAGACCTGGGCACGAGTGTCCCATAATGCTTCAGCTGTCTGTCCATTCAACTCACAATGCACAGTACATTTCCGCCCAACTAATTGCACTATGGTTGCATGTTCTCTGGGTGACAAATGACTAGGGTATATCCCCTCTTCACCCCTTGTACCTTTGGTCCTTTCAGCCAAATGAAGAATTGCTTGGCACAAGTCTTTGTGTTCTCCCCAGTGTCTACGTTGACACACTTTGGAACAGTATCGGACAACTTTGCATCTGCTACACTGCTGAAATGGGGTGCTACACTGTGCCTCCCCCTTCCCACAACCTTGACAAAAATGGGACACTTCACGCTTGTGGGCTACACCCTGTCCCGCAACTGCAGCCCCTGGGTGTTTTCCTGATTCAAGTTCTTCTTACAGCCTCGTGCAAAGTGTTCCTCAGACCCACACTTGTAACAATGGTTGCACTGCTGTTGACCCATATCTTGACAAACATTACATGACCTCCTACGAAAACCTCTCTTCTCCCCCTTACCTTCGTCCCTTGCAGGGGCCCGGACCTGGGATTTGTTAATTGCATCACGCAGGGAAGCTACATCTGCTTGCACAGCTTCCAATGCTGCCATTAGCTTATTTGGTTTGGCCTCTTTAGATGCTGACTTCTTCTCAGTGCTGCTGGCATTGAGTGGGCCAGTATCTGCTTCCACTTGGTTTACTTGTACCCGCTTACCAGCTATCTTGTTGGATCTCTCAGACTCTGCTGACACGGCCACATTCATTCGTTCCATCAACTCCTCATCAGAAACCCCCTGCTTTTCAAGGAGTGGTCTTAACTTTGCCCTAATTGACTCTTGTTAGAGCCCTGTCTCCACGACGTGAATAAACAACGATTGCACTAGAGCTGGATCATACTTCACAGTACTATCAGTAGAATGAGATGCAAATATTATTTGCTGCCTCAAGTTCATTGCTCTAATCAAAAAGTCTTGGGCTGATTCCTTGGATGCTTGACACAACCCGGAGAGTTCTTGATAGAGCTCTGTCCCAGACTTTTGTTTGTAGTGGGCCCTCAAAATTTGTCTCAGGCGAGCAAGGGATAAATCTGTTACCATTTCCAAATATGATCTAAGCTTTAAACTTGGACTCACCGCTCTAATTACAGATTCCGTCACCTCACTCTCCGTATACCCAGCTTTAACAGCAGTCTCGATTTGTCTCACAAGGCTGACAAACGACAGGCCATCTTTGAAATCTCCATTGATCTGACCATGAATCTTTAATTCTCTTTTCAAGACCTTACGGATGTCAATGCCGACTGCCTTCGCTCCCGTTTCCCCTGCGGCTGGTTTTACTTCTGTCTTGACAACTGGTTTCCCCACTGGCTTGGCCTCTTCGCCCTCGAGCGGCGGCGGGTCTCCAGCAACGAGTATCGTTAACTCCTGGAGCACTTGTTTTTTCGCCGACAATTCTTCACATGCCTCTACCTTTGCCTCCACTTCCCGTCGTACGTTCTTTGACAGCTGAAGTTTTCGAAGGCCCTTCACTGCCACGTCCAGTTGAATAGCCACAGCCGTAAGCGAGTCAAGATCCAGAGCGCAAATGTCAGCCTCTAACTGGAGTTGAAGTTCCTCTATTTCAGGAATGTCGGCCATGTTTCAAAAACTACCAAATGGCAATGTAAACCCACGAAATTCGCTCGGCTAGAGCTGGCCTTAATACAACAGATAAAAACGAACTAAAACAAACAGTCCCACCGAGTCACCGGTAGTAGAACCTCAGAAGAAATCGCAGTAGAACACTCGTGGGTCGCACACACGTGGCCATCATTTTCGCACTCGCAGTAGAACACAAAATACTCCGTAAAATCGACTAAACACTGCTTCGTTCGGGTTCAGACAAACCCGAGCAGTGAGTCCTGGTGGGGTCGCCAAAGTGTTGCCGGGTAGGAAAAAAACAACAAGTCAATCCCAAAAAAAACCGATCACAAAACAGGTCAAAACACTCCGAAAATGTCGACTCCAAGTTTACTGCAAAAATCCCACGAGGTCGCAACCTCGTTCCCAGGTCAAGTACATAACGTCACACATGTGATAATGAGAGCTGCAATTACCAGTGGTTTTACCTGGAATGTTTGAAGTTAAACACATTTCCAAAATCAAAGACATGGTACTGTCCAGATTGCCAAAAGCAACGAAGGGACAAATCTATGCGAACACAGTGCAGTGAGTAGGCTCTCACAACTTGGATGGAATCCCAAGTTAATAATGCTTCTACAGTTTTCCATCATGATTTTTAAATATAGCTTTTTGTGAACTAGTTAAATTTTTGTACATAAATCTAAGATAAGGCTCATATTAATTAAACTGTTTAATCAAATGGAACTACTGAGTCACACATATTCACTAATGCACAACAACTTGTTACAATCTTATCTAGGGTAGTTGTATCCCCATTGCGTACAGTGACAAAATCAATTGGCCGAGTAGCACTCAGAATGCTATATTTCTTGCGAATATTTCCAATGACCCTCTCTACATGAATCCGAACATTTGCTATCCTACGGGTTTGCTCCACCTCTATTCCACTGATTTGTTTTTTCCCTTTTGTAAAAACAGGGATCTTTATTGTAGAACAAAATAATCCCACCAACTCTTGGATATCAAACCCCCTGTCTGCAAGAATGACATCCCCTGCATTAAGGTGATCTAGAAGCCCACTACTCTCTGTAAGGTGCTTGTCACTGACCCTCCCACCCCACCCTTCTGAAATTAAACTCACAGTACCTTGGGGAGTAATACCTATAAGATACTTTACAGTATTATGGTGTTTATATGATGAAAAGGTTTGGGCCCTTGCAAGAGGATTCAAAGGGCGGTCCAGAAATATTTCAAAACAGTCAATAATAACAACACAGTTTGGACAGTGTTTGCAGAAGTCCATTGGAAGGGTTCTACGAAGGGCATCCCTGTCAGGCCAGATGATCAAAGGTTTAAGCCTATGGTAAAGTACATCCACAACATGCAGAAATGTGCGAGACACAGTGGCCTCACTAATACCCCCAAACCTGTACCCCAAGTCCCTCCCTGACAAATTCAACCTCATGCGAATTAACCCAAGCAAAACTTTTTGAAAGGGGTTTAAAATCCCTCTTGATGATTTCAGCTCTGGACTGGAATTCTTAAGAAAATTAAACAAACATAACAAAAGTGACCAATTTGGCAGCCCAGTGTAAAAAAGAACCTTGTCATTGTCTTTTTTAAAAAAGTCCTCATTGAGGGAGTTCATTTTCAATTTTTCTTTTAGTGAAGCATTTTCCTTCTCTAAACCTGATATATAATCAAAAGTAATTTCCGTTTGGCACTCTCTCACTGTGTGGTCTTCAATACTGCATACATCTTCATCTTTGATGTCATTTGATGGTTGGTGACATGACAGTTCTAGCAAAGCAGAAGCACATTCACTCCTTCTTCGCTTTTCAATCCTTCCCTGGGATCTTTCGTATCTTTCGTTACTCGCCACTGAAACGCCACGGAAGTCATAACCAAGATTCTGATTTGGTGCCCAATCCGGGTTGTCCTTATCATAAATCGACGATAGTTTTCCTAGAGAATGAGATCAAGGAACCGCTATCAGAACATGAACGAAGACAACACTTTCAAAACTGAAGTGTGTGGAATCGAACACTGAGGGAATAAAGTTCGAAATCATCAAAACCGATCACTAACCCTCGTGGATTGTGGTATAAAATACATTTATACAAACCTGAAATAAAATGGTCCCCGCAAACTCTGTGAAATTCACTACAATCAGCCCCTAGATCTTCTCTTCGGATCCTGGAGAGCCACGTCGCCCTACGTTCGATGCTCAAAGCTTGCGTTTTAGCGTTCGATCTGGTGACAATTGCAGGTATGCGAAAATAACTTTTGTCCTTTTCTCTGTTAGAACGGTTTGAACAACCAAAAACAGCACAAAAGTTCAACATAACGCGAAAAAACCAACGATGAATTCACTCCAGCTTTAGACGTGCTATTTGTTTGCAATTGCTTGTCCTCCAGTTCGCAAGATCACGTGCCATGACGTCACTTCTGAAATGGGTCTATAGGAACAGTAACGGGAACAGGAATGGGAAAGGAAAACATCAAATTATGCTAGATAGTTTTACTTGGGAAAAGTAATAGATGTTCTTAAAAATGACTATGAAAGTAATTAGCTCCGACAGGAATGTGTCAAATGTAAATATTCCATATAATGTTAGTAAACACTTTCTTTGCTTTCTCTACTTTATTTAGTGTGTTCTATGCCCGATTGCAGGTGGGGTTTGTGTGTAGGACTTAAGAGTTTTAAATTAATTAGTTTAATTAAATTTTCCAAAAAAGTAAGACGTATTAGTAGCCTAAGCTAGAAACATAGCTGGAGTATAGTTCGTCAGTAACGTAATCAAAAAAGAGCCCAACGAAATCGTAATGAGATAAAGAGCCTTCACTGCGACCAAGAGCTGAGATAAATATTTAACAATTATTCGCCGAAGGCGAAGTGATTATCGAGGAATATTCACCGAGACGAAGTCGAGGTGAATATTCACCGAGAATCACTGAGCCTGAGGCGAATAATTGTTTTAGTATAAATACGTAGGTGATTATTTCAAAAAAGAAAAGAAAAAACATTATACAACACGAAAAAATTTTATTTCATCAAAGGCGCGCGAACGACTGGCAGCCATTTTGTTCGTCGAGGTGATTATAGGCTGATAATCCGAGATAGCGAACCAATCAGAGCGCGCAGTTTTGTATAATCACCTGAGTATTTCTACTAATTAACAATTATTCGCCGAAGGCGAAGTGATTCACGGTGATTATTCACCGAGACGAAGTCGAGGTGAATATTATTCGAGAATCACTGAGCCTGAGGCGAATAATTGTTTTAGCGTAAATGCACAGGTGATTATTTCAAAAAAGAAAAGAAAAACATTGTACAACATGAAAAAAATTTATTTCATCAAAAGCGAGCGAGCGACTAGCAGCCATTTTGTTCGTCGAGGTGATTGTCGGCTGATAATCCGAGATAGCGAACCAATCAGAGCGCGCGATTTTGTATAATCACCTGATTATTTACACTAAAACAACTGACCAACACTCAGCACCACAAACGTCACAAAAGGAAGAGAACCAGAGAATACCGTTCACACTCACTTTTCACCCACTCAACCTACCTGTTAAGAACATCATTCTGAAGAACTTCAAGTTACTTCAGAATGACAACGAAACAGGCAGCATCTTCTCACTACCACCACTCATCTCATTTAAACGTAACAAAAACGTAAGCGATTTTTTAGTTAGAAGTACACTAAAATCAGACGAATCACCTGGCACATTCAACTGCACACGCAAAAGATGCAAAACTTGCCCTTTCATCTATAACACAGACAAAATAGCAGGACCTAAACGATCGTTTAAAATCACCGACCGTTTCACATGCATTTCTGCCAATGTTATCTATTGCATAAAATGCACCTTATGCAAGAAGATATACATCGGCGAGACCGGAAGGAGATTAGGTGACCGTTTCCGCGAACACCTGCGTGACGTCGAACGAAATGACAAAGATGCATCGAAACCTGTAGCGCGACACTTTAATCTACCTAACCACTCAACTCACAACATGGCAGTATGTGGCCTTTCCGTGCATCAGGGCAACACGGAAAGCCGTAAAAACCTAGAACAGAAGTTTATCTTCCAACTCGGTTCTCTTAATCCCCACGGTATCAACGAACGTTTCTCATTCATTTAATCATTCATCTAATTTATTCACTTCCATTCACACATTGCTATGGTTCCACCAATAGCATGGCTCCAAACTTCTCTATATAAATTGTACGTAACCCACAATCCTCTCATTCGCTCCGACGAAGGGCTAACGCTCGAAACGTCAGCACCTCCCATTCACCTTACGGTGGTATAACTTACTTAATCAACTCGTTTGATTTATCCAATTTCTTCTGTTATTTACACTAAATACCGATATTGGTCAGACGATGCAGTCGTTACCCATTATTTTCAATAGTTCCAAAACACTTCAGTAATAATGTCTGAAAAGTCGTTTCAAAAATGGAATCTTAGATCTTTTGGAAAACAACCGAGGGTTTTGTGCAAACAAATGACTGAGATGGTAGCATTAAAGAGGCCTTACAAAGGGGTTTAGTTACAAGCGACATCGCTCCGAAATTGAAAAAAAATGTAACGACAATCCCCTTCCAGAACACCAACAGCCGATAGAACCTGACGGAAAAAAGCACCAATTTGCGACAGCGACAATCCATTTTTAATTTTGACCAAGCGACATCTTTCCACTTTGTTATTTCGATAGCGACATGACCGACCAGGCCAGCATGACTCTAAATCCTATCTTCTGTTGGTGTTCCTGTTCCGTTTCCTGTTCCGATTCCTGTTCCTGTTCTGGTTCCGGTTCCTATTCCCGTTCCTAGTTTTCCACACACCCGTTATGAGTTGCCCAATAAAAGAAATTAAATTCACCGCGCGGTCCAGTTGTTGTGGTGGTCGTCATTTCCAAGCTATTTGCCAGATTTTTTCACTGCCACAAATTCTGAAGACCGTTCAACGACGTTTATCGACGGCGAAAATTCACCTAAATGCAGAGCTAACCTTTTAGCCGAACAATGAACACAATTAACTCCTATATCAAATTTGTCAATGCCTTCGCTGTGATTTTTTTCCGATCCACAACAGGAGGGCTGCAAATTCCACTCCCTAATGTGCTCAGTAAGCAACTTCAGCGCTGAGACAAACTTAAACTTTCCAGCCCCTCCCTTCCATCATACCTCCGGAATCTGCAAATCTAGCAGGCACGTGACCAGCCGCAACCAAGGTGCTTTCTCGAGGTAGAGAGAGGATCCTGCGAACGAGGTTGGAACAATCGGTGGTTCAGAGTACAGCGGTAAGCTGAATATTACCCACCAGGATAGGTACATCAAGTAAGGGTATTAAAGTGTATCATAATAGAGATTCGAATTTTGCACGATAATCACGTACAGCCGTGCATAGCCATGTATTTTCGTGCATAGCCATGCATAGTCATGTATTGCCATGTATAGCCATGTGAAAAAAAATGTATAGCCATGTATAGCCATGTGTATATATGGGGTGCCATTACCGCCAAAATTATTGTTTTATTATTAATAAAAAATAATTCCAAACAATAATAAACTGGTGCCTAATAATAAAACATTGTGCCTAATAATAATAAACTGGTGCCTAATAATAAAACATTGTGCCTAATAATAATTAACTGGTGCCTAATAATAAAAAAGATAATTCCAAACAATAATAAACTGGTGCCTAATAATAAAACATTGTGCCTAATAATAATTAACTGGTGCCTAATAATAAAAAAAATAATTCCAAACAATAATAAACTGGTGCCTAATAATAAAACATTGTGCCTAATAATAATTAACTGGTGCCTAATAATAAAAAAGATAATTCCAAACAATAATAAACTGGTGCCTAATAATAAAACATTGTGCCTAATAATAATTAACTGGTGCCTAATAATAAAAAAAATAATTCCAAACAATAATAAACTGGTGCCTAATAATAAAACATTGTGCCTAATAATAATTAACTGGTGCCTAATAATAAAAAAAATAATTCCAAACAATAATAAACTGGTGCCTAATAATAAAACATTGTGCCTAATAATAATTAACTGGTGCCTAATAATAAAACATTGTGCCTAATAATAATAAAAAAATAATTTTGGCGGAACTGGCACCCCATATGTATAGCCAGGTATTGCAATGTATAGCCATGTCTTCCCCTGTATAGCCATTTTTATTAGCTCGTGGAGCTTTAGCTCAAGAGCTGTCGCGGTGGATGGGATGTCAGGCGAAAACAATAGAATTTTCGGAACTCACGTGATCTTTGGGTGTTCGGTTCGGGTTCGGAAACGTGCCGCAGAACATGATACGTAGCCATTTTTAGCTATCGGGATGGTCGGGGAATCAGGATGTCAAGCGTAAACAATAGAAAGTATTCTATCGATTCTCGATCGTCTGAAGTTCAAGGTGACTAGACGGTCTCGGAAGCGTTCACTCGGGCTACACTTTATAATACGGCTTCGAGCAAGCGTGAATGACAGTTTACGCCTAAGGTTTGTATATGTTGTATACTATATGGCTGTTTCCACGACCGCAAAAAACCTACCAGACTCTATATCGCACCTCAATTCTTGCCGACGTCATGTTTAAGCTGAGCGATTTTATCAGAAAGATTTCTAAGGTTTTACAGAAATTTCATTAATAATTGGGTTTGCTTGCTAATCGGATTAATGACCATTATAGGATAACTTGTGTTTTAAGGGCCATGCGTACATACTAACAGTCTGGCCTTAAAGGGGGGGGGGGGGGGGGAATTTTCAGCTTGCACGAATTTTTTTTTTTCGCTCACTGCTTATGCAGGAATTTTTTTCCAGGTGAACCCCTCTGCACGAATTTTTTTTAGTACGTGTGAAAAAGTCACAATTGGACCTTCCTTCTGCATGAGATTTTTTTACCTTCTTCTTACCATGAATTATTTTTCTTGGCATTTTCCCTTGCATGAATATTTTTTCCCACCCCCCAACACTTTTCTAATGGTCCGTCTCTTAAAATTAGATACAAATCGAGTTCTTACAATGAAAATTTTAATCGAAAGATAAACTTTACTGCACACCCCACTAAAACATCTACATAAAACATTCCAAATGATTAGACAAAAACTTACCCCCCTAGATGACGGTCCTCCTGCCCATACAATCTCTTATAATGTATTTTCACCAAAATCAGTGACAACGAGTTTCTTGGCAACCAGCTGCAGGTATCGTATCTCAGCTCTAGAGTAGGTACAAACACGGGACAAAGTGCGTTTCTAAGTTCATTTCAAATGCTACAACATGGTGAAAATGGAATGTTAATCACTAATCCGTGTAATGAGCACTGATTTGATGAACTTTAGTACTCTGTGAGCCGTCTGCTCTAGATTTAGCTACCTTAAGTCAATATCTTTAAAGTCAAACCTCAAAAGGATCGCAAATTACAAACAACCTGATTTATTGTGTAAATAATGCCCTGTCTTACTAGTACAAATATGCAAACGTTTGGAATTGCAAAGATTCTACAAGCCAAGATATCATAGAATAACTTTTATTTTAGGGCCCACGCTTTAGTCTTAATTGCGCATGCGTAGATATTAAATAGACTTAGGCAAGCCTAAAAGCGGAGCTCCTCACACAGACCCTCACACTAAAGTTATTAAATACGCCTGGTGTACGCAACTACTTAAAGAAGATTCGATAGCTCAAATAAATCGTCAAAAAAAAAACATCTAGCTCGCGACTCAACGGAAGAACCATTACCTGGTCAGCAAAATTATAATAGTCTTAAAGCAACACCAAAAGCAGCTAGGCAGCTCTTTAACAAAGGAAAAATAGACACTCAGCTTTATGCTTATGTCCCTCCAAAAACGCTTGAAAACTTGTAGGAAGAAAATTTTTCCTCCAAAACCGCTATGAATATAGAGATTACTTCATGGTTAGTGAGGGCGGACGATCCTCACGAGTTGTGAAGAATAGAAAACGAACGAGTCAGCGCAGCGAACGAGTGAGTTTACTTTTCTTCACAACGAGTGAAGAAAAATGGTACGGGCGAACTAACCATGAAGTAATTTGTTTATTTTTTAGGTACTGAGATTTACTCCTTACAAAATACTACTAACTGATCATGAATCACGCTGGGCTAGAAAAATCAAGATACCACAACAAGGTGCAAAACGCACTTAGCAGGCTTTATTTTGGAGCATACCGAATAAACATGACAGTCGAGTTAAAAATGCGTTCAAAATTTACTTCTCTAAAATGAAACAAACATTGCACAAACTGGAAAATTCTACTTTAAACACTGTTGGAACTGTCGCTAGAAGTATAAGAACCAAAGACAGTTAAAAACGTTTTAAAACGACTCGTGAATGACTCAGGAATGTCTTGTGTACGGGAAATACAATGTAAAATTACCTTTTTGTTTTGATCAGTTTAATGCGGCTCTTGCTTTTTCAAACACCACTTCTTTTGAGATGCTGAATCCGTAGCTTTTTTATTCAAATAACCGTTGCAAAAGAGAGAACGGAGCGAACTTGGCTCATAATCTTTGTTTTCCTTCTTTCCCACTGCTACTGGACAAATTCACTCATGAACTGAATTGAGCTCGTTTGAAGGAATTTCTTCTACGGACCTTGATTCGCCTTTCAACGTCAAGAATTCTTTCAGTGAAGCGACGGGCTGTTCGGATTTGTTATTCGTATTTTTATTTTCTTGATCTTGTATGAAGTCCTCGACTGAAGCTGTATCTGCAAACCTAGAATTTCTCAAAGAAAAAGCTGAGGAAGAAGCCGTTATTGCTCACTTTTTGCCGAGTTGATGGCGCCAAAACTGATCCCACCTCTATGAACAGTGAATTGGTCGGACAACTTTTTTTCACTAGTGAAGAAAATGGTCCATCAAATCAAATTGCTTCTACTTTTTTACAGACTATTTTTCTCACACAGATTTATAAGGAATAAATCTCAGTACCTATGGAATAAAATCCGTTTCTTCAGCAAAGCATTGTAGACTGCTGTAGACTGCTGGCTGTAGGTTGTGTAGCCGCGGCAAGCCGCGAAAAGCGCGCGAAAAACAAAGCCTCCTTTCGGTTTAAGACCTTCCACATATCCCAGATGACTATAACCGCCATGTTGGGGCAACATCTTAGTCGTCGTCGTCGTCGTCGTCGTCGCTAGGCGCACGCACCCGCAAGCCATGCCGCTAGTCACGATGACCATGAAAACTCAAACGCATGGTTTTCTCAATTTCTATCCTCGCACGGTAGTTATCGGGCTCCGCTCTGCGGCTCTTCGAGCCGCTATGGAGCTCCGCTACAAAGAGTCTGATCTTGAAATTTTCATTGAAATCGAATCGCTACAATCAAAATTTAAGTCCCAAAATAAACTTTTCTGCACACCCCACTAAAACATGTATATAAAAGATTGGAAATGATTCGATAACTTACCCCCCTAAATGACGGTCCTCCTGCCCATACAATCTCTTATAATGTATTTTCACCAAAATCAGTGACAACCAGTTTGTTGGCAACCAGCTGCATGTATCATATCTCAGCATCTAGACTAAGTACAAACACGGGATAAAATGCGTTTTTAAGTTCATTTCAAATGCTACAACATGGTGAAAATGGAATGTTAATCACTAATCCGTGTAACGAGCACTGATTTGATGAACTTTAGTACTCTGTGAGCCGTCTGCTCTAGACTTAGCTGCCTTAAATCAATATCTCTAAAGTCAAACCTCAATAAGATCGCAAATTACAAACAACCTGATTTATTGTGTAAATAATGCCATGTCCTACTAGTACAAATCTGCAAATTATTAAAATTGCAAAGATTCTCCAAGCCAAGATATCATACAATAACTTTTTTTTAAGGACCTTACGCTTTAATCTTAATTGCGCATGCGTAGATACAAACAGTCTGATCTTGAAATTCGTATTGAAATCGAATCGTAACAATCAAAACTTTAATCCCAAAATAAACTTTTGTGCACACCCCACTAAGACATTTATATAAAAGATTAGAAATGATTCGATAACTTACCCCCTAGATGACGGTCCTCCTGCCCATACAATCTCTTATAATGTATTTTCACCAAAGTCAGTGACAACGAGTTTCTTGGGAGCAAGCTGCAGCTATCCTTTCTTATCTTCTAGAGTAAGAACAAACCCGGGATAAAGTGCGTTTATAAGTTCATTTCAAATGCTACAACATGATGAAAATGGAATGTTAATCAGTAATCCGTGTAACGAGCACTGATTTCATGAACTTTAGTACTCTGTGAGCCGTCTGCTCTAGATTTAGCTGCCTTAAGTCAATATATGTAAAGTCAAACCTTAAAAGGATCGCAAATTACAACGAACCGGATTTATTGTGTAAATAATGCCCTGTCCTACTAGTACAAATCTAAAAATTTTTGTAATTGAAGAGATTCTCCAAGCCAAGATATGATAGAATAACTTTTATTTTAGGGGCCCACGCTTTAGTCTTAATTGCGCATGCGCAGATACAAACAGTCTGATCTTGAAATTCGTATTGAAATCAAATCGTAACAATTAAAACTTTAATCCCAAAATAAACTTTTGTGCACACCCCACTAAGACATCTATATAAAAGATTAGAAATGATTCGATAACTTACCCCCCTAGATGACGGTCCTCCTGCCCATACAATCTCTTATAATGTATTTTCACAAGAATCAGTGACAACGAGTTTCTTGGCAACCAGCTGCAGGTATCGTATCTCAGCTTGTAGAGTAAGTTCAAACAAGGGATAAAGTTCGTTTTTAAGTTCATTTCAAATGCTACAACATGGTGAAAATGGAATGTTAATCAGTAATCCGTGTAATGAGCACTGACTTAATTAACTTTAGTACTCTGTGAGCCGTCCGCTCTAGCTTTAGCTGTCTTAAGTCAATATCTTTAAAATCAAACCTCAAAAAACTCGCTAAATAATAAAAGCCTGATTTATTGTGTGAAATAATTCCCTCTCCTACTAGTACAAATCTGCAAACTTTTGGAATTGAAAAGATTCTCCAAGCCAAGATATCATAGAATAACTTTTATTTTAGGGGCCCACGCTTTAGTTTGAATTGCGCATGTTTAGTTACAAACAGTCAGATCTATAAATTCTCATTGAAATCGAATCGTTACAATCAAAATTTTAATCCCAAAATAAACTTTACTGCACACCCCACTAAGACATGTATATAAAAGATTAGAAATGACTCGATAACTTACCCACCACCTAGATGACGGTCCACCTGCCCATACAATCTCTTATAATGTATTTTTACCAAAATCAGTGACAACGAGTTTCTTGGCAACCAGCTGCAGGTATCGTATCTAAGCTTCTAGAGTAAGTGAAAACAAGGGATAATGTTCGTTTTTAAGTCCATTTCAAATGCTACAACATGGTGAAAATGGAATGTTAATCACTAATCCGTGTAATACGCACTTATTTGGTGAACTTTAGTACTCTGTGAGCCGTCTGCTCTAGATTTAGCTGGCTTAAGTCAATATCTTTAAAATCAAACCTCAAAAAACTCGCTAATTAATAAAAGCCTGATTTATTGTGTGAAATAATTCCCTCTCCTACTAGTACAAATCTGCAAACTTTTGAAATTGAAAAGATTCTCCAAGCCAAGATATCATAGATTAACTTTTATTTTAGGGGCCCACGCTTTAGTCTGAATTGCGCATGCGTAGTAACAAACAGTCTGATCATTAAATTCACATTGAAATCGAATAGTTACAATCAAAATTTTAATCCCAAAATAACCTTTACTTTACACCCCACTGAGACATGGATATAAAAGATTAGAAATGATTCGATAATTTACCCCCCTAGATGTCGGTCCTCCTGCCCATACAATCTCTTATAATGTATTTTCACCAAAATAAGTGACAACGAGTTTCTTGGCAACCAGCTGCAGGTATCGTATCTAAGCTTCTAGAGTAAGTGCAAACAAGGGATAAAGTTCGTTTTTAAGTTCATTTCAAATGTACAACATGGTAAAAATGGAATGTTAATCACTAATCCGTGTAATGAGTACTGACTTAATTAACTTTAGTACTCTGTGAGCCGTCTGCTCTAGCTTAAGCTGCCTTAAGTCAAAATCTTTAAAATCAAACCTCAAAAAACTTGCTAAATAATAAAAGCCTGATTTATTGTGTGAAATAATTCCCTCTACTACTAGTACAAATCTGCAAACTTTTGAAATTGAAAAGATTCTCCAAGCCAAGATATCATAGATTAACTTTTATTTTAGGGGCCCACGCTTTAGTTTGAATTGCGCATGCGTAGTTACAAACAGTCTGATCTATAAATCCTCATTGAAATCGAATTGTTAGATTCAAATTTTTAATCCCAAAATAACGTTTACTGCACACCCCACTAAGACATGTATATAAAAGATTAGAAATGATTCGATAACTTACCCCCCTAGATGTCGGTCCTCCTGCCCATACAATCTCTTATAATGTATTTTCACCAAAATCAGTGACAACGAGTTTCTTGGCAACCAGCTGCAGGTATCGTATCTCAGCTTCTAGAGCAAGTGCAAACAAGGGATAAAGTTCGTTTTTAAGTTCATTTCAAATGCTACAACATGGTGAAAATGGAATGTTAATCACTAATCCGTGTATTGAGCACTGATTTCATGAACTTTAGTACTCTGTGAGCCGTCTGCTCTAGCTGTAGCTGTCTTAGGTCAATATCTTTAAAATCAAACCTCAAAAAACTCGCTAAATAATAAAAGCCTGATTTATTGTGTGAAATAATTCCCTCTCCTACTAGTACAAATCTGAAAACTTTTGGAATTGAAAAGATTCTCCAAGCCAAGATATCATAGAATAACTTTGATTTTAGGGTCCCACGCTTTAGTTTGAATTGCGCATGCGTAGTTACAAACAGTCAGATCTATAAGTTCTCATTGAAATCGAATAGTTGCAATCAAAATTTTAATCCCAAAATAAACTTTAGTGCACACCCCACTACGACATGTATATAAAAGATTAGAAATGACTCGATAACTTACCCCCCTAGATGACGGTCCTCCTGCCCATACAATCTCTTATAATGTATTTTCACCAAAATCAGGCTCGGTTCAAACGTCGAACTTTACATGTGCCGAACCAAATACCAGTTTGGGTCGACCCAAATAATTAAGTTCGGCAGTTGATTCAAACGTCGAACCTAATTGGGTCGAACTTAATTGCAAAAGTGAACATGACACTTTTGTAGTCAGCGGTTATTGCTTCGCAAGATGGAGGAAAGAAATGCGGGAAAGACAAATTGTACAAACGAAGAGCTTGTTTTTCTTGCATGTGCGATCAAGGAGGGAAGAAGAAGGCGACTCCAGATGCAGTTAGCATTAAACTACCTCGCTGCTAGGAGAAAGCGATTTTTAAATTTGGCTTTCCTTTTAGTATTGCTGATTTCCCAAAGGAACATCACAGTTCCTCGTCCAGTTCGTTCTTGTCGTCGGCTGAAAAGAAATACTGGCTGGTGGGAAAATGTTTTTAATACATATTCAGATGCAAGATTCAAGAAAACCTTCAGAGTTTCCCGGGATACCTTTCATTTCATCCTAAACCGAAATGATCAAAACAAGTTGTGTGCGCATGACAAAAATAGGAAACAAGCAGAACTCTGGGTAAAAAATAATTTATTTAATGTAGTTGTAATGTATGCATTAGATTCGGCACATGTCAAAGTTCGACGTTTGAAACGAAGTCGATCTTTTGCCGTTCTATTCGACAAGCCCGGTCGAATAGAACGGCAGGTCGACCCAAATACAAATCTGTCGAACCTAATTGATTCAAACGCCGAACTTTACATGTGCCGAATCTAATTATTAGATTCGGCACATGTAAAGTTCGACGTTTGAAACGGGCCTCAGTGACAACGAGTTTCTTGGCAACCAGCTGCAGGTATCGTATCTAAGCTTCTAGAGTAAGTGCAAACAAGGGATAATGTTCGTTTTTAAGTCCATTTCAAATGCTACAACATGGTGAAAATGGAATGTTAATCACTAATCCGTGTAATACGCACTTATTTGGTGAACTTTAGTACTCTGTGAGCCGTCTGCTCTAGCTGTAGCTGTCTTAGGTCAATATCTTTAAAATCAAACCTCAAAAAAGTCGCTAAATAATAAAAGCCTGATTTATTGTGTGAAATAATTCCCTCTCCTACTAGTACAAATCTGCAAACTTTTGGAATTGAAAAGATTCTCCAAGCCAAGATATCATAGAATAACTTTGATTTTAGGGTCCCACGCTTTAGTTTTAATTGCGCATGCGTAGTAACAAACAGTCAGATCTATAAGTTCTCATTGAAATCGAATAGTTGCAATCAAAATTTTAATCCCAAAATAAACTTTAGTGCACACCCCACTACGACATGTATATAAAAGATTAGAAATGACTCGATAACTTACCCCCCTAGATGACGGTCCTCCTGCCCATACAATCTCTTATAATGTATTTTCACCAAAATCAGTGACAACGAGTTTCTCTGCAACCAGCTGCAGGTATCGTATCTAAGCTTCTAGAGTAAGTGAAAACAAGGGATAATGTTCGTTTTTAAGTCCATTTCAAATGCTACAACATGGTGAAAATGGAATGTTAATCACTAATCCGTGTAATACGCACTTATTTGGTGAACTTTAGTACTCTGTGAGCCGTCTGCTCTAGATTTAGCTGGCTTAAGTCAATATCTTTAAAATCAAACCTCAAAAAACTCGCTAATTAATAAAAGCCTGATTTATTGTGTGAAATAATTCCCTCTCCTACTAGTACAAATCTGCAAACTTTTGAAATTGAAAAGATTCTCCAAGCCAAGATATCATAGATTAACTTTTATTTTAGGGGCCCACGCTTTAGTCTGAATTGCGATTGCGTAGTAACAAACAGTCTGATCATTAAATTCACATTGAAATCGAATAGTTACAATCAAAATTTTAATCCCAAAATAACCTTTACTTTACACCCCACTGAGACATGGATATAAAAGATTAGAAATGATTCGATAATTTACCCCCCTAGATGTCGGTCCTCCTGCCCATACAATCTCTTATAATGTATTTTCACCAAAATCAGTGACAACGAGTTTCTCTGCAACCAGCTGCAGGTATCGTATCTAAGCTTCTAGAGTAAGTGCAAACAAGGGATAAAGTTCGTTTTTAAGTTCATTTCAAATGTACAACATGGTAAAAATGGAATGTTAATCACTAATCCGTGTAATGAGTACTGACTTAATTAACTTTAGTACTCTGTGAGCCGTCTGCTCTAGCTTAAGCTGCCTTAAGTCAAAATCTTTAAAATCAAACCTCAAAAAACTTGCTAAATAATAAAAGCCTGATTTATTGTGTGAAATAATTCCCTCTACTACTAGTACAAATCTGCAAACTTTTGAAATTGAAAAGATTCTCCAAGCCAAGATATCATAGATTAACTTTTATTTTAGGGGCCCACGCTTTAGTTTGAATTGCGCATGCGTAGTTACAAACAGTCTGATCTATAAATCCTCATTGAAATCGAATTGTTAGATTCAAATTTTTAATCCCAAAATAACGTTTACTGCACACCCCACTAAGACATGTATATAAAAGATTAGAAATGATTCGATAACTTACCCCCCTAGATGATGGTCCTCCTGCCCATACAATCTCTTATAATGTATTTTCACCAAAATCAGTGACAACGAGTTTTTTGGCAACCAGCTGCAGGTATCGTATCTCAGCTTCTAGAGCAAGTGCAAACAAGGGATAAAGTTCGTTTTTAAGTTCATTTCAAATGCTACAACATGGTGAAAATGGAATGTTAATCACTAATCCGTGTATTGAACACTGATTTGATGAACGTTAGTACTCTGTGAGCCGTCTGCTCTAGCTGTAGCTGTCTTAGGTCAATATCTTTAAAATCAAACCTCAAAAAACTCGCTAAATAATAAAAGCCTGATTTATTGTGTGAAATAATTCCCTCTCCTACTAGTACAAATCTGCAAACTTTTGGAATTGAAAAGATTCTCCAAGCCAAGATATCATAGAATAACTTTGATTTTAGGGTCCCACGCTTTAGTTTGAATTGCGCATGCGTAGTTACAAACAGTCAGATCTATAAGTTCTCATTGAAATCGAATAGTTGCAATCAAAATTTTAATCCCAAAATAACCTTTACTTTACACCCCACTACGACATGTGTATAAAAGATTAGAAATGACTCGATAACTTACCCCCCTAGATGACGGTCCTCCTGCCCATACAATCTCTTATAATGTATTTTCACCAAAATCAGTGACAACGAGTTTCTCTGCAACCAGCTTCAGGTATCGTATCTAAGCTTCTAGAGTAAGTGCAAACAAGGGATAATGTTCGTTTTTAAGTCCATTTCAAATGCTACAACATGGTGAAAATGGAATGTTAATCACTAATCCGTGTAAGAGAGATGTAGAACTACGGGGCTGGGACAGTAAAAAATCACGAAAAAATCATTAAAAAATTCGTGAAAAATTCGAGAAAAATTCTGCAAAATCCTCTGCGGAGGTTTTCGAACTTGTAGCTGCACCGCCCCACGCCCGCTCCGCACCCACCCCACACCCGCCCCGCTTCGCGTAGCTTTTATGGATCATCCACAAAATATGTGTCAGCAAAAAAAATTTCGTGAAAATTTCGTGAAAAATTCGTGAAAAAATTTGAGTTTTTTAATTATGGTTTAAAGACAAAATTATAATTAATTTAAATAATGGAAAACGTGAATATCAACATACCAAATGAAATTATATTATCCAAAGTAAAAAATAAATATAATTGCGTTCATGGAAAGTATAAATATCGATGTAAAGAGTGTGGAGGATCTCAAATGTGCATTCATGAGAGATATAAATATCGATGTAAAGAGTGTAAAGGATCTCAAATATGCGAACATGGAAAGGTTAAATATCAGTGTAAAGAGTGTGGAGGATCACAAATATGCGAACACGGTAAACAAAAAGCTTCTTGTAAGGAATGTAGATTAAAAATTAGAAATGAATTATGATTTAAAGATAAAAATAAAATATAAAAAAAATATGGATATAGATAGAAAGATTGAGTTGAAATATCTTAATGAAAAAAGACTGGGTGTTCATGATTTTATAGAATCAATCAAGACAGATTTGTTATACAATATCTCAAAAAATCGTGGTTTTATTGATGAAGAAAGTAAAATAATTTATTTTGAAATTTGGCATACTGATAATAATAATGATAAATGGTTTCTTAGTTTTTTCAATGGTATAAAAAAATTTGATGAAGGTGATATATGTACTGATAAGTTTGCTAGAGATTTATTAGATTATGCTAATCATTATTATTCTATATGGTTGGATATTGTTGATTTTAATGTTGAAGATTATAAGATAGAACATAGTATTAATGATTTTATTATTATTTCATTTAAGGTTACCTTATACATAGATTCTTATAAGATATCACATAAACGTAAATTTTACAAAGACTTGTATAAGGATTTAATGGAAGTAGCATGGGATACAGATAGAGTTTTAGATTGGTGTCTTGATTTTGAGGAGTCAAGGGATTTGAAAGAACGCTTATATGTGTTACATAACAAAAAAAAATTAATTATGATTTAAATATAAAATAAATAAAATAAAATGAATGTTAAGTTGAATAAAAAAATAAAAAAAAAAATATTGGTTTTACTATTGAATATTTTAACACTGAAAGAATTAATAATATGAATTTTTTGAGATTAATAAAAAAAGATTGTTTATACACACTATCAAAAGCACTTTCTATTAAATATGAGGATATTGATAAAGAACTAGTGGATTTTCAAATTGAGTATACTCAAGATAATGAGGTTAAATATTATTTTCCCTTTTCGTTTACCCCAAAATGTGATATGAGTGGTATATTCCCAGCTGATGAATTTTCTAATGATTTTTTAAATGACCGTGAGGAAGCGACAAAATTTAGAAATGCTTTAATTAATAATAAAAAAATTTTTATTGATTCTTTTTGGGTGTGTATATATACAAACACAGATAAAGTATTACATAAAAATAAATTCTACAAAGACTTGCATAATGATTTAATAGTTAAAGCATGGCATCCGAGCAGGTATTTAGATTGGTGTGTTGATATAGAGGATTTAAAGTTTTTGAAAGAGTTATGGGGTGAAGATTAATTAAACTAATTATGTTATATAACCTAAATAATGGTTACATAACAAAATTTATTTGAATCTTAAACTAAAAGTTAAGGGAGAACCCTTCAGATCAAGTTTTTTCCATTCATTATCTAAAATGGTTAAATCAAAGTGATTTATAACGCTATCATATTTTAGAACTGGAATTGTTGGATAATCCTTTGAGGGAATGTTTGCAAGTAGGGTTGATGGTGAGAGTTTAACAAGTTCTCCATATTTTGTTTTATTCATATATGAAGACTTATTATCCACTATACTACACATAAGTCTCAGCGGTTCCTTAATCTGTATATTTATAGGGTATAATTTACCAGGATTTATGATTTCGGGCACCCCCAAACCAATCGACAACGCTCTAGTAAGTTTAATGTTGAAGTTCTTATTTGAATATAGATAGTCAATAGTATCAGTCTCAATTATTGTTATCTTTTCCCTATCAGTATCTTTTAGAAAGATCGATTGAATATCACGCAACGAATATGTACCGGGTTGTATTATTATGACGGCTTGATTTTTTTCATTGTATAATATCTGTTGATCCTTGAAATTAATCAATCTTTTGGTTTTTATATTACAATCCAGGAGTTGTATCTCTCGAAGATTTTTAAGTGGAGGATCTAAATATATCCTAGTTTCAGACTCATACATGGTAATGCTCAACATTTTGTTTGATTACACCATATTTATCTTTAAATTTCTATAATAACCGACTGTGATAAAAAACGACTTACGCGTAAGCCGAAAAAAATTGTTATGTTAATTAACCTGTGATAAAAAACGACTTACGCGTAAGCCGAAAAATCCAGTCATCTACCGAAATAGATACCACGCTAATCCACCAGCGACAATTATAAATGCTAATATATTCTTTTCATGTTGTGTTGAGTCAATATTATTTTCAGCGGAGCTGGTCCTGCGGATTTCCTGTTTCATCGAGTCTGTTTTCGTTGAGGTTTTTGGTTCCTTTGGGTTTTTCTTCGTTTCAGTTTTACCTTCCAGATGAATATGAGGTAACTTTAACTTTGAAGATCCCATGTTATGACTTATTCCAACCTGTTTTGCTTCAGTGTTTAGGGAATTATTCACGCCAAAATTCATATCATTACTCGCTTTCATAAGTTTGTTGTTAAAACCAGTCACGCTTTCAGTATTGATTATCATATTACTCGGCATCAACCACACACCAGGAGCAATAGCTAAATCAAGCCTTAATTTCGCTTCCTGTACAGCTAATTGATATCTTTGGATAGAACTAGAAATATCATTCTCGATAACACTACTTTCAAATAAAGCCAAGAATTCTTGTTGTGTCTCAATAGCTCCGCCACCATTACCATAAATTGAATTTCTAGTGTTAACTTGTGCTCCCAATACACAGTAAACAAAAGCTTCAGCGGATCGATTCAATCTACCAAGTCCAGCTTTAGTGAGTCCATGACCACTTGTAGGGATAAACCAAGCATATTTGAAATCAGCAAAGTCATCATTACGTATAAATGAAATGAGATTACCCTTTTCCTTTTTTCCTCCTTCATCAGCGAATTTACCACCTTCACCCGGCCATTGATCCGCTTCAATATCATAATTCCTTATAATATGTACATTTTGGTATCCCCCTCCTTTTCCATGATATCCTGCACCATAATCAAGGAATATATCTCCTAATCCTCCGTTTCTACCACCTTTCCATCTAAAATCAGAATTATTCGCAATTCCAAATTCTGCACACAATCGTTGATATGCAACTTTACTATATGGATTATTATTTATAACAAAAGGTTGCTCATCAGGCAAGGGAAGACTCAATTCATATAATATCCGCCTTATTGTGAAATACACATGAAACTTGATAAAGCTACTCACTACTTTAGGATAATTTAGACCCTCGAAAGGGCTTATACCACAACCAGATGTTGAACACCAAACTGCAAAGTTAAGTTGTTGCGGCCAATAATTCATATCAGGGGTGTTCAACCATTTTCTACTCTGTTTACCAAATTTGAAAGTAACAACTTGTGATGTAAATATGTTTCTCATCTTTGCTGTGAATTTCTTTGTATTTGAAACGTATATATCCAGCGAGGTCAGCATTTTTGTTATATCAGTTGAAAAGTCATCAAAATTAACAGCTGGTATTGGATAAGATAGATTAGTCAATGTTAAACTTTCAGGAAATGAACTCAAGTTCTTCGCTTCGCTCAGTCCTAAATCTTTCCATAAAATTCTTTTCAAACGAGGTGAAATATCATCAATCCATGTTTTTCCAGTAGGATCATCATTAGACATTATTGTTGTACCATCAACTTGCCATTTAATATATCCACCATACGAATCAGGCACAAATGTGAAATGGCTTATATCAGCCCTTGGGTACATATTTCTGAAATCATTGAATAATGACATTTTTTTTGTTCATAACATGTTGCTTTTAAATCACCTCTTTTCTAATACCAGCAAAACAATTAAATCCCACATCAGTTCTTTCATATGAAATTTTTAATGATCTGGTGTGGTTAATTCTTTTAATAGATCTGCGCGAACTTCTCTCCTTATCTGAGACATGTTTAAGTTTTTTTCTGTATCTTTCCTAAATTTTTGACGGATTTCTAGTTTTAGTTTTTCAAACTTGTCCACCTCTGATAAAATTAACGAAAATTCTTGGTCGGATATAGCGTTATCTTTTAGAGCTTTTGAAACCAAATCGTTAATGGTGTTTACTTTTGCTTTTGCCAAAGAAACTGTCTGTTCATGTTTACTAACTTTATGAGAAAGCCGTTTAGAAGCCGCACCGAATCCAACAGATATTCCTCCACAAACACCTCCCACAGCTCCTAATGGTATACCAACAACAGCACCAAAACCAGTAAGGGAGGTTCCGAGCCCACTTGCAGATAGAATAACTGAAAGCACTCCACTACAAACACTGATTTTTGTAAATATACCTCTTGCTCTATTGTATTTTTTCCTAACATCCTCATAATGTTTAATTTCCTTCTCAAGATTTTGTAGTACTTCACATGATTTTTGTAGTCTGAAATTATTAGGATCACCATTCGTTGGTAATCGCCCGGAGGGCAGGCCCGACTGAGCCGGAATTTGTGGATAAATTCTATTGTAGTCATCCATATTGTATTTTACTGATCAAAATGATATCTTTAAATTTGTTACTTTCTCTTTTTTATACTTTCCACAAAATATAGAACCACAGCCATTATCAACAACCAAGCATTCTTACCTAAAAATCCAATAACCTCTCCAGCTGTTTTGAACAGAAAGCTAACGATAGCTCCAACCATCCCTGGTAATATTTCACCGAGTTTCTTACCAATAGCTTTCAACCCATTACCAACACCTTTTCCTAATGTTGATAGACCTTTAGAAAGATTTGAAACTATAACACCAATGACTACAGACGCGGCAATTACAATAGAAAATACTGTAAAACCATACTTTTTGAAAATTTGTTTTATACGTTCTCGCAATGGAAGCTTTCTAATAATTTCTTCATTTTTACTCTCAATATCTGATATTTGTTCTTCATTTGAGATTATATTCCTTCTATTTTGTTCTATTAATTCATCAATCTCTGATCTTAATCGTTTATTACTTTCTTGTAACTTTGATATATTTAATTTATCTTTTTTATATTTATCTATTTCTTCTTTGTATAATTTTGTTTCCTCCAAAATTTTTTCTACCTTAGTTTTTAATTCTATATTCTGTTTTACAGTTTTATCAAAAAGAATTTTATTTTCTGATTGTTTTCCCTCAATTAATTGACGAAGTTCTTTTTCTTTTTTAAGGAATTCACGAATTTTTTCTTCTTTTTCTTTATATATAACAATCTCCTTAGAATGTGAATCTAAAACTGAATACAAACCTTTTAATGAATTTTCTAATTCCTTATTTTTTTCATTAGATTCTTTTAATTTATCTGAAATTTCTAAATTCCTGTTTATTTGTGATATTGCGTCTATACCTAGAGATTTTTTTATTCCATCTGGAAGAGAGTCTAATTTTGCGTAGCCCCCATTGCTTTGAATAATTAAATGGGGTTTATTATCATGCCTATAAGTTAATTGCCCCCATATACTCCCATCATCTTTTAATATTGGATTAAATGCACTATCATTTGGATTGTAATCAGGAAAATAAATTTTGAGTTTTTCCGAGCCTTCTATCCTTCTTTCATATTTCTCATCTCTTTTTCTTAAAGAATCACTAATGTTCCTAGCTTCAGTCGGTTTTTTCCATCCAGCCCGCTTCCTTTCTTCATCTTTATATTCATCATAACCAGCATAATCTTTTTCAAAGGTGTTAGATTTGGGTATGGCACCCTCATCCTCATAATTCCTTCCACCTCTGGTTGTAGATGTTACTAGAACTGGTATTTTTGATGGTTTTCTACCAAGTAGTGAACTTTTTTCATCAAAATCATCTGGATCATCTTCTTCCCCCAATCCAATGGGGTCTTTTTGTATATCTCCTCCTTCTGCCATGATTTTTTACTCATCAGTAAGAAATCTTTAAACTAATCACATACAATTACTTAAAATAACTTACTAGCAGCATACCCTAAAGCCAACATACCGCCACCTACATATGCCATTTCGCCAGTCTTTTGATTACTGCTTGGCCTGTAATAATCAGAGAATTTTGGTTCGTGCATTTCATTATATAATTTCAAAGCTTCATCTGTATTAGAAATATTTTTTGATGCCTGATATTTTTCATCTTTTTTCTTCATTTCCCAATCAATTAGTTTCTGTCTTTTTTCCTGATATTCAGCATAATCTTTTTGATATTTTTCTAATGCTTTATCGTGTCTTATTCGTTCTGCATCTGTTTTATCACCAGAAAGATATTTTGCAAGATATGAACCGCCAACAAAGGCTGTTGCGTTTAATACAGCGCCTCCCAACATCATTGCTAATGCTGCCATTTTTAATTTGTGGTTCCTCCCCTTTAGGTCGGTAAAATCTTTTGATCCTCTAAATATGTTTTTAGGTACATACTACCGGATAGGACAGCTACCCATTTAGCATAATTTGTAATACTTGAGGATGGATCGTTCATAAATGATTCTTTCATAGCCTTTTTTGCTACATAGCCAACAGCAGCTGCTAAACCAATAAGTACTGCTGAATCAGTAACAGTTTTCACAAGTTTATTTTCGGATGACATAATTTTTTACTGTTTCAGTAAGAAACCTTTAAACTACTTATTTCATATCATTGCTATTTTCGGAGTTGGTAGGGTATTGGTATGTGATGCGGGAATCTTTGTAGGTTGTGACATTTGTGAAACATTAGGTGTTCTGTTTTTATTATCCTCATTTTGCCAGTATCCGCTTTGCGGGGAGGGCTCAGCTCGATATCTCATAAACATATCAAATGCTGTAAACCCTATACCAACAATTGATAATACGGTTGTAAAAGATAGCTCTGGAAGCCACGCCTTATTAGACTCACTTTCTCTATTTTCATTTTCTTCCCTCTTATTTTTTTGCTCCGCGGCCCGCAGGGTCTCTTCTCTTTTCATCTCCCTAGCTAATGCTTCTTTTGCTTTTTTATTATATTCGGCTAATTTCTTACCAGCTGCGACTTTTTTAGGATCTTTCACCCTTTTTTTAGAAACATTACCTTCAGTTTTTTCTTTTGGTGTATCCATTGTAATTTGTTCCACAAAGCGGGGAGGGGCTTCACCCCGATCAACTTCTGTTCCTTCTTCACTCCGGCTTTGCCGGGGAGAGCTTTGCTCGATTTGTTCAGTTCGGTCAGACATTATTTTAAATATCATTAATAAGTCTTTAAATCATGCTAAGTAAACAGTATCAGACCTGCTTGCATCTTGCTTACTAGTCTGCTCGGTTGTATTTGAAATCTCTTGATTTTTATACTCAGTTGTACTTGTAAATTGTTGATTTTTGTTGAATTTAATGTGTTTAACAACCTGAAATAACCCGCTAGCAAGTGCCGCCAATCTTCCTGCTTTCAATGCTAAAAGCCCTACAATGTTTGTTAGTTCACGATTAACCAAATCATCATTCTTCAAATCATCGCAAAGAGCTTCTATATCATCCACAGGAACCATGTAAGAAATAACTTTAGAAACTAATTGAAGAGATGAATCTACTAACCCACCATTAATTTTCTTACCCAATACTGCTTGGTATCGATTATAATATTTATCAACATCTTTCACTGATAATTTTTTTATATCACCTAGACTCATATCAACACCTAAATATTCTTTTGTGGTTCCAAGAGCTGCTAGAATAGCTAGTGATTCTTGTTTGATTTCAAGTTCATTATCATCATTATCTTTTACCTCAGTCTTCCCTACAGTCTTTTCTTCCTCTGTATCCTTCAGATCAGCAGAGCCGATATAATCTTCTACACCTGTCATCTTATAATTTTCTAATAATACAAAGATTCTTTTAAATCGCCTCAGGGATCTCCAAATAGCAATTAAATGGATGTCGTAAAGATAAGCAAAGTCTAGAGTATTTTTCAGTTTTCAGGAGTTGTACAAACTTTTTACTAGTTTCAGGGTCTAAATCGCCCCCATAATCTTCAAAAAACATCTTCATACCTTTCTGCGAGGGATTATGAAATGAAACAACGCAAGCTACATTTTCACGAAATGGTTTTGCTATCGATGTTAATTGCTGAGTGAGAACCCAAACTGATAATCCATGATGTCTTCCAGAGAATGCTAAATCTATAAACTTGTTTGATCGTTTCTTCAGATCATTAGAAACAGCACAATCGTCTAAAATTATTAGTGTATTTGTTCCAGAGAATAAAGTTTGACAATCAGTTAATAACTCATTAATCTCATCAATGTTACTAGCATCTGGTGATAATACATAGAAATTTTTATCTCCTCGAGCAAAATTATGATAGGTTTTATTTTTAGAATAAGTTGGGCATATTAAAACAATGAATTCAAACAATTTTCGGAATGAACCTCGGAGTTGATCTATAATGTACTTTGTCTTTCCACAATTTGTTGGTCCAGTTATAATACAGTTAAAAGGAATTTTATCTCGCAATTCTTCCATGATTTTTTTTGTATCATAACATAAGGTTTTAAGTTAATACATGATTGATCTTAAGTTTCCTCACTTCGTTCGGGGTGCGCTCTTCACTTAGTACATAATGGAGCGCAAACCTGAATTCATAACCTCCATTAATGCATCAGCTACAACAAACATATAACAAGTAATAACACCAGACCCACCAACTTTTCTTCTCATTTCTATTTTTATACCATCTTGTGCGTTGTTTAAGGCTAGACCACCCCCATGAATACCATTATCTGGATGAGTTCTCAAATCTATCCACAGGGCAAACTTGTTATTATAAAAATCCTTTTCTTTTACCGACCATCGAGCGAAGCTCTCCCCGGCGAATCCGGAACGTGCGGAACCTGCTGGAAGAACGAAGCGTTTCTTTATTGACTCCCAGAAGTCTGAAGGTACCATCCCCTTAGAGTAAAAACGGTTTGGCACACCATTAACATCAATATTAATTGAGGTGAAACCTGGATTTAAAAACCTCTCAGAATTTTTTTCCCCTCCCGCGTATGGTAATATAAACAAACATAATATCCCTGTAATTGACCTTCTGGGTAGATTAATATGTTGATTTATAACACTGTCATTAGGTCTGGATATGGTGAAAGTTTTGTGTAGAGTGACATTCTCGTACAAGAATCCTTTACCAACCTGATAAGCTGCCTGTGCCTCACGAGCTAAGTATTCGCTTGATATACAAGAATATTCCAACTCAAGGTTTGTTATTTTGTAAGTTGGAATCTTTGTCGCGTCAGAATAAACAACAATATCGTTAACTGGAGCTAGTGTAATCTCAAAGATTAGTTGATGATCTAATGCCTTTGGATAGAAAACCCCATGATCTTTGAGTATAGGATGATTTAGCGGGATATGGTACTTGGTGTTATGTACTGCTGCAAGAGCCACTTCATTTGCATCTGTGTCTACTTTATCACCTGCATTTGTCCTGAGCTTCCTCATGTTTCTAGAAGAAATACCTTGTCTTAATCTATCCTCTCGTTCTTCATCTGTTAAGAATAAGTCATGGTATGTTTGAAAAAGATCGTATCTTTGAGTATCCTGTAGTGTTTCACCGCCAAAAAGAACCCTGAGTCTGGTTACAAGATTACTACTTACATTATTCACAAGGGTGTTATCTTCATGACCATCAACATCCAGGTTAAATACTAGATATACACTTCCTGGTACAATCACTAAATTTTCAGAAAGTTTAGGAATGTTTATATATAGCGTTTCTCCTGGATTAGCTGATGATGGGTTTAGTGTAATTCTATTCAATGTTGATTCCTCTTTCAAACCTAGTGGATCTCTTGGAATCCTGTTTGGGTTAATTTTTTCAGATATGGTTGTCATATTTATTTATAAGATACTTTGGTTAATCTTTAAATGAGTAACGAAAACATATCCCAAAGGTTATCAAAAAATTTAAGTAGGATATATTATTCAACTGAAGGGTATTGGAAAGGATATTCTTCAATTAATAAATTAGTACAAAAAGCAAAAGTAAGTGAAGATGTAGCAAAACAATGGCTTGAGAAACAGGCAATATGGCAAATATATCTACCAGCCCCAAAGTATATTCCAAGACCACATTGGACTGTAGATAAACCTAATCATATTCACCAAGCGGATTTATTATTTTTACCGCATGATAGAGTTGGAAGAAAAACATATAAATACGCATTAGTTGTGGTTGATGTAGCATCGAGATACAAAGATGCAGAGCCATTAACCTCAAAAGAAAGTCATGAGATATCTAAAGCTTTTGAAAAAATATATTCCAGAAAAATGAAATATCCTAAAACATTAATGGTTGATCCAGGAAAAGAATTTATGGGTGATGTAACAAAACTTATGAATTACCATAATGTAAACATTCAAAGAAGTGAAGCTGGAAATCATAGAGCGCAGGCTTTTGTTGAAAGGGCAAATAAAATATTAGGTGAAAGATTATTTAGTCATCAATATGCACAAGAAATGCTTCAGGATGAAAGGTTCGCCGAAGGCGGAGAGGGCTCTGCCCGATCTAGAGTATGGGTGAAACGATTACCACATATTCTAAAAACTTTGAACAATACACCAACAAGAATAACTGGTAAAGAGCCAGATAAAGCTATAAAACAGAAAGAAGTGGAACTTGAAACCAAAAGATATAATCGAGTTGTTGGTGTTGATGAGGTAAGATTATCTCCTTTTGTTAGAGTTAGATATTTATTATCTCCTGGAGAACTTGAGGGTGGTGAAAAAAGACGGGCTACTGATCCTATTTGGAGCATCAAAGTTTATGATATTTCTAGAAGTGTTATTTCACCTAATCAACCAGTTTTGTATTATTTAGTAGACGGTCCTAGACGAGGATTTGTAAGGGAAGAATTGCAGGTTATTCCTTATTATACTGAGTTACCTCCTAATTCTGTTTTGGAAAGATAATATTACAATCATCATCTATTTTTATATCCAAACTATAATGTCCATATGGAAGAGTATTTATTCCATCTTCTTCAACATATCTCTTATCATCGGTTGGGTTTAGTGCAATTTTATTAACGATTTGTGTGTAAACATTATGTTTTTCTGTTCTAATTAAGTTCTGTTTTCTCATTTGTGATTTTCTATTTAATACACAATCTCTGAAATCATTAAAACTCATATCTTTCTCAATTACTGATTTCTTTGTTCCTTTATTCTTTTTTATCTCTTCACCATTAGCCATTTTTACGCTATATTGTTTAGCACCAGACCCTGCAAACTCTTCAGCTATCATTCCACCAAACTCATCTTTCATAATTCCAATTACTTTTTTGTTTACCCCAGTCTCAATCCCAGAAGGGTGATATTTAGGGTAATTACTAGTATCAAAAATTTCTCTAACATCGGGGCTAATATCTTTGTAGAAATCTTCTGTTTCTATATGATAAACAAGGCTATCTGTATCTGTCATAAGTAATTTTGCTTTTTCTCCATATTTCTCTTTAATATAATTATAATGAAAATCATACATTATTTGTTTGCTTCGATCTAAAATGCAAAACCCCACATAAATTGGCTTATTAAAATTTATCTTTATTTTCTTCATCTTTATTCCAACTAGATTTTCAGAAAAGATAGTAAAACCATCAAAGCTGGGTTTTTTTACTAGTTTTTTTGCTTCTTTTTCATTAGTAACTAATCTAAAATCTATCCTTTTTCTTACATTTTCCATCGTTTTACCAAATACAGAATTGTTCATTAACTTGAAGAAATCTTTTTCAAAATCATTCTTTGCTTGAGATCTTAGTTTAGTATTCAAATCAATATAGGGTTTTAACCATGCTGACTCTTTGAATTTGAGAACTTTATGTATCTTTGTTATTTCTAATCCCTCACTTTCATAAAATTTTAACGTTTCATGATGAACAACATAATATTTCTTATCAAATAAGTTTGGAATTAATTTCTGTACTTTATTAACAGTTAGTTTTTCTGGAGCTAGAGGGTAATCTTTATGTAAATCATGGAGATGTTTTGGGTATTTCAAATCAACCATAAGTATACAGGGATTATCTCTCCAATTTTCAAACTCCTCTTTTTTCATCCATTCAAAACCATGGGTGGGAAGATTTCCAATCATTCCTGCTCCATATAAGTTATTTGCATCAAGATAAATAATATATGATGTGATTAGACTTGATATAAAATTTTCCATATATGGATTGTTGGCTTTAGCATGTCTTTTTGATATTTGTGCAACCCCGCCTCTAATACCTTTCTCAATAAAAAGTAACATATCAACATCAGTAAACAACTCCAATTTAACTTTGGTTAATTTTAACATTGCATCCCAAGCTAGTCCTGGGGATGTAAAATAGTGAGCAGGATCTAAATCATAATTCTTTTGACAAATATCTCTGAAATTCTCAAATACATCAGCTAAAAATAATGTGTCTGTCATAAGATAAAGATCGTGATATTCTCGCATTGATTTAATGTTAAAGATATCAAATATATTTTGTGCGTGTTTGTAATCTTCTTCATTTATATCTTCATCATTTAGTTTTGAATAAAATGCTTTCTTTGGCGGAAGTTTAGTTTCATTAAGCTTGTTAAGACTGTCAAAATAATCATAAGGAAATACCCCCTTCCTCAACAATAAATATGTCTTATCTCCAAATACTTTTTTTATTTCTTTTAATTCATCATCTTTTGGGGAAAGACATCTTTTATCAACTAACATACATGTATCACATTTTTTGCATCTACCAATACCTTTATACTCTTCAACTTTCCCGTCTTTTTCATATATCTTCAAACAATCACCTGGTTTGCAAGTTTTACACTTTCCACATTTTGTAAGATTTTCAACTAATTTTCCAAGGCTGGTGGACATAAATTTTAAAGAATCAATAAATCTTATAGTTATATTAATAGGATTACCATTATCATAATGTCCCATTAAAATTTTCTTTGAAAAACTAATATACCTTTCTTCAGTATTGGCTATACATTCTATTTTTCCTTTTGTTGAACAAAGATTCTTAATAAATAAATGTGAATCATATCCAGACATATTATGAGCTATTACTGGTATGAAATTAGGTATTTTATAATTTATATTGCAACTATCATGCGCCGCACCTCTATACTTTCCTGTAAGATGACAATGATCTATTACTTTTTTATGTTTTTTATTTTTACTTTCTGTAAATTTACCCTCGCAGATATGACAGTGAGGTGCATTTTCATATTCATTCTTAATTTCTTCCGACATGTTTTTCTTATCATAGAATCTAAACTTTTCTTTTCTTTCTTCCATTATTTTGTGAATTTTTCTAATATCCCTTTCCAAATATTCTACAAATATCTTTCCCACATCATCCTCATCAGATTTTGCAGTATATTGTACAATTTGATTAAAATCTGGCGGTAATAGGCTATCATCAAAACAAACGATTTTATAACAGAAGCCAGATGCTTTATGTAGTTGATATTTTTTAGTAAAACTTTTAATATCTCTTGGTGAACATGTATGTATTGGTATTAGTCGACTTTCAAAGTCTAAATAAATAACAAAGGGTGCTCGCATTTTATGTTTAAAATTTTTAAAAATAACGAATTTTGGGCTTCTATCTTTATTCTTTACCATATCAATTATAACTTCTCCGTTTGTATCACAATATTTTCTATGTTCGTATAAATGTATTTTTTCATAAAATGAATTGAAACATCTGAGACAAAAATATTTTTTGTTTTTGTTTTTATCAATTTCAGAGGATAATAATTTACTAATATCCGTTATTGGACAATAGTGGCTTGCTCCATCATCATAAGATACCAAAAGCAGATTTAGAACTTTACAGCTACATAGTTTACATTCATCTTTGTTACAATCACATTTATTACATCCACATTTCTCACATTCTTGTTTTATACATTCTTTCTTACATTCATCTTTATTACAATCACATTTATCACATCCACATTTCTCACATTCTTTTTCCCTACACCCACAATTCTTACATTTTTGTTTTTTCTCACATTCTTTTTTGTTGCTGTTACATTCTTTTTTCCTACAGCCACAATTCTTACATTCTTGTTTTTTCTTACAATCACATTTATCGCTTATTCTTAGCGGATATAATTTATCATCTTCATATCCCAATACATTAACAACAAATGGGTTTTGTTTTTCAAATATGTCAATATCTTTTAATGTCATGGGTACTCTCATTCCATTGAAATTTAACTTTTTGGAATTTTCTCGCAATTCATCATTTATTCTCTCTCTATGCTGTTTTCTAGGAAATGCAGCTTCTGTTAATGAGTTTTGTCCGCAGTTCTGATCCTTATTCTTTATGTTAATAACAGCTTTTTTTGATGCTAATCTGGCGGGTAGTGGACGATGTGAACTTCCAGAAATAATTTGATATGGAGCTGTGCCGATTTCAAAACATACTACGGAATCTAATTCATAAACACCTGAAGGGTTATTAGTTAGAAATTTTTCAATCTTATTAATTATATTTTTAACCATATTATCATATAATTCTGATAAATTTCTTGCTTTAGTAATTATTTCTGAAGGGGGGTGAAAGTATTTATCTTCTTCTGTTTTAATTTCATTTTTAAGTAGCGACTTTTTTATCATCTTACATGTTAATATAAATTTCCCCTTTATTGGTTTCTTTTCTTGATTAATTATATCTATAACTTTTTGTTTTATTTTTTTTAAGAATTCTTCAGGGTCATATCCTTTCTTTCCATTTATTTTGTAAGTTTTCAAATATCCTTTAATAGCTTTTTTTTGTTCAATAAATGTGAACTCTTCCTCATTTTCTTGTTCCATCTCAGATTTGTTTTGTTCAAGTTCAGCAATTTCTCTATCTATTGTTTTACTTCTATTATTTTCCTCTGGGGTCTTTAATGGTTTATCATCAATAAATTTTTTTTCTTTTTTAAGTTTAGCAATCTTTTCATAATTTTTTACATTTCCTTTTCTTTTAAGTCTAGCACCCTCTTTCTCATAATCTCTATCTATGCTTGGTTCTTTTTTTTTCTTTCTATTCCTCCTCCTTCTTCTTTTTTTTGTTTTACCCCCTCCTATAATTGATTCTTCTTCTCTTTCAATTTTTATTTTAGGTTTAGCACCTTCTTTCTGATAATCTCTAAAACTTTCTGTAATTTTTGTATTGGGGTTTTGTAATTGATCTTTTAGTCTTTGTATTTTTTCTTCATTTTTTTGTATTTGTTCCTCTTGTTGTTTTATTTTAATTTGTTCTTCTAGTTTTCTTATTTGTTCTTCTTGTTGTTTTATTTTTTGATTATAATTGGTTTTTGATTGATAAATATTTTTCTCAACTATAGTTTTAGTTTTTGAAATGGGCCTAGGAATAAGGCTGGCCGCTTTTCTAGTATTTAAAACAACAGGAGTTTGTTTTCTTGGAATGCGCGGTCTTGGATTTAATATCTCTTCTGTTTGTGGCATATCATCAATAAGTCGTCGACGATAATTTTCTAAATCTTCAACTGTTTCAATTCTCATTTTTTTCAATGCTGCAATTTTTCCTTTTTTTCGCAAATCAGATCTATTAGGAACATTTAATTCTTTTAAAATTTGTTTCAATTCCTCATCTTTTAATTCGGCCATATTCACGTTTTCCATTATTTAAATTAATTATAATTTTGTCTTTAAACCATAATTAAAAAACTCAAATTTTTTCACGAATTTTTCACGAAATTTTCACGAAATTTTTTTTGCTGACACATATTTTGTGGATGATCCATAAAAGCTACGCGAAGCGGGGCGGGTGTGGGGTGGGTGCGGAGCGGGCGTGGGGCGGTGCAGCTACAAGTTCGAAAACCTCCGCAGAGGATTTTGCAGAATTTTTCTCGAATTTTTCACGAATTTTTTCATGATTTTTTCGTGATTTTTTACTGTCCCAGCCCCGTAGTTCTACATCTCTCTGTGTAATACGCACTTATTTGGTGAACTTTAGTACTCTGTGAGCCGTCTGCTCTAGATTTAGCTGGCTTAAGTCAATATCTTTAAAATCAAACCTCAAAAAACTCGCTAATTAATAAAAGCCTGATTTATTGTGTGAAATAATTCCCTCTCCTACTAGTACAAATCTGCAAACTTTTGAAATTGAAAAGATTCTCCAAGCCAAGATATCATAGATTAACTTTTATTTTAGGGGCCCACGCTTTAGTCTGAATTGCGCATGCGTAGTAACAAACAGTCTGATCATTAAATTCACATTGAAATCGAATAGTTACAATCAAAATTTTAATCCCAAAATAACCTTTACTTTACACCCCACTGAGACATGGATATAAAAGATTAGAAATGATTCGATAATTTACCCCCCTAGATGTCGGTCCTCCTGCCCATACAATCTCTTATAATGTATTTTCACCAAAATAAGTGACAACGAGTTTCTTGGCAACCAGCTGCAGGTATCGTATCTAAGCTTCTAGAGTAAGTGCAAACAAGGGATAAAGTTCGTTTTTAAGTTCATTTCAAATGTACAACATGGTAAAAATAAAATGTTAATCACTAATCCGTGTAATGAGTACTGACTTAATTAACTTTAGTACTCTGTGAGCCGTCTGCTCTAGCTTAAGCTGCCTTAAGTCAATATCTTTAAAATCAAACCTCAAAAAACTTGCTAAATAATAAAAGCCTGATTTATTGTGTGAAATAATTCCCTCTCCTACTAGTACAAATCTGCAAACTTTTGAAATTGAAAAGATTCTCCAAGCCAAGATATCATAGATTAACTTTTATTTTAGGGGCCCACGCTTTAGTTTGAATTGCGCATGCGTAGTTACAAACAGTCTGATCTATAAATCCTCATTGAAATCGAATTGTTAGATTCAAATTTTTAATCCCAAAATAACGTTTACTGCACACCCCACTAAGACATGTATATAAAAGATTAGAAATGATTCGATAACTTACCCCCCTAGATGATGGTCCTCCTGCCCATACAATCTCTTATAAGGTATTTTCACCAAAATAAGTGACAACGAGTTTCTTGGCAACCAGCTGCAGGTATCGTATCTAAGCTTCTAGAGTAAGTGCAAACAAGGGATAAAGTTCGTTTTTAAGTTCATTTCAAATGTACAACATGGTAAAAATGGAATGTTAATCACTAATCCGTGTAATGAGTACTGACTTAATTAACTTTAGTACTCTGTGAGCCGTCTGCTCTAGCTTAAGCTGCCTTAAGTCAAAATCTTTAAAATCAAACCTCAAGAAACTTGCTAAATAATAAAAGCCTGATTTATTGTGTGAAATAATTCCCTCTACTACTAGTACAAATCTGCAAACTATTGAAATTGAAAAGATTCTCCAAGCCAAGATATCATAGATTAACTTTTATTTTAGGGGCCCACGCTTTAGTTTGAATTGCGCATGCGTAGTTACAAACAGTCTGATCTATAAATCCTCATTGAAATCGAATTGTTAGATTCAAATTTTTAATCCCAAAATAACGTTTACTGCACACCCCACTAAGACATGTATATAAAAGATTAGAAATGATTCGATAACTTACCCCCCTAGATGATGGTCCTCCTGCCCATACAATCTCTTATAATGTATTTTCACCAAAATCAGTGACAACGAGTTTCTTGGCAACCAGCTGCAGGTATCGTATCTCAGCTTCTAGAGCAAGTGCAAACAAGGGATAAAGTTCGTTTTTAAGTTCATTTCAAATGCTACAACATGGTAAAAATGAATGTTAATCACTAATCCGTGTATTGAGCACTGATTTGATGAACTTTAGTACTCTGTGAGCCGTCTGCTCTAGCTGTAGCTGTCTTAGGTCAATATCTTTAAAATTAAACCTCAAAAAACTCGCTAAATAATAAAAGCCTGATTTATTGTGTGAAATAATTCCCTCTCCTACTAGTACAAATCTGCAAACTTTTGGAATTGAAAAGATTCTCCAAGCCAAGATATCATAGAATAACTTTGATTTTAGGGTCCCACGCTTTAGTTTGAATTGCGCATGCGTAGTTACAAACAGTCAGATCTATAAGTTCTCATTGAAATCGAATAGTTGCAATCAAAATTTTAATCCCAAAATAAACTTTAGTGCACACCCCACTACGACATGTATATAAAAGATTAGAAATGACTCGATAACTTACCCCCCTAGATGACGGTCCTCCTGCCCATACAATCTCTTATAATGTATTTTCACCAAAATCAGTGACAACGAGTTTCTTGGCAACCAGCTGCAGGTATCGTATCTAAGCTTCTAGAGTAAGTGCAAACAAGGGATAATGTTCGTTTTTAAGTCCATTTCAAATGCTACAACATGGTGAAAATGGAATGTTAATCACTAATCCGTGTAATACGCACTTATTTGGTGAACTTTAGTACTCTGTGAGCCGTCTGCTCTAGATTTAGCTGGCTTAAGTCAATATCTTTAAAATCAAACCTCAAAAAACTCGCTAATTAATAAAAGCCTGATTTATTGTGTGAAATAATTCCCTCTCCTACTAGAACAAATCTGCAAACTTTTGAAATTGAAAAGATTCTCCAAGCCAAGATATCATAGATTAACTTTTATTTTAGGGGCCCACGCTTTAGTCTGAATTGCGCATGCGTAGTAACAAACAGTCTGATCATTAAATTCACATTGAAATCGAATAGTTACAATCAAAATTTTAATCCCAAAATAACCTTTACTTTACACCCCACTGAGACATGGATATAAAAGATTAGAAATGATTCGATAATTTACCCCCCTAGATGTCGGTCCTCCTGCCCATACAATCTCTTATAATGTATTTTCACCAAAATAAGTGACAACGAGTTTCTTGGCAACCAGCTGCAGGTATCGTATCTAAGCTTCTAGAGTAAGTGCAAACAAGGGATAAAGTTCGTTTTTAAGTTCATTTCAAATGTACAACATGGTAAAAATGGAATGTTAATCACTAATCCGTGTAATGAGTACTGACTTAATTAACTTTAGTACTCTGTGAGCCGTCTGCTCTAGCTTAAGCTGCCTTAAGTCAATATCTTTAAAATCAAACCTCAAAAAACTTGCTAAATAATAAAAGCCTGATTTATTGTGTGAAATAATTCCCTCTACTACTAGTACAAATCTGCAAACTTTTGAAATTGAAAAGATTCTCCAAGCCAAGATATCATAGATTAACTTTTATTTTAGGGGCCCACGCTTTAGTTTGAATTGCGCATGCGTAGTTACAAACAGTCTGATCTATAAATCCTCATTGAAATCGAATTGTTAGATTCAAATTTTTAATCCCAAAGTAACGTTTACTGCACACCCCACTAAGACATGTATATAAAAGATTAAAAATGATTCGATAACTTACCCCCCTAGATGATGGTCCTCCTGCCCATACAATCTCTTATAATGTATTTTCACCAAAATCAGTGACAACGAGTTTCTTGGCAACCAGCTGCAGGTATCGTATCTCAGCTTCTAGAGCAAAGGCAAACAAGGGATAAAGTTCGTTTTTAAGTTCATTTCAAATGCTACAACATGGTGAAAATGGAATGTTAATCACTAATCCGTGTATTGAGCACTGATTTGATGAACTTTAGTACTCTGTGAGCCGTCTGCTCTAGCTGTAGCTGTCTTAGGTCAATATCTTTAAAATCAAACCTCAAAAAACTCGCTAAATAATAAAAGCCTGATTTATTGTGTGAAATAATTCCCTCTCCTACTAGTACAAATCTGAAAACTTTTGGAATTGAAAAGATTCTCCAAGCCAAGATATCATAGAATAACTTTGATTTTAGGGTCCCACGCTTTAGTTTGAATTGCGCATGCGTAGTTACAAACAGTCAGATCTATAAGTTCTCATTGAAATCGAATAGTTGCAATCAAAATTTTAATCCCAAAATAAACTTTAGTGCACACCCCACTACGACATGTATATAAAAGATTAGAAATGACTCGATAACTTACCCCCCTAGATGACGGTCCTCCTGCCCATACAATCTCTTATAATGTATTTTCACCAAAATCAGTGACAACGAGTTTCTCTGCAACCAGCTGCAGGTATCGTATCTAAGCTTCTAGAGTAAGTGAAAACAAGGGATAATGTTCGTTTTTAAGTCCATTTCAAATGCTACAACATGGTGAAAATGGAATGTTAATCACTAATCCGTGTAATACGCACTTATTTGGTGAACTTTAGTACTCTGTGAGCCGTCTGCTCTAGATTTAGCTGGCTTAAGTCAATATCTTTAAAATCAAACCTCAAAAAACTCGCTAATTAATAAAAGCCTGATTTATTGTGTGAAATAATTCCCTCTCCTACTAGTACAAATCTGCAAACTTTTGAAATTGAAAAGATTCTCCAAGCCAAGATATCATAGATTAACTTTTATTTTAGGGGCCCACGCTTTAGTCTGAATTGCGCATGCGTAGTAACAAACAGTCTGATCATTAAATTCACATTGAAATCGAATAGTTACAATCAAAATTTTAATCCCAAAATAACCTTTACTTTACACCCCACTGAGACATGGATATAAAAGATTAGAAATGATTCGATAATTTACCCCCCTAGATGTCGGTCCTCCTGCCCATACAATCTCTTATAATGTATTTTCACCAAAATAAGTGACAACGAGTTTCTTGGCAACCAGCTGCAGGTATCGTATCTAAGCTTCTAGAGTAAGTGCAAACAAGGGATAAAGTTCGTTTTTAAGTTCATTTCAAATGTACAACATGGTAAAAATGGAATGTTAATCACTAATCCGTGTAATGAGTACTGACTTAATTAACTTTAGTACTCTGTGAGCCGTCTGCTCTAGCTTAAGCTGCCTTAAGTCAATATCTTTAAAATCAAACCTCAAAAAACTTGCTAAATAATAAAAGCCTGATTTATTGTGTGAAATAATTCCCTCTACTACTAGTACAAATCTGCAAACTTTTGAAATTGAAAAGATTCTCCAAGCCAAGATATCATAGATTAACTTTTATTTTAGGGGCCCACGCTTTAGTTTGAATTGCGCATGCGTAGTTACAAACAGTCTGATCTATAAATCCTCATTGAAATCGAATTGTTAGATTCAAATTTTTAATCCCAAAGTAACGTTTACTGCACACCCCACTAAGACATGTATATAAAAGATTAAAAATGATTCGATAACTTACCCCCCTAGATGATGGTCCTCCTGCCCATACAATCTCTTATAATGTATTTTCACCAAAATCAGTGACAACGAGTTTCTTGGCAACCAGCTGCAGGTATCGTATCTCAGCTTCTAGAGCAAAGGCAAACAAGGGATAAAGTTCGTTTTTAAGTTCATTTCAAATGCTACAACATGGTGAAAATGGAATGTTAATCACTAATCCGTGTATTGAGCACTGATTTGATGAACTTTAGTACTCTGTGAGCCGTCTGCTCTAGCTGTAGCTGTCTTAGGTCAATATCTTTAAAATCAAACCTCAAAAAACTCGCTAAATAATAAAAGCCTGATTTATTGTGTGAAATAATTCCCTCTCCTACTAGTACAAATCTGAAAACTTTTGGAATTGAAAAGATTCTCCAAGCCAAGATATCATAGAATAACTTTGATTTTAGGGTCCCACGCTTTAGTTTGAATTGCGCATGCGTAGTTACAAACAGTCAGATCTATAAGTTCTCATTGAAATCGAATAGTTGCAATCAAAATTTTAATCCCAAAATAAACTTTAGTGCACACCCCACTACGACATGTATATAAAAGATTAGAAATGACTCGATAACTTACCCCCCTAGATGACGGTCCTCCTGCCCATACAATCTCTTATAATGTATTTTCACCAAAATCAGTGACAACGAGTTTCTCTGCAACCAGCTGCAGGTATCGTATCTAAGCTTCTAGAGTAAGTGAAAACAAGGGATAATGTTCGTTTTTAAGTCCATTTCAAATGCTACAACATGGTGAAAATGGAATGTTAATCACTAATCCGTGTAATACGCACTTATTTGGTGAACTTTAGTACTCTGTGAGCCGTCTGCTCTAGATTTAGCTGGCTTAAGTCAATATCTTTAAAATCAAACCTCAAAAAACTCGCTAATTAATAAAAGCCTGATTTATTGTGTGAAATAATTCCCTCTCCTACTAGTACAAATCTGCAAACTTTTGAAATTGAAAAGATTCTCCAAGCCAAGATATCATAGATTAACTTTTATTTTAGGGGCCCACGCTTTAGTCTGAATTGCGCATGCGTAGTAACAAACAGTCTGATCATTAAATTCACATTGAAATCGAATAGTTACAATCAAAATTTTAATCCCAAAATAACCTTTACTTTACACCCCACTGAGACATGGATATAAAAGATTAGAAATGATTCGATAATTTACCCCCCTAGATGTCGGTCCTCCTGCCCATACAATCTCTTATAATGTATTTTCACCAAAATAAGTGACAACGAGTTTCTTGGCAACCAGCTGCAGGTATCGTATCTAAGCTTCTAGAGTAAGTGCAAACAAGGGATAAAGTTCGTTTTTAAGTTCATTTCAAATGTACAACATGGTAAAAATGGAATGTTAATCACTAATCCGTGTAATGAGTACTGACTTAATTAACTTTAGTACTCTGTGAGCCGTCTGCTCTAGCTTAAGCTGCCTTAAGTCAATATCTTTAAAATCAAACCTCAAAAAACTTGCTAAATAATAAAAGCCTGATTTATTGTGTGAAATAATTCCCTCTACTACTAGTACAAATCTGCAAACTTTTGAAATTGAAAAGATTCTCCAAGCCAAGATATCATAGATTAACTTTTATTTTAGGGGCCCACGCTTTAGTTTGAATTGCGCATGCGTAGTTACAAACAGTCTGATCTATAAATCCTCATTGAAATCGAATTGTTAGATTCAAATTTTTAATCCCAAAATAACGTTTACTGCACACCCCAATAAGACATGCATATAAAAGATTAGAAATGATTCGATAACTTACCCCCCTAGATGATGGACCTCCTGCCCATACAATCTCTTATAATGTATTTTCACCAAAATCAGTGACAACGAGTTTCTTGGCAACCAGCTGCAGGTATCGTATCTCAGCTTCTAGAGCAAGTGCAAACAAGGGATAAAGTTCGTTTTTAAGTTCATTTCAAATGTACAACATGGTAAAAATGGAATGTTAATCACTAATCCGTGTAATGAGTACTGACTTAATTAACTTTAGTACTCTGTGAGCCGTCTGCTCTAGCTTAAGCTGCCTTAACTCAATAGCTTTAAAATCAAACCTCAAAAAACTTGCTAAATAATAAAAGCCTGATTTATTGTGTGAAATAATTCCCTCTACTACTAGTACAAATCTGCAAACTATTGAAATTGAAAAGATTCTCCAAGCCAAGATATCATAGATTATTTTTTATTTTAGGGGCCCACACTTTAGTTTGATATGCGCATGCGTAGTTACAAACAGTCTGATCTATAAATCCTCATTGAAATCGAATTGTTAGATTCAAATTTTTAATCCCAAAGTAACGTTTACTGCACACCCCACTAAGACATGTATATAAAAGATTAAAAATGATTCGATAACTTACCCCCCTAGATGATGGTCCTCCTGCCCATACAATCTCTTATAATGTATTTTCACCAAAATCAGTGACAACGAGTTTCTTGGCAACCAGCTGCAGGTATCGTATCTCAGCTTCTAGAGCAAAGGCAAACAAGGGATAAAGTTCGTTTTTAAGTTCATTTCAAATGCTACAACATGGTGAAAATGGAATGTTAATCACTAATCCGTGTATTGAGCACTGATTTGATGAACTTTAGTACTCTGTGAGCCGTCTGCTCTAGCTGTAGCTGTCTTAGGTCAATATCTTTAAAATCAAACCTCAAAAAACTCGCTAAATAATAAAAGCCTGATTTATTGTGTGAAATAATTCCCTCTCCTACTAGTACAAATCTGCAAACTTTTGGAATTGAAAAGATTCTCCAAGCCAAGATATCATAGAATAACTTTGATTTTAGGGTCCCACGCTTTAGTTTGAATTGCGCATGCGTAGTTACAAACAGTCAGATCTATAAGTTCTCATTGAAATCGAATAGTTGCAATCAAAATTTTAATCCCAAAATAAACTTTAGTGCACACCCCACTACGACATGTATATAAAAGATTAGAAATGACTCGATAACTTACCCCCCTAGATGACGGTCCTCCTGCCCATACAATCTCTTATAATGTATTTTCACCAAAATCAGTGACAACGAGTTTCTCTGCAACCAGCTGCAGGTATCGTATCTAAGCTTCTAGAGTAAGTGCAAACAAGGGATAAAGTTCGTTTTTAAGTTCATTTCAAATGTACAACATGGTAAAAATGGAATGTTAATCACTAATCCGTGTAATGAGTACTGACTTAATTAACTTTAGTACTCTGTGAGCCGTCTGCTCTAGCTTAAGCTGCCTTAAGTCAAAATCTTTAAAATCAAACCTCAAAAAACTTGCTAAATAATAAAAGCCTGATTTATTGTGTGAAATAATTCCCTCTACTACTAGTACAAATCTGCAAACTTTTGAAATTGAAAAGATTCTCCAAGCCAAGATATCATAGATTAACTTTTATTTTAGGGGCCCACGCTTTAGTTTGAATTGCGCATGCGTAGTTACAAACAGTCTGATCTATAAATCCTCATTGAAATCGAATTGTTAGATTCAAATTTTTAATCCCAAAATAACGTTTACTGCACACCCCACTAAGACATGTATATAAAAGATTAGAAATGATTCGATAACTTACCCCCCTAGATGATGGTCCTCCTGCCCATACAATCTCTTATAATGTATTTTCACCAAAATAAGTGACAACGAGTTTCTTGGCAACCAGCTGCAGGTATCGTATCTAAGCTTCTAGAGTAAGTGCAAACAAGGGATAAAGTTCGTTTTTAAGTTCATTTCAAATGTACAACATGGTAAAAATGGAATGTTAATCACTAATCCGTGTAATGAGTACTGACTTAATTAACTTTAGTACTCTGTGAGCCGTCTGCTCTAGCTTAAGCTGCCTTAAGTCAATATCTTTAAAATCAAACCTCAAAAAACTTGCTAAATAATAAAAGCCTGATTTATTGTGTGAAATAATTCCCTCTACTACTAGTACAAATCTGCAAACTTTTGAAATTGAAAAGATTCTCCAAGCCAAGATATCATAGATTAACTTTTATTTTAGGGGCCCACGCTTTAGTTTGAATTGCGCATGCGTAGTTACAAACAGTCTGATCTATAAATCCTCATTGAAATCGAATTGTTAGATTCAAATTTTTAATCCCAAAATAACGTTTACTGCACACCCCAATAAGACATGCATATAAAAGATTAGAAATGATTCGATAACTTACCCCCCTAGATGATGGACCTCCTGCCCATACAATCTCTTATAATGTATTTTCACCAAAATCAGTGACAACGAGTTTCTTGGCAACCAGCTGCAGGTATCGTATCTCAGCTTCTAGAGCAAGTGCAAACAAGGGATAAAGTTCGTTTTTAAGTTCATTTCAAATGTACAACATGGTAAAAATGGAATGTTAATCACTAATCCGTGTAATGAGTACTGACTTAATTAACTTTAGTACTCTGTGAGCCGTCTGCTCTAGCTTAAGCTGCCTTAACTCAATAGCTTTAAAATCAAACCTCAAAAAACTTGCTAAATAATAAAAGCCTGATTTATTGTGTGAAATAATTCCCTCTACTACTAGTACAAATCTGCAAACTATTGAAATTGAAAAGATTCTCCAAGCCAAGATATCATAGATTATTTTTTATTTTAGGGGCCCACACTTTAGTTTGATATGCGCATGCGTAGTTACAAACAGTCTGATCTATAAATCCTCATTGAAATCGAATTGTTAGATTCAAATTTTTAATCCCAAAGTAACGTTTACTGCACACCCCACTAAGACATGTATATAAAAGATTAAAAATGATTCGATAACTTACCCCCCTAGATGATGGTCCTCCTGCCCATACAATCTCTTATAATGTATTTTCACCAAAATCAGTGACAACGAGTTTCTTGGCAACCAGCTGCAGGTATCGTATCTCAGCTTCTAGAGCAAAGGCAAACAAGGGATAAAGTTCGTTTTTAAGTTCATTTCAAATGCTACAACATGGTGAAAATGGAATGTTAATCACTAATCCGTGTATTGAGCACTGATTTGATGAACTTTAGTACTCTGTGAGCCGTCTGCTCTAGCTGTAGCTGTCTTAGGTCAATATCTTTAAAATCAAACCTCAAAAAACTCGCTAAATAATAAAAGCCTGATTTATTGTGTGAAATAATTCCCTCTCCTACTAGTACAAATCTGCAAACTTTTGGAATTGAAAAGATTCTCCAAGCCAAGATATCATAGAATAACTTTGATTTTAGGGTCCCACGCTTTAGTTTGAATTGCGCATGCGTAGTTACAAACAGTCAGATCTATAAGTTCTCATTGAAATCGAATAGTTGCAATCAAAATTTTAATCCCAAAATAAACTTTAGTGCACACCCCACTACGACATGTATATAAAAGATTAGAAATGACTCGATAACTTACCCCCCTAGATGACGGTCCTCCTGCCCATACAATCTCTTATAATGTATTTTCACCAAAATCAGTGACAACGAGTTTCTCTGCAACCAGCTGCAGGTATCGTATCTAAGCTTCTAGAGTAAGTGCAAACAAGGGATAAAGTTCGTTTTTAAGTTCATTTCAAATGTACAACATGGTAAAAATGGAATGTTAATCACTAATCCGTGTAATGAGTACTGACTTAATTAACTTTAGTACTCTGTGAGCCGTCTGCTCTAGCTTAAGCTGCCTTAAGTCAAAATCTTTAAAATCAAACCTCAAAAAACTTGCTAAATAATAAAAGCCTGATTTATTGTGTGAAATAATTCCCTCTACTACTAGTACAAATCTGCAAACTTTTGAAATTGAAAAGATTCTCCAAGCCAAGATATCATAGATTAACTTTTATTTTAGGGGCCCACGCTTTAGTTTGAATTGCGCATGCGTAGTTACAAACAGTCTGATCTATAAATCCTCATTGAAATCGAATTGTTAGATTAAAATTTTTAATCCCAAAATAACGTTTACTGCACACCCCACTAAGACATGTATATAAAAGATTAGAAATGATTCGATAACTTACCCCCCTAGATGACGGTCCTCCTGCCCATACAATCTCTTATAATGTATTTTCACAAGAATCAGTGACAACGAGTTTCTTGGCAACCAGCTGCAGGTATCGTATCTCAGCTTGTAGAGTAAGTTCAAACAAGGGATAAAGTTCGTTTTTAAGTTCATTTCAAATGCTACAACATGGTGAAAATGGAATGTTAATCAGTAATCCGTGTAATGAGCACTGACTTAATTAACTTTAGTACTCTGTGAGCCGTCCGCTCTAGCTTTAGCTGTCTTAAGTCAATATCTTTAAAATCAAACCTCAAAAAACTCGCTAATTAATAAAAGCCTGATTTATTGTATAAAATAATTCCCTCTCCTACTAGTACAAATCTGCAAACTTTTGAAATTGAAAAGATTCTCCAGGCCAAGATATCATAGAATAACTTTTATTTTAGGGGCCCACGCTTTAGTCTAAATTGCGCATGCGTAGTAACAAACAGTCTGATCATTAAATTCACATTCAAATCGAATAGTTACAATCAAAATTTTAATCCCAAAATCACCTTTACTTCACACCCCACTGAAACATGGATATAAAAGATTAGAAATGATTCGATAATTTACCCCCCTAGATGTCGGTCCTCCTGCCCATACAATCTCTTATATTGTATTTTCACCAAAATCAGTGACAACGAGTTTCTCTGCAACCAGCTGCAGGTATCGTATCTAAGCTTCTAGAGTAAGTGAAAACAAGGGATAATGTTCGTTTTTAAGTCCATTTCAAATGCTACAACATGGTGAAAATGGAATGTTAATCACTAATCCGTGTAATACGCACTTATTTGGTGAACTTTAGTACTCTGTGAGCCGTCTGCTCTAGATTTAGCTGGCTTAAGTCAATATCTTTAAAATCAAACCTCAAAAAACTCGCTAATTAATAAAAGCCTGATTTATTGTGTGAAATAATTCCCTCTCCTACTAGTACAAATCTGCAAACTTTTGAAATTGAAAAGATTCTCCAAGCCAAGATATCATAGATTAACTTTTATTTTAGGGGCCCACGCTTTAGTCTGAATTGCGCATGCGTAGTAACAAACAGTCTGATCATTAAATTCACATTGAAATCGAATAGTTACAATCAAAATTTTAATCCCAAAATAACCTTTACTTTACACCCCACTGAGACATGGATATAAAAGATTAGAAATGATTCGATAATTTACCCCCCTAGATGTCGGTCCTCCTGCCCATACAATCTCTTATAATGTATTTTCACCAAAATAAGTGACAACGAGTTTCTTGGCAACCAGCTGCAGGTATCGTATCTAAGCTTCTAGAGTAAGTGCAAACAAGGGATAAAGTTCGTTTTTAAGTTCATTTCAAATGTACAACATGGTAAAAATGGAATGTTAATCACTAATCCGTGTAATGAGTACTGACTTAATTAACTTTAGTACTCTGTGAGCCGTCTGCTCTAGCTTAAGCTGCCTTAAGTCAATATCTTTAAAATCAAACCTCAAAAAACTTGCTAAATAATAAAAGCCTGATTTATTGTGTGAAATAATTCCCTCTACTACTAGTACAAATCTGCAAACTTTTGAAATTGAAAAGATTCTCCAAGCCAAGATATCATAGATTAACTTTTATTTTAGGGGCCCACGCTTTAGTTTGAATTGCGCATGCGTAGTTACAAACAGTCTGATCTATAAATCCTCATTGAAATCGAATTGTTAGATTCAAATTTTTAATCCCAAAATAACGTTTACTGCACACCCCAATAAGACATGCATATAAAAGATTAGAAATGATTCGATAACTTACCCCCCTAGATGATGGACCTCCTGCCCATACAATCTCTTATAATGTATTTTCACCAAAATCAGTGACAACGAGTTTCTTGGCAACCAGCTGCAGGTATCGTATCTCAGCTTCTAGAGCAAGTGCAAACAAGGGATAAAGTTCGTTTTTAAGTTCATTTCAAATGTACAACATGGTAAAAATGGAATGTTAATCACTAATCCGTGTAATGAGTACTGACTTAATTAACTTTAGTACTCTGTGAGCCGTCTGCTCTAGCTTAAGCTGCCTTAACTCAATAGCTTTAAAATCAAACCTCAAAAAACTTGCTAAATAATAAAAGCCTGATTTATTGTGTGAAATAATTCCCTCTACTACTAGTACAAATCTGCAAACTATTGAAATTGAAAAGATTCTCCAAGCCAAGATATCATAGATTATTTTTTATTTTAGGGGCCCACACTTTAGTTTGATATGCGCATGCGTAGTTACAAACAGTCTGATCTATAAATCCTCATTGAAATCGAATTGTTAGATTCAAATTTTTAATCCCAAAGTAACGTTTACTGCACACCCCACTAAGACATGTATATAAAAGATTAAAAATGATTCGATAACTTACCCCCCTAGATGATGGTCCTCCTGCCCATACAATCTCTTATAATGTATTTTCACCAAAATCAGTGACAACGAGTTTCTTGGCAACCAGCTGCAGGTATCGTATCTCAGCTTCTAGAGCAAAGGCAAACAAGGGATAAAGTTCTTTTTTAAGTTCATTTCAAATGCTACAACATGGTGAAAATGGAATGTTAATCACTAATCCGTGTATTGAGCACTGATTTGATGAACTTTAGTACTCTGTGAGCCGTCTGCTCTAGCTGTAGCTGTCTTAGGTCAATATCTTTAAAATCAAACCTCAAAAAACTCGCTAAATAATAAAAGCCTGATTTATTGTGTGAAATAATTCCCTCTCCTACTAGTACAAATCTGCAAACTTTTGGAATTGAAAAGATTCTCCAAGCCAAGATATCATAGAATAACTTTGATTTTAGGGTCCCACGCTTTAGTTTGAATTGCGCATGCGTAGTTACAAACAGTCAGATCTATAAGTTCTCATTGAAATCGAATAGTTGCAATCAAAATTTTAATCCCAAAATAAACTTTAGTGCACACCCCACTACGACATGTATATAAAAGATTAGAAATGACTCGATAACTTACCCCCCTAGATGACGGTCCTCCTGCCCATACAATCTCTTATAATGTATTTTCACCAAAATCAGTGACAACGAGTTTCTTGGCAACCAGCTGCAGGTATCGTATCTAAGCTTCTAGAGTAAGTGCAAACAAGGGATAAAGTTCGTTTTTAAGTTCATTTCAAATGTACAACATGGTAAAAATGGAATGTTAATCACTAATCCGTGTAATGAGTACTGACTTAATTAACTTTAGTACTCTGTGAGCCGTCTGCTCTAGCTTAAGCTGCCTTAAGTCAAAATCTTTAAAATCAAACCTCAAAAAACTTGCTAAATAATAAAAGCCTGATTTATTGTGTGAAATAATTCCCTCTACTACTAGTACAAATCTGCAAACTTTTGAAATTGAAAAGATTCTCCAAGCCAAGATATCATAGATTAACTTTTATTTTAGGGGCCCACGCTTTAGTTTGAATTGCGCATGCGTAGTTACAAACAGTCTGATCTATAAATCCTCATTGAAATCGAATTGTTAGATTCAAATTTTTAATCCCAAAATAACGTTTACTGCACACCCCACTAAGACATGTATATAAAAGATTAGAAATGATTCGATAACTTACCCCCCTAGATGACGGTCCTCCTGCCCATACAATCTCTTATAATGTATTTTCACAAGAATCAGTGACAACGAGTTTCTTGGCAACCAGCTGCAGGTATCGTATCTCAGCTTGTAGAGTAAGTTCAAACAAGGGATAAAGTTCGTTTTTAAGTTCATTTCAAATGCTACAACATGGTGAAAATGGAATGTTAATCAGTAATCCGTGTAATGAGCACTGACTTAATTAACTTTAGTACTCTGTGAGCCGTCCGCTCTAGCTTTAGCTGTCTTAAGTCAATATCTTTAAAATCAAACCTCAAAAAACTCGCTAATTAATAAAAGCCTGATTTATTGTATAAAATAATTCCCTCTCCTACTAGTACAAATCTGCAAACTTTTGAAATTGAAAAGATTCTCCAGGCCAAGATATCATAGAATAACTTTTATTTTAGGGGCCCACGCTTTAGTCTAAATTGCGCATGCGTAGTAACAAACAGTCTGATCATTAAATTCACATTCAAATCGAATAGTTACAATCAAAATTTTAATCCCAAAATAACCTTTACTTCACACCCCACTGAAACATGGATATAAAAGATTAGAAATGATTCGATAATTTACCCCCCTAGATGTCGGTCCTCCTGCCCATACAATCTCTTATAATGTATTTTCACCAAAATCAGTGACAACGAGTTTCTTGGCAACCAGCTGCAGGTATCGTATCTCAGCTTCTAGAGCAAGTGAAAACAAGGGATAAAGTTCGTTTTTAAGTTCATTTCAAATGCTAGAACATGGTGAAAATGGAATGTTAATCACTAATCCGTGTATTGATCACTGATTTGATGAACTTTAGTACTCTGTGAGCCGTCTGCTCTAGCTGTAGCTGTCTTAGGTCAATATCTTTAAAATCAAACCTCAAAAAACTCGCTAAATAATAAAAGCCTGATTCATTGTGTGAAATAATTCCCTCTCCTACTAGTACAAATCTGAAATTTTTGGAATTGAAAAGATTCTCCAAGCCAAGATATCATAGAATAACTTTTATTTTAGGGTCCCACGCTTTAGTTTGAATTGCGCATGCGTAGTTACAAACAGTCAGATCTATAAGTTCTTATTGAAATCGAATAGTTGCAATCAAAATTTTAATCCCAAAATAAACTTTAGTGCACACCCCACTACGACATGTATATAAAAGATTAGAAATGACTCGATAACTTACCCCCCTAGATGACGGTCCTCCTGCATATACAATCTCTTATAATGTATTTTCACCAAAATCAGTGACAACGAGTTTCTTTGCAACCAGCTGCAGGTATCGTATCTAAGCTTCTAGAGTAAGTGCAAACAAGGGATAATGTTCGTTTTTAAGTCCATTTCAAATGCTACAACATGGTGAAAATGGAATGTTAATCACTAATCCGTGTAATACGCACTTATTTGGTGAACTTTAGTACTCTGTGAGCCGTCTGCTCTAGATTTAGCTGGCTTAAGTCAATATCTTTAAAATCAAACCTCAAAAAACTCGCTAATTAATAAAAGCCTGATTTATTGTGTGAAATAATTCCCTCTCCTACTAGTACAAATCTGCAAACTTTTGAAATTGAAAAGATTCTCCAAGCCAAGATATCATAGAATAACTTTTATTTTAGGGGCCCACGCTTTAGTCTGAATTGCGCATGCGTAGTAACAAACAGTCTGATCATTAAATTCACATTGAAATCGAATAGTTACAATCAAAATTTTAATCCCAAAATAACCTTTACTTTACACCCCACTGAGACATGGATATAAAAGATTAGAAATGATTCGATAATTTACCCCCCTAGATGTCGGTCCTCCTGCCCATACAATCTCTTATAATGTATTTTCACCAAAATAAGTGACAACGAGTTTCTTGGCAACCAGCTGCAGGTATCGTATCTAAGCTTCTAGAGTAAGTGCAAACAAGGGATAAAGTTCGTTTTTAAGTTCATTTCAAATGTACAACATGGTAAAAATGGAATGTTAATCACTAATCCGTGTAATGAGTACTGACTTAATTAACTTTAGTACTCTGTGAGCCGTCTGCTCTAGCTTAAGCTGCCTTAAGTCAATATCTTTAAAATCAAACCTCAAAAAACCTTCTAAATAATAAAAGCCTGATTTATTGTGTGAAATAATTCCCTCTACTACTAGTACAAATCTGCAAACTTTTGAAATTGAAAAGATTCTCCAAGCCAAGATATCATAGATTAACTTTTATTTTAGGGGCCCACGCTTTAGTTTGAATTGCGCATGCGTAGTTACAAACAGTCTGATCTATAAATCCTCATTGAAATCGAATTGTTAGATTCAAATTTTTAATCCCAAAATAACGTTTACTGCACACCCCACTAAGACATGTATATAAAACATTAAAAATGATTCGATAACTTACCCCCCTAGATGATGGTCCTCCTGCCCATACAATCTCTTATAATGTATTTTCACCAAAATCAGTGACAACGAGTTTCTTGGCAACCAGCTGCAGGTATCGTATCTCAGCTTCTAGAGCAAGTGCAAACAAGGGATAAAGTTCGTTTTTAAGTTCATTTCAAATGCTACAACATGGTGAAAATGGAATGTTAATCACTAATCCGTGTATTGAGCACTGATTTGATGAACTTTAGTACTCTGTGAGCCGTCTGCTCTAGCTGTAGCTGTCTTAGGTCAATATCTTTAAAATCAAACCTCAAAAAACTCGCTAAATAATAAAAGCCTGATTTATTGTGTGAAATAATTCCCTCTCCTACTAGTACAAATCTGCAAACTTTTGGAATTGAAAAGATTCTCCAAGCCAAGATATCATAGAATAACTTTGATTTTAGGGTCCCACGCTTTAGTTTGAATTGCGCATGCGTAGTTACAAACAGTCAGATTTATAAGTTCTCATTGAAATCGAATAGTTGCAATCAAAATTTTAATCCCAAAATAAACTTTAGTGCACAACCCACTACGACATGTATATAAAAGATTAGAAATGACTCGATAACTTACCCCCCTAGATGACGGTCCTCCTGCCCATACAATCTCTTATAATGTATTTTCACCAAAATCAGTGACAACGAGTTTCTCTGCAACCAGCTGCAGGTATCGTATCTAAGCTTCTAGAGTAAGTGAAAACAAGGGATAATGTTCGTTTTTAAGTCCATTTCAAATGCTACAACATGGTGAAAATGGAATGTTAATCACTAATCCGTGTAATACGCACTTATTTGGTGAACTTTAGTACTCTGTGAGCCGTCTGCTCTAGATTTAGCTGGCTTAAGTCAATATCTTTAAAATCAAACTTAAAAAAACTCGCTAATTAATAAAAGCCTGATTTATTGTGTGAAATAATTCCCTCTCCTACTAGTACAAATCTGCAAACTTTTGAAATTGAAAAGATTCTCCAAGCCAAGATATCATAGAATAACTTTTATTTTAGGGGCCCACGCTTTAGTCTGAATTGCGCATGCGTAGTAACAAACAGTCTGATCATTAAATTCACATTGAAATCGAATAGTTACAATCAAAATTTTAATCCCAAAATAACCTTTACTTTACACCCCACTGAGACATGGATATAAAAGATTAGAAATGATTCGATAATTTACCCCCCTAGATGTCGGTCCTCCTGCCCATACAATCTCTTATAATGTATTTTCACCAAAATAAGTGACAACGAGTTTCTTGGCAACCAGCTGCAGGTATCGTATCTAAGCTTCTAGAGTAAGTGCAAACAAGGGATAAAGTTCGTTTTTAAGTTCATTTCAAATGTACAACATGGTAAAAATGGAATGTTAATCACTAATCCGTGTAATGAGTACTGACTTAATTAACTTTAGTACTCTGTGAGCCGTCTGCTCTAGCTTAAGCTGCCTTAAGTCAAAATCTTTAAAATCAAACCTCAAAAAACTTGCTAAATAATAAAAGCCTGATTTATTGTGTGAAATAATTCCCTCTACTACTAGTACAAATCTGCAAACTTTTGAAATTGAAAAGATTCTCCAAGCCAAGATATCATAGATTAACTTTTATTTTAGGGGCCCACGCTTTAGTTTGAATTGCGCATGCGTAGTTACAAACAGTCTGATCTATAAATCCTCATTGAAATCGAATTGTTAGATTCAAATTTTTAATCCCAAAATAACGTTTACTGCACACCCCACTAAGACATGTATATAAAAGATTAGAAATGATTCGATAACTTACCCCCCTAGATGACGGTCCTCCTGCCCATACAATCTCTTATAATGTATTTTCACAAGAATCAGTGACAACGAGTTTCTTGGCAACCAGCTGCAGGTATCGTATCTCAGCTTGTAGAGTAAGTTCAAACAAGGGATAAAGTTCGTTTTTAAGTTCATTTCAAATGCTACAACATGGTGAAAATGGAATGTTAATCAGTAATCCGTGTAATGAGCACTGACTTAATTAACTTTAGTACTCTGTGAGCCGTCCGCTCTAGCTTTAGCTGTCTTAAGTCAATATCTTTATAATCAAACCTCAAAAAACTCGCTAATTAATAAAAGCCTGATTTATTGTATAAAATAATTCCCTCTCCTACTAGTACAAATCTGCAAACTTTTGAAATTGAAAAGATTCTCCAGGCCAAGATATCATAGAATAACTTTTATTTTAGGGGCCCACGCTTTAGTCTAAATTGCGCATGCGTAGTAACAAACAGTCTGATCATTAAATTCACATTCAAATCGAATAGTTACAATCAAAATTTTAATCCCAAAATAACCTTTACTTCACACCCCACTGAAACATGGATATAAAAGATTAGAAATGATTCGATAATTTACCCCCCTAGATGTCGGTCCTCCTGCCCATACAATCTCTTATAATGTATTTTCACCAAAATCAGTGACAACGAGTTTCTTGGCAACCAGCTGCAGGTATCGTATCTCAGCTTCTAGAGCAAGTGCAAACAAGGGATAAAGTTCGTTTTTAAGTTCATTTCAAATGCTACAACATGGTGAAAATGAATGTTAATCACTAATCCGTGTATTGAGCACTGATTTGATGAACTTTAGTACTCTGTGAGCCGTCTGCTCTAGCTGTAGCTGTCTTAGGTCAATATCTTTAAAATTAAACCTCAAAAAACTCGCTAAATAATAAAAGCCTGATTTATTGTGTGAAATAATTCCCTCTCCTACTAGTACAAATCTGCAAACTTTTGGAATGGAAAAGATTCTCCAAGCCAAGATATCATAGAATAACTTTGATTTTAGGGTCCCACGCTTTAGTTTGAATTGCGCATGCGTAGTTACAAACAGTCAGATCTATAAGTTCTCATTGAAATCGAATAGTTGCAATCAAAATTTTAATCCCAAAATAAACTTTAGTGCACACCCCACTACGACATGTATATAAAAGATTAGAAATGACTCGATAACTTACCCCCCTAGATGACGGTCCTCCTGCCCATACAATCTCTTATAATGTATTTTCACCAAAATCAGTGACAACGAGTTTCTTGGCAACCAGCTGCAGGTATCGTATCTAAGCTTCTAGAGTAAGTGCAAACAAGGGATAATGTTCGTTTTTAAGTCCATTTCAAATGCTACAACATGGTGAAAATGGAATGTTAATCACTAATCCGTGTAATACGCACTTATTTGGTGAACTTTAGTACTCTGTGAGCCGTCTGCTCTAGATTTAGCTGGCTTAAGTCAATATCTTTAAAATCAAACCTCAAAAAACTCGCTAATTAATAAAAGCCTGATTTATTGTGTGAAATAATTCCCTCTCCTACTAGAACAAATCTGCAAACTTTTGAAATTGAAAAGATTCTCCAAGCCAAGATATCATAGATTAACTTTTATTTTAGGGGCCCACGCTTTAGTCTGAATTGCGCATGCGTAGTAACAAACAGTCTGATCATTAAATTCACATTGAAATCGAATAGTTACAATCAAAATTTTAATCCCAAAATAACCTTTACTTTACACCCCACTGAGACATGGATATAAAAGATTAGAAATGATTCGATAATTTACCCCCCTAGATGTCGGTCCTCCTGCCCATACAATCTCTTATAATGTATTTTCACCAAAATAAGTGACAACGAGTTTCTTGGCAACCAGCTGCAGGTATCGTATCTAAGCTTCTAGAGTAAGTGCAAACAAGGGATAAAGTTCGTTTTTAAGTTCATTTCAAATGTACAACATGGTAAAAATGGAATGTTAATCACTAATCCGTGTAATGAGTACTGACTTAATTAACTTTAGTACTCTGTGAGCCGTCTGCTCTAGCTTAAGCTGCCTTAAGTCAATATCTTTAAAATCAAACCTCAAAAAACTTGCTAAATAATAAAAGCCTGATTTATTGTGTGAAATAATTCCCTCTACTACTAGTACAAATCTGCAAACTTTTGAAATTGAAAAGATTCTCCAAGCCAAGATATCATAGATTAACTTTTATTTTAGGGGCCCACGCTTTAGTTTGAATTGCGCATGCGTAGTTACAAACAGTCTGATCTATAAATCCTCATTGAAATCGAATTGTTAGATTCAAATTTTTAATCCCAAAGTAACGTTTACTGCACACCCCACTAAGACATGTATATAAAAGATTAAAAATGATTCGATAACTTACCCCCCTAGATGATGGTCCTCCTGCCCATACAATCTCTTATAATGTATTTTCACCAAAATCAGTGACAACGAGTTTCTTGGCAACCAGCTGCAGGTATCGTATCTCAGCTTCTAGAGCAAAGGCAAACAAGGGATAAAGTTCGTTTTTAAGTTCATTTCAAATGCTACAACATGGTGAAAATGGAATGTTAATCACTAATCCGTGTATTGAGCACTGATTTGATGAACTTTAGTACTCTGTGAGCCGTCTGCTCTAGCTGTAGCTGTCTTAGGTCAATATCTTTAAAATCAAACCTCAAAAAACTCGCTAAATAATAAAAGCCTGATTTATTGTGTGAAATAATTCCCTCTCCTACTAGTACAAATCTGAAAACTTTTGGAATTGAAAAGATTCTCCAAGCCAAGATATCATAGAATAACTTTGATTTTAGGGTCCCACGCTTTAGTTTGAATTGCGCATGCGTAGTTACAAACAGTCAGATCTATAAGTTCTCATTGAAATCGAATAGTTGCAATCAAAATTTTAATCCCAAAATAAACTTTAGTGCACACCCCACTACGACATGTATATAAAAGATTAGAAATGACTCGATAACTTACCCCCCTAGATGACGGTCCTCCTGCCCATACAATCTCTTATAATGTATTTTCACCAAAATCAGTGACAACGAGTTTCTCTGCAACCAGCTGCAGGTATCGTATCTAAGCTTCTAGAGTAAGTGAAAACAAGGGATAATGTTCGTTTTTAAGTCCATTTCAAATGCTACAACATGGTGAAAATGGAATGTTAATCACTAATCCGTGTAATACGCACTTATTTGGTGAACTTTAGTACTCTGTGAGCCGTCTGCTCTAGATTTAGCTGGCTTAAGTCAATATCTTTAAAATCAAACCTCAAAAAACTCGCTAATTAATAAAAGCCTGATTTATTGTGTGAAATAATTCCCTCTCCTACTAGTACAAATCTGCAAACTTTTGAAATTGAAAAGATTCTCCAAGCCAAGATATCATAGATTAACTTTTATTTTAGGGGCCTACGCTTTAGTCTGAATTGCGCATGCGTAGTAACAAACAGTCTGATCATTAAATTCACATTGAAATCGAATAGTTACAATCAAAATTTTAATCCCAAAATAACCTTTACTTTACACCCCACTGAGACATGGATATAAAAGATTAGAAATGATTCGATAATTTACCCCCCTAGATGTCGGTCCTCCTGCCCATACAATCTCTTATAATGTATTTTCACCAAAATAAGTGACAACGAGTTTCTTGGCAACCAGCTGCAGGTATCGTATCTAAGCTTCTAGAGTAAGTGCAAACAAGGGATAAAGTTCGTTTTTAAGTTCATTTCAAATGTACAACATGGTAAAAATGGAATGTTAATCACTAATCCGTGTAATGAGTACTGACTTAATTAACTTTAGTACTCTGTGAGCCGTCTGCTCTAGCTTAAGCTGCCTTAAGTCAAAATCTTTAAAATCAAACCTCAAAAAACTTGCTAAATAATAAAAGCCTGATTTATTGTGTGAAATAATTCCCTCTACTACTAGTACAAATCTGCAAACTATTGAAATTAAAAAGATTCTCCAAGCCAAGATATCATAGATTAACTTTTATTTTAGGGGCCCACGCTTTAGTTTGAATTGCGCATGCGTAGTTACAAACAGTCTGATCTATAAATCCTCATTGAAATCGAATTGTTAGATTCAAATTTTTAATCCCAAAATAACGTTTACTGCACACCCCACTAAGACATGTATATAAAAGATTAGAAATGATTCGATAACTTACCCCCCTAGATGATGGTCCTCCTGCCCATACAATCTCTTATAATGTATTTTCACCAAAATCAGTGACAACGAGTTTCTTGGCAACCAGCTGCAGGTATCGTATCTCAGCTTCTAGAGCAAGTGCAAACAAGGGATAAAGTTCGTTTTTAAGTTCATTTCAAATGCTACAACATGGTGAAAATGAATGTTAATCACTAATCCGTGTATTGAGCACTGATTTGATTAACTTTAGTACTCTGTGAGCCGTCTGCTCTAGCTGTAGCTGTCTTAGGTCAATATCTTTAAAATTAAACCTCAAAAAACTCGCTAAATAATAAAAGCCTGATTTATTGTGTGAAATAATTCCCTCTCCTACTAGTACAAATCTGCAAACTTTTGGAATGGAAAAGATTCTCCAAGCCAAGATATCATAGAATAACTTTGATTTTAGGGTCCCACGCTTTAGTTTGAATTGCGCATGCGTAGTTACAAACAGTCAGATCTATAAGTTCTCATTGAAATCGAATAGTTGCAATCAAAATTTTAATCCCAAAATAAACTTTAGTGCACACCCCACTACGACATGTATATAAAAGATTAGAAATGACTCGATAACTTACCCCCCTAGATGACGGTCCTCCTGCCCATACAATCTCTTATAATGTATTTTCACCAAAATCAGTGACAACGAGTTTCTTGGCAACCAGCTGCAGGTATCGTATCTAAGCTTCTAGAGTAAGTGCAAACAAGGGATAATGTTCGTTTTTAAGTCCATTTCAAATGCTACAACATGGTGAAAATGGAATGTTAATCACTAATCCGTGTAATACGCACTTATTTGGTGAACTTTAGTACTCTGTGAGCCGTCTGCTCTAGATTTAGCTGGCTTAAGTCAATATCTTTAAAATCAAACCTCAAAAAACTCGCTAATTAATAAAAGCCTGATTTATTGTGTGAAATAATTCCCTCTCCTACTAGAACAAATCTGCAAACTTTTGAAATTGAAAAGATTCTCCAAGCCAAGATATCATAGATTAACTTTTATTTTAGGGGCCCACGCTTTAGTCTGAATTGCGCATGCGTAGTAACAAACAGTCTGATCATTAAATTCACATTGAAATCGAATAGTTACAATCAAAATTTTAATCCCAAAATAACCTTTACTTTACACCCCACTGAGACATGGATATAAAAGATTAGAAATGATTCGATAATTTACCCCCCTAGATGTCGGTCCTCCTGCCCATACAATCTCTTATAATGTATTTTCACCAAAATAAGTGACAACGAGTTTCTTGGCAACCAGCTGCAGGTATCGTATCTAAGCTTCTAGAGTAAGTGCAAACAAGGGATAAAGTTCGTTTTTAAGTTCATTTCAAATGTACAACATGGTAAAAATGGAATGTTAATCACTAATCCGTGTAATGAGTACTGACTTAATTAACTTTAGTACTCTGTGAGCCGTCTGCTCTAGCTTAAGCTGCCTTAAGTCAATATCTTTAAAATCAAACCTCAAAAAACTTGCTAAATAATAAAAGCCTGATTTATTGTGTGAAATAATTCCCTCTACTACTAGTACAAATCTGCAAACTTTTGAAATTGAAAAGATTCTCCAAGCCAAGATATCATAGATTAACTTTTATTTTAGGGGCCCACGCTTTAGTTTGAATTGCGCATGCGTAGTTACAAACAGTCTGATCTATAAATCCTCATTGAAATCGAATTGTTAGATTCAAATTTTTAATCCCAAAGTAACGTTTACTGCACACCCCACTAAGACATGTATATAAAAGATTAAAAATGATTCGATAACTTACCCCCCTAGATGATGGTCCTCCTGCCCATACAATCTCTTATAATGTATTTTCACCAAAATCAGTGACAACGAGTTTCTTGGCAACCAGCTGCAGGTATCGTATCTCAGCTTCTAGAGCAAAGGCAAACAAGGGATAAAGTTCGTTTTTAAGTTCATTTCAAATGCTACAACATGGTGAAAATGGAATGTTAATCACTAATCCGTGTATTGAGCACTGATTTGATGAACTTTAGTACTCTGTGAGCCGTCTGCTCTAGCTGTAGCTGTCTTAGGTCAATATCTTTAAAATCAAACCTCAAAAAACTCGCTAAATAATAAAAGCCTGATTTATTGTGTGAAATAATTCCCTCTCCTACTAGTACAAATCTGAAAACTTTTGGAATTGAAAAGATTCTCCAAGCCAAGATATCATAGAATAACTTTGATTTTAGGGTCCCACGCTTTAGTTTGAATTGCGCATGCGTAGTTACAAACAGTCAGATCTATAAGTTCTCATTGAAATCGAATAGTTGCAATCAAAATTTTAATCCCAAAATAAACTTTAGTGCACACCCCACTACGACATGTATATAAAAGATTAGAAATGACTCGATAACTTACCCCCCTAGATGACGGTCCTCCTGCCCATACAATCTCTTATAATGTATTTTCACCAAAATCAGTGACAACGAGTTTCTCTGCAACCAGCTGCAGGTATCGTATCTAAGCTTCTAGAGTAAGTGAAAACAAGGGATAATGTTCGTTTTTAAGTCCATTTCAAATGCTACAACATGGTGAAAATGGAATGTTAATCACTAATCCGTGTAATACGCACTTATTTGGTGAACTTTAGTACTCTGTGAGCCGTCTGCTCTAGATTTAGCTGGCTTAAGTCAATATCTTTAAAATCAAACCTCAAAAAACTCGCTAATTAATAAAAGCCTGATTTATTGTGTGAAATAATTCCCTCTCCTACTAGTACAAATCTGCAAACTTTTGAAATTGAAAAGATTCTCCAAGCCAAGATATCATAGATTAACTTTTATTTTAGGGGCCCACGCTTTAGTCTGAATTGCGCATGCGTAGTAACAAACAGTCTGATCATTAAATTCACATTGAAATCGAATAGTTACAATCAAAATTTTAATCCCAAAATAACCTTTACTTTACACCCCACTGAGACATGGATATAAAAGATTAGAAATGATTCGATAATTTACCCCCCTAGATGTCGGTCCTCCTGCCCATACAATCTCTTATAATGTATTTTCACCAAAATAAGTGACAACGAGTTTCTTGGCAACCAGCTGCAGGTATCGTATCTAAGCTTCTAGAGTAAGTGCAAACAAGGGATAAAGTTCGTTTTTAAGTTCATTTCAAATGTACAACATGGTAAAAATGGAATGTTAATCACTAATCCGTGTAATGAGTACTGACTTAATTAACTTTAGTACTCTGTGAGCCGTCTGCTCTAGCTTAAGCTGCCTTAAGTCAATATCTTTAAAATCAAACCTCAAAAAACTTGCTAAATAATAAAAGCCTGATTTATTGTGTGAAATAATTCCCTCTACTACTAGTACAAATCTGCAAACTTTTGAAATTGAAAAGATTCTCCAAGCCAAGATATCATAGATTAACTTTTATTTTAGGGGCCCACGCTTTAGTTTGAATTGCGCATGCGTAGTTACAAACAGTCTGATCTATAAATCCTCATTGAAATCGAATTGTTAGATTCAAATTTTTAATCCCAAAATAACGTTTATTGCACACCCCAATAAGACATGCATATAAAAGATTAGAAATGATTCGATAACTTACCCCCCTAGATGATGGACCTCCTGCCCATACAATCTCTTATAATGTATTTTCACCAAAATCAGTGACAACGAGTTTCTTGGCAACCAGCTGCAGGTATCGTATCTCAGCTTCTAGAGCAAGTGCAAACAAGGGATAAAGTTCGTTTTTAAGTTCATTTCAAATGTACAACATGGTAAAAATGGAATGTTAATCACTAATCCGTGTAATGAGTACTGACTTAATTAACTTTAGTACTCTGTGAGCCGTCTGCTCTAGCTTAAGCTGCCTTAACTCAATAGCTTTAAAATCAAACCTCAAAAAACTTGCTAAATAATAAAAGCCTGATTTATTGTGTGAAATAATTCCCTCTACTACTAGTACAAATCTGCAAACTATTGAAATTGAAAAGATTCTCCAAGCCAAGATATCATAGATTATTTTTTATTTTAGGGGCCCACACTTTAGTTTGATATGCGCATGCGTAGTTACAAACAGTCTGATCTATAAATCCTCATTGAAATCGAATTGTTAGATTCAAATTTTTAATCCCAAAGTAACGTTTACTGCACACCCCACTAAGACATGTATATAAAAGATTAAAAATGATTCGATAACTTACCCCCCTAGATGATGGTCCTCCTGCCCATACAATCTCTTATAATGTATTTTCACCAAAATCAGTGACAACGAGTTTCTTGGCAACCAGCTGCAGGTATCGTATCTCAGCTTCTAGAGCAAAGGCAAACAAGGGATAAAGTTCGTTTTTAAGTTCATTTCAAATGCTACAACATGGTGAAAATGGAATGTTAATCACTAATCCGTGTATTGAGCACTGATTTGATGAACTTTAGTACTCTGTGAGCCGTCTGCTCTAGCTGTAGCTGTCTTAGGTCAATATCTTTAAAATCAAACCTCAAAAAACTCGCTAAATAATAAAAGCCTGATTTATTGTGTGAAATAATTCCCTCTCCTACTAGTACAAATCTGCAAACTTTTGGAATTGAAAAGATTCTCCAAGCCAAGATATCATAGAATAACTTTGATTTTAGGGTCCCACGCTTTAGTTTGAATTGCGCATGCGTAGTTACAAACAGTCAGATCTATAAGTTCTCATTGAAATCGAATAGTTGCAATCAAAATTTTAATCCCAAAATAAACTTTAGTGCACACCCCACTACGACATGTATATAAAAGATTAGAAATGACTCGATAACTTACCCCCCTAGATGACGGTCCTCCTGCCCATACAATCTCTTATAATGTATTTTCACCAAAATCAGTGACAACGAGTTTCTCTGCAACCAGCTGCAGGTATCGTATCTAAGCTTCTAGAGTAAGTGCAAACAAGGGATAAAGTTCGTTTTTAAGTTCATTTCAAATGTACAACATGGTAAAAATGGAATGTTAATCACTAATCCGTGTAATGAGTACTGACTTAATTAACTTTAGTACTCTGTGAGCCGTCTGCTCTAGCTTAAGCTGCCTTAAGTCAAAATCTTTAAAATCAAACCTCAAAAAACTTGCTAAATAATAAAAGCCTGATTTATTGTGTGAAATAATTCCCTCTACTACTAGTACAAATCTGCAAACTTTTGAAATTGAAAAGATTCTCCAAGCCAAGATATCATAGATTAACTTTTATTTTAGGGGCCCACGCTTTAGTTTGAATTGCGCATGCGTAGTTACAAACAGTCTGATCTATAAATCCTCATTGAAATCGAATTGTTAGATTCAAATTTTTAATCCCAAAATAACGTTTACTGCACACCCCACTAAGACATGTATATAAAAGATTAGAAATGATTCGATAACTTACCCCCCTAGATGACGGTCCTCCTGCCCATACAATCTCTTATAATGTATTTTCACAAGAATCAGTGACAACGAGTTTCTTGGCAACCAGCTGCAGGTATCGTATCTCAGCTTGTAGAGTAAGTTCAAACAAGGGATAAAGTTCGTTTTTAAGTTCATTTCAAATGCTACAACATGGTGAAAATGGAATGTTAATCAGTAATCCGTGTAATGAGCACTGACTTAATTAACTTTAGTACTCTGTGAGCCGTCCGCTCTAGCTTTAGCTGTCTTAAGTCAATATCTTTAAAATCAAACCTCAAAAAACTCGCTAATTAATAAAAGCCTGATTTATTGTATAAAATAATTCCCTCTCCTACTAGTACAAATCTGCAAACTTTTGAAATTGAAAAGATTCTCCAGGCCAAGATATCATAGAATAACTTTTATTTTAGGGGCCCACGCTTTAGTCTAAATTGCGCATGCGTAGTAACAAACAGTCTGATCATTAAATTCACATTCAAATCGAATAGTTACAATCAAAATTTTAATCCCAAAATCACCTTTACTTCACACCCCACTGAAACATGGATATAAAAGATTAGAAATGATTCGATAATTTACCCCCCTAGATGTCGGTCCTCCTGCCCATACAATCTCTTATATTGTATTTTCACCAAAATCAGTGACAACGAGTTTCTCTGCAACCAGCTGCAGGTATCGTATCTAAGCTTCTAGAGTAAGTGAAAACAAGGGATAATGTTCGTTTTTAAGTCCATTTCAAATGCTACAACATGGTGAAAATGGAATGTTAATCACTAATCCGTGTAATACGCACTTATTTGGTGAACTTTAGTACTCTGTGAGCCGTCTGCTCTAGATTTAGCTGGCTTAAGTCAATATCTTTAAAATCAAACCTCAAAAAACTCGCTAATTAATAAAAGCCTGATTTATTGTGTGAAATAATTCCCTCTCCTACTAGTACAAATCTGCAAACTTTTGAAATTGAAAAGATTCTCCAAGCCAAGATATCATAGATTAACTTTTATTTTAGGTGCCCACGCTTTAGTCTGAATTGCGCATGCGTAGTAACAAACAGTCTGATCATTAAATTCACATTGAAATCGAATAGTTACAATCAAAATTTTAATCCCAAAATAACCTTTACTTTACACCCCACTGAGACATGGATATAAAAGATTAGAAATGATTCGATAATTTACCCCCCTAGATGTCGGTCCTCCTGCCCATACAATCTCTTATAATGTATTTTCACCAAAATAAGTGACAACGAGTTTCTTGGCAACCAGCTGCAGGTATCGTATCTAAGCTTCTAGAGTAAGTGCAAACAAGGGATAAAGTTCGTTTTTAAGTTCATTTCAAATGTACAACATGGTAAAAATGGAATGTTAATCACTAATCCGTGTAATGAGTACTGACTTAATTAACTTTAGTACTCTGTGAGCCGTCTGCTCTAGCTTAAGCTGCCTTAAGTCAATATCTTTAAAATCAAACCTCAAAAAACTTGCTAAATAATAAAAGCCTGATTTATTGTGTGAAATAATTCCCTCTACTACTAGTACAAATCTGCAAACTTTTGAAATTGAAAAGATTCTCCAAGCCAAGATATCATAGATTAACTTTTATTTTAGGGGCCCACGCTTTAGTTTGAATTGCGCATGCGTAGTTACAAACAGTCTGATCTATAAATCCTCATTGAAATCGAATTGTTAGATTCAAATTTTTAATCCCAAAATAACGTTTACTGCACACCCCAATAAGACATGCATATAAAAGATTAGAAATGATTCGATAACTTACCCCCCTAGATGATGGACCTCCTGCCCATACAATCTCTTATAATGTATTTTCACCAAAATCAGTGACAACGAGTTTCTTGGCAACCAGCTGCAGGTATCGTATCTCAGCTTCTAGAGCAAGTGCAAACAAGGGATAAAGTTCGTTTTTAAGTTCATTTCAAATGTACAACATGGTAAAAATGGAATGTTAATCACTAATCCGTGTAATGAGTACTGACTTAATTAACTTTAGTACTCTGTGAGCCGTCTGCTCTAGCTTAAGCTGCCTTAACTCAATAGCTTTAAAATCAAACCTCAAAAAACTTGCTAAATAATAAAAGCCTGATTTATTGTGTGAAATAATTCCCTCTACTACTAGTACAAATCTGCAAACTATTGAAATTGAAAAGATTCTCCAAGCCAAGATATCATAGATTATTTTTTATTTTAGGGGCCCACACTTTAGTTTGATATGCGCATGCGTAGTTACAAACAGTCTGATCTATAAATCCTCATTGAAATCGAATTGTTAGATTCAAATTTTTAATCCCAAAGTAACGTTTACTGCACACCCCACTAAGACATGTATATAAAAGATTAAAAATGATTCGATAACTTACCCCCCTAGATGATGGTCCTCCTGCCCATACAATCTCTTATAATGTATTTTCACCAAAATCAGTGACAACGAGTTTCTTGGCAACCAGCTGCAGGTATCGTATCTCAGCTTCTAGAGCAAAGGCAAACAAGGGATAAAGTTCTTTTTTAAGTTCATTTCAAATGCTACAACATGGTGAAAATGGAATGTTAATCACTAATCCGTGTATTGAGCACTGATTTGATGAACTTTAGTACTCTGTGAGCCGTCTGCTCTAGCTGTAGCTGTCTTAGGTCAATATCTTTAAAATCAAACCTCAAAAAACTCGCTAAATAATAAAAGCCTGATTTATTGTGTGAAATAATTCCCTCTCCTACTAGTACAAATCTGCAAACTTTTGGAATTGAAAAGATTCTCCAAGCCAAGATATCATAGAATAACTTTGATTTTAGGGTCCCACGCTTTAGTTTGAATTGCGCATGCGTAGTTACAAACAGTCAGATCTATAAGTTCTCATTGAAATCGAATAGTTGCAATCAAAATTTTAATCCCAAAATAAACTTTAGTGCACACCCCACTACGACATGTATATAAAAGATTAGAAATGACTCGATAACTTACCCCCCTAGATGACGGTCCTCCTGCCCATACAATCTCTTATAATGTATTTTCACCAAAATCAGTGACAACGAGTTTCTTGGCAACCAGCTGCAGGTATCGTATCTAAGCTTCTAGAGTAAGTGCAAACAAGGGATAAAGTTCGTTTTTAAGTTCATTTCAAATGTACAACATGGTAAAAATGGAATGTTAATCACTAATCCGTGTAATGAGTACTGACTTAATTAACTTTAGTACTCTGTGAGCCGTCTGCTCTAGCTTAAGCTGCCTTAAGTCAAAATCTTTAAAATCAAACCTCAAAAAACTTGCTAAATAATAAAAGCCTGATTTATTGTGTGAAATAATTCCCTCTACTACTAGTACAAATCTGCAAACTTTTGAAATTGAAAAGATTCTCCAAGCCAAGATATCATAGATTAACTTTTATTTTAGGGGCCCACGCTTTAGTTTGAATTGCGCATGCGTAGTTACAAACAGTCTGATCTATAAATCCTCATTGAAATCGAATTGTTAGATTCAAATTTTTAATCCCAAAATAACGTTTACTGCACACCCCACTAAGACATGTATATAAAAGATTAGAAATGATTCGATAACTTACCCCCCTAGATGACGGTCCTCCTGCCCATACAATCTCTTATAATGTATTTTCACAAGAATCAGTGACAACGAGTTTCTTGGCAACCAGCTGCAGGTATCGTATCTCAGCTTGTAGAGTAAGTTCAAACAAGGGATAAAGTTCGTTTTTAAGTTCATTTCAAATGCTACAACATGGTGAAAATGGAATGTTAATCAGTAATCCGTGTAATGAGCACTGACTTAATTAACTTTAGTACTCTGTGAGCCGTCCGCTCTAGCTTTAGCTGTCTTAAGTCAATATCTTTAAAATCAAACCTCAAAAAACTCGCTAATTAATAAAAGCCTGATTTATTGTATAAAATAATTCCCTCTCCTACTAGTACAAATCTGCAAACTTTTGAAATTGAAAAGATTCTCCAGGCCAAGATATCATAGAATAACTTTTATTTTAGGGGCCCACGCTTTAGTCTAAATTGCGCATGCGTAGTAACAAACAGTCTGATCATTAAATTCACATTCAAATCGAATAGTTACAATCAAAATTTTAATCCCAAAATAACCTTTACTTCACACCCCACTGAAACATGGATATAAAAGATTAGAAATGATTCGATAATTTACCCCCCTAGATGTCGGTCCTCCTGCCCATACAATCTCTTATAATGTATTTTCACCAAAATCAGTGACAACGAGTTTCTTGGCAACCAGCTGCAGGTATCGTATCTCAGCTTCTAGAGCAAGTGAAAACAAGGGATAAAGTTCGTTTTTAAGTTCATTTCAAATGCTAGAACATGGTGAAAATGGAATGTTAATCACTAATCCGTGTATTGATCACTGATTTGATGAACTTTAGTACTCTGTGAGCCGTCTGCTCTAGCTGTAGCTGTCTTAGGTCAATATCTTTAAAATCAAACCTCAAAAAACTCGCTAAATAATAAAAGCCTGATTCATTGTGTGAAATAATTCCCTCTCCTACTAGTACAAATCTGAAATTTTTGGAATTGAAAAGATTCTCCAAGCCAAGATATCATAGAATAACTTTTATTTTAGGGTCCCACGCTTTAGTTTGAATTGCGCATGCGTAGTTACAAACAGTCAGATCTATAAGTTCTTATTGAAATCGAATAGTTGCAATCAAAATTTTAATCCCAAAATAAACTTTAGTGCACATCCCACTACGACATGTATATAAAAGATTAGAAATGACTCGATAACTTACCCCCCTAGATGACGGTCCTCCTGCATATACAATCTCTTATAATGTATTTTCACCAAAATCAGTGACAACGAGTTTCTTTGCAACCAGCTGCAGGTATCGTATCTAAGCTTCTAGAGTAAGTGCAAACAAGGGATAATGTTCGTTTTTAAGTCCATTTCAAATGCTACAACATGGTGAAAATGGAATGTTAATCACTAATCCGTGTAATACGCACTTATTTGGTGAACTTTAGTACTCTGTGAGCCGTCTGCTCTAGATTTAGCTGGCTTAAGTCAATATCTTTAAAATCAAACCTCAAAAAACTCGCTAATTAATAAAAGCCTAATTTATTGTGTGAAATAATTCCCTCTCCTACTAGTACAAATCTGCAAACTTTTGAAATTGAAAAGATTCTCCAAGCCAAGATATCATAGAATAACTTTTATTTTAGGGGCCCACGCTTTAGTCTGAATTGCGCATGCGTAGTAACAAACAGTCTGATCATTAAATTCACATTGAAATCGAATAGTTACAATCAAAATTTTAATCCCAAAATAACCTTTACTTTACACCCCACTGAGACATGGATATAAAAGATTAGAAATGATTCGATAATTTACCCCCCTAGATGTCGGTCCTCCTGCCCATACAATCTCTTATAATGTATTTTCACCAAAATAAGTGACAACGAGTTTCTTGGCAACCAGCTGCAGGTATCGTATCTAAGCTTCTAGAGTAAGTGCAAACAAGGGATAAAGTTCGTTTTTAAGTTCATTTCAAATGTACAACATGGTAAAAATGGAATGTTAATCACTAATCCGTGTAATGAGTACTGACTTAATTAACTTTAGTACTCTGTGAGCCGTCTGCTCTAGCTTAAGCTGCCTTAAGTCAATATCTTTAAAATCAAACCTCAAAAAACCTTCTAAATAATAAAAGCCTGATTTATTGTGTGAAATAATTCCCTCTACTACTAGTACAAATCTGCAAACTTTTGAAATTGAAAAGATTCTCCAAGCCAAGATATCATAGATTAACTTTTATTTTAGGGGCCCACGCTTTAGTTTGAATTGCGCATGCGTAGTTACAAACAGTCTGATCTATAAATCCTCATTGAAATCGAATTGTTAGATTCAAATTTTTAATCCCAAAATAACGTTTACTGCACACCCCACTAAGACATGTATATAAAACATTAAAAATGATTCGATAACTTACCCCCCTAGATGATGGTCCTCCTGCCCATACAATCTCTTATAATGTATTTTCACCAAAATCAGTGACAACGAGTTTCTTGGCAACCAGCTGCAGGTATCGTATCTCAGCTTCTAGAGCAAGTGCAAACAAGGGATAAAGTTCGTTTTTAAGTTCATTTCAAATGCTACAACATGGTGAAAATGGAATGTTAATCACTAATCCGTGTATTGAGCACTGATTTGATGAACTTTAGTACTCTGTGAGCCGTCTGCTCTAGCTGTAGCTGTCTTAGGTCAATATCTTTAAAATCAAACCTCAAAAAACTCGCTAAATAATAAAAGCCTGATTTATTGTGTGAAATAATTCCCTCTCCTACTAGTACAAATCTGCAAACTTTTGGAATTGAAAAGATTCTCCAAGCCAAGATATCATAGAATAACTTTGATTTTAGGGTCCCACGCTTTAGTTTGAATTGCGCATGCGTAGTTACAAACAGTCAGATTTATAAGTTCTCATTGAAATCGAATAGTTGCAATCAAAATTTTAATCCCAAAATAAACTTTAGTGCACACCCCACTACGACATGTATATAAAAGATTAGAAATGACTCGATAACTTACCCCCCTAGATGACGGTCCTCCTGCCCATACAATCTCTTATAATGTATTTTCACCAAAATCAGTGACAACGAGTTTCTCTGCAACCAGCTGCAGGTATCGTATCTAAGCTTCTAGAGTAAGTGAAAACAAGGGATAATGTTCGTTTTTAAGTCCATTTCAAATGCTACAACATGGTGAAAATGGAATGTTAATCACTAATCCGTGTAATACGCACTTATTTGGTGAACTTTAGTACTCTGTGAGCCGTCTGCTCTAGATTTAGCTGGCTTAAGTCAATATCTTTAAAATCAAACTTAAAAAAACTCGCTAATTAATAAAAGCCTGATTTATTGTGTGAAATAATTCCCTCTCCTACTAGTACAAATCTGCAAACTTTTGAAATTGAAAAGATTCTCCAAGCCAAGATATCATAGAATAACTTTTATTTTAGGGGCCCACGCTTTAGTCTGAATTGCGCATGCGTAGTAACAAACAGTCTGATCATTAAATTCACATTGAAATCGAATAGTTACAATCAAAATTTTAATCCCAAAATAACCTTTACTTTACACCCCACTGAGACATGGATATAAAAGATTAGAAATGATTCGATAATTTACCCCCCTAGATGTCGGTCCTCCTGCCCATACAATCTCTTATAATGTATTTTCACCAAAATAAGTGACAACGAGTTTCTTGGCAACCAGCTGCAGGTATCGTATCTAAGCTTCTAGAGTAAGTGCAAACAAGGGATAAAGTTCGTTTTTAAGTTCATTTCAAATGTACAACATGGTAAAAATGGAATGTTAATCACTAATCCGTGTAATGAGTACTGACTTAATTAACTTTAGTACTCTGTGAGCCGTCTGCTCTAGCTTAAGCTGCCTTAAGTCAAAATCTTTAAAATCAAACCTCAAAAAACTTGCTAAATAATAAAAGCCTGATTTATTGTGTGAAATAATTCCCTCTACTACTAGTACAAATCTGCAAACTTTTGAAATTGAAAAGATTCTCCAAGCCAAGATATCATAGATTAACTTTTATTTTAGGGGCCCACGCTTTAGTTTGAATTGCGCATGCGTAGTTACAAACAGTCTGATCTATAAATCCTCATTGAAATCGAATTGTTAGATTCAAATTTTTAATCCCAAAATAACGTTTACTGCACACCCCACTAAGACATGTATATAAAAGATTAGAAATGATTCGATAACTTACCCCCCTAGATGACGGTCCTCCTGCCCATACAATCTCTTATAATGTATTTTCACAAGAATCAGTGACAACGAGTTTCTTGGCAACCAGCTGCAGGTATCGTATCTCAGCTTGTAGAGTAAGTTCAAACAAGGGATAAAGTTCGTTTTTAAGTTCATTTCAAATGCTACAACATGGTGAAAATGGAATGTTAATCAGTAATCCGTGTAATGAGCACTGACTTAATTAACTTTAGTACTCTGTGAGCCGTCCGCTCTAGCTTTAGCTGTCTTAAGTCAATATCTTTATAATCAAACCTCAAAAAACTCGCTAATTAATAAAAGCCTGATTTATTGTATAAAATAATTCCCTCTCCTACTAGTACAAATCTGCAAACTTTTGAAATTGAAAAGATTCTCCAGGCCAAGATATCATAGAATAACTTTTATTTTAGGGGCCCACGCTTTAGTCTAAATTGCGCATGCGTAGTAACAAACAGTCTGATCATTAAATTCACATTCAAATCGAATAGTTACAATCAAAATTTTAATCCCAAAATAACCTTTACTTCACACCCCACTGAAACATGGATATAAAAGATTAGAAATGATTCGATAATTTACCCCCCTAGATGTCGGTCCTCCTGCCCATACAATCTCTTATAATGTATTTTCACCAAAATCAGTGACAACGAGTTTCTTGGCAACCAGCTGCAGGTATCGTATCTCAGCTTCTAGAGCAAGTGCAAACAAGGGATAAAGTTCGTTTTTAAGTCCATTTCAAATGCTACAACATGGTGAAAATGGAATGTTAATCACTAATCCGTGTAATACGCACTTATTTGGTGAACTTTAGTACTCTGTGAGCCGTCTGCTCTAGATTTAGCTGGCTTAAGTCAATATCTTTAAAATCAAACCTCAAAAAACTCGCTAATTAATAAAAGCCTAATTTATTGTGTGAAATAATTCCCTCTCCTACTAGTACAAATCTGCAAACTTTTGAAATTGAAAAGATTCTCCAAGCCAAGATATCATAGATTAACTTTTATTTTAGGGGCCCACGCTTTAGTCTGAATTGCGCATGCGTAGTAACAAACAGTCTGATCATTAAATTCACATTGAAATCCAATAGTTACAATCAAAATTTTAATCCCAAAATAACCTTTACTTTACACCCCACTGAGACATGGATATAAAAGATTAGAAATGATTCGATAATTTACCCCCCTAGATGTCGGTCCTCCTGCCCATACAATCTCTTATAATGTATTTTCACCAAAATAAGTGACAACGAGTTTCTTGGCAACCAGCTGCAGGTATCGTATCTAAGCTTCTAGAGTAAGTGCAAACAAGGGATAAAGTTCGTTTTTAAGTTCATTTCAAATGTACAACATGGTAAAAATGGAATGTTAATCACTAATCCGTGTAATGAGTACTGACTTAATTAACTTTAGTACTCTGTGAGCCGTCTGCTCTAGCTTAAGCTGCCTTAAGTCAATATCTTTAAAATCAAACCTCAAAAAACTTGCTAAATAATAAAAGCCTGATTTATTGTGTGAAATAATTCCCTCTACTACTAGTACAAATCTGCAAACTTTTGAAATTGAAAAGATTCTCCAAGCCAAGATATCATAGATTAACTTTTATTTTAGGGGCCCACGCTTTAGTTTGAATTGCGCATGCGTAGTTACAAACAGTCTGATCTATAAATCCTCATTGAAATCGAATTGTTAGATTCAAATTTTTAATCCCAAAATAACGTTTACTGCACACCCCACTAAGACATGTATATAAAAGATTAGAAATGATTCGATAACTTACCCCCCTAGATGATGGTCCTCCTGCCCATACAATCTCTTATAATGTATTTTCACCAAAATCAGTGACAACGAGTTTCTTGGCAACCAGCTGCAGGTATCGTATCTCAGCTTCTAGAGCAAGTGCAAACAAGGGATAAAGTTCGTTTTTAAGTTCATTTCAAATGTACAACATGGTAAAAATGGAATGTTAATCACTAATCCGTGTAATGAGTACTGACTTAATTAACTTTAGTACTCTGTGAGCCGTCTGCTCTAGCTTAAGCTGCCTTAACTAAATAGCTTTAAAATCAAACCTCAAAAAACTTGCTAAATAATAAAAGCCTGATTTATTGTGTGAAATAATTCCCTCTACTACTAGTACAAATCTGCAAACTATTGAAATTGAAAAGATTCTCCAAGCCAAGATATCATAGATTATTTTTTATTTTAGGGGCCCACACTTTAGTTTGATATGCGCATGCGTAGTTACAAACAGTCTGATCTATAAATCCTCATTGAAATCGAATTGTTAGATTCAAATTTTTAATCCCAAAGTAACGTTTACTGCACACCCCACTAAGACATGTATATAAAAGATTAAAAATGATTCGATAACTTACCCCCCTAGATGATGGTCCTCCTGCCCATACAATCTCTTATAATGTATTTTCACCAAAATCAGTGACAACGAGTTTCTTGGCAACCAGCTGCAGGTATCGTATCTCAGCTTCTAGAGCAAAGGCAAACAAGGGATAAAGTTCGTTTTTAAGTTCATTTCAAATGCTACAACATGGTGAAAATGGAATGTTAATCACTAATCCGTGTATTGAGCACTGATTTGATGAACTTTAGTACTCTGTGAGCCGTCTGCTCTAGCTGTAGCTGTCTTAGGTCAATATCTTTAAAATCAAACCTCAAAAAACTCGCTAAATAATAAAAGCCTGATTTATTGTGTGAAATAATTCCCTTTCCTACTAGTACAAATCTGCAAACTTTTGGAATTGAAAAGATTCTCCAAGCCAAGATATCATAGAATAACTTTGATTTTAGGGCCCCACGCTTTAGTTTGAATTGCGCATGCGTAGTTACAAACAGTCAGATCTATAAGTTCTCATTGAAATCGAATAGTTGCAATCAAAATTTTAATCCCAAAATAAACTTTAGTGCACACCCCACTACGACATGTATATAAAAGATTAGAAATGACTCGATAACTTACCCCCCTAGATGACGGTCCTCCTGCCCATACAATCTCTTATAATGTATTTTCACCAAAATCAGTGACAACGAGTTTCACTGCAACCAGCTGCAGGTATCGTATCTAAGCTTCTAGAGTAAGTGCAAACAAGGAATAAAGTTCGTTTTTAAGTTCATTTCAAATGTACAACATGGTAAAAATGGAATGTTAATCACTAATCCGTGTAATGAGTACTGACTTAATTAACTTTAGTACTCTGTGAGCCGTCTGCTCTAGCTTAAGCTGCCTTAAGTCAAAATCTTTAAAATCAAACCTCAAAAAACTTGCTAAATAATAAAAGCCTGATTTATTGTGTGAAATAATTCCCTCTACTACTAGTACAAATCTGCAAACTTTTGAAATTGAAAAGATTCTCCAAGCTAAGATATCATAGATTAACTTTTATTTTAGGGGCCCACGCTTTAGTTTGAATTGCGCATGCGTAGTTACAAACAGTCTGATCTATAAATCCTCATTGAAATCGAATTGTTAGATTCAAATTTTTAATCCCAAAATAACGTTTACTGCACACCCCACTAAGACATGTATATAAAAGATTAGAAATGATTCGATAACTTACCCCCCTAGATGATGGTCCTCCTGCCCATACAATCTCTTATAATTTATTTTCACCAAAATCAGTGACAACGAGTTTCTTGGCAACCAGCTGCAGGTATCGTATCTCAGCTTCTAGAGCAAGTGCAAACAAGGGATAAAGTTCGTTTTTAAGTTCATTTCAAATGTACAACATGGTGAAAATGGAATGTTAATTACTAATCCGTGTAATGAGTACTGACTTAATTAACTTTAGTACTCTGTGAGCCGTCTGCTCTAGCTTAAGCTGCCTTAAGTCAATAGCTTTAAAATCAAACCTCAAAAAACTCGCTAAATAGTAAAAGCCTGATTTATTGTGTGAAATAATTCCCTCTCCTACTAGTACAAATCTGAAAACTTTTGGAATTGAAAAGATTCTCCAAGCCAAGATATCATAGAATAACTTTGATTTTAGGGGCCCACGCTTTAGTTTGAATTGCGCATGCGTAGATACAAACAGTCTAATGTATAAATTCTCATTAAACTCGAAATGTTACAATCAAAATTTTAATCCCAAAATAAACTTTACTGCACACCCCACTAAAACATGTATATAAAAGATTAGAAATGATTCGATAACTGACCCACCACCTAGATGACGGTCCTCCTGCCCATACAATCTCTTATAATGTATTTTCACCAAAATCAGTGACAACGAGTTTCTTGGCAACCAGCTGCAGGTATCGTATCTCAGCTTCTAGAGTAAGTGCAAACAATGGATAAAGTTCGTTTTTAAGTTCATTTCAAATGCTACAACATGGTGAAAATGGAATGTTAATTACTAATCCGTGTAATGAGCACTGATTTGATGAACTTTAGTACTCTGTGAGCCGTCTGCTCTAGATTTAGCTGCCTTAATTATATATCTTTAAAATCAAACCTCAAGAAACTCGCTAATTAATAAAAGCCTGATTTATTGTGTAAGTAATTCCCTCTCCTACTAGTAAAAATCTGCAAACTTATGAAATTGAAAAGACTTTCCAAGCCAAGATATCATAGAAAAACTTTTTTTTTAGGGGTTCACGCTTTAGTTTGTATTGCGCATGCGTACTTACAAACAGTCTGATCTATAAATTCTCATTGAAATCGAATCGTTACAATCAAAATTTTAATCCCAAAATAAACTTTACTGCACACCCCACTAAGACATGTATATAAAAGATTAGAAATGATTCGATAACTTACCCCCTTAGATGACCGTCCTCCTGCCCATACAATCTCTTATAATGTATTTTCACCAAAATCAGTGACAACGAGTTTCTTGGCAACCAGCTGCAGGTATCGTATCTCAGCTTCTAGAGTAAGTGCAAAGAATGGATAAAGTTCGTTTTTAAGTTCATTTCAAATGCTACAACATGGTGAAAATGGAATGTTAATTACTAATCCGTGTAATGAGCACTGATTTGGTGAACTTTAGTACTCTGTGAGCCGTCTGCTCTAGATTAAGCTGCCTTAAGTCAATATCTTTAAAACCAAACCTTACAAAAACTCGCTAAATAATAAAAGCCTGATTTATTGTGTAAATAATTTCCTCTCCTACGAGTACAAATCTGCCAACTAATGGAATTGAAAAGATTCTCCAAGCCAAGATATCATAGAATACCTTTTATTTTAGGGGCCCACGCTTTAGTCTGAATTGCGCATGCGTAGTAACAAACAGTCTGATCATTAAATTCACATTGAAATCGAATAGTTACAATCAAAATTTTAATCCCAAAATAACCTTTACTTTACACCCCACTGAGACATGGATATAAAAGATTAGAAATGATTCGATAATTTACCCCCCTAGATGTCGGTCCTCCTGCCCATACAATCTCTTATAATGTATTTTCACCAAAATAAGTGACAACGAGTTTCTTGGCAACCAGCTGCAGGTATCGCATCTAAGCTTCTAGAGTAAGTGCAAACAAGGGATAAAGTTCGTTTTTAAGTTCATTTCAAATGTACAACATGGTAAAAATGGAATGTTAATCACTAATCCGTGTAATGAGTACTGACTTAATTAACTTTAGTACTCTGTGAGCCGTCTGCTCTAGCTTAAGCTGCCTTAAGTCAATATCTTTAAAATCAAACCTCAAAAAACTTGCTAAATAATAAAAGCCTGATTTATTGTGTGAAATAATTCCCTCTACTACTAGTACAAATCTGCAAACTTTTGAAATTGAAAAGATTCTCCAAGCCAAGATATCATAGATTAACTTTTATTTTAGGGGCCCACGCTTTAGTTTGAATTGCGCATGCGTAGTTACAAACAGTCTGATCTATAAATCCTCATTGAAATCGAATTGTTAGATTCAAATTTTTAATCCCAAAATAACGTTTACTGCACACCCCACTAAGACATGTATATAAAAGATTAGAAATGATTCGATAACTTACCCCCCTAGATGATGGTCCTCCTGCCCATACAATCTCTTATAATGTATTTTCACCAAAATCAGTGACAACGAGTTTCTTGGCAACCAGCTGCAGGTATCGTATCTCAGCTTCTAGAGCAAGTGCAAACAAGGGATAAAGTTCGTTTTTAAGTTCATTTCAAATGTACAACATGGTAAAAATGGAATGTTAATCACTAATCCGTGTAATGAGTACTGACTTAATTAACTTTAGTACTCTGTGAGCCGTCTGCTCTAGCTTAAGCTGCCTTAAGTCAATAGCTTTAAAATCAAACCTCAAAAAACTTGCTAAATAATAAAAGGCTGATTTATTGTGTGAAATAATTTCCTCTACTACTAGTACAAATCTGCAAACTATTGAAATTGAAAAGATTCTCCAAGCCAAGATATCATAGATTATTTTTTATTTTAGGGGCCCACACTTTAGTTTGATATGCGCATGCGTAGTTACAAACAGTCTGATCTATAAATCCTCATTGAAATCGAATTGTTAGATTCAAATTTTTAATCCCAAAGTAACGTTTACTGCACACCCCACTAAGACATGTATATAAAAGATTAAAAATGATTCGATAACTTACCCCCCTAGATGATGGTCCTCCTGCCCATACAATCTCCTTTAATGTATTTTCACCAAAATCAGTGACAACGAGTTTCTTGGCAACCAGCTGCAGGTATCGTATCTCAGCTTCTAGAGCAAAGGCAAACAAGGGATAAAGTTCGTTTTTAAGTTCATTTCAAATGCTACAACATGGTGAAAATGGAATGTTAATCACTAATCCGTGTATTGAGCACTGATTTGATGAACTTTAGTACTCTGTGAGCCGTCTGCTCTAGCTGTAGCTGTCTTAGGTCAATATCTTTAAAATCAAACCTCAAAAAACTCGCTAAATAATAAAAGCCTGATTTATTGTGTGAAATAATTCCCTTTCCTACTAGTACAAATCTGCAAACTTTTGGAATTGAAAAGATTCTCCAAGCCAAGATATCATAGAATAACTTTGATTTTAGGGCCCCACGCTTTAGTTTGAATTGCGCATGCGTAGTTACAAACAGTCAGATCTATAAGTTCTCATTGAAATCGAATAGTTGCAATCAAAATTTTAATCCCAAAATAAACTTTAGTGCACACCCCACTACGACATGTATATAAAAGATTAGAAATGACTCGATAACTTACCCCCCTAGATGACGGTCCTCCTGCCCATACAATCTCTTATAATGTATTTTCACCAAAATCAGTGACAACGAGTTTCACTGCAACCAGCTGCAGGTATCGTATCTAAGCTTCTAGAGTAAGTGCAAACAAGGAATAAAGTTCGTTTTTAAGTTCATTTCAAATGTACAACATGGTAAAAATGGAATGTTAATCACTAATCCGTGTAATGAGTACTGACTTAATTAACTTTAGTACTCTGTGAGCCGTCTGCTCTAGCTTAAGCTGCCTTAAGTCAAAATCTTTAAAATCAAACCTCAAAAAACTTGCTAAATAATAAAAGCCTGATTTATTGTGTGAAATAATTCCCTCTACTACTAGTACAAATCTGCAAACTTTTGAAATTGAAAAGATTCTCCAAGCTAAGATATCATAGATTAACTTTTATTTTAGGGGCCCACGCTTTAGTTTGAATTGCGCATGCGTAGTTACAAACAGTCTGATCTATAAATCCTCATTGAAATCGAATTGTTAGATTCAAATTTTTAATCCCAAAATAACGTTTACTGCACACCCCACTAAGACATGTATATAAAAGATTAGAAATGATTCGATAACTTACCCCCCTAGATGATGGTCCTCCTGCCCATACAATCTCTTATAATTTATTTTCACCAAAATCAGTGACAACGAGTTTCTTGGCAACCAGCTGCAGGTATCGTATCTCAGCTTCTAGAGCAAGTGCAAACAAGGGATAAAGTTCGTTTTTAAGTTCATTTCAAATGTACAACATGGTGAAAATGGAATGTTAATCACTAATCCGTGTAATGAGTACTGACTTAATTAACTTTAGTACTCTGTGAGCCGTCTGCTCTAGCTTAAGCTGCCTTAAGTCAATAGCTTTAAAATCAAACCTCAAAAAACTCGCTAAATAGTAAAAGCCTGATTTATTGTGTGAAATAATTCCCTCTCCTACTAGTACAAATCTGAAAACTTTTGGAATTGAAAAGATTCTCCAAGCCAAGATATCATAGAATAACTTTGATTTTAGGGGCCCACGCTTTAGTTTGAATTGCGCATGCGTAGATACAAACAGTCTAATGTATAAATTCTCATTAAACTCGAAATGTTACAATCAAAATTTTAATCCCAAAATAAACTTTACTGCACACCCCACTAAAACATGTATATAAAAGATTAGAAATGATTCGATAACTGACCCACCACCTAGATGACGGTCCTCCTGCCCATACAATCTCTTATAATGTATTTTCACCAAAATCAGTGACAACGAGTTTCTTGGCAACCAGCTGCAGGTATCGTATCTCAGCTTCTAGAGTAAGTGCAAACAATGGATAAAGTTCGTTTTTAAGTTCATTTCAAATGCTACAACATGGTGAAAATGGAATGTTAATTACTAATCCGTGTAATGAGCACTGATTTGATGAACTTTAGTACTCTGTGAGCCGTCTGCTCTAGATTTAGCTGCCTTAATTCAATATCTTTAAAATCAAACCTCAAGAAACTCGCTAATTAATAAAAGCCTGATTTATTGTGTAAATAATTCCCTCTCCTACTAGTAAAAATCTGCAAACTTATGAAATTGAAAAGACTTTCCAAGCCAAGATATCATAGAAAAACTTTTTTTTTAGGGGTTCACGCTTTAGTTTGTATTGCGCATGCGTACTTCCAAACAGTCTGATCTATAAATTCTCATTGAAATCGAATCGTTACAATCAAAATTTTAATCCCAAAATAAACTTTACTGCACACCCCACTAAGACATGTATATAAAAGATTAGAAATGATTCGATAACTTACCCCCTTAGATGACCGTCCTCCTGCCCATACAATCTCTTATAATGTATTTTCACCAAAATCAGTGACAACGAGTTTCTTGGCAACCAGCTGCAGGTATCGTATCTCAGCTTCTAGAGTAAGTGCAAACAATGGATAAAGTTCGTTTTTAAGTTCATTTCAAATGCTACAACATGGTGAAAATGGAATGTTAATTACTAATCCGTGTAATGAGCACTGATTTGGTGAACTTTAGTACTCTGTGAGCCGTCTGCTCTAGATTAAGCTGCCTTAAGTCAATATCTTTAAAACCAAACCTTACAAAAACTCGCTAAATAATAAAAGCCTGATTTATTGTGTAAATAATTTCCTCTCCTACGAGTACAAATCTGCCAACTAATGGAATTGAAAAGATTCTCCAAGCCAAGATATCATAGAATACCTTTTATTTTAGGGGCCCACGCTTTAGTTTGAATTGCGCATGCGTAGTAACAAACAGTCTGATCTTCAAATTCACATTGAAATCGAATAGTTACAATCAAAATTTTAATCCCAAAATAAAGTTTACTTCACACCCCACTAAAACATGTATATAAAAGATTAGAAATGATTCGATAACTTACCCCCCTAGATCACGGTCCCCCTGCCCATACAATTTCTTATAATGTATTTTCACCAAAATCAGTGACAACGAGTTTCTTGGCAACCAGCTGCAGGTATCGTATCTCAGCTTTTAGAGTAAGTGCAAACAATGGATAAAGTTCGTTTTTAAGTTCATTTCAAATGCTACAACATGGTGAAAATGGAATCTTAATTACTAATCCGTGTAATGAGCACTGATTTGGAGAAGTTTAGTACTCTGTGAGCCGTCTGCTCTAGATTAAGCTGCCTTAAGTCAATACCTTTAAAGTCAAACCTCACTAAGATCGCAAATTACAAACGACCTTATTTATTGTGTAAAAAATGCCCTCTCCTACTAGTACAAATCTGCAAACTATTGGAATTTCAAAGTTTCCCCAAGCCTAGATATCACAGAATAACTTTTATTTTAGGGGCCCACACTTAAGTATGAATTACGCATGCGTAGATACAAACAGTCTGATCTTGACATTCTCATTGAAATCGAATCGTTACAATCAAAATTTTAATCCTTAAATAAACCTTACTGCACACCCCACTAAAACATGTATATAAAAGATTAGAAATGATTCGATAACTTACCCTCCTAGATGACGGTCGTTCTTTCCATACAGTCTCTTATAATGTATTTTCACCAAAATCAGTGACATCAAGTTTCTTGGCAACCAGCTGCAGGTATCGTATCTCAGCTTCTAGAGTAAGTGCAAACAAGGGATAAAGTTCGTTTTTAAGTTCATTTCAAATGCTACAACATTGTGAAAATGGAATGTTAATATCTAATCCGTGTAATGAGCACTGATTTGATGAACTTTAGTACTCTGTGAGCCCTCTGCTGTAGATTTAGCTGCCTTAAGTCAATACCTTTAAAATCAAACCTTACAAAAACTCGCTAAATAATAAAAGCCTGATTTATTGTGTAAATAATTCCCTCTCCTACTAGTACAAGTCTGCCAACTAATGGAATTGAAAAGATTCTCCAAGCCAAGATATCATAGAATACCTTTTATTTTAGGGGCCCACGCTTTAGTTTGAATTGCGCATGCGTAGTAACAAATAGTCTGATCTTTAAATTCACATTGAAATCGAATAGTTACAATCAAAATTTTAATCCCAAAATAAAGTTTACTGCACACCCCACTAAAACATGTATATAAAAGATTAGAAATGATTCGATAACTTACCCGCCTAGATCACGGTCCTCCTGCCCATACAATCTCTTATAATGTATTTTCACCAAAATCAGTGACAACGAGTTTCTTGGCAACCAGCTGCAGGTATCGTATCTCAGCTTCTAGAGTAAGTGCAAACAAGGGATAAAGTTCGTTTTTAAGTTCATTTCAAATGCTACAACATGGTGAAAATGGAATGTTAATTACTAATCCGTGTAATGAGCACTGCTTTGGTGAACTTTAGTACTCTGTGAGCCGTCTGCTGTAGATTTAGCTGCCTTAAGTCAATATCTTTAAAATCAAACCTCAAGAAACTCGCTAATTAATAAAAGCCTGATTTATTGTGTAAAAAATGCCCTCTCCTACTAGTACAAATCTGCAAACGTATGCAATTGAAAAGATTCTCCAAGCCAAGATATCATAGAATACCTTTTATTTTAGGCGCCCACGCTTTAGTTTCAATTGCGCATGCGTAGTTACAAACAGTCTAATGTATAAATTCTCATTAAACTCGAAATGTTACAATCAAAATTTTAATCCCAAAATAAACTTTACTGCACACCCCACTAAAACATGTATATAACAAATTAGAAATGATTCGATAACTTACCCACCACCTAGATGACGGTCCTCCTGCCCATACAATCTCTTATAATGTTTTTTCACCAAAATCAGTGACAACGAGTTTCTTGGCAACCAGCTGCAGGTATCGTATCTCAGCTTCTAGAGTAAGTGCAAACAATGGATAAAGTTCGTTTTTAAGTTCATTTCAAATGCTACAACATGGTGAAAATGGAATGTTAATTACTAATCCGTGTAATGAGCACTGATTTGATGAACTTTAGTACTCTGTGAGCCGTCTGCTCTAGATTTAGCTGCCTTAATTCAATATCTTTAAAATCAAACCTCAAGAAACTCGCTAATTAATAAAAGCCTGATTTATTGTGTAAATAATTCCCTCTCCTACTAGTACAAATCTGCCAACTAATGGAATTGAAAAGATTCTCCAAGCCAAGATATCATAGAATACCTTTTATTTTAGGGGCCCACGCTTTAGTTTGAATTGCGCATGCGTAGTAACAAACAGTCTGATCTTTAAATTCACATTGAAATCGAATAGTTACAATCAAAATTTTAATCCCAAAATAAACTTTACTGCACACCCCACTAAAACATGTATATAAAAGATTAGAAATGATTCGATAACTTACCCGCCTAGATCACGGTCCTCCTGCCCATACAATCTCTTATAATGTATTTTCACCAAAATCAGTGACAACGAGTTTCTTGGCAACCAGCTGCAGGTATCGTATCTCAGCTTTTAGAGTAAGTGCAAACAATGGATAAAGTTCGTTTTTAAGTTCATTTTAAATGCTACAACATGGTGAAAATGGAATCTTAATTACTAATCCGTGTAATGAGCACTGATTTGGAGAAGTTTAGTACTCTGTGAGCCGTCTGCTCTAGATTAAGCTGCCTTAAGTCAATACCTTTAAAGTCAAACCTCACTAAGATCGCAAATTACAAACGACCTGATTTATTGTGTAAAAAATGCCCTCTCCTACTAGTACAAATCTGCAAACTATTGGAATTTCAAAGTTTCCCCAAGCCTAGATATCACAGAATAACTTTTATTTTAGGGGCCGACACTTAAGTATGAATTACGCATGCGTAGATACAAACAGTCTGATCTTGACATTCTCATTGAAATCGAATCGTTACAATCAAAATTTTAATCCTTAAATAAACCTTACTGCACACCCCACTAAAACATGTATATAACAGATTAGAAATGATTCGATAACTTACCCTCCTAGATGACGGTCCTTCTTTCCATACAGTCTCTTATAATGTATTTTCACCAAAATCAGTGACATCAAGTTTCTTGGCAACCAGCTGCAGGTATCGTATCTCAGCTTCTAGAGTAAGTGCAAACAAGGGATAAAGTTCGTTTTTAAGTTCATTTCAAATGCTACAACATTGTGAAAATGGAATGTTAATATCTAATCCGTGTAATGAGCACTGATTTGATGAACTTTAGTACTCTGTGAGCCCTCTGCTGTAGATTTAGCTGCCTTAAGTCAATACCTTTAAAATCAAACCTTACAAAAACTCGCTAAATAATAAAAGCCTGATTTATTGTGTAAATAATTCCCTCTCCTACTAGTACAAGTCTGCCAACTAATGGAATTGAAAAGATTCTCCAAGCCAAGATATCATAGAATACCTTTTATTTTAGGGGCCCACACTTAAGTATGAATTACGCATGCGTAGATACAAACAGTCTGATCTTGACATTCTCATTGAAATCGAATCGTTACAATCAAAATTTTAATCCTTAAATAAACCTTACTGCACACCCCACTAAAACATGTATATAAAAGATTAGAAATGATTCGATAACTTACCCTCCTAGATGACGCTCCTTCTTTCCATACAGTCTCTTATAATGTATTTTCACCAAAATCAGTGACATCAAGTTTCTTGGCAACCAGCTGCAGGTATCGTATCTCAGCTTCTAGAGTAAGTGCAAACAAGGGATAAAGTTCGTTTTTAAGTTCATTTCAAATGCTACAACATTGTGAAAATGGAATGTTAATATCTAATCCGTGTAATGAGCACTGATTTGATGAACTTTAGTACTCTGTGAGCCGTCTGCTGTAGATTTAGCTGCCTTAAGTCAATACCTTTAAAATCAAACCTTACAAAAACTCGCTAAATAATAAAAGCCTGATTTATTGTGTAAATAATTCCCTCTCCTACTAGTACAAGTCTGCCAACTAATGGAATTGAAAAGATTCTCCAAGCCAAGATATCATAGAATACCTTTTATTTTAGGGGCCCACGCTTTAGTTTGAATTGCGCATGCGTAGTAACAAATAGTCTGATCTTTAAATTCACATTGAAATCGAATAGTTACAATCAAAATTTTAATCCCAAAATAAAGTTTACTGCACACCCCACTAAAACATGTATATAAAAGATTAGAAATGATTCGATAACTTACCCGCCTAGATCACGGTCCTCCTGCCCATACAATCTCTTATAATGTATTTTCACCAAAATCAGTGACAACGAGTTTCTTGGCAACCAGCTGCAGGTATCGTATCTCAGCTTCTAGAGTAAGTGCAAACAAGGGATAAAGTTCGTTTTTAAGTTCATTTCAAATGCTACAACATGGTGAAAATGGAATGTTAATTACTAATCCGTGTAATGAGCACTGCTTTGGTGAACTTTAGTACTCTGTGAGCCGTCTGCTGTAGATTTAGCTGCCTTAAGTCAATATCTTTAAAATCAAACCTCAAGAAACTCGCTAATTAATAAAAGCCTGATTTATTGTGTAAAAAATGCCCTCTCCTACTAGTACAAATCTGCAAACGTATGCAATTGAAAAGATTCTCCAAGCCAAGATATCATACAATAGCTTTTATTTTAGGCGCCCACGCTTTAGTTTCAATTGCGCATGCGTAGTTACAAACAGTCTAATGTATAAATTCTCATTAAACTCGAAATGTTACAATCAAAATTTTAATCCCAAAATAAACTTTACTGCACACCCCACTAAAACATGTATATAACAAATTAGAAATGATTCGATAACTTACCCACCACCTAGATGACGGTCCTCCTGCCCATACAATCTCTTATAATGTATTTTCACCAAAATCAGTGACAACGAGTTTCTTGGCAACCAGCTGCAGGTATCGTATCTCAGCTTTTAGAGTAAGTGCAAACAATGGATAAAGTTCGTTTTTAAGTTCATTTTAAATGCTACAACATGGTGAAAATGGAATGTTAATTACTAATCCGTGTAATGAGCACTGATTTGGAGAAGTTTAGTACTCTGTGAGCCGTCTGCTCTAGATTAAGCTGCCTTAAGTCAATACCTTTAAAGTCAAACCTCACTAAGATCGCAAATTACAAACGACCTGATTTATTGTGTAAAAAATGCCCTCTCCTACTAGTACAAATCTGCAAACTATTGGAATTTCAAAGTTTCCCCAAGCCTAGATATCACAGAATAACTTTTATTTTAGGGGCCGACACTTAAGTATGAATTACGCATGCGTAGATACAAACAGTCTGATCTTGACATTCTCATTGAAATCGAATCGTTACAATCAAAATTTTAATCCTTAAATAAACCTTACTGCACACCCCACTAAAACATGTATATAACAGATTAGAAATGATTCGATAACTTACCCTCCTAGATGACGGTCCTTCTTTCCATACAGTCTCTTATAATGTATTTTCACCAAAATCAGTGACATCAAGTTTCTTGGCAACCAGCTGCAGGTATCGTATCTCAGCTTCTAGAGTAAGTGCAAACAAGGGATAAAGTTCGTTTTTAAGTTCATTTCAAATGCTACAACATTGTGAAAATGGAATGTTAATATCTAATCCGTGTAATGAGCACTGATTTGATGAACTTTAGTACTCTGTGAGCCCTCTGCTGTAGATTTAGCTGCCTTAAGTCAATACCTTTAAAATCAAACCTTACAAAAACTCGCTAAATAATAAAAGCCTGATTTATTGTGTAAATAATTCCCTCTCCTACTAGTACAAGTCTGCCAACTAATGGAATTGAAAAGATTCTCCAAGCCAAGATATCATAGAATACCTTTTATTTTAGGGGCCCACACTTAAGTATGAATTACGCATGCGTAGATACAAACAGTCTGATCTTGACATTCTCATTGAAATCGAATCGTTACAATCAAAATTTTAATCCTTAAATAAACCTTACTGCACACCCCACTAAAACATGTATATAAAAGATTAGAAATGATTCGATAACTTACCCTCCTAGATGACGGTCCTTCTTTCCATACAGTCTCTTATAATGTATTTTCACCAAAATCAGTGACATCAAGTTTCTTGGCAACCAGCTGCAGGTATCGTATCTCAGCTTCTAGAGTAAGTGCAAACAAGGGATAAAGTTCGTTTTTAAGTTCATTTCAAATGCTACAACATTGTGAAAATGGAATGTTAATATCTAATCCGTGTAATGAGCACTGATTTGATGAACTTTAGTACTCTGTGAGCCGTCTGCTGTAGATTTAGCTGCCTTAAGTCAATACCTTTAAAATCAAACCTTACAAAAACTCGCTAAATAATAAAAGCCTGATTTATTGTGTAAATAATTCCCTCTCCTACTAGTACAAGTCTGCCAACTAATGGAATTGAAAAGATTCTCCAAGCCAAGATATCATAGAATACCTTTTATTTTAGGGGCCCACGCTTTAGTTTGAATTGCGCATGCGTAGTAACAAATAGTCTGATCTTTAAATTCACATTGAAATCGAATAGTTACAATCAAAATTTTAATCCCAAAATAAAGTTTACTGCACACCCCACTAAAACATGTATATAAAAGATTAGAAATGATTCGATAACTTACCCGCCTAGATCACGGTCCTCCTGCCCATACAATCTCTTATAATGTATTTTCACCAAAATCAGTGACAACGAGTTTCTTGGCAACCAGCTGCAGGTATCGTATCTCAGCTTCTAGAGTAAGTGCAAACAAGGGATAAAGTTCGTTTTAAGTTCATTTCAAATGCTACAACATGGTGAAAATGGAATCTTAATTACTAATCCGTGTAATGAGCACTGCTTTGGTGAACTTTAGCACTCTGTGAGCCGTCTGCTGTAGATTTGGCTGCCTTAAGTCAATATCTTTAAAATCAAACCTCAAGAAACTCGCTAATTAATAAAAGCCTGATTTATTGTGTAAAAAATGCCCTCTCCTACTAGTACAAATCTGCAAACGTATGCAATTGAAAAGATTCTCCAAGCCAAGATATCATACAATAGCTTTTATTTTAGGCGCCCACGCTTTAGTTTCAATTGCGCATGCGTAGTTACAAACAGTCTAATGTATAAATTCTCATTAAACTCGAAATGTTACAATCAAAATTTTAATCCCAAAATAAACTTTACTGCACACCCCACTAAAACATGTATATAACAAATTAGAAATGATTCGATAACTTACCCACCACCTAGATGACGGTCCTCCTGCCCATACAATCTCTTATAATGTATTTTCACCAAAATCAGTGACAACGAGTTTCTTGGCAACCAGCTGCAGGTATCGTATCTCAGCTTTTAGAGTAAGTGCAAACAATGGATAAAGTTCGTTTTTAAGTTCATTTCAAATGCTACAACATGGTGAAAATGGAATCTTAATTACTAATCCGTGTAATGAGCACTGATTTGGAGAAGTTTAGTACTCTGTGAGCCGTCTGCTCTAGATTAAGCTGCCTTAAGTCAATACCTTTAAAGTCAAACCTCACTAAGATCGCAAATTACAAACGACCTGATTTATTGTGTAAAAAATGCCCTCTCCTACTAGTACAAATCTGCAAACTATTGGAATTTCAAAGTTTCCCCAAGCCAAGATATCACAGAATAACTTTTATTTTAGGGGCCGACACTTAAGTATGAATTACGCATGCGTAGATACAAACAGTCTGATCTTGACATTCTCATTGAAATCGAATCGTTACAATCAAAATTTTAATCCTTAAATAAACCTTACTGCACACCCCACTAAAACATGTATATAACAGATTAGAAATGATTCGATAACTTACCCTCCTAGATGACGGTCCTTGTTTCCATACAGTCTCTTATAATGTATTTTCACCAAAGTCAGTGACATCAAGTTTCTTGGGAACCAGCTGCAGGTATCGTATCTCAGCTTCTAGAGTAAGTGCAAACAAGGGATAAAGTTCGTTTTTAAGTTCATTTCAAATGCTACAACATTGTGAAAATGGAATGTTAATATCTAATCCGTGTAATGAGCACTGATTTGATGAACTTTAGTACTCTGTGAGCCGTCTGCTGTAGATTTAGCTGCCTTAAGTCAATATCTTTAAAATCAAACCTTACAAAAACTCGCTAAATAATAAAAGCCTGATTTATTGTGTAAATAATTCCCTCTCCTACTAGTACAAGTCTGCCAACTAATGGAATTGAAAAGATTCTCCAAGCCAAGATATCATAGAATACCTTTTATTTTAGGCGCCCACGCTTTAGTTTCAATTGCGCATGCGTAGTTACAAACAGTCTAATGTATAAATTCTCATTAAACTCGAAATGTTACAATCAAAATTTTAATCCCAAAATAAACTTTACTGCACACCCCACTAAAACATGTATATAACAAATTAGAAATGATTCGATAACTTACCCACCACCTAGATGACGGTCCTCCTGCCCATACAATCTCTTATAATGTATTTTCACCAAAATCAGTGACAACGAGTTTCTTGGCAACCAGCTGCAGGTATCGTATCTCAGCTTCTAGAGTAAGTGCAAACAATGGATAAAGTTCGTTTTTAAGTTCATTTCAAATGCTACAACATGGTGAAAATGGAATGTTAATTACTAATCCGTGTAATGAGCACTGATTTGATGAACTTTAGTACTCTGTGAGCCGTCTGCTCTAGATTTAGCTGCCTTAATTCAATATCTTTAAAATCAAACCTCAAGAAACTCGCTAATTAATAAAAGCCTGATTTATTGTGTAAATAATTCCCTCTCCTACTAGTACAAATCTGCCAACTAATGGAATTGAAAAGATTCTCCAAGCCAAGATATCATAGAATACCTTTTATTTTAGGGGCCCACGCTTTAGTTTGAATTGCGCATGCGTAGTAACAAACAGTCTGATCTTTAAATTCACATTGAAATCGAATAGTTACAATCAAAATTTTAATCCCAAAATAAACTTTACTGCACACCCCACTAAAACATGTATATAAAAGATTAGAAATGATTCGATAACTTACCCGCCTAGATCACGGTCCTCCTGCCCATACAATCTCTTATAATGTATTTTCACCAAAATCAGTGACAACGAGTTTCTTGGCAACCAGCTGCAGGTATCGTATCTCAGCTTTTAGAGTAAGTGCAAACAATGGATAAAGTTCGTTTTTAAGTTCATTTTAAATGCTACAACATGGTGAAAATGGAATCTTAATTACTAATCCGTGTAATGAGCACTGATTTGGAGAAGTTTAGTACTCTGTGAGCCGTCTGCTCTAGATTAAGCTGCCTTAAGTCAATACCTTTAAAGTCAAACCTCACTAAGATCGCAAATTACAAACGACCTGATTTATTGTGTAAAAAATGCCCTCTCCTACTAGTACAAATCTGCAAACTATTGGAATTTCAAAGTTTCCCCAAGCCTAGATATCACAGAATAACTTTTATTTTAGGGGCCGACACTTAAGTATGAATTACGCATGCGTAGATACAAACAGTCTGATCTTGACATTCTCATTGAAATCGAATCGTTACAATCAAAATTTTAATCCTTAAATAAACCTTACTGCACACCCCACTAAAACATGTATATAACAGATTAGAAATGATTCGATAACTTACCCTCCTAGATGACGGTCCTTCTTTCCATACAGTCTCTTATAATGTATTTTCACCAAAATCAGTGACATCAAGTTTCTTGGCAACCAGCTGCAGGTATCGTATCTCAGCTTCTAGAGTAAGTGCAAACAAGGGATAAAGTTCGTTTTTAAGTTCATTTCAAATGCTACAACATTGTGAAAATGGAATGTTAATATCTAATCCGTGTAATGAGCACTGATTTGATGAACTTTAGTACTCTGTGAGCCCTCTGCTGTAGATTTAGCTGCCTTAAGTCAATACCTTTAAAATCAAACCTTACAAAAACTCGCTAAATAATAAAAGCCTGATTTATTGTGTAAATAATTCCCTCTCCTACTAGTACAAGTCTGCCAACTAATGGAATTGAAAAGATTCTCCAAGCCAAGATATCATAGAATACCTTTTATTTTAGGGGCCCACACTTAAGTATGAATTACGCATGCGTAGATACAAACAGTCTGATCTTGACATTCTCATTGAAATCGAATCGTTACAATCAAAATTTTAATCCTTAAATAAACCTTACTGCACACCCCACTAAAACATGTATATAAAAGATTAGAAATGATTCGATAACTTACCCTCCTAGATGACGCTCCTTCTTTCCATACAGTCTCTTATAATGTATTTTCACCAAAATCAGTGACATCAAGTTTCTTGGCAACCAGCTGCAGGTATCGTATCTCAGCTTCTAGAGTAAGTGCAAACAAGGGATAAAGTTCGTTTTTAAGTTCATTTCAAATGCTACAACATTGTGAAAATGGAATGTTAATATCTAATCCGTGTAATGAGCACTGATTTGATGAACTTTAGTACTCTGTGAGCCGTCTGCTGTAGATTTAGCTGCCTTAAGTCAATACCTTTAAAATCAAACCTTACAAAAACTCGCTAAATAATAAAAGCCTGATTTATTGTGTAAATAATTCCCTCTCCTACTAGTACAAGTCTGCCAACTAATGGAATTGAAAAGATTCTCCAAGCCAAGATATCATAGAATACCTTTTATTTTAGGGGCCCACGCTTTAGTTTGAATTGCGCATGCGTAGTAACAAATAGTCTGATCTTTAAATTCACATTGAAATCGAATAGTTACAATCAAAATTTTAATCCCAAAATAAAGTTTACTGCACACCCCACTAAAACATGTATATAAAAGATTAGAAATGATTCGATAACTTACCCGCCTAGATCACGGTCCTCCTGCCCATACAATCTCTTATAATGTATTTTCACCAAAATCAGTGACAACGAGTTTCTTGGCAACCAGCTGCAGGTATCGTATCTCAGCTTCTAGAGTAAGTGCAAACAAGGGATAAAGTTCGTTTTTAAGTTCATTTCAAATGCTACAACATGGTGAAAATGGAATGTTAATTACTAATCCGTGTAATGAGCACTGCTTTGGTGAACTTTAGTACTCTGTGAGCCGTCTGCTGTAGATTTAGCTGCCTTAAGTCAATATCTTTAAAATCAAACCTCAAGAAACTCGCTAATTAATAAAAGCCTGATTTATTGTGTAAAAAATGCCCTCTCCTACTAGTACAAATCTGCAAACGTATGCAATTGAAAAGATTCTCCAAGCCAAGATATCATACAATAGCTTTTATTTTAGGCGCCCACGCTTTAGTTTCAATTGCGCATGCGTAGTTACAAACAGTCTAATGTATAAATTCTCATTAAACTCGAAATGTTACAATCAAAATTTTAATCCCAAAATAAACTTTACTGCACACCCCACTAAAACATGTATATAACAAATTAGAAATGATTCGATAACTTACCCACCACCTAGATGACGGTCCTCCTGCCCATACAATCTCTTATAATGTATTTTCACCAAAATCAGTGACAACGAGTTTCTTGGCAACCAGCTGCAGGTATCGTATCTCAGCTTTTAGAGTAAGTGCAAACAATGGATAAAGTTCGTTTTTAAGTTCATTTTAAATGCTACAACATGGTGAAAATGGAATGTTAATTACTAATCCGTGTAATGAGCACTGATTTGGAGAAGTTTAGTACTCTGTGAGCCGTCTGCTCTAGATTAAGCTGCCTTAAGTCAATACCTTTAAAGTCAAACCTCACTAAGATCGCAAATTACAAACGACCTGATTTATTGTGTAAAAAATGCCCTCTCCTACTAGTACAAATCTGCAAACTATTGGAATTTCAAAGTTTCCCCAAGCCTAGATATCACAGAATAACTTTTATTTTAGGGGCCGACACTTAAGTATGAATTACGCATGCGTAGATACAAACAGTCTGATCTTGACATTCTCATTGAAATCGAATCGTTACAATCAAAATTTTAATCCTTAAATAAACCTTACTGCACACCCCACTAAAACATGTATATAACAGATTAGAAATGATTCGATAACTTACCCTCCTAGATGACGGTCCTTCTTTCCATACAGTCTCTTATAATGTATTTTCACCAAAATCAGTGACATCAAGTTTCTTGGCAACCAGCTGCAGGTATCGTATCTCAGCTTCTAGAGTAAGTGCAAACAAGGGATAAAGTTCGTTTTTAAGTTCATTTCAAATGCTACAACATTGTGAAAATGGAATGTTAATATCTAATCCGTGTAATGAGCACTGATTTGATGAACTTTAGTACTCTGTGAGCCCTCTGCTGTAGATTTAGCTGCCTTAAGTCAATACCTTTAAAATCAAACCTTACAAAAACTCGCTAAATAATAAAAGCCTGATTTATTGTGTAAATAATTCCCTCTCCTACTAGTACAAGTCTGCCAACTAATGGAATTGAAAAGATTCTCCAAGCCAAGATATCATAGAATACCTTTTATTTTAGGGGCCCACACTTAAGTATGAATTACGCATGCGTAGATACAAACAGTCTGATCTTGACATTCTCATTGAAATCGAATCGTTACAATCAAAATTTTAATCCTTAAATAAACCTTACTGCACACCCCACTAAAACATGTATATAAAAGATTAGAAATGATTCGATAACTTACCCTCCTAGATGACGGTCCTTCTTTCCATACAGTCTCTTATAATGTATTTTCACCAAAATCAGTGACATCAAGTTTCTTGGCAACCAGCTGCAGGTATCGTATCTCAGCTTCTAGAGTAAGTGCAAACAAGGGATAAAGTTCGTTTTTAAGTTCATTTCAAATGCTACAACATTGTGAAAATGGAATGTTAATATCTAATCCGTGTAATGAGCACTGATTTGATGAACTTTAGTACTCTGTGAGCCGTCTGCTGTAGATTTAGCTGCCTTAAGTCAATACCTTTAAAATCAAACCTTACAAAAACTCGCTAAATAATAAAAGCCTGATTTATTGTGTAAATAATTCCCTCTCCTACTAGTACAAGTCTGCCAACTAATGGAATTGAAAAGATTCTCCAAGCCAAGATATCATAGAATACCTTTTATTTTAGGGGCCCACGCTTTAGTTTGAATTGCGCATGCGTAGTAACAAATAGTCTGATCTTTAAATTCACATTGAAATCGAATAGTTACAATCAAAATTTTAATCCCAAAATAAAGTTTACTGCACACCCCACTAAAACATGTATATAAAAGATTAGAAATGATTCGATAACTTACCCGCCTAGATCACGGTCCTCCTGCCCATACAATCTCTTATAATGTATTTTCACCAAAATCAGTGACAACGAGTTTCTTGGCAACCAGCTGCAGGTATCGTATCTCAGCTTCTAGAGTAAGTGCAAACAAGGGATAAAGTTCGTTTTTAAGTTCATTTCAAATGCTACAACATGGTGAAAATGGAATGTTAATTACTAATCCGTGTAATGAGCACTGCTTTGGTGAACTTTAGTACTCTGTGAGCCGTCTGCTGTAGATTTAGCTGCCTTAAGTCAATATCTTTAAAATCAAACCTCAAGAAACTCGCTAATTAATAAAAGCCTGATTTATTGTGTAAAAAATGCCCTCTCCTACTAGTACAAATCTGCAAACGTATGCAATTGAAAAGATTCTCCAAGCCAAGATATCATACAATAGCTTTTATTTTAGGCGCCCACGCTTTAGTTTCAATTGCGCATGCGTAGTTACAAACAGTCTAATGTATAAATTCTCATTAAACTCGAAATGTTACAATCAAAATTTTAATCCCAAAATAAACTTTACTGCACACCCCACTAAAACATGTATATAACAAATTAGAAATGATTCGATAACTTACCCACCACCTAGATGACGGTCCTCCTGCCCATACAATCTCTTATAATGTATTTTCACCAAAATCAGTGACAACGAGTTTCTTGGCAACCAGCTGCAGGTATCGTATCTCAGCTTCTAGAGTAAGTGCAAACAATGGATAAAGTTCGTTTTTAAGTTCATTTCAAATGCTACAACATGGTGAAAATGGAATGTTAATTACTAATCCGTGTAATGAGCACTGATTTGATGAACTTTAGTACTCTGTGAGCCGTCTGCTCTAGATTTAGCTGCCTTAAGTCAATATCTTTAAAATCAAACCTCAAGAAACTCGCTAATTAATAAAAGCCTGATTTATTGTGTAAATAATTCCCTCTCCTACTAGTACAAATCTGCCAACTAATGGAATTGAAAAGATTCTCCAAGCCAAGATATCATAGAATACCTTTTATTTTAGGGGCCCACGCTTTAGTTTGAATTGCGCATGCGTAGTAACAAACAGTCTGATCTTTAAATTCACATTGAAATCGAATAGTTACAATCAAAATTTTAATCCCAAAATAAAGTTTACTGCACACCCCACTAAAACATGTATATAAAAGATTAGAAATAATTCGATAACTTACCCCCCTAGATCACGGTCCCCCTGCCCATACAATCTCTTATAATGTATTTTCACCAAAATCAGTGACAACGAGTTTCTTGGCAACCAGCTGCAGGTATCGTATCTCAGCTTTTAGAGTAAGTGCAAACAATGGATAAAGTTCGTTTTTAAGTTCATTTCAAATGCTACAACATGGTGAAAATGGAATCTTAATTACTAATCCGTGTAATGAGCACTGATTTGGAGAAGTTTAGTACTCTGTGAGCCGTCTGCTCTAGATTAAGCTGCCTTAAGTCAATACCTTTAAAGTCAAACCTCACTAAGATCGCAAATTACAAACGACCTGATTTATTGTGTAAAAAATGCCCTCTCCTACTAGTACAAGTCTGCCAACTAATGGAATTGAAAAGATTCTCCAAGCCAAGATATCATAGAATACCTTTTATTTTAGGGGCCCACGCTTTAGTTTGAATTGCGCATGCGTAGTAACAAATAGTCTGATCTTTAAATTCACATTGAAATCGAATAGTTACAATCAAAATTTTAATCCCAAAATAAAGTTTACTGCACACCCCACTAAAACATGTATATAAAAGATTAGAAATGATTCGATAACTTACCCGCCTAGATCACGGTCCTCCTGCCCATACAATCTCTTATAATGTATTTTCACCAAAATCAGTGACAACGAGTTTCTTGGCAACCAGCTGCAGGTATCGTATCTCAGCTTCTAGAGTAAGTGCAAACAAGGGATAAAGTTCGTTTTTAAGTTCATTTCAAATGCTACAACATGGTGAAAATGGAATGTTAATTACTAATCCGTGTAATGAGCACTGCTTTGGTGAACTTTAGTACTCTGTGAGCCGTCTGCTGTAGATTTAGCTGCCTTAAGTCAATATCTTTAAAATCAAACCTCAAGAAACTCGCTAATTAATAAAAGCCTGATTTATTGTGTAAAAAATGCCCTCTCCTACTAGTACAAATCTGCAAACGTATGCAATTGAAAAGATTCTCCAAGCCAAGATATCATACAATAGCTTTTATTTTAGGCGCCCACGCTTTAGTTTCAATTGCGCATGCGTAGTTACAAACAGTCTAATGTATAAATTCTCATTAAACTCGAAATGTTACAATCAAAATTTTAATCCCAAAATAAACTTTACTGCACACCCCACTAAAACATGTATATAACAAATTAGAAATGATTCGATAACTTACCCACCACCTAGATGACGGTCCTCCTGCCCATACAATCTCTTATAATGTATTTTCACCAAAATCAGTGACAACGAGTTTCTTGGCAACCAGCTGCAGGTATCGTATCTCAGCTTCTAGAGTAAGTGCAAACAATGGATAAAGTTCGTTTTTAAGTTCATTTCAAATGCTACAACATGGTGAAAATGGAATGTTAATTACTAATCCGTGTAATGAGCACTGATTTGATGAACTTTAGTACTCTGTGAGCCGTCTGCTCTAGATTTAGCTGCCTTAAGTCAATATCTTTAAAATCAAACCTCAAGAAACTCGCTAATTAATAAAAGCCTGATTTATTGTGTAAATAATTCCCTCTCCTACTAGTACAAATCTGCCAACTAATGGAATTGAAAAGATTCTCCAAGCCAAGATATCATAGAATACCTTTTATTTTAGGGGCCCACGCTTTAGTTTGAATTGCGCATGCGTAGTAACAAATAGTCTGATCTTTAAATTCACATTGAAATCGAATAGTTACAATCAAAATTTTAATCCCAAAATAAAGTTTACTGCACACCCCACTAAAACATGTATATAAAAGATTAGAAATGATTCGATAACTTACCCGCCTAGATCACGGTCCTCCTGCCCATACAATCTCTTATAATGTATTTTCACCAAAATCAGTGACAACGAGTTTCTTGGCAACCAGCTGCAGGTATCGTATCTCAGCTTCTAGAGTAAGTGCAAACAAGGGATAAAGTTCGTTTTTAAGTTCATTTCAAATGCTACAACATGGTGAAAATGGAATGTTAATTACTAATCCGTGTAATGAGCACTGCTTTGGTGAACTTTAGTACTCTGTGAGCCGTCTGCTGTAGATTTAGCTGCCTTAAGTCAATATCTTTAAAATCAAACCTCAAGAAACTCGCTAATTAATAAAAGCCTGATTTATTGTGTAAAAAATGCCCTCTCCTACTAGTACAAATCTGCAAACGTATGCAATTGAAAAGATTCTCCAAGCCAAGATATCATACAATAGCTTTTATTTTAGGCGCCCACGCTTTAGTTTCAATTGCGCATGCGTAGTTACAAACAGTCTAATGTATAAATTCTCATTAAACTCGAAATGTTACAATCAAAATTTTAATCCCAAAATAAACTTTACTGCACACCCCACTAAAACATGTATATAACAAATTAGAAATGATTCGATAACTTACCCACCACCTAGATGACGGTCCTCCTGCCCATACAATCTCTTATAATGTATTTTCACCAAAATCAGTGACAACGAGTTTCTTGGCAACCAGCTGCAGGTATCGTATCTCAGCTTTTAGAGTAAGTGCAAACAATGGATAAAGTTCGTTTTTAAGTTCATTTCAAATGCTACAACATGGTGAAAATGGAATCTTAATTACTAATCCGTGTAATGAGCACTGATTTGGAGAAGTTTAGTACTCTGTGAGCCGTCTGCTCTAGATTAAGCTGCCTTAAGTCAATACCTTTAAAGTCAAACCTCACTAAGATCGCAAATTACAAACGACCTGATTTATTGTGTAAAAAATGCCCTCTCCTACTAGTACAAATCTGCAAACTATTGGAATTTCAAAGTTTCCCCAAGCCAAGATATCACAGAATAACTTTTATTTTAGGGGCCGACACTTAAGTATGAATTACGCATGCGTAGATACAAACAGTCTGATCTTGACATTCTCATTGAAATCGAATCGTTACAATCAAAATTTTAATCCTTAAATAAACCTTACTGCACACCCCACTAAAACATGTATATAACAGATTAGAAATGATTCGATAACTTACCCTCCTAGATGACGGTCCTTGTTTCCATACAGTCTCTTATAATGTATTTTCACCAAAGTCAGTGACATCAAGTTTCTTGGGAACCAGCTGCAGGTATCGTATCTCAGCTTCTAGAGTAAGTGCAAACAAGGGATAAAGTTCGTTTTTAAGTTCATTTCAAATGCTACAACATTGTGAAAATGGAATGTTAATATCTAATCCGTGTAATGAGCACTGATTTGATGAACTTTAGTACTCTGTGAGCCGTCTGCTGTAGATTTAGCTGCCTTAAGTCAATATCTTTAAAATCAAACCTTACAAAAACTCGCTAAATAATAAAAGCCTGATTTATTGTGTAAATAATTCCCTCTCCTACTAGTACAAGTCTGCCAACTAATGGAATTGAAAAGATTCTCCAAGCCAAGATATCATAGAATACCTTTTATTTTAGGCGCCCACGCTTTAGTTTCAATTGCGCATGCGTAGTTACAAACAGTCTAATGTATAAATTCTCATTAAACTCGAAATGTTACAATCAAAATTTTAATCCCAAAATAAACTTTACTGCACACCCCACTAAAACATGTATATAACAAATTAGAAATGATTCGATAACTTACCCACCACCTAGATGACGGTCCTCCTGCCCATACAATCTCTTATAATGTATTTTCACCAAAATCAGTGACAACGAGTTTCTTGGCAACCAGCTGCAGGTATCGTATCTCAGCTTCTAGAGTAAGTGCAAACAATGGATAAAGTTCGTTTTTAAGTTCATTTCAAATGCTACAACATGGTGAAAATGGAATGTTAATTACTAATCCGTGTAATGAGCACTGATTTGATGAACTTTAGTACTCTGTGAGCCGTCTGCTCTAGATTTAGCTGCCTTAATTCAATATCTTTAAAATCAAACCTCAAGAAACTCGCTAATTAATAAAAGCCTGATTTATTGTGTAAATAATTCCCTCTCCTACTAGTACAAATCTGCCAACTAATGGAATTGAAAAGATTCTCCAAGCCAAGATATCATAGAATACCTTTTATTTTAGGGGCCCACGCTTTAGTTTGAATTGCGCATGCGTAGTAACAAACAGTCTGATCTTTAAATTCACATTGAAATCGAATAGTTACAATCAAAATTTTAATCCCAAAATAAACTTTACTGCACACCCCACTAAAACATGTATATAAAAGATTAGAAATGATTCGATAACTTACCCGCCTAGATCACGGTCCTCCTGCCCATACAATCTCTTATAATGTATTTTCACCAAAATCAGTGACAACGAGTTTCTTGGCAACCAGCTGCAGGTATCGTATCTCAGCTTTTAGAGTAAGTGCAAACAATGGATAAAGTTCGTTTTTAAGTTCATTTTAAATGCTACAACATGGTGAAAATGGAATCTTAATTACTAATCCGTGTAATGAGCACTGATTTGGAGAAGTTTAGTACTCTGTGAGCCGTCTGCTCTAGATTAAGCTGCCTTAAGTCAATACCTTTAAAGTCAAACCTCACTAAGATCGCAAATTACAAACGACCTGATTTATTGTGTAAAAAATGCCCTCTCCTACTAGTACAAGTCTGCAAACTATTGGAATTTCAAAGTTTCCCCAAGCCTAGATATCACAGAATAACTTTTATTTTAGGGGCCGACACTTAAGTATGAATTACGCATGCGTAGATACAAACAGTCTGATCTTGACATTCTCATTGAAATCGAATCGTTACAATCAAAATTTTAATCCTTAAATAAACCTTACTGCACACCCCACTAAAACATGTATATAACAGATTAGAAATGATTCGATAACTTACCCTCCTAGATGACGGTCCTTCTTTCCATACAGTCTCTTATAATGTATTTTCACCAAAATCAGTGACATCAAGTTTCTTGGCAACCAGCTGCAGGTATCGTATCTCAGCTTCTAGAGTAAGTGCAAACAAGGGATAAAGTTCGTTTTTAAGTTCATTTCAAATGCTACAACATTGTGAAAATGGAATGTTAATATCTAATCCGTGTAATGAGCACTGATTTGATGAACTTTAGTACTCTGTGAGCCCTCTGCTGTAGATTTAGCTGCCTTAAGTCAATACCTTTAAAATCAAACCTTACAAAAACTCGCTAAATAATAAAAGCCTGATTTATTGTGTAAATAATTCCCTCTCCTACTAGTACAAGTCTGCCAACTAATGGAATTGAAAAGATTCTCCAAGCCAAGATATCATAGAATACCTTTTATTTTAGGGGCCCACACTTAAGTATGAATTACGCATGCGTAGATACAAACAGTCTGATCTTGACATTCTCATTGAAATCGAATCGTTACAATCAAAATTTTAATCCTTAAATAAACCTTACTGCACACCCCACTAAAACATGTATATAAAAGATTAGAAATGATTCGATAACTTACCCTCCTAGATGACGCTCCTTCTTTCCATACAGTCTCTTATAATGTATTTTCACCAAAATCAGTGACATCAAGTTTCTTGGCAACCAGCTGCAGGTATCGTATCTCAGCTTCTAGAGTAAGTGCAAACAAGGGATAAAGTTCGTTTTTAAGTTCATTTCAAATGCTACAACATTGTGAAAATGGAATGTTAATATCTAATCCGTGTAATGAGCACTGATTTGATGAACTTTAGTACTCTGTGAGCCGTCTGCTGTAGATTTAGCTGCCTTAAGTCAATACCTTTAAAATCAAACCTTACAAAAACTCGCTAAATAATAAAAGCCTGATTTATTGTGTAAATAATTCCCTCTCCTACTAGTACAAGTCTGCCAACTAATGGAATTGAAAAGATTCTCCAAGCCAAGATATCATAGAATACCTTTTATTTTAGGGGCCCACGCTTTAGTTTGAATTGCGCATGCGTAGTAACAAATAGTCTGATCTTTAAATTCACATTGAAATCGAATAGTTACAATCAAAATTTTAATCCCAAAATAAAGTTTACTGCACACCCCACTAAAACATGTATATAAAAGATTAGAAATGATTCGATAACTTACCCGCCTAGATCACGGTCCTCCTGCCCATACAATCTCTTATAATGTATTTTCACCAAAATCAGTGACAACGAGTTTCTTGGCAACCAGCTGCAGGTATCGTATCTCAGCTTCTAGAGTAAGTGCAAACAAGGGATAAAGTTCGTTTTTAAGTTCATTTCAAATGCTACAACATGGTGAAAATGGAATGTTAATTACTAATCCGTGTAATGAGCACTGCTTTGGTGAACTTTAGTACTCTGTGAGCCGTCTGCTGTAGATTTAGCTGCCTTAAGTCAATATCTTTAAAATCAAACCTCAAGAAACTCGCTAATTAATAAAAGCCTGATTTATTGTGTAAAAAATGCCCTCTCCTACTAGTACAAATCTGCAAACGTATGCAATTGAAAAGATTCTCCAAGCCAAGATATCATACAATAGCTTTTATTTTAGGCGCCCACGCTTTAGTTTCAATTGCGCATGCGTAGTTACAAACAGTCTAATGTATAAATTCTCATTAAACTCGAAATGTTACAATCAAAATTTTAATCCCAAAATAAACTTTACTGCACACCCCACTAAAACATGTATATAACAAATTAGAAATGATTCGATAACTTACCCACCACCTAGATGACGGTCCTCCTGCCCATACAATCTCTTATAATGTATTTTCACCAAAATCAGTGACAACGAGTTTCTTGGCAACCAGCTGCAGGTATCGTATCTCAGCTTTTAGAGTAAGTGCAAACAATGGATAAAGTTCGTTTTTAAGTTCATTTTAAATGCTACAACATGGTGAAAATGGAATCTTAATTACTAATCCGTGTAATGAGCACTGATTTGGAGAAGTTTAGTACTCTGTGAGCCGTCTGCTCTAGATTAAGCTGCCTTAAGTCAATACCTTTAAAGTCAAACCTCACTAAGATCGCAAATTACAAACGACCTGATTTATTGTGTAAAAAATGCCCTCTCCTACTAGTACAAATCTGCAAACTATTGGAATTTCAAAGTTTCCCCAAGCCTAGATATCACAGAATAACTTTTATTTTAGGGGCCGACACTTAAGTATGAATTACGCATGCGTAGATACAAACAGTCTGATCTTGACATTCTCATTGAAATCGAATCGTTACAATCAAAATTTTAATCCTTAAATAAACCTTACTGCACACCCCACTAAAACATGTATATAACAGATTAGAAATGATTCGATAACTTACCCTCCTAGATGACGGTCCTTCTTTCCATACAGTCTCTTATAATGTATTTTCACCAAAATCAGTGACATCAAGTTTCTTGGCAACCAGCTGCAGGTATCGTATCTCAGCTTCTAGAGTAAGTGCAAACAAGGGATAAAGTTCGTTTTTAAGTTCATTTCAAATGCTACAACATTGTGAAAATGGAATGTTAATATCTAATCCGTGTAATGAGCACTGATTTGATGAACTTTAGTACTCTGTGAGCCCTCTGCTGTAGATTTAGCTGCCTTAAGTCAATACCTTTAAAATCAAACCTTACAAAAACTCGCTAAATAATAAAAGCCTGATTTATTGTGTAAATAATTCCCTCTCCTACTAGTACAAGTCTGCCAACTAATGGAATTGAAAAGATTCTCCAAGCCAAGATATCATAGAATACCTTTTATTTTAGGGGCCCACACTTAAGTATGAATTACGCATGCGTAGATACAAACAGTCTGATCTTGACATTCTCATTGAAATCGAATCGTTACAATCAAAATTTTAATCCTTAAATAAACCTTACTGCACACCCCACTAAAACATGTATATAAAAGATTAGAAATGATTCGATAACTTACCCTCCTAGATGACGGTCCTTCTTTCCATACAGTCTCTTATAATGTATTTTCACCAAAATCAGTGACATCAAGTTTCTTGGCAACCAGCTGCAGGTATCGTATCTCAGCTTCTAGAGTAAGTGCAAACAAGGGATAAAGTTCGTTTTTAAGTTCATTTCAAATGCTACAACATTGTGAAAATGGAATGTTAATATCTAATCCGTGTAATGAGCACTGATTTGATGAACTTTAGTACTCTGTGAGCCGTCTGCTGTAGATTTAGCTGCCTTAAGTCAATACCTTTAAAATCAAACCTTACAAAAACTCGCTAAATAATAAAAGCCTGATTTATTGTGTAAATAATTCCCTCTCCTACTAGTACAAGTCTGCCAACTAATGGAATTGAAAAGATTCTCCAAGCCAAGATATCATAGAATACCTTTTATTTTAGGGGCCCACGCTTTAGTTTGAATTGCGCATGCGTAGTAACAAATAGTCTGATCTTTAAATTCACATTGAAATCGAATAGTTACAATCAAAATTTTAATCCCAAAATAAAGTTTACTGCACACCCCACTAAAACATGTATATAAAAGATTAGAAATGATTCGATAACTTACCCGCCTAGATCACGGTCCTCCTGCCCATACAATCTCTTATAATGTATTTTCACCAAAATCAGTGACAACGAGTTTCTTGGCAACCAGCTGCAGGTATCGTATCTCAGCTTCTAGAGTAAGTGCAAACAAGGGATAAAGTTCGTTTTTAAGTTCATTTCAAATGCTACAACATGGTGAAAATGGAATGTTAATTACTAATCCGTGTAATGAGCACTGCTTTGGTGAACTTTAGTACTCTGTGAGCCGTCTGCTGTAGATTTAGCTGCCTTAAGTCAATATCTTTAAAATCAAACCTCAAGAAACTCGCTAATTAATAAAAGCCTGATTTATTGTGTAAAAAATGCCCTCTCCTACTAGTACAAATCTGCAAACGTATGCAATTGAAAAGATTCTCCAAGCCAAGATATCATACAATAGCTTTTATTTTAGGCGCCCACGCTTTAGTTTCAATTGCGCATGCGTAGTTACAAACAGTCTAATGTATAAATTCTCATTAAACTCGAAATGTTACAATCAAAATTTTAATCCCAAAATAAACTTTACTGCACACCCCACTAAAACATGTATATAACAAATTAGAAATGATTCGATAACTTACCCACCACCTAGATGACGGTCCTCCTGCCCATACAATCTCTTATAATGTATTTTCACCAAAATCAGTGACAACGAGTTTCTTGGCAACCAGCTGCAGGTATCGTATCTCAGCTTCTAGAGTAAGTGCAAACAATGGATAAAGTTCGTTTTTAAGTTCATTTCAAATGCTACAACATGGTGAAAATGGAATGTTAATTACTAATCCGTGTAATGAGCACTGATTTGATGAACTTTAGTACTCTGTGAGCCGTCTGCTCTAGATTTAGCTGCCTTAATTCAATATCTTTAAAATCAAACCTCAAGAAACTCGCTAATTAATAAAAGCCTGATTTATTGTGTAAATAATTCCCTCTCCTACTAGTACAAATCTGCCAACTAATGGAATTGAAAAGATTCTCCAAGCCAAGATATCATAGAATACCTTTTATTTTAGGGGCCCACGCTTTAGTTTGAATTGCGCATGCGTAGTAACAAACAGTCTGATCTTTAAATTCACATTGAAATCGAATAGTTACAATCAAAATTTTAATCCCAAAATAAAGTTTACTGCACACCCCACTAAAACATGTATATAAAAGATTAGAAATGATTCGATAACTTACCCACCACCTAGATCACGGTCCTCCTGCCCATACAATCTCTTATAATGTATTTTCACCAAAATCAGTGACAACGAGTTTCTTGGCAACCAGCTGCAGGTATCGTATCTCAGCTTCTAGAGTAAGTGCAAACAAGGGATAAAGTTCGTTTTAAGTTCATTTCAAATGCTACAACATGGTGAAAATGGAATCTTAATTACTAATCCGTGTAATGAGCACTGCTTTGGTGAACTTTAGTACTCTGTGAGCCGTCTGCTGTAGATTTAGCTGCCTTAAGTCAATATCTTTAAAATCAAACCTCAAGAAACTCGCTAATTAATAAAAGCCTGATTTATTGTGTAAAAAATGCCCTCTCCTACTAGTACAAATCTGCAAACGTATGCAATTGAAAAGATTCTCCAAGCCAAGATATCATACAATAGCTTTTATTTTAGGCGCCCACGCTTTAGTTTCAATTGCGCATGCGTAGTTACAAACAGTCTAATGTATAAATTCTCATTAAACTCGAAATGTTACAATCAAAATTTTAATCCCAAAATAAACTTTACTGCACACCCCACTAAAACATGTATATAACAAATTAGAAATGATTCGATAACTTACCCACCACCTAGATGACGGTCCTCCTGCCCATACAATCTCTTATAATGTATTTTCACCAAAATCAGTGACAACGAGTTTCTTGGCAACCAGCTGCAGGTATCGTATCTCAGCTTCTAGAGTAAGTGCAAACAATGGATAAAGTTCGTTTTTAAGTTCATTTCAAATGCTACAACATGGTGAAAATGGAATGTTAATTACTAATCCGTGTAATGAGCACTGATTTGATGAACTTTAGTACTCTGTGAGCCGTCTGCTCTAGATTTAGCTGCCTTAAGTCAATATCTTTAAAATCAAACCTCAAGAAACTCGCTAATTAATAAAAGCCTGATTTATTGTGTAAATAATTCCCTCTCCTACTAGTACAAATCTGCCAACTAATGGAATTGAAAAGATTCTCCAAGCCAAGATATCATAGAATACCTTTTATTTTAGGGGCCCACGCTTTAGTTTGAATTGCGCATGCGTAGTAACAAACAGTCTGATCTTTAAATTCACATTGAAATCGAATAGTTACAATCAAAATTTTAATCCCAAAATAAACTTTACTGCACACCCCACTAAAACATGTATATAAAAGATTAGAAATGATTCGATAACTTACCCACCACCTAGATCACGGTCCTCCTGCCCATACAATCTCTTATAATGTATTTTCACCAAAATCAGTGACAACGAGTTTCTTGGCAACCAGCTGCAGGTATCGTATCTCAGCTTCTAGAGTAAGTGCAAACAAGGGATAAAGTTCGTTTTAAGTTCATTTCAAATGCTACAACATGGTGAAAATGGAATGTTAATTACTAATCCGTGTAATGAGCACTGCTTTGGTGAACTTTAGTACTCTGTGAGCCGTCTGCTGTAGATTTAGCTGCCTTAAGTCAATATCTTTAAAATCAAACCTTACAAAAACTCGCTAAATAATAAAAGCCTGATTTATTGTGTAAATAATTCCCTCTCCTACTAGTACAAGTCTGCCAACTAATGGAATTGAAAAGATTCTCCAAGCCAAGATATCATAGAATACCTTTTATTTTAGGGGCCCACGCTTTAGTTTGAATTGCGCATGCGTAGTAACAAATAGTCTGATCTTTAAATTCACATTGAAATCGAATAGTTACAATCAAAATTTTAATCCCAAAATAAAGTTTACTGCACACCCCACTAAAACATGTATATAAAAGATTAGAAATGATTCGATAACTTACCCGCCTAGATCACGGTCCTCCTGCCCATACAATCTCTTATAATGTATTTTCACCAAAATCAGTGACAACGAGTTTCTTGGCAACCAGCTGCAGGTATCGTATCTCAGCTTCTAGAGTAAGTGCAAACAAGGGATAAAGTTCGTTTTTAAGTTCATTTCAAATGCTACAACATGGTGAAAATGGAATGTTAATTACTAATCCGTGTAATGAGCACTGCTTTGGTGAACTTTAGTACTCTGTGAGCCGTCTGCTGTAGATTTAGCTGCCTTAAGTCAATATCTTTAAAATCAAACCTCAAGAAACTCGCTAATTAATAAAAGCCTGATTTATTGTGTAAAAAATGCCCTCTCCTACTAGTACAAATCTGCAAACGTATGCAATTGAAAAGATTCTCCAAGCCAAGATATCATACAATAGCTTTTATTTTAGGCGCCCACGCTTTAGTTTCAATTGCGCATGCGTAGTTACAAACAGTCTAATGTATAAATTCTCATTAAACTCGAAATGTTACAATCAAAATTTTAATCCCAAAATAAACTTTACTGCACACCCCACTAAAACATGTATATAACAAATTAGAAATGATTCGATAACTTACCCACCACCTAGATGACGGTCCTCCTGCCCATACAATCTCTTATAATGTATTTTCACCAAAATCAGTGACAACGAGTTTCTTGGCAACCAGCTGCAGGTATCGTATCTCAGCTTCTAGAGTAAGTGCAAACAATGGATAAAGTTCGTTTTTAAGTTCATTTCAAATGCTACAACATGGTGAAAATGGAATGTTAATTACTAATCCGTGTAATGAGCACTGATTTGATGAACTTTAGTACTCTGTGAGCCGTCTGCTCTAGATTTAGCTGCCTTAAGTCAATATCTTTAAAATCAAACCTCAAGAAACTCGCTAATTAATAAAAGCCTGATTTATTGTGTAAATAATTCCCTCTCCTACTAGTACAAATCTGCCAACTAATGGAATTGAAAAGATTCTCCAAGCCAAGATATCATAGAATACCTTTTATTTTAGGGGCCCACGCTTTAGTTTGAATTGCGCATGCGTAGTAACAAACAGTCTGATCTTTAAATTCACATTGAAATCGAATAGTTACAATCAAAATTTTAATCCCAAAATAAACTTTACTGCACACCCCACTAAAACATGTATATAAAAGATTAGAAATAATTCGATAACTTACCCCCCTAGATCACGGTCCCCCTGCCCATACAATCTCTTATAATGTATTTTCACCAAAATCAGTGACAACGAGTTTCTTGGCAACCAGCTGCAGGTATCGTATCTCAGCTTCTAGAGTAAGTGCAAACAAGGGATAAAGTTCGTTTTAAGTTCATTTCAAATGCTACAACATGGTGAAAATGGAATGTTAATTACTAATCCGTGTAATGAGCACTGCTTTGGTGAACTTTAGTACTCTGTGAGCCGTCTGCTGTAGATTTAGCTGCCTTAAGTCAATATCTTTAAAATCAAACCTCAAGAAACTCGCTAATTAATAAAAGCCTGATTTATTGTGTAAAAAATGCCCTCTCCTACTAGTACAAATCTGCAAACGTATGCAATTGAAAAGATTCTCCAAGCCAAGATATCATACAATAGCTTTTATTTTAGGCGCCCACGCTTTAGTTTCAATTGCGCATGCGTAGTTACAAACAGTCTAATGTATAAATTCTCATTAAACTCGAAATGTTACAATCAAAATTTTAATCCCAAAATAAACTTTACTGCACACCCCACTAAAACATGTATATAACAAATTAGAAATGATTCGATAACTTACCCACCACCTAGATGACGGTCCTCCTGCCCATACAATCTCTTATAATGTATTTTCACCAAAATCAGTGACAACGAGTTTCTTGGCAACCAGCTGCAGGTATCGTATCTCAGCTTCTAGAGTAAGTGCAAACAAGGGATAAAGTTCGTTTTTAAGTTCATTTCAAATGCTACAACATTGTGAAAATGGAATGTTAATATCTAATCCGTGTAATGAGCACTGATTTGATGAACTTTAGTACTCTGTGAGCCGTCTGCTGTAGATTTAGCTGCCTTAAGTCAATACCTTTAAAATCAAACCTTACAAAAACTCGCTAAATAATAAAAGCCTGATTTATTGTGTAAATAATTCCCTCTCCTACTAGTACAAGTCTGCCAACTAATGGAATTGAAAAGATTCTCCAAGCCAAGATATCATAGAATACCTTTTATTTTAGGGGCCCACGCTTTAGTTTGAATTGCGCATGCGTAGTAACAAATAGTCTGATCTTTAAATTCACATTGAAATCGAATAGTTACAATCAAAATTTTAATCCCAAAATAAAGTTTACTGCACACCCCACTAAAACATGTATATAAAAGATTAGAAATGATTCGATAACTTACCCGCCTAGATCACGGTCCTCCTGCCCATACAATCTCTTATAATGTATTTTCACCAAAATCAGTGACAACGAGTTTCTTGGCAACCAGCTGCAGGTATCGTATCTCAGCTTCTAGAGTAAGTGCAAACAAGGGATAAAGTTCGTTTTTAAGTTCATTTCAAATGCTACAACATGGTGAAAATGGAATGTTAATTACTAATCCGTGTAATGAGCACTGCTTTGGTGAACTTTAGTACTCTGTGAGCCGTCTGCTGTAGATTTAGCTGCCTTAAGTCAATATCTTTAAAATCAAACCTCAAGAAACTCGCTAATTAATAAAAGCCTGATTTATTGTGTAAAAAATGCCCTCTCCTACTAGTACAAATCTGCAAACGTATGCAATTGAAAAGATTCTCCAAGCCAAGATATCATACAATAGCTTTTATTTTAGGCGCCCACGCTTTAGTTTCAATTGCGCATGCGTAGTTACAAACAGTCTAATGTATAAATTCTCATTAAACTCGAAATGTTACAATCAAAATTTTAATCCCAAAATAAACTTTACTGCACACCCCACTAAAACATGTATATAACAAATTAGAAATGATTCGATAACTTACCCACCACCTAGATGACGGTCCTCCTGCCCATACAATCTCTTATAATGTATTTTCACCAAAATCAGTGACAACGAGTTTCTTGGCAACCAGCTGCAGGTATCGTATCTCAGCTTTTAGAGTAAGTGCAAACAATGGATAAAGTTCGTTTTTAAGTTCATTTTAAATGCTACAACATGGTGAAAATGGAATCTTAATTACTAATCCGTGTAATGAGCACTGATTTGGAGAAGTTTAGTACTCTGTGAGCCGTCTGCTCTAGATTAAGCTGCCTTAAGTCAATACCTTTAAAGTCAAACCTCACTAAGATCGCAAATTACAAACGACCTGATTTATTGTGTAAAAAATGCCCTCTCCTACTAGTACAAATCTGCAAACTATTGGAATTTCAAAGTTTCCCCAAGCCTAGATATCACAGAATAACTTTTATTTTAGGGGCCGACACTTAAGTATGAATTACGCATGCGTAGATACAAACAGTCTGATCTTGACATTCTCATTGAAATCGAATCGTTACAATCAAAATTTTAATCCTTAAATAAACCTTACTGCACACCCCACTAAAACATGTATATAACAGATTAGAAATGATTCGATAACTTACCCTCCTAGATGACGGTCCTTCTTTCCATACAGTCTCTTATAATGTATTTTCACCAAAATCAGTGACATCAAGTTTCTTGGCAACCAGCTGCAGGTATCGTATCTCAGCTTCTAGAGTAAGTGCAAACAAGGGATAAAGTTCGTTTTTAAGTTCATTTCAAATGCTACAACATTGTGAAAATGGAATGTTAATATCTAATCCGTGTAATGAGCACTGATTTGATGAACTTTAGTACTCTGTGAGCCCTCTGCTGTAGATTTAGCTGCCTTAAGTCAATACCTTTAAAATCAAACCTTACAAAAACTCGCTAAATAATAAAAGCCTGATTTATTGTGTAAATAATTCCCTCTCCTACTAGTACAAGTCTGCCAACTAATGGAATTGAAAAGATTCTCCAAGCCAAGATATCATAGAATACCTTTTATTTTAGGGGCCCACACTTAAGTATGAATTACGCATGCGTAGATACAAACAGTCTGATCTTGACATTCTCATTGAAATCGAATCGTTACAATCAAAATTTTAATCCTTAAATAAACCTTACTGCACACCCCACTAAAACATGTATATAAAAGATTAGAAATGATTCGATAACTTACCCTCCTAGATGACGGTCCTTCTTTCCATACAGTCTCTTATAATGTATTTTCACCAAAATCAGTGACATCAAGTTTCTTGGCAACCAGCTGCAGGTATCGTATCTCAGCTTCTAGAGTAAGTGCAAACAAGGGATAAAGTTCGTTTTTAAGTTCATTTCAAATGCTACAACATTGTGAAAATGGAATGTTAATATCTAATCCGTGTAATGAGCACTGATTTGATGAACTTTAGTACTCTGTGAGCCGTCTGCTGTAGATTTAGCTGCCTTAAGTCAATACCTTTAAAATCAAACCTTACAAAAACTCGCTAAATAATAAAAGCCTGATTTATTGTGTAAATAATTCCCTCTCCTACTAGTACAAGTCTGCCAACTAATGGAATTGAAAAGATTCTCCAAGCCAAGATATCATAGAATACCTTTTATTTTAGGGGCCCACGCTTTAGTTTGAATTGCGCATGCGTAGTAACAAATAGTCTGATCTTTAAATTCACATTGAAATCGAATAGTTACAATCAAAATTTTAATCCCAAAATAAAGTTTACTGCACACCCCACTAAAACATGTATATAAAAGATTAGAAATGATTCGATAACTTACCCGCCTAGATCACGGTCCTCCTGCCCATACAATCTCTTATAATGTATTTTCACCAAAATCAGTGACAACGAGTTTCTTGGCAACCAGCTGCAGGTATCGTATCTCAGCTTCTAGAGTAAGTGCAAACAAGGGATAAAGTTCGTTTTTAAGTTCATTTCAAATGCTACAACATGGTGAAAATGGAATGTTAATTACTAATCCGTGTAATGAGCACTGCTTTGGTGAACTTTAGTACTCTGTGAGCCGTCTGCTGTAGATTTAGCTGCCTTAAGTCAATATCTTTAAAATCAAACCTCAAGAAACTCGCTAATTAATAAAAGCCTGATTTATTGTGTAAAAAATGCCCTCTCCTACTAGTACAAATCTGCAAACGTATGCAATTGAAAAGATTCTCCAAGCCAAGATATCATACAATAGCTTTTATTTTAGGCGCCCACGCTTTAGTTTCAATTGCGCATGCGTAGTTACAAACAGTCTAATGTATAAATTCTCATTAAACTCGAAATGTTACAATCAAAATTTTAATCCCAAAATAAACTTTACTGCACACCCCACTAAAACATGTATATAACAAATTAGAAATGATTCGATAACTTACCCACCACCTAGATGACGGTCCTCCTGCCCATACAATCTCTTATAATGTATTTTCACCAAAATCAGTGACAACGAGTTTCTTGGCAACCAGCTGCAGGTATCGTATCTCAGCTTCTAGAGTAAGTGCAAACAATGGATAAAGTTCGTTTTTAAGTTCATTTCAAATGCTACAACATGGTGAAAATGGAATGTTAATTACTAATCCGTGTAATGAGCACTGATTTGATGAACTTTAGTACTCTGTGAGCCGTCTGCTCTAGATTTAGCTGCCTTAATTCAATATCTTTAAAATCAAACCTCAAGAAACTCGCTAATTAATAAAAGCCTGATTTATTGTGTAAATAATTCCCTCTCCTACTAGTACAAATCTGCCAACTAATGGAATTGAAAAGATTCTCCAAGCCAAGATATCATAGAATACCTTTTATTTTAGGGGCCCACGCTTTAGTTTGAATTGCGCATGCGTAGTAACAAACAGTCTGATCTTTAAATTCACATTGAAATCGAATAGTTACAATCAAAATTTTAATCCCAAAATAAAGTTTACTGCACACCCCACTAAAACATGTATATAAAAGATTAGAAATGATTCGATAACTTACCCACCACCTAGATCACGGTCCTCCTGCCCATACAATCTCTTATAATGTATTTTCACCAAAATCAGTGACAACGAGTTTCTTGGCAACCAGCTGCAGGTATCGTATCTCAGCTTCTAGAGTAAGTGCAAACAAGGGATAAAGTTCGTTTTAAGTTCATTTCAAATGCTACAACATGGTGAAAATGGAATCTTAATTACTAATCCGTGTAATGAGCACTGCTTTGGTGAACTTTAGTACTCTGTGAGCCGTCTGCTGTAGATTTAGCTGCCTTAAGTCAATATCTTTAAAATCAAACCTCAAGAAACTCGCTAATTAATAAAAGCCTGATTTATTGTGTAAAAAATGCCCTCTCCTACTAGTACAAATCTGCAAACGTATGCAATTGAAAAGATTCTCCAAGCCAAGATATCATACAATAGCTTTTATTTTAGGCGCCCACGCTTTAGTTTCAATTGCGCATGCGTAGTTACAAACAGTCTAATGTATAAATTCTCATTAAACTCGAAATGTTACAATCAAAATTTTAATCCCAAAATAAACTTTACTGCACACCCCACTAAAACATGTATATAACAAATTAGAAATGATTCGATAACTTACCCACCACCTAGATGACGGTCCTCCTGCCCATACAATCTCTTATAATGTATTTTCACCAAAATCAGTGACAACGAGTTTCTTGGCAACCAGCTGCAGGTATCGTATCTCAGCTTCTAGAGTAAGTGCAAACAATGGATAAAGTTCGTTTTTAAGTTCATTTCAAATGCTACAACATGGTGAAAATGGAATGTTAATTACTAATCCGTGTAATGAGCACTGATTTGATGAACTTTAGTACTCTGTGAGCCGTCTGCTCTAGATTTAGCTGCCTTAAGTCAATATCTTTAAAATCAAACCTCAAGAAACTCGCTAATTAATAAAAGCCTGATTTATTGTGTAAATAATTCCCTCTCCTACTAGTACAAATCTGCCAACTAATGGAATTGAAAAGATTCTCCAAGCCAAGATATCATAGAATACCTTTTATTTTAGGGGCCCACGCTTTAGTTTGAATTGCGCATGCGTAGTAACAAACAGTCTGATCTTTAAATTCACATTGAAATCGAATAGTTACAATCAAAATTTTAATCCCAAAATAAACTTTACTGCACACCCCACTAAAACATGTATATAAAAGATTAGAAATGATTCGATAACTTACCCACCACCTAGATCACGGTCCTCCTGCCCATACAATCTCTTATAATGTATTTTCACCAAAATCAGTGACAACGAGTTTCTTGGCAACCAGCTGCAGGTATCGTATCTCAGCTTCTAGAGTAAGTGCAAACAAGGGATAAAGTTCGTTTTAAGTTCATTTCAAATGCTACAACATGGTGAAAATGGAATGTTAATTACTAATCCGTGTAATGAGCACTGCTTTGGTGAACTTTAGTACTCTGTGAGCCGTCTGCTGTAGATTTAGCTGCCTTAAGTCAATATCTTTAAAATCAAACCTTACAAAAACTCGCTAAATAATAAAAGCCTGATTTATTGTGTAAATAATTCCCTCTCCTACTAGTACAAGTCTGCCAACTAATGGAATTGAAAAGATTCTCCAAGCCAAGATATCATAGAATACCTTTTATTTTAGGGGCCCACGCTTTAGTTTGAATTGCGCATGCGTAGTAACAAATAGTCTGATCTTTAAATTCACATTGAAATCGAATAGTTACAATCAAAATTTTAATCCCAAAATAAAGTTTACTGCACACCCCACTAAAACATGTATATAAAAGATTAGAAATGATTCGATAACTTACCCGCCTAGATCACGGTCCTCCTGCCCATACAATCTCTTATAATGTATTTTCACCAAAATCAGTGACAACGAGTTTCTTGGCAACCAGCTGCAGGTATCGTATCTCAGCTTCTAGAGTAAGTGCAAACAAGGGATAAAGTTCGTTTTTAAGTTCATTTCAAATGCTACAACATGGTGAAAATGGAATGTTAATTACTAATCCGTGTAATGAGCACTGCTTTGGTGAACTTTAGTACTCTGTGAGCCGTCTGCTGTAGATTTAGCTGCCTTAAGTCAATATCTTTAAAATCAAACCTCAAGAAACTCGCTAATTAATAAAAGCCTGATTTATTGTGTAAAAAATGCCCTCTCCTACTAGTACAAATCTGCAAACGTATGCAATTGAAAAGATTCTCCAAGCCAAGATATCATACAATAGCTTTTATTTTAGGCGCCCACGCTTTAGTTTCAATTGCGCATGCGTAGTTACAAACAGTCTAATGTATAAATTCTCATTAAACTCGAAATGTTACAATCAAAATTTTAATCCCAAAATAAACTTTACTGCACACCCCACTAAAACATGTATATAACAAATTAGAAATGATTCGATAACTTACCCACCACCTAGATGACGGTCCTCCTGCCCATACAATCTCTTATAATGTATTTTCACCAAAATCAGTGACAACGAGTTTCTTGGCAACCAGCTGCAGGTATCGTATCTCAGCTTCTAGAGTAAGTGCAAACAATGGATAAAGTTCGTTTTTAAGTTCATTTCAAATGCTACAACATGGTGAAAATGGAATGTTAATTACTAATCCGTGTAATGAGCACTGATTTGATGAACTTTAGTACTCTGTGAGCCGTCTGCTCTAGATTTAGCTGCCTTAAGTCAATATCTTTAAAATCAAACCTCAAGAAACTCGCTAATTAATAAAAGCCTGATTTATTGTGTAAATAATTCCCTCTCCTACTAGTACAAATCTGCCAACTAATGGAATTGAAAAGATTCTCCAAGCCAAGATATCATAGAATACCTTTTATTTTAGGGGCCCACGCTTTAGTTTGAATTGCGCATGCGTAGTAACAAACAGTCTGATCTTTAAATTCACATTGAAATCGAATAGTTACAATCAAAATTTTAATCCCAAAATAAACTTTACTGCACACCCCACTAAAACATGTATATAAAAGATTAGAAATAATTCGATAACTTACCCCCCTAGATCACGGTCCCCCTGCCCATACAATCTCTTATAATGTATTTTCACCAAAATCAGTGACAACGAGTTTCTTGGCAACCAGCTGCAGGTATCGTATCTCAGCTTCTAGAGTAAGTGCAAACAAGGGATAAAGTTCGTTTTAAGTTCATTTCAAATGCTACAACATGGTGAAAATGGAATGTTAATTACTAATCCGTGTAATGAGCACTGCTTTGGTGAACTTTAGTACTCTGTGAGCCGTCTGCTGTAGATTTAGCTGCCTTAAGTCAATATCTTTAAAATCAAACCTCAAGAAACTCGCTAATTAATAAAAGCCTGATTTATTGTGTAAAAAATGCCCTCTCCTACTAGTACAAATCTGCAAACGTATGCAATTGAAAAGATTCTCCAAGCCAAGATATCATACAATAGCTTTTATTTTAGGCGCCCACGCTTTAGTTTCAATTGCGCATGCGTAGTTACAAACAGTCTAATGTATAAATTCTCATTAAACTCGAAATGTTACAATCAAAATTTTAATCCCAAAATAAACTTTACTGCACACCCCACTAAAACATGTATATAACAAATTAGAAATGATTCGATAACTTACCCACCACCTAGATGACGGTCCTCCTGCCCATACAATCTCTTATAATGTATTTTCACCAAAATCAGTGACAACGAGTTTCTTGGCAACCAGCTGCAGGTATCGTATCTCAGCTTCTAGAGTAAGTGCAAACAATGGATAAAGTTCGTTTTTAAGTTCATTTCAAATGCTACAACATGGTGAAAATGGAATGTTAATTACTAATCCGTGTAATGAGCACTGATTTGATGAACTTTAGTACTCTGTGAGCCGTCTGCTCTAGATTTAGCTGCCTTAAGTCAATATCTTTAAAATCAAACCTCAAGAAACTCGCTAATTAATAAAAGCCTGATTTATTGTGTAAATAATTCCCTCTCCTACTAGTACAAATCTGCCAACTAATGGAATTGAAAAGATTCTCCAAGCCAAGATATCATAGAATACCTTTTATTTTAGGGGCCCACGCTTTAGTTTGAATTGCGCATGCGTAGTAACAAACAGTCTGATCTTTAAATTCACATTGAAATCGAATAGTTACAATCAAAATTTTAATCCCAAAATAAACTTTACTGCACACCCCACTAAAACATGTATATAAAAGATTAGAAATGATTCGATAACTTACCCACCACCTAGATCACGGTCCTCCTGCCCATACAATCTCTTATAATGTATTTTCACCAAAATCAGTGACAACGAGTTTCTTGGCAACCAGCTGCAGGTATCGTATCTCAGCTTCTAGAGTAAGTGCAAACAAGGGATAAAGTTCGTTTTAAGTTCATTTCAAATGCTACAACATGGTGAAAATGGAATGTTAATTACTAATCCGTGTAATGAGCACTGCTTTGGTGAACTTTAGTACTCTGTGAGCCGTCTGCTGTAGATTTAGCTGCCTTAAGTCAATATCTTTAAAATCAAACCTTACAAAAACTCGCTAAATAATAAAAGCCTGATTTATTGTGTAAATAATTCCCTCTCCTACTAGTACAAGTCTGCCAACTAATGGAATTGAAAAGATTCTCCAAGCCAAGATATCATAGAATACCTTTTATTTTAGGGGCCCACGCTTTAGTTTGAATTGCGCATGCGTAGTAACAAATAGTCTGATCTTTAAATTCACATTGAAATCGAATAGTTACAATCAAAATTTTAATCCCAAAATAAAGTTTACTGCACACCCCACTAAAACATGTATATAAAAGATTAGAAATGATTCGATAACTTACCCGCCTAGATCACGGTCCTCCTGCCCATACAATCTCTTATAATGTATTTTCACCAAAATCAGTGACAACGAGTTTCTTGGCAACCAGCTGCAGGTATCGTATCTCAGCTTCTAGAGTAAGTGCAAACAAGGGATAAAGTTCGTTTTTAAGTTCATTTCAAATGCTACAACATGGTGAAAATGGAATGTTAATTACTAATCCGTGTAATGAGCACTGCTTTGGTGAACTTTAGTACTCTGTGAGCCGTCTGCTGTAGATTTAGCTGCCTTAAGTCAATATCTTTAAAATCAAACCTCAAGAAACTCGCTAATTAATAAAAGCCTGATTTATTGTGTAAAAAATGCCCTCTCCTACTAGTACAAATCTGCAAACGTATGCAATTGAAAAGATTCTCCAAGCCAAGATATCATACAATAGCTTTTATTTTAGGCGCCCACGCTTTAGTTTCAATTGCGCATGCGTAGTTACAAACAGTCTAATGTATAAATTCTCATTAAACTCGAAATGTTACAATCAAAATTTTAATCCCAAAATAAACTTTACTGCACACCCCACTAAAACATGTATATAACAAATTAGAAATGATTCGATAACTTACCCACCACCTAGATGACGGTCCTCCTGCCCATACAATCTCTTATAATGTATTTTCACCAAAATCAGTGACAACGAGTTTCTTGGCAACCAGCTGCAGGTATCGTATCTCAGCTTCTAGAGTAAGTGCAAACAATGGATAAAGTTCGTTTTTAAGTTCATTTCAAATGCTACAACATGGTGAAAATGGAATGTTAATTACTAATCCGTGTAATGAGCACTGATTTGATGAACTTTAGTACTCTGTGAGCCGTCTGCTCTAGATTTAGCTGCCTTAAGTCAATATCTTTAAAATCAAACCTCAAGAAACTCGCTAATTAATAAAAGCCTGATTTATTGTGTAAATAATTCCCTCTCCTACTAGTACAAATCTGCCAACTAATGGAATTGAAAAGATTCTCCAAGCCAAGATATCATAGAATACCTTTTATTTTAGGGGCCCACGCTTTAGTTTGAATTGCGCATGCGTAGTAACAAACAGTCTGATCTTTAAATTCACATTGAAATCGAATAGTTACAATCAAAATTTTAATCCCAAAATAAACTTTACTGCACACCCCACTAAAACATGTATATAAAAGATTAGAAATAATTCGATAACTTACCCCCCTAGATCACGGTCCCCCTGCCCATACAATCTCTTATAATGTATTTTCACCAAAATCAGTGACAACGAGTTTCTTGGCAACCAGCTGCAGGTATCGTATCTCAGCTTCTAGAGTAAGTGCAAACAAGGGATAAAGTTCGTTTTAAGTTCATTTCAAATGCTACAACATGGTGAAAATGGAATGTTAATTACTAATCCGTGTAATGAGCACTGCTTTGGTGAACTTTAGTACTCTGTGAGCCGTCTGCTGTAGATTTAGCTGCCTTAAGTCAATATCTTTAAAATCAAACCTCAAGAAACTCGCTAATTAATAAAAGCCTGATTTATTGTGTAAAAAATGCCCTCTCCTACTAGTACAAATCTGCAAACGTATGCAATTGAAAAGATTCTCCAAGCCAAGATATCATACAATAGCTTTTATTTTAGGCGCCCACGCTTTAGTTTCAATTGCGCATGCGTAGTTACAAACAGTCTAATGTATAAATTCTCATTAAACTCGAAATGTTACAATCAAAATTTTAATCCCAAAATAAACTTTACTGCACACCCCACTAAAACATGTATATAACAAATTAGAAATGATTCGATAACTTACCCACCACCTAGATGACGGTCCTCCTGCCCATACAATCTCTTATAATGTATTTTCACCAAAATCAGTGACAACGAGTTTCTTGGCAACCAGCTGCAGGTATCGTATCTCAGCTTCTAGAGTAAGTGCAAACAATGGATAAAGTTCGTTTTTAAGTTCATTTCAAATGCTACAACATGGTGAAAATGGAATGTTAATTACTAATCCGTGTAATGAGCACTGATTTGATGAACTTTAGTACACAAGGAGAAAAAGAACATTTAAGCAGTCTTAAACAGAAATTAATCTTGGCTTAAAGTTATGTTTACTACATTTAATTACAGGTTTAAGAACTTAAAAATATGTTTAATTTCAACTTAAACCCGCCTTAAACACCCTTAAGGCTAAAGCTTAATGCATGTTTAAGTGACCATTAAATACAACCAAAATATCTTCTGACTTTTACATTATGTTTAATTAGAACCTTAAACACATTCTAAATGTGTGTAAAAGTCATGTTTAAGGGTAATTAAATGATCATAATTATACTGTAATTTTAAAATCTTCACCTTTATCTTTTCGGCCATATTCATTTCATAAGCATCTTTTAATTCACCCACCAAATTTATTCCTTCATAGACACTGGTGTTTTTTACTTGGTCATTACATGTACAGTGTATATTTCATTTGTTGTTGTATTGTTTGTTGCTTTGTAGCAAACCCACCCAGGCTTGCAGTAAACTTGTTTGATTATTTCAATAGTAGAACTCCGCCGTGAATTTCTCAAACCACGTAGGTTGCCCTGCTTCTCCTTCTTTTGCAATTCGTTTCTTAATCTTTCATTCCCCTGTCGCAGGCTTGCATTGGCATCCTCGAGTCTCTTTTGACTGTCACAAATCGTATCCATTCTTCCGCTCATCCTTTCAATAATAAGAAGCTGTCGTTCCTGTTGAGCACCTAGTAAAGTCATCATTACCGAAAACAGTGAACTGTAACCAAATGTAAAAAACGATCGATCACACGGCAAGAAACGAAGCTAGAATGCGAACTTCCAAATGACACTAACTACATGAAACATACATCCCGCGATCGACACTCTCGCCTTCTGATTGGCTTACTATCGAAAACCAACCAATTGCAATGAAGCAGAAAAACCAAATGCAAATTACACGTGAGATAACAATAGGGCCATTCATTGCTCTTGCCGCAAATTAGCCATTACCGATTGCGGTTTTCTTTGATAATCAACAAAAAGGCCGAAGATTATCCTGAAACAAGTTTCGTCGCAAACACTCCAAGCCCTTTCTTCTGTGATAAGTGGAAACTTGCGGAAAGTCCTTTGCACATTCATCTTCGTATCGTCGTCACACAAAAACGAAATGTTCTTCTCAATCGCTAAAGCGTCGCCGTCGGCGATTGTGGATTTCCGATGAATGTGATGAACAAGATATATTTTTAGTAGCACCAGTATCAAAATTTTGATGCATAAGCTAATAAAGGTACATGACTATATTAGATTGTATGGACATGGAGACTACATATACGGATAGAATTAAAGTTTCTTTATTCACTTGTCTTAGTGTGATTAGTGAAATATGGTCATTTTTCTTGCCCTGTAGGTTGCAGATGATATTTTTTCTTAACTGATTATATTCCTTTTTTATTGAACTGAGTTCAAAATGTCAAGACACCTTTATATTTCTTTCATGTTTTGGTGTTATGATTCGTTTATGGAGAAGAGACAATTTGAAAATACTTAAGCAATGAAGTGCATAGTGATGTTACACACTGGACAATTTTAATTCTTACTATTCCTGTTATACATCAATAAATAGTCATTTATGGGAACCAAAACACAACCATTAATTTAGAGAATGTTTAATCTCCATTTCAGGAACTTAAATGACTTCAGGTGTATAATGTATGTTTCAGGGGCACTTAAACCCCACTATGACAATAGCATTGATTTAAGTGATGTTTTAAACAATTAAACTAGACTTAAATGTGGACCCAAGTTCTAGGGTTGTTTAATGCAACTTAAATGTGATTAAAATGTGGCTTTTGGTCTAGTGGTACTCTGTGAGCCGTCTGCTCTAGATTTAGCTGCCTTAAGTCAATATCTTTAAAATCAAACCTCAAGAAACTCGCTAATTAATAAAAGCCTGATTTATTGTGTAAATAATTCCCTCTCCTACTAGTACAAATCTGCCAACTAATGGAATTGAAAAGATTCTCCAAGCCAAGATATCATAGAATACCTTTTATTTTAGGGGCCCACGCTTTAGTTTGAATTGCGCATGCGTAGTAACAAACAGTCTGATCTTTAAATTCACATTGAAATCGAATAGTTACAATCAAAATTTTAATCCCAAAATAAACTTTACTGCACACCCCACTAAAACATGTATATAAAAGATTAGAAATGATTCGATAACTTACCCACCACCTAGATCACGGTCCTCCTGCCCATACAATCTCTTATAATGTATTTTCACCAAAATCAGTGACAACGAGTTTCTTGGCAACCAGCTGCAGGTATCGTATCTCAGCTTCTAGAGTAAGTGCAAACAAGGGATAAAGTTCGTTTTAAGTTCATTTCAAATGCTACAACATGGTGAAAATGGAATGTTAATTACTAATCCGTGTAATGAGCACTGCTTTGGTGAACTTTAGTACTCTGTGAGCCGTCTGCTGTAGATTTAGCTGCCTTAAGTCAATATCTTTAAAATCAAACCTCAAGAAACTCGCTAATTAATAAAAGCCTGATTTATTGTGTAAAAAATGCCCTCTCCTACTAGTACAAATCTGCAAACGTATGCAATTGAAAAGATTCTCCAAGCCAAGATATCATACAATAGCTTTTATTTTAGGCGCCCACGCTTTAGTTTCAATTGCGCATGCGTAGTTACAAACAGTCTAATGTATAAATTCTCATTAAACTCGAAATGTTACAATCAAAATTTTAATCCCAAAATAAACTTTACTGCACACCCCACTAAAACATGTATATAACAAATTAGAAATGATTCGATAACTTACCCACCACCTAGATGACGGTCCTCCTGCCCATACAATCTCTTATAATGTATTTTCACCAAAATCAGTGACAACGAGTTTCTTGGCAACCAGCTGCAGGTATCGTATCTCAGCTTCTAGAGTAAGTGCAAACAATGGATAAAGTTCGTTTTTAAGTTCATTTCAAATGCTACAACATGGTGAAAATGGAATGTTAATTACTAATCCGTGTAATGAGCACTGATTTGATGAACTTTAGTACTCTGTGAGCCGTCTGCTCTAGATTTAGCTGCCTTAAGTCAATATCTTTAAAATCAAACCTCAAGAAACTCGCTAATTAATAAAAGCCTGATTTATTGTGTAAATAATTCCCTCTCCTACTAGTACAAATCTGCCAACTAATGGAATTGAAAAGATTCTCCAAGCCAAGATATCATAGAATACCTTTTATTTTAGGGGCCCACGCTTTAGTTTGAATTGCGCATGCGTAGTAACAAACAGTCTGATCTTTAAATTCACATTGAAATCGAATAGTTACAATCAAAATTTTAATCCCAAAATAAACTTTACTGCACACCCCACTAAAACATGTATATAAAAGATTAGAAATGATTCGATAACTTACCCACCACCTAGATCACGGTCCTCCTGCCCATACAATCTCTTATAATGTATTTTCACCAAAATCAGTGACAACGAGTTTCTTGGCAACCAGCTGCAGGTATCGTATCTCAGCTTCTAGAGTAAGTGCAAACAAGGGATAAAGTTCGTTTTAAGTTCATTTCAAATGCTACAACATGGTGAAAATGGAATCTTAATTACTAATCCGTGTAATGAGCACTGCTTTGGTGAACTTTAGTACTCTGTGAGCCGTCTGCTGTAGATTTAGCTGCCTTAAGTCAATATCTTTAAAATCAAACCTCAAGAAACTCGCTAATTAATAAAAGCCTGATTTATTGTGTAAAAAATGCCCTCTCCTACTAGTACAAATCTGCAAACGTATGCAATTGAAAAGATTCTCCAAGCCAAGATATCATACAATAGCTTTTATTTTAGGCGCCCACGCTTTAGTTTCAATTGCGCATGCGTAGTTACAAACAGTCTAATGTATAAATTCTCATTAAACTCGAAATGTTACAATCAAAATTTTAATCCCAAAATAAACTTTACTGCACACCCCACTAAAACATGTATATAACAAATTAGAAATGATTCGATAACTTACCCACCACCTAGATGACGGTCCTCCTGCCCATACAATCTCTTATAATGTATTTTCACCAAAATCAGTGACAACGAGTTTCTTGGCAACCAGCTGCAGGTATCGTATCTCAGCTTCTAGAGTAAGTGCAAACAATGGATAAAGTTCGTTTTTAAGTTCATTTCAAATGCTACAACATGGTGAAAATGGAATGTTAATTACTAATCCGTGTAATGAGCACTGATTTGATGAACTTTAGTACTCTGTGAGCCGTCTGCTCTAGATTTAGCTGCCTTAAGTCAATATCTTTAAAATCAAACCTCAAGAAACTCGCTAATTAATAAAAGCCTGATTTATTGTGTAAATAATTCCCTCTCCTACTAGTACAAATCTGCCAACTAATGGAATTGAAAAGATTCTCCAAGCCAAGATATCATAGAATACCTTTTATTTTAGGGGCCCACGCTTTAGTTTGAATTGCGCATGCGTAGTAACAAACAGTCTGATCTTTAAATTCACATTGAAATCGAATAGTTACAATCAAAATTTTAATCCCAAAATAAACTTTACTGCACACCCCACTAAAACATGTATATAAAAGATTAGAAATGATTCGATAACTTACCCGCCTAGATCACGGTCCTCCTGCCCATACAATCTCTTATAATGTATTTTCACCAAAATCAGTGACAACGAGTTTCTTGGCAACCAGCTGCAGGTATCGTATCTCAGCTTTTAGAGTAAGTGCAAACAATGGATAAAGTTCGTTTTTAAGTTCATTTTAAATGCTACAACATGGTGAAAATGGAATCTTAATTACTAATCCGTGTAATGAGCACTGATTTGGAGAAGTTTAGTACTCTGTGAGCCGTCTGCTCTAGATTAAGCTGCCTTAAGTCAATACCTTTAAAGTCAAACCTCACTAAGATCGCAAATTACAAACGACCTGATTTATTGTGTAAAAAATGCCCTCTCCTACTAGTACAAATCTGCAAACTATTGGAATTTCAAAGTTTCCCCAAGCCTAGATATCACAGAATAACTTTTATTTTAGGGGCCGACACTTAAGTATGAATTACGCATGCGTAGATACAAACAGTCTGATCTTGACATTCTCATTGAAATCGAATCGTTACAATCAAAATTTTAATCCTTAAATAAACCTTACTGCACACCCCACTAAAACATGTATATAACAGATTAGAAATGATTCGATAACTTACCCTCCTAGATGACGGTCCTTCTTTCCATAGAGTCTCTTATAATGTATTTTCACCAAAATCAGTGACATCAAGTTTCTTGGCAACCAGCTGCAGGTATCGTATCTCAGCTTCTAGAGTAAGTGCAAACAAGGGATAAAGTTCGTTTTTAAGTTCATTTCAAATGCTACAACATTGTGAAAATGGAATGTTAATATCTAATCCGTGTAATGAGCACTGATTTGATGAACTTTAGTACTCTGTGAGCCCTCTGCTGTAGATTTAGCTGCCTTAAGTCAATACCTTTAAAATCAAACCTTACAAAAACTCGCTAAATAATAAAAGCCTGATTTATTGTGTAAATAATTCCCTCTCCTACTAGTACAAGTCTGCCAACTAATGGAATTGAAAAGATTCTCCAAGCCAAGATATCATAGAATACCTTTTATTTTAGGGGCCCACACTTAAGTATGAATTACGCATGCGTAGATACAAACAGTCTGATCTTGACATTCTCATTGAAATCGAATCGTTACAATCAAAATTTTAATCCTTAAATAAACCTTACTGCACACCCCACTAAAACATGTATATAAAAGATTAGAAATGATTCGATAACTTACCCTCCTAGATGACGGTCCTTCTTTCCATACAGTCTCTTATAATGTATTTTCACCAAAATCAGTGACATCAAGTTTCTTGGCAACCAGCTGCAGGTATCGTATCTCAGCTTCTAGAGTAAGTGCAAACAAGGGATAAAGTTCGTTTTTAAGTTCATTTCAAATGCTACAACATTGTGAAAATGGAATGTTAATATCTAATCCGTGTAATGAGCACTGATTTGATGAACTTTAGTACTCTGTGAGCCGTCTGCTGTAGATTTAGCTGCCTTAAGTCAATACCTTTAAAATCAAACCTTACAAAAACTCGCTAAATAATAAAAGCCTGATTTATTGTGTAAATAATTCCCTCTCCTACTAGTACAAGTCTGCCAACTAATGGAATTGAAAAGATTCTCCAAGCCAAGATATCATAGAATACCTTTTATTTTAGGGGCCCACGCTTTAGTTTGAATTGCGCATGCGTAGTAACAAATAGTCTGATCTTTAAATTCACATTGAAATCGAATAGTTACAATCAAAATTTTAATCCCAAAATAAAGTTTACTGCACACCCCACTAAAACATGTATATAAAAGATTAGAAATGATTCGATAACTTACCCGCCTAGATCACGGTCCTCCTGCCCATACAATCTCTTATAATGTATTTTCACCAAAATCAGTGACAACGAGTTTCTTGGCAACCAGCTGCAGGTATCGTATCTCAGCTTCTAGAGTAAGTGCAAACAAGGGATAAAGTTCGTTTTTAAGTTCATTTCAAATGCTACAACATGGTGAAAATGGAATGTTAATTACTAATCCGTGTAATGAGCACTGCTTTGGTGAACTTTAGTACTCTGTGAGCCGTCTGCTGTAGATTTAGCTGCCTTAAGTCAATATCTTTAAAATCAAACCTCAAGAAACTCGCTAATTAATAAAAGCCTGATTTATTGTGTAAAAAATGCCCTCTCCTACTAGTACAAATCTGCAAACGTATGCAATTGAAAAGATTCTCCAAGCCAAGATATCATACAATAGCTTTTATTTTAGGCGCCCACGCTTTAGTTTCAATTGCGCATGCGTAGTTACAAACAGTCTAATGTATAAATTCTCATTAAACTCGAAATGTTACAATCAAAATTTTAATCCCAAAATAAACTTTACTGCACACCCCACTAAAACATGTATATAACAAATTAGAAATGATTCGATAACTTACCCACCACCTAGATGACGGTCCTCCTGCCCATACAATCTCTTATAATGTATTTTCACCAAAATCAGTGACAACGAGTTTCTTGGCAACCAGCTGCAGGTATCGTATCTCAGCTTCTAGAGTAAGTGCAAACAATGGATAAAGTTCGTTTTTAAGTTCATTTCAAATGCTACAACATGGTGAAAATGGAATGTTAATTACTAATCCGTGTAATGAGCACTGATTTGATGAACTTTAGTACTCTGTGAGCCGTCTGCTCTAGATTTAGCTGCCTTAAGTCAATATCTTTAAAATCAAACCTCAAGAAACTCGCTAATTAATAAAAGCCTGATTTATTGTGTAAATAATTCCCTCTCCTACTAGTACAAATCTGCCAACTAATGGAATTGAAAAGATTCTCCAAGCCAAGATATCATAGAATACCTTTTATTTTAGGGGCCCACGCTTTAGTTTGAATTGCGCATGCGTAGTAACAAACAGTCTGATCTTTAAATTCACATTGAAATCGAATAGTTACAATCAAAATTTTAATCCCAAAATAAAGTTTACTGCACACCCCACTAAAACATGTATATAAAAGATTAGAAATAATTCGATAACTTACCCCCCTAGATCACGGTCCCCCTGCCCATACAATCTCTTATAATGTATTTTCACCAAAATCAGTGACAACGAGTTTCTTGGCAACCAGCTGCAGGTATCGTATCTCAGCTTTTAGAGTAAGTGCAAACAATGGATAAAGTTCGTTTTTAAGTTCATTTCAAATGCTACAACATGGTGAAAATGGAATCTTAATTACTAATCCGTGTAATGAGCACTGATTTGGAGAAGTTTAGTACTCTGTGAGCCGTCTGCTCTAGATTAAGCTGCCTTAAGTCAATACCTTTAAAGTCAAACCTCACTAAGATCGCAAATTACAAACGACCTGATTTATTGTGTAAAAAATGCCCTCTCCTACTAGTACAAGTCTGCCAACTAATGGAATTGAAAAGATTCTCCAAGCCAAGATATCATAGAATACCTTTTATTTTAGGGGCCCACGCTTTAGTTTGAATTGCGCATGCGTAGTAACAAATAGTCTGATCTTTAAATTCACATTGAAATCGAATAGTTACAATCAAAATTTTAATCCCAAAATAAAGTTTACTGCACACCCCACTAAAACATGTATATAAAAGATTAGAAATGATTCGATAACTTACCCGCCTAGATCACGGTCCTCCTGCCCATACAATCTCTTATAATGTATTTTCACCAAAATCAGTGACAACGAGTTTCTTGGCAACCAGCTGCAGGTATCGTATCTCAGCTTCTAGAGTAAGTGCAAACAAGGGATAAAGTTCGTTTTTAAGTTCATTTCAAATGCTACAACATGGTGAAAATGGAATGTTAATTACTAATCCGTGTAATGAGCACTGCTTTGGTGAACTTTAGTACTCTGTGAGCCGTCTGCTGTAGATTTAGCTGCCTTAAGTCAATATCTTTAAAATCAAACCTCAAGAAACTCGCTAATTAATAAAAGCCTGATTTATTGTGTAAAAAATGCCCTCTCCTACTAGTACAAATCTGCAAACGTATGCAATTGAAAAGATTCTCCAAGCCAAGATATCATACAATAGCTTTTATTTTAGGCGCCCACGCTTTAGTTTCAATTGCGCATGCGTAGTTACAAACAGTCTAATGTATAAATTCTCATTAAACTCGAAATGTTACAATCAAAATTTTAATCCCAAAATAAACTTTACTGCACACCCCACTAAAACATGTATATAACAAATTAGAAATGATTCGATAACTTACCCACCACCTAGATGACGGTCCTCCTGCCCATACAATCTCTTATAATGTATTTTCACCAAAATCAGTGACAACGAGTTTCTTGGCAACCAGCTGCAGGTATCGTATCTCAGCTTCTAGAGTAAGTGCAAACAATGGATAAAGTTCGTTTTTAAGTTCATTTCAAATGCTACAACATGGTGAAAATGGAATGTTAATTACTAATCCGTGTAATGAGCACTGATTTGATGAACTTTAGTACTCTGTGAGCCGTCTGCTCTAGATTTAGCTGCCTTAAGTCAATATCTTTAAAATCAAACCTCAAGAAACTCGCTAATTAATAAAAGCCTGATTTATTGTGTAAATAATTCCCTCTCCTACTAGTACAAATCTGCCAACTAATGGAATTGAAAAGATTCTCCAAGCCAAGATATCATAGAATACCTTTTATTTTAGGGGCCCACGCTTTAGTTTGAATTGCGCATGCGTAGTAACAAATAGTCTGATCTTTAAATTCACATTGAAATCGAATAGTTACAATCAAAATTTTAATCCCAAAATAAAGTTTACTGCACACCCCACTAAAACATGTATATAAAAGATTAGAAATGATTCGATAACTTACCCGCCTAGATCACGGTCCTCCTGCCCATACAATCTCTTATAATGTATTTTCACCAAAATCAGTGACAACGAGTTTCTTGGCAACCAGCTGCAGGTATCGTATCTCAGCTTCTAGAGTAAGTGCAAACAAGGGATAAAGTTCGTTTTTAAGTTCATTTCAAATGCTACAACATGGTGAAAATGGAATGTTAATTACTAATCCGTGTAATGAGCACTGCTTTGGTGAACTTTAGTACTCTGTGAGCCGTCTGCTGTAGATTTAGCTGCCTTAAGTCAATATCTTTAAAATCAAACCTCAAGAAACTCGCTAATTAATAAAAGCCTGATTTATTGTGTAAAAAATGCCCTCTCCTACTAGTACAAATCTGCAAACGTATGCAATTGAAAAGATTCTCCAAGCCAAGATATCATACAATAGCTTTTATTTTAGGCGCCCACGCTTTAGTTTCAATTGCGCATGCGTAGTTACAAACAGTCTAATGTATAAATTCTCATTAAACTCGAAATGTTACAATCAAAATTTTAATCCCAAAATAAACTTTACTGCACACCCCACTAAAACATGTATATAACAAATTAGAAATGATTCGATAACTTACCCACCACCTAGATGACGGTCCTCCTGCCCATACAATCTCTTATAATGTATTTTCACCAAAATCAGTGACAACGAGTTTCTTGGCAACCAGCTGCAGGTATCGTATCTCAGCTTTTAGAGTAAGTGCAAACAATGGATAAAGTTCGTTTTTAAGTTCATTTCAAATGCTACAACATGGTGAAAATGGAATCTTAATTACTAATCCGTGTAATGAGCACTGATTTGGAGAAGTTTAGTACTCTGTGAGCCGTCTGCTCTAGATTAAGCTGCCTTAAGTCAATACCTTTAAAGTCAAACCTCACTAAGATCGCAAATTACAAACGACCTGATTTATTGTGTAAAAAATGCCCTCTCCTACTAGTACAAATCTGCAAACTATTGGAATTTCAAAGTTTCCCCAAGCCAAGATATCACAGAATAACTTTTATTTTAGGGGCCGACACTTAAGTATGAATTACGCATGCGTAGATACAAACAGTCTGATCTTGACATTCTCATTGAAATCGAATCGTTACAATCAAAATTTTAATCCTTAAATAAACCTTACTGCACACCCCACTAAAACATGTATATAACAGATTAGAAATGATTCGATAACTTACCCTCCTAGATGACGGTCCTTGTTTCCATACAGTCTCTTATAATGTATTTTCACCAAAGTCAGTGACATCAAGTTTCTTGGGAACCAGCTGCAGGTATCGTATCTCAGCTTCTAGAGTAAGTGCAAACAAGGGATAAAGTTCGTTTTTAAGTTCATTTCAAATGCTACAACATTGTGAAAATGGAATGTTAATATCTAATCCGTGTAATGAGCACTGATTTGATGAACTTTAGTACTCTGTGAGCCGTCTGCTGTAGATTTAGCTGCCTTAAGTCAATATCTTTAAAATCAAACCTTACAAAAACTCGCTAAATAATAAAAGCCTGATTTATTGTGTAAATAATTCCCTCTCCTACTAGTACAAGTCTGCCAACTAATGGAATTGAAAAGATTCTCCAAGCCAAGATATCATAGAATACCTTTTATTTTAGGCGCCCACGCTTTAGTTTCAATTGCGCATGCGTAGTTACAAACAGTCTAATGTATAAATTCTCATTAAACTCGAAATGTTACAATCAAAATTTTAATCCCAAAATAAACTTTACTGCACACCCCACTAAAACATGTATATAACAAATTAGAAATGATTCGATAACTTACCCACCACCTAGATGACGGTCCTCCTGCCCATACAATCTCTTATAATGTATTTTCACCAAAATCAGTGACAACGAGTTTCTTGGCAACCAGCTGCAGGTATCGTATCTCAGCTTCTAGAGTAAGTGCAAACAATGGATAAAGTTCGTTTTTAAGTTCATTTCAAATGCTACAACATGGTGAAAATGGAATGTTAATTACTAATCCGTGTAATGAGCACTGATTTGATGAACTTTAGTACTCTGTGAGCCGTCTGCTCTAGATTTAGCTGCCTTAATTCAATATCTTTAAAATCAAACCTCAAGAAACTCGCTAATTAATAAAAGCCTGATTTATTGTGTAAATAATTCCCTCTCCTACTAGTACAAATCTGCCAACTAATGGAATTGAAAAGATTCTCCAAGCCAAGATATCATAGAATACCTTTTATTTTAGGGGCCCACGCTTTAGTTTGAATTGCGCATGCGTAGTAACAAACAGTCTGATCTTTAAATTCACATTGAAATCGAATAGTTACAATCAAAATTTTAATCCCAAAATAAACTTTACTGCACACCCCACTAAAACATGTATATAAAAGATTAGAAATGATTCGATAACTTACCCGCCTAGATCACGGTCCTCCTGCCCATACAATCTCTTATAATGTATTTTCACCAAAATCAGTGACAACGAGTTTCTTGGCAACCAGCTGCAGGTATCGTATCTCAGCTTTTAGAGTAAGTGCAAACAATGGATAAAGTTCGTTTTTAAGTTCATTTTAAATGCTACAACATGGTGAAAATGGAATCTTAATTACTAATCCGTGTAATGAGCACTGATTTGGAGAAGTTTAGTACTCTGTGAGCCGTCTGCTCTAGATTAAGCTGCCTTAAGTCAATACCTTTAAAGTCAAACCTCACTAAGATCGCAAATTACAAACGACCTGATTTATTGTGTAAAAAATGCCCTCTCCTACTAGTACAAGTCTGCAAACTATTGGAATTTCAAAGTTTCCCCAAGCCTAGATATCACAGAATAACTTTTATTTTAGGGGCCGACACTTAAGTATGAATTACGCATGCGTAGATACAAACAGTCTGATCTTGACATTCTCATTGAAATCGAATCGTTACAATCAAAATTTTAATCCTTAAATAAACCTTACTGCACACCCCACTAAAACATGTATATAACAGATTAGAAATGATTCGATAACTTACCCTCCTAGATGACGGTCCTTCTTTCCATACAGTCTCTTATAATGTATTTTCACCAAAATCAGTGACATCAAGTTTCTTGGCAACCAGCTGCAGGTATCGTATCTCAGCTTCTAGAGTAAGTGCAAACAAGGGATAAAGTTCGTTTTTAAGTTCATTTCAAATGCTACAACATTGTGAAAATGGAATGTTAATATCTAATCCGTGTAATGAGCACTGATTTGATGAACTTTAGTACTCTGTGAGCCCTCTGCTGTAGATTTAGCTGCCTTAAGTCAATACCTTTAAAATCAAACCTTACAAAAACTCGCTAAATAATAAAAGCCTGATTTATTGTGTAAATAATTCCCTCTCCTACTAGTACAAGTCTGCCAACTAATGGAATTGAAAAGATTCTCCAAGCCAAGATATCATAGAATACCTTTTATTTTAGGGGCCCACACTTAAGTATGAATTACGCATGCGTAGATACAAACAGTCTGATCTTGACATTCTCATTGAAATCGAATCGTTACAATCAAAATTTTAATCCTTAAATAAACCTTACTGCACACCCCACTAAAACATGTATATAAAAGATTAGAAATGATTCGATAACTTACCCTCCTAGATGACGCTCCTTCTTTCCATACAGTCTCTTATAATGTATTTTCACCAAAATCAGTGACATCAAGTTTCTTGGCAACCAGCTGCAGGTATCGTATCTCAGCTTCTAGAGTAAGTGCAAACAAGGGATAAAGTTCGTTTTTAAGTTCATTTCAAATGCTACAACATTGTGAAAATGGAATGTTAATATCTAATCCGTGTAATGAGCACTGATTTGATGAACTTTAGTACTCTGTGAGCCGTCTGCTGTAGATTTAGCTGCCTTAAGTCAATACCTTTAAAATCAAACCTTACAAAAACTCGCTAAATAATAAAAGCCTGATTTATTGTGTAAATAATTCCCTCTCCTACTAGTACAAGTCTGCCAACTAATGGAATTGAAAAGATTCTCCAAGCCAAGATATCATAGAATACCTTTTATTTTAGGGGCCCACGCTTTAGTTTGAATTGCGCATGCGTAGTAACAAATAGTCTGATCTTTAAATTCACATTGAAATCGAATAGTTACAATCAAAATTTTAATCCCAAAATAAAGTTTACTGCACACCCCACTAAAACATGTATATAAAAGATTAGAAATGATTCGATAACTTACCCGCCTAGATCACGGTCCTCCTGCCCATACAATCTCTTATAATGTATTTTCACCAAAATCAGTGACAACGAGTTTCTTGGCAACCAGCTGCAGGTATCGTATCTCAGCTTCTAGAGTAAGTGCAAACAAGGGATAAAGTTCGTTTTTAAGTTCATTTCAAATGCTACAACATGGTGAAAATGGAATGTTAATTACTAATCCGTGTAATGAGCACTGCTTTGGTGAACTTTAGTACTCTGTGAGCCGTCTGCTGTAGATTTAGCTGCCTTAAGTCAATATCTTTAAAATCAAACCTCAAGAAACTCGCTAATTAATAAAAGCCTGATTTATTGTGTAAAAAATGCCCTCTCCTACTAGTACAAATCTGCAAACGTATGCAATTGAAAAGATTCTCCAAGCCAAGATATCATACAATAGCTTTTATTTTAGGCGCCCACGCTTTAGTTTCAATTGCGCATGCGTAGTTACAAACAGTCTAATGTATAAATTCTCATTAAACTCGAAATGTTACAATCAAAATTTTAATCCCAAAATAAACTTTACTGCACACCCCACTAAAACATGTATATAACAAATTAGAAATGATTCGATAACTTACCCACCACCTAGATGACGGTCCTCCTGCCCATACAATCTCTTATAATGTATTTTCACCAAAATCAGTGACAACGAGTTTCTTGGCAACCAGCTGCAGGTATCGTATCTCAGCTTTTAGAGTAAGTGCAAACAATGGATAAAGTTCGTTTTTAAGTTCATTTTAAATGCTACAACATGGTGAAAATGGAATCTTAATTACTAATCCGTGTAATGAGCACTGATTTGATGAACTTTAGTACTCTGTGAGCCGTCTGCTGTAGATTTAGCTGCCTTAAGTCAATACCTTTAAAATCAAACCTTACAAAAACTCGCTAAATAATAAAAGCCTGATTTATTGTGTAAATAATTCCCTCTCCTACTAGTACAAGTCTGCCAACTAATGGAATTGAAAAGATTCTCCAAGCCAAGATATCATAGAATACCTTTTATTTTAGGGGCCCACGCTTTAGTTTGAATTGCGCATGCGTAGTAACAAATAGTCTGATCTTTAAATTCACATTGAAATCGAATAGTTACAATCAAAATTTTAATCCCAAAATAAAGTTTACTGCACACCCCACTAAAACATGTATATAAAAGATTAGAAATGATTCGATAACTTACCCGCCTAGATCACGGTCCTCCTGCCCATACAATCTCTTATAATGTATTTTCACCAAAATCAGTGACAACGAGTTTCTTGGCAACCAGCTGCAGGTATCGTATCTCAGCTTCTAGAGTAAGTGCAAACAAGGGATAAAGTTCGTTTTTAAGTTCATTTCAAATGCTACAACATGGTGAAAATGGAATGTTAATTACTAATCCGTGTAATGAGCACTGCTTTGGTGAACTTTAGTACTCTGTGAGCCGTCTGCTGTAGATTTAGCTGCCTTAAGTCAATATCTTTAAAATCAAACCTCAAGAAACTCGCTAATTAATAAAAGCCTGATTTATTGTGTAAAAAATGCCCTCTCCTACTAGTACAAATCTGCAAACGTATGCAATTGAAAAGATTCTCCAAGCCAAGATATCATACAATAGCTTTTATTTTAGGCGCCCACGCTTTAGTTTCAATTGCGCATGCGTAGTTACAAACAGTCTAATGTATAAATTCTCATTAAACTCGAAATGTTACAATCAAAATTTTAATCCCAAAATAAACTTTACTGCACACCCCACTAAAACATGTATATAACAAATTAGAAATGATTCGATAACTTACCCACCACCTAGATGACGGTCCTCCTGCCCATACAATCTCTTATAATGTATTTTCACCAAAATCAGTGACAACGAGTTTCTTGGCAACCAGCTGCAGGTATCGTATCTCAGCTTCTAGAGTAAGTGCAAACAATGGATAAAGTTCGTTTTTAAGTTCATTTCAAATGCTACAACATGGTGAAAATGGAATGTTAATTACTAATCCGTGTAATGAGCACTGATTTGATGAACTTTAGTACTCTGTGAGCCGTCTGCTCTAGATTTAGCTGCCTTAATTCAATATCTTTAAAATCAAACCTCAAGAAACTCGCTAATTAATAAAAGCCTGATTTATTGTGTAAATAATTCCCTCTCCTACTAGTACAAATCTGCCAACTAATGGAATTGAAAAGATTCTCCAAGCCAAGATATCATAGAATACCTTTTATTTTAGGGGCCCACGCTTTAGTTTGAATTGCGCATGCGTAGTAACAAACAGTCTGATCTTTAAATTCACATTGAAATCGAATAGTTACAATCAAAATTTTAATCCCAAAATAAAGTTTACTGCACACCCCACTAAAACATGTATATAAAAGATTAGAAATGATTCGATAACTTACCCACCACCTAGATCACGGTCCTCCTGCCCATACAATCTCTTATAATGTATTTTCACCAAAATCAGTGACAACGAGTTTCTTGGCAACCAGCTGCAGGTATCGTATCTCAGCTTCTAGAGTAAGTGCAAACAAGGGATAAAGTTCGTTTTAAGTTCATTTCAAATGCTACAACATGGTGAAAATGGAATCTTAATTACTAATCCGTGTAATGAGCACTGCTTTGGTGAACTTTAGTACTCTGTGAGCCGTCTGCTGTAGATTTAGCTGCCTTAAGTCAATATCTTTAAAATCAAACCTCAAGAAACTCGCTAATTAATAAAAGCCTGATTTATTGTGTAAAAAATGCCCTCTCCTACTAGTACAAATCTGCAAACGTATGCAATTGAAAAGATTCTCCAAGCCAAGATATCATACAATAGCTTTTATTTTAGGCGCCCACGCTTTAGTTTCAATTGCGCATGCGTAGTTACAAACAGTCTAATGTATAAATTCTCATTAAACTCGAAATGTTACAATCAAAATTTTAATCCCAAAATAAACTTTACTGCACACCCCACTAAAACATGTATATAACAAATTAGAAATGATTCGATAACTTACCCACCACCTAGATGACGGTCCTCCTGCCCATACAATCTCTTATAATGTATTTTCACCAAAATCAGTGACAACGAGTTTCTTGGCAACCAGCTGCAGGTATCGTATCTCAGCTTCTAGAGTAAGTGCAAACAATGGATAAAGTTCGTTTTTAAGTTCATTTCAAATGCTACAACATGGTGAAAATGGAATGTTAATTACTAATCCGTGTAATGAGCACTGATTTGATGAACTTTAGTACTCTGTGAGCCGTCTGCTCTAGATTTAGCTGCCTTAAGTCAATATCTTTAAAATCAAACCTCAAGAAACTCGCTAATTAATAAAAGCCTGATTTATTGTGTAAATAATTCCCTCTCCTACTAGTACAAATCTGCCAACTAATGGAATTGAAAAGATTCTCCAAGCCAAGATATCATAGAATACCTTTTATTTTAGGGGCCCACGCTTTAGTTTGAATTGCGCATGCGTAGTAACAAACAGTCTGATCTTTAAATTCACATTGAAATCGAATAGTTACAATCAAAATTTTAATCCCAAAATAAACTTTACTGCACACCCCACTAAAACATGTATATAAAAGATTAGAAATGATTCGATAACTTACCCACCACCTAGATCACGGTCCTCCTGCCCATACAATCTCTTATAATGTATTTTCACCAAAATCAGTGACAACGAGTTTCTTGGCAACCAGCTGCAGGTATCGTATCTCAGCTTCTAGAGTAAGTGCAAACAAGGGATAAAGTTCGTTTTAAGTTCATTTCAAATGCTACAACATGGTGAAAATGGAATGTTAATTACTAATCCGTGTAATGAGCACTGCTTTGGTGAACTTTAGTACTCTGTGAGCCGTCTGCTGTAGATTTAGCTGCCTTAAGTCAATATCTTTAAAATCAAACCTTACAAAAACTCGCTAAATAATAAAAGCCTGATTTATTGTGTAAATAATTCCCTCTCCTACTAGTACAAGTCTGCCAACTAATGGAATTGAAAAGATTCTCCAAGCCAAGATATCATAGAATACCTTTTATTTTAGGGGCCCACGCTTTAGTTTGAATTGCGCATGCGTAGTAACAAATAGTCTGATCTTTAAATTCACATTGAAATCGAATAGTTACAATCAAAATTTTAATCCCAAAATAAAGTTTACTGCACACCCCACTAAAACATGTATATAAAAGATTAGAAATGATTCGATAACTTACCCGCCTAGATCACGGTCCTCCTGCCCATACAATCTCTTATAATGTATTTTCACCAAAATCAGTGACAACGAGTTTCTTGGCAACCAGCTGCAGGTATCGTATCTCAGCTTCTAGAGTAAGTGCAAACAAGGGATAAAGTTCGTTTTTAAGTTCATTTCAAATGCTACAACATGGTGAAAATGGAATGTTAATTACTAATCCGTGTAATGAGCACTGCTTTGGTGAACTTTAGTACTCTGTGAGCCGTCTGCTGTAGATTTAGCTGCCTTAAGTCAATATCTTTAAAATCAAACCTCAAGAAACTCGCTAATTAATAAAAGCCTGATTTATTGTGTAAAAAATGCCCTCTCCTACTAGTACAAATCTGCAAACGTATGCAATTGAAAAGATTCTCCAAGCCAAGATATCATACAATAGCTTTTATTTTAGGCGCCCACGCTTTAGTTTCAATTGCGCATGCGTAGTTACAAACAGTCTAATGTATAAATTCTCATTAAACTCGAAATGTTACAATCAAAATTTTAATCCCAAAATAAACTTTACTGCACACCCCACTAAAACATGTATATAACAAATTAGAAATGATTCGATAACTTACCCACCACCTAGATGACGGTCCTCCTGCCCATACAATCTCTTATAATGTATTTTCACCAAAATCAGTGACAACGAGTTTCTTGGCAACCAGCTGCAGGTATCGTATCTCAGCTTCTAGAGTAAGTGCAAACAATGGATAAAGTTCGTTTTTAAGTTCATTTCAAATGCTACAACATGGTGAAAATGGAATGTTAATTACTAATCCGTGTAATGAGCACTGATTTGATGAACTTTAGTACTCTGTGAGCCGTCTGCTCTAGATTTAGCTGCCTTAAGTCAATATCTTTAAAATCAAACCTCAAGAAACTCGCTAATTAATAAAAGCCTGATTTATTGTGTAAATAATTCCCTCTCCTACTAGTACAAATCTGCCAACTAATGGAATTGAAAAGATTCTCCAAGCCAAGATATCATAGAATACCTTTTATTTTAGGGGCCCACGCTTTAGTTTGAATTGCGCATGCGTAGTAACAAACAGTCTGATCTTTAAATTCACATTGAAATCGAATAGTTACAATCAAAATTTTAATCCCAAAATAAACTTTACTGCACACCCCACTAAAACATGTATATAAAAGATTAGAAATAATTCGATAACTTACCCCCCTAGATCACGGTCCCCCTGCCCATACAATCTCTTATAATGTATTTTCACCAAAATCAGTGACAACGAGTTTCTTGGCAACCAGCTGCAGGTATCGTATCTCAGCTTCTAGAGTAAGTGCAAACAAGGGATAAAGTTCGTTTTAAGTTCATTTCAAATGCTACAACATGGTGAAAATGGAATGTTAATTACTAATCCGTGTAATGAGCACTGCTTTGGTGAACTTTAGTACTCTGTGAGCCGTCTGCTGTAGATTTAGCTGCCTTAAGTCAATATCTTTAAAATCAAACCTCAAGAAACTCGCTAATTAATAAAAGCCTGATTTATTGTGTAAAAAATGCCCTCTCCTACTAGTACAAATCTGCAAACGTATGCAATTGAAAAGATTCTCCAAGCCAAGATATCATACAATAGCTTTTATTTTAGGCGCCCACGCTTTAGTTTCAATTGCGCATGCGTAGTTACAAACAGTCTAATGTATAAATTCTCATTAAACTCGAAATGTTACAATCAAAATTTTAATCCCAAAATAAACTTTACTGCACACCCCACTAAAACATGTATATAACAAATTAGAAATGATTCGATAACTTACCCACCACCTAGATGACGGTCCTCCTGCCCATACAATCTCTTATAATGTATTTTCACCAAAATCAGTGACAACGAGTTTCTTGGCAACCAGCTGCAGGTATCGTATCTCAGCTTCTAGAGTAAGTGCAAACAATGGATAAAGTTCGTTTTTAAGTTCATTTCAAATGCTACAACATGGTGAAAATGGAATGTTAATTACTAATCCGTGTAATGAGCACTGATTTGATGAACTTTAGTACTCTGTGAGCCGTCTGCTCTAGATTTAGCTGCCTTAAGTCAATATCTTTAAAATCAAACCTCAAGAAACTCGCTAATTAATAAAAGCCTGATTTATTGTGTAAATAATTCCCTCTCCTACTAGTACAAATCTGCCAACTAATGGAATTGAAAAGATTCTCCAAGCCAAGATATCATAGAATACCTTTTATTTTAGGGGCCCACGCTTTAGTTTGAATTGCGCATGCGTAGTAACAAACAGTCTGATCTTTAAATTCACATTGAAATCGAATAGTTACAATCAAAATTTTAATCCCAAAATAAACTTTACTGCACACCCCACTAAAACATGTATATAAAAGATTAGAAATGATTCGATAACTTACCCACCACCTAGATCACGGTCCTCCTGCCCATACAATCTCTTATAATGTATTTTCACCAAAATCAGTGACAACGAGTTTCTTGGCAACCAGCTGCAGGTATCGTATCTCAGCTTCTAGAGTAAGTGCAAACAAGGGATAAAGTTCGTTTTAAGTTCATTTCAAATGCTACAACATGGTGAAAATGGAATGTTAATTACTAATCCGTGTAATGAGCACTGCTTTGGTGAACTTTAGTACTCTGTGAGCCGTCTGCTGTAGATTTAGCTGCCTTAAGTCAATATCTTTAAAATCAAACCTCAAGAAACTCGCTAATTAATAAAAGCCTGATTTATTGTGTAAAAAATGCCCTCTCCTACTAGTACAAATCTGCAAACGTATGCAATTGAAAAGATTCTCCAAGCCAAGATATCATACAATAGCTTTTATTTTAGGCGCCCACGCTTTAGTTTCAATTGCGCATGCGTAGTTACAAACAGTCTAATGTATAAATTCTCATTAAACTCGAAATGTTACAATCAAAATTTTAATCCCAAAATAAACTTTACTGCACACCCCACTAAAACATGTATATAACAAATTAGAAATGATTCGATAACTTACCCACCACCTAGATGACGGTCCTCCTGCCCATACAATCTCTTATAATGTATTTTCACCAAAATCAGTGACAACGAGTTTCTTGGCAACCAGCTGCAGGTATCGTATCTCAGCTTCTAGAGTAAGTGCAAACAATGGATAAAGTTCGTTTTTAAGTTCATTTCAAATGCTACAACATGGTGAAAATGGAATGTTAATTACTAATCCGTGTAATGAGCACTGATTTGATGAACTTTAGTACTCTGTGAGCCGTCTGCTCTAGATTTAGCTGCCTTAAGTCAATATCTTTAAAATCAAACCTCAAGAAACTCGCTAATTAATAAAAGCCTGATTTATTGTGTAAATAATTCCCTCTCCTACTAGTACAAATCTGCCAACTAATGGAATTGAAAAGATTCTCCAAGCCAAGATATCATAGAATACCTTTTATTTTAGGGGCCCACGCTTTAGTTTGAATTGCGCATGCGTAGTAACAAACAGTCTGATCTTTAAATTCACATTGAAATCGAATAGTTACAATCAAAATTTTAATCCCAAAATAAACTTTACTGCACACCCCACTAAAACATGTATATAAAAGATTAGAAATGATTCGATAACTTACCCACCACCTAGATCACGGTCCTCCTGCCCATACAATCTCTTATAATGTATTTTCACCAAAATCAGTGACAACGAGTTTCTTGGCAACCAGCTGCAGGTATCGTATCTCAGCTTCTAGAGTAAGTGCAAACAAGGGATAAAGTTCGTTTTAAGTTCATTTCAAATGCTACAACATGGTGAAAATGGAATCTTAATTACTAATCCGTGTAATGAGCACTGCTTTGGTGAACTTTAGTACTCTGTGAGCCGTCTGCTGTAGATTTAGCTGCCTTAAGTCAATATCTTTAAAATCAAACCTCAAGAAACTCGCTAATTAATAAAAGCCTGATTTATTGTGTAAAAAATGCCCTCTCCTACTAGTACAAATCTGCAAACGTATGCAATTGAAAAGATTCTCCAAGCCAAGATATCATACAATAGCTTTTATTTTAGGCGCCCACGCTTTAGTTTCAATTGCGCATGCGTAGTTACAAACAGTCTAATGTATAAATTCTCATTAAACTCGAAATGTTACAATCAAAATTTTAATCCCAAAATAAACTTTACTGCACACCCCACTAAAACATGTATATAACAAATTAGAAATGATTCGATAACTTACCCACCACCTAGATGACGGTCCTCCTGCCCATACAATCTCTTATAATGTATTTTCACCAAAATCAGTGACAACGAGTTTCTTGGCAACCAGCTGCAGGTATCGTATCTCAGCTTCTAGAGTAAGTGCAAACAATGGATAAAGTTCGTTTTTAAGTTCATTTCAAATGCTACAACATGGTGAAAATGGAATGTTAATTACTAATCCGTGTAATGAGCACTGATTTGATGAACTTTAGTACTCTGTGAGCCGTCTGCTCTAGATTTAGCTGCCTTAAGTCAATATCTTTAAAATCAAACCTCAAGAAACTCGCTAATTAATAAAAGCCTGATTTATTGTGTAAATAATTCCCTCTCCTACTAGTACAAATCTGCCAACTAATGGAATTGAAAAGATTCTCCAAGCCAAGATATCATAGAATACCTTTTATTTTAGGGGCCCACGCTTTAGTTTGAATTGCGCATGCGTAGTAACAAACAGTCTGATCTTTAAATTCACATTGAAATCGAATAGTTACAATCAAAATTTTAATCCCAAAATAAACTTTACTGCACACCCCACTAAAACATGTATATAAAAGATTAGAAATGATTCGATAACTTACCCGCCTAGATCACGGTCCTCCTGCCCATACAATCTCTTATAATGTATTTTCACCAAAATCAGTGACAACGAGTTTCTTGGCAACCAGCTGCAGGTATCGTATCTCAGCTTTTAGAGTAAGTGCAAACAATGGATAAAGTTCGTTTTTAAGTTCATTTTAAATGCTACAACATGGTGAAAATGGAATCTTAATTACTAATCCGTGTAATGAGCACTGATTTGGAGAAGTTTAGTACTCTGTGAGCCGTCTGCTCTAGATTAAGCTGCCTTAAGTCAATACCTTTAAAGTCAAACCTCACTAAGATCGCAAATTACAAACGACCTGATTTATTGTGTAAAAAATGCCCTCTTCTACTAGTACAAATCTGCAAACTATTGGAATTTCAAAGTTTCCCCAAGCCTAGATATCACAGAATAACTTTTATTTTAGGGGCCGACACTTAAGTATGAATTACGCATGCGTAGATACAAACAGTCTGATCTTGACATTCTCATTGAAATCGAATCGTTACAATCAAAATTTTAATCCTTAAATAAACCTTACTGCACACCCCACTAAAACATGTATATAACAGATTAGAAATGATTCGATAACTTACCCTCCTAGATGACGGTCCTTCTTTCCATAGAGTCTCTTATAATGTATTTTCACCAAAATCAGTGACATCAAGTTTCTTGGCAACCAGCTGCAGGTATCGTATCTCAGCTTCTAGAGTAAGTGCAAACAAGGGATAAAGTTCGTTTTTAAGTTCATTTCAAATGCTACAACATTGTGAAAATGGAATGTTAATATCTAATCCGTGTAATGAGCACTGATTTGATGAACTTTAGTACTCTGTGAGCCCTCTGCTGTAGATTTAGCTGCCTTAAGTCAATACCTTTAAAATCAAACCTTACAAAAACTCGCTAAATAATAAAAGCCTGATTTATTGTGTAAATAATTCCCTCTCCTACTAGTACAAGTCTGCCAACTAATGGAATTGAAAAGATTCTCCAAGCCAAGATATCATAGAATACCTTTTATTTTAGGGGCCCACACTTAAGTATGAATTACGCATGCGTAGATACAAACAGTCTGATCTTGACATTCTCATTGAAATCGAATCGTTACAATCAAAATTTTAATCCTTAAATAAACCTTACTGCACACCCCACTAAAACATGTATATAAAAGATTAGAAATGATTCGATAACTTACCCTCCTAGATGACGGTCCTTCTTTCCATACAGTCTCTTATAATGTATTTTCACCAAAATCAGTGACATCAAGTTTCTTGGCAACCAGCTGCAGGTATCGTATCTCAGCTTCTAGAGTAAGTGCAAACAAGGGATAAAGTTCGTTTTTAAGTTCATTTCAAATGCTACAACATTGTGAAAATGGAATGTTAATATCTAATCCGTGTAATGAGCACTGATTTGATGAACTTTAGTACTCTGTGAGCCGTCTGCTGTAGATTTAGCTGCCTTAAGTCAATACCTTTAAAATCAAACCTTACAAAAACTCGCTAAATAATAAAAGCCTGATTTATTGTGTAAATAATTCCCTCTCCTACTAGTACAAGTCTGCCAACTAATGGAATTGAAAAGATTCTCCAAGCCAAGATATCATAGAATACCTTTTATTTTAGGGGCCCACGCTTTAGTTTGAATTGCGCATGCGTAGTAACAAATAGTCTGATCTTTAAATTCACATTGAAATCGAATAGTTACAATCAAAATTTTAATCCCAAAATAAAGTTTACTGCACACCCCACTAAAACATGTATATAAAAGATTAGAAATGATTCGATAACTTACCCGCCTAGATCACGGTCCTCCTGCCCATACAATCTCTTATAATGTATTTTCACCAAAATCAGTGACAACGAGTTTCTTGGCAACCAGCTGCAGGTATCGTATCTCAGCTTCTAGAGTAAGTGCAAACAAGGGATAAAGTTCGTTTTTAAGTTCATTTCAAATGCTACAACATGGTGAAAATGGAATGTTAATTACTAATCCGTGTAATGAGCACTGCTTTGGTGAACTTTAGTACTCTGTGAGCCGTCTGCTGTAGATTTAGCTGCCTTAAGTCAATATCTTTAAAATCAAACCTCAAGAAACTCGCTAATTAATAAAAGCCTGATTTATTGTGTAAAAAATGCCCTCTCCTACTAGTACAAATCTGCAAACGTATGCAATTGAAAAGATTCTCCAAGCCAAGATATCATACAATAGCTTTTATTTTAGGCGCCCACGCTTTAGTTTCAATTGCGCATGCGTAGTTACAAACAGTCTAATGTATAAATTCTCATTAAACTCGAAATGTTACAATCAAAATTTTAATCCCAAAATAAACTTTACTGCACACCCCACTAAAACATGTATATAACAAATTAGAAATGATTCGATAACTTACCCACCACCTAGATGACGGTCCTCCTGCCCATACAATCTCTTATAATGTATTTTCACCAAAATCAGTGACAACGAGTTTCTTGGCAACCAGCTGCAGGTATCGTATCTCAGCTTCTAGAGTAAGTGCAAACAATGGATAAAGTTCGTTTTTAAGTTCATTTCAAATGCTACAACATGGTGAAAATGGAATGTTAATTACTAATCCGTGTAATGAGCACTGATTTGATGAACTTTAGTACTCTGTGAGCCGTCTGCTCTAGATTTAGCTGCCTTAAGTCAATATCTTTAAAATCAAACCTCAAGAAACTCGCTAATTAATAAAAGCCTGATTTATTGTGTAAATAATTCCCTCTCCTACTAGTACAAATCTGCCAACTAATGGAATTGAAAAGATTCTCCAAGCCAAGATATCATAGAATACCTTTTATTTTAGGGGCCCACGCTTTAGTTTGAATTGCGCATGCGTAGTAACAAACAGTCTGATCTTTAAATTCACATTGAAATCGAATAGTTACAATCAAAATTTTAATCCCAAAATAAAGTTTACTGCACACCCCACTAAAACATGTATATAAAAGATTAGAAATAATTCGATAACTTACCCCCCTAGATCACGGTCCCCCTGCCCATACAATCTCTTATAATGTATTTTCACCAAAATCAGTGACAACGAGTTTCTTGGCAACCAGCTGCAGGTATCGTATCTCAGCTTTTAGAGTAAGTGCAAACAATGGATAAAGTTCGTTTTTAAGTTCATTTCAAATGCTACAACATGGTGAAAATGGAATCTTAATTACTAATCCGTGTAATGAGCACTGATTTGGAGAAGTTTAGTACTCTGTGAGCCGTCTGCTCTAGATTAAGCTGCCTTAAGTCAATACCTTTAAAGTCAAACCTCACTAAGATCGCAAATTACAAACGACCTGATTTATTGTGTAAAAAATGCCCTCTCCTACTAGTACAAGTCTGCCAACTAATGGAATTGAAAAGATTCTCCAAGCCAAGATATCATAGAATACCTTTTATTTTAGGGGCCCACGCTTTAGTTTGAATTGCGCATGCGTAGTAACAAATAGTCTGATCTTTAAATTCACATTGAAATCGAATAGTTACAATCAAAATTTTAATCCCAAAATAAAGTTTACTGCACACCCCACTAAAACATGTATATAAAAGATTAGAAATGATTCGATAACTTACCCGCCTAGATCACGGTCCTCCTGCCCATACAATCTCTTATAATGTATTTTCACCAAAATCAGTGACAACGAGTTTCTTGGCAACCAGCTGCAGGTATCGTATCTCAGCTTCTAGAGTAAGTGCAAACAAGGGATAAAGTTCGTTTTTAAGTTCATTTCAAATGCTACAACATGGTGAAAATGGAATGTTAATTACTAATCCGTGTAATGAGCACTGCTTTGGTGAACTTTAGTACTCTGTGAGCCGTCTGCTGTAGATTTAGCTGCCTTAAGTCAATATCTTTAAAATCAAACCTCAAGAAACTCGCTAATTAATAAAAGCCTGATTTATTGTGTAAAAAATGCCCTCTCCTACTAGTACAAATCTGCAAACGTATGCAATTGAAAAGATTCTCCAAGCCAAGATATCATACAATAGCTTTTATTTTAGGCGCCCACGCTTTAGTTTCAATTGCGCATGCGTAGTTACAAACAGTCTAATGTATAAATTCTCATTAAACTCGAAATGTTACAATCAAAATTTTAATCCCAAAATAAACTTTACTGCACACCCCACTAAAACATGTATATAACAAATTAGAAATGATTCGATAACTTACCCACCACCTAGATGACGGTCCTCCTGCCCATACAATCTCTTATAATGTATTTTCACCAAAATCAGTGACAACGAGTTTCTTGGCAACCAGCTGCAGGTATCGTATCTCAGCTTCTAGAGTAAGTGCAAACAATGGATAAAGTTCGTTTTTAAGTTCATTTCAAATGCTACAACATGGTGAAAATGGAATGTTAATTACTAATCCGTGTAATGAGCACTGATTTGATGAACTTTAGTACTCTGTGAGCCGTCTGCTCTAGATTTAGCTGCCTTAAGTCAATATCTTTAAAATCAAACCTCAAGAAACTCGCTAATTAATAAAAGCCTGATTTATTGTGTAAATAATTCCCTCTCCTACTAGTACAAATCTGCCAACTAATGGAATTGAAAAGATTCTCCAAGCCAAGATATCATAGAATACCTTTTATTTTAGGGGCCCACGCTTTAGTTTGAATTGCGCATGCGTAGTAACAAATAGTCTGATCTTTAAATTCACATTGAAATCGAATAGTTACAATCAAAATTTTAATCCCAAAATAAAGTTTACTGCACACCCCACTAAAACATGTATATAAAAGATTAGAAATGATTCGATAACTTACCCGCCTAGATCACGGTCCTCCTGCCCATACAATCTCTTATAATGTATTTTCACCAAAATCAGTGACAACGAGTTTCTTGGCAACCAGCTGCAGGTATCGTATCTCAGCTTCTAGAGTAAGTGCAAACAAGGGATAAAGTTCGTTTTTAAGTTCATTTCAAATGCTACAACATGGTGAAAATGGAATGTTAATTACTAATCCGTGTAATGAGCACTGCTTTGGTGAACTTTAGTACTCTGTGAGCCGTCTGCTGTAGATTTAGCTGCCTTAAGTCAATATCTTTAAAATCAAACCTCAAGAAACTCGCTAATTAATAAAAGCCTGATTTATTGTGTAAAAAATGCCCTCTCCTACTAGTACAAATCTGCAAACGTATGCAATTGAAAAGATTCTCCAAGCCAAGATATCATACAATAGCTTTTATTTTAGGCGCCCACGCTTTAGTTTCAATTGCGCATGCGTAGTTACAAACAGTCTAATGTATAAATTCTCATTAAACTCGAAATGTTACAATCAAAATTTTAATCCCAAAATAAACTTTACTGCACACCCCACTAAAACATGTATATAACAAATTAGAAATGATTCGATAACTTACCCACCACCTAGATGACGGTCCTCCTGCCCATACAATCTCTTATAATGTATTTTCACCAAAATCAGTGACAACGAGTTTCTTGGCAACCAGCTGCAGGTATCGTATCTCAGCTTCTAGAGTAAGTGCAAACAATGGATAAAGTTCGTTTTTAAGTTCATTTCAAATGCTACAACATGGTGAAAATGGAATGTTAATTACTAATCCGTGTAATGAGCACTGATTTGATGAACTTTAGTACTCTGTGAGCCGTCTGCTCTAGATTTAGCTGCCTTAAGTCAATATCTTTAAAATCAAACTGCAAGAAACTCGCTAATTAATAAAAGCCTGATTTATTGTGTAAATAATTCCCTCTCCTACTAGTACAAATCTGCCAACTAATGGAATTGAAAAGATTCTCCAAGCCAAGATATCATAGAATACCTTTTATTTTAGGGGCCCACGCTTTAGTTTGAATTGCGCATGCGTAGTAACAAACAGTCTGATCTTTAAATTCACATTGAAATCGAATAGTTACAATCAAAATTTTAATCCCAAAATAAAGTTTACTGCACACCCCACTAAAACATGTATATAAAAGATTAGAAATAATTCGATAACTTACCCCCCTAGATCACGGTCCCCCTGCCCATACAATCTCTTATAATGTATTTTCACCAAAATCAGTGACAACGAGTTTCTTGGCAACCAGCTGCAGGTATCGTATCTCAGCTTTTAGAGTAAGTGCAAACAATGGATAAAGTTCGTTTTTAAGTTCATTTCAAATGCTACAACATGGTGAAAATGGAATCTTAATTACTAATCCGTGTAATGAGCACTGATTTGGAGAAGTTTAGTACTCTGTGAGCCGTCTGCTCTAGATTAAGCTGCCTTAAGTCAATACCTTTAAAGTCAAACCTCACTAAGATCGCAAATTACAAACGACCTGATTTATTGTGTAAAAAATGCCCTCTCCTACTAGTACAAGTCTGCCAACTAATGGAATTGAAAAGATTCTCCAAGCCAAGATATCATAGAATACCTTTTATTTTAGGGGCCCACGCTTTAGTTTGAATTGCGCATGCGTAGTAACAAATAGTCTGATCTTTAAATTCACATTGAAATCGAATAGTTACAATCAAAATTTTAATCCCAAAATAAACTTTACTGCACACCCCACTAAAACATGTATATAAAAGATTAGAAATGATTCGATAACTTACCCGCCTAGATCACGGTCCTCCTGCCCATACAATCTCTTATAATGTATTTTCACCAAAATCAGTGACAACGAGTTTCTTGGCAACCAGCTGCAGGTATCGTATCTCAGCTTCTAGAGTAAGTGCAAACAAGGGATAAAGTTCGTTTTAAGTTCATTTCAAATGCTACAACATGGTGAAAATGGAATGTTAATTACTAATCCGTGTAATGAGCACTGCTTTGGTGAACTTTAGTACTCTGTGAGCCGTCTGCTGTAGATTTAGCTGCCTTAAGTCAATATCTTTAAAATCAAACCTCAAGAAACTCGCTAATTAATAAAAGCCTGATTTATTGTGTAAAAAATGCCCTCTCCTACTAGTACAAATCTGCAAACGTATGCAATTGAAAAGATTCTCCAAGCCAAGATATCATACAATAGCTTTTATTTTAGGCGCCCACGCTTTAGTTTCAATTGCGCATGCGTAGTTACAAACAGTCTAATGTATAAATTCTCATTAAACTCGAAATGTTACAATCAAAATTTTAATCCCAAAATAAACTTTACTGCACACCCCACTAAAACATGTATATAACAAATTAGAAATGATTCGATAACTTACCCACCACCTAGATGACGGTCCTCCTGCCCATACAATCTCTTATAATGTATTTTCACCAAAATCAGTGACAACGAGTTTCTTGGCAACCAGCTGCAGGTATCGTATCTCAGCTTCTAGAGTAAGTGCAAACAATGGATAAAGTTCGTTTTTAAGTTCATTTCAAATGCTACAACATGGTGAAAATGGAATTTTAATTACTAATCCGTGTAATGAGCACTGATTTGATGAACTTTAGTACTCTGTGAGCCGTCTGCTCTAGATTTAGCTGCCTTAATTCAATATCTTTAAAATCAAACCTCAAGAAACTCGCTAATTAATAAAAGCCTGATTTATTGTGTAAATAATTCCCTCTCCTACTAGTACAAATCTGCCAACTAATGGAATTGAAAAGATTCTCCAAGCCAAGATATCATAGAATACCTTTTATTTTAGGGGCCCACGCTTTAGTTTGAATTGCGCATGCGTAGTAACAAACAGTCTGATCTTTAAATTCACATTGAAATCGAATAGTTACAATCAAAATTTTAATCCCAAAATAAAGTTTACTGCACACCCCACTAAAACATGTATATAAAAGATTAGAAATGATTCGATAACTTACCCACCACCTAGATCACGGTCCTCCTGCCCATACAATCTCTTATAATGTATTTTCACCAAAATCAGTGACAACGAGTTTCTTGGCAACCAGCTGCAGGTATCGTATCTCAGCTTCTAGAGTAAGTGCAAACAAGGGATAAAGTTCGTTTTAAGTTCATTTCAAATGCTACAACATGGTGAAAATGGAATGTTAATTACTAATCCGTGTAATGAGCACTGCTTTGGTGAACTTTAGTACTCTGTGAGCCGTCTGCTGTAGATTTAGCTGCCTTAAGTCAATATCTTTAAAATCAAACCTCAAGAAACTCGCTAATTAATAAAAGCCTGATTTATTGTGTAAAAAATGCCCTCTCCTACTAGTACAAATCTGCAAACGTATGCAATTGAAAAGATTCTCCAAGCCAAGATATCATACAATAGCTTTTATTTTAGGCGCCCACGCTTTAGTTTCAATTGCGCATGCGTAGTTACAAACAGTCTAATGTATAAATTCTCATTAAACTCGAAATGTTACAATCAAAATTTTAATCCCAAAATAAACTTTACTGCACACCCCACTAAAACATGTATATAACAAATTAGAAATGATTCGATAACTTACCCACCACCTAGATGACGGTCCTCCTGCCCATACAATCTCTTATAATGTATTTTCACCAAAATCAGTGACAACGAGTTTCTTGGCAACCAGCTGCAGGTATCGTATCTCAGCTTCTAGAGTAAGTGCAAACAATGGATAAAGTTCGTTTTTAAGTTCATTTCAAATGCTATAACATGGTGAAAATGGAATGTTAATTACTAATCCGTGTAATGAGCACTGATTTGATGAACTTTAGTACTCTGTGAGCCGTCTGCTCTAGATTTAGCTGCCTTAATTCAATATCTTTAAAATCAAACCTCAAGAAACTCGCTAATTAATAAAAGCCTGATTTATTGTGTAAATAATTCCCTCTCCTACTAGTACAAATCTGCCAACTAATGGAATTGAAAAGATTCTCCAAGCCAAGATATCATAGAATACCTTTTATTTTAGGGGCCCACGCTTTAGTTTGAATTGCGCATGCGTAGTAACAAACAGTCTGATCTTTAAATTCACATTGAAATCGAATAGTTACAATCAAAATTTTAATCCCAAAATAAAGTTTACTGCACACCCCACTAAAACATGTATATAAAAGATTAGAAATGATTCGATAACTTACCCGCCTAGATCACGGTCCTCCTGCCCATACAATCTCTTATAATGTATTTTCACCAAAATCAGTGACAACGAGTTTCTTGGCAACCAGCTGCAGGTATCGTATCTCAGCTTCTAGAGTAAGTGCAAACAAGGGATAAAGTTCGTTTTAAGTTCATTTCAAATGCTACAACATGGTGAAAATGGAATGTTAATTACTAATCCGTGTAATGAGCACTGCTTTGGTGAACTTTAGTACTCTGTGAGCCGTCTGCTGTAGATTTAGCTGCCTTAAGTCAATATCTTTAAAATCAAACCTCAAGAAACTCGCTAATTAATAAAAGCCTGATTTATTGTGTAAATAATTCCCTCTCCTACTAGTACAAATCTGCCAACTAATGGAATTGAAAAGATTCTCCAAGCCAAGATATCATAGAATACCTTTTATTTTAGGGGCCCACGCTTTAGTTTGAATTGCGCATGCGTAGTAACAAACAGTCTGATCTTTAAATTCACATTGAAATCGAATAGTTACAATCAAAATTTTAATCCCAAAATAAAGTTTACTGCACACCCCACTAAAACATGTATATAAAAGATTAGAAATGATTCGATAACTTACCCGCCTAGATCACGGTCCTCCTGCCCATACAATCTCTTATAATGTATTTTCACCAAAATCAGTGACAACGAGTTTCTTGGCAACCAGCTGCAGGTATCGTATCTCAGCTTTAAGAGTAAGTGCAAACAATGGATAAAGTTCGTTTTTAAGTTCATTTCAAATGCTACAACATGGTGAAAATGGAATCTTAATTACTAATCCGTGTAATGAGCACTGATTTGGAGAAGTTTAGTACTCTGTGAGCCGTCTGCTCTAGATTAAGCTGCCTTAAGTCAATACCTTTAAAGTCAAACCTCACTAAGATCGCAAATTACAAACGACCTGATTTATTGTGTAAAAAATGCCCTCTCCTACTAGTACAAATCTGCAAACTATTGGAATTTCAAAGTTTCCCCAAGCCTAGATATCACAGAATAACTTTTATTTTAGGGGCCGACACTTAAGTATGAATTACGCATGCGTAGATACAAACAGTCTGATCTTGACATTCTCATTGAAATCGAATCGTTACAATCAAAATTTTAATCCTTAAATAAACCTTACTGCACACCCCACTAAAACATGTATATAACAGATTAGAAATGATTCGATAACTTACCCTCCTAGATGACGGTCCTTGTTTCCATACAGTCTCTTATAATGTATTTTCACCAAAGTCAGTGACATCAAGTTTCTTGGCAACCAGCTGCAGGTATCGTATCTCAGCTTCTAGAGTAAGTGCAAACAAGGGATAAAGTTCGTTTTTAAGTTCATTTCAAATGCTACAACATTGTGAAAATGGAATGTTAATATCTAATCCGTGTAATGAGCACTGATTTGATGAACTTTAGTACTCTGTGAGCCGTCTGCTGTAGATTTAGCTGCCTTAAGTCAATATCTTTAAAATCAAACCTTACAAAAACTCGCTAAATAATAAAAGCCTGATTTATTGTGTAAATAATTCCCTCTCCTACTAGTACAAGTCTGCCAACTAATGGAATTGAAAAGATTCTCCAAGCCAAGATATCATAGAATACCTTTTATTTTAGGGGCCCACGCTTTAGTTTGAATTGCGCATGCGTAGTAACAAATAGTCTGATCTTTAAATTCACATTGAAATCGAATAGTTACAATCAAAATTTTAATCCCAAAATAAAGTTTACTGCACACCCCACTAAAACATGTATATAAAAGATTAGAAATGATTCGATAACTTACCCGCCTAGATCACGGTCCTCCTGCCCATACAATCTCTTATAATGTATTTTCACCAAAATCAGTGACAACGAGTTTCTTGGCAACCAGCTGCAGGTATCGTATCTCAGCTTCTAGAGTAAGTGCAAACAAGGGATAAAGTTCGTTTTAAGTTCATTTCAAATGCTACAACATGGTGAAAATGGAATCTTAATTACTAATCCGTGTAATGAGCACTGCTTTGGTGAACTTTAGCACTCTGTGAGCCGTCTGCTGTAGATTTAGCTGCCTTAAGTCAATATCTTTAAAATCAAACCTCAAGAAACTCGCTAATTAATAAAAGCCTGATTTATTGTGTAAAAAATGCCCTCTCCTACTAGTACAAATCTGCAAACGTATGCAATTGAAAAGATTCTCCAAGCCAAGATATCATACAATAGCTTTTATTTTAGGCGCCCACGCTTTAGTTTCAATTGCGCATGCGTAGTTACAAACAGTCTAATGTATAAATTCTCATTAAACTCGAAATGTTACAATCAAAATTTTAATCCCAAAATAAACTTTACTGCACACCCCACTAAAACATGTATATAACAAATTAGAAATGATTCGATAACTTACCCACCACCTAGATGACGGTCCTCCTGCCCATACAATCTCTTATAATGTATTTTCACCAAAATCAGTGACAACGAGTTTCTTGGCAACCAGCTGCAGGTATCGTATCTCAGCTTCTAGAGTAAGTGCAAACAATGGATAAAGTTCGTTTTTAAGTTCATTTCAAATGCTACAACATGGTGAAAATGGAATGTTAATTACTAATCCGTGTAATGAGCACTGATTTGATGAACTTTAGTACTCTGTGAGCCGTCTGCTCTAGATTTAGCTGCCTTAAGTCAATATCTTTAAAATCAAACCTCAAGAAACTCGCTAATTAATAAAAGCCTGATTTATTGTGTAAATAATTCCCTCTCCTACTAGTACAAATCTGCCAACTAATGGAATTGAAAAGATTCTCCAAGCCAAGATATCATAGAATACCTTTTATTTTAGGGGCCCACGCTTTAGTTTGAATTGCGCATGCGTAGTAACAAATAGTCTGATCTTTAAATTCACATTGAAATCGAATAGTTACAATCAAAATTTTAATCCCAAAATAAAGTTTACTGCACACCCCACTAAAACATGTATATAAAAGATTAGAAATGATTCGATAACTTACCCGCCTAGATCACGGTCCTCCTGCCCATACAATCTCTTATAATGTATTTTCACCAAAATCAGTGACAACGAGTTTCTTGGCAACCAGCTGCAGGTATCGTATCTCAGCTTCTAGAGTAAGTGCAAACAAGGGATAAAGTTCGTTTTTAAGTTCATTTCAAATGCTACAACATGGTGAAAATGGAATGTTAATTACTAATCCGTGTAATGAGCACTGCTTTGGTGAACTTTAGTACTCTGTGAGCCGTCTGCTGTAGATTTAGCTGCCTTAAGTCAATATCTTTAAAATCAAACCTCAAGAAACTCGCTAATTAATAAAAGCCTGATTTATTGTGTAAAAAATGCCCTCTCCTACTAGTACAAATCTGCAAACGTATGCAATTGAAAAGATTCTCCAAGCCAAGATATCATACAATAGCTTTTATTTTAGGCGCCCACGCTTTAGTTTCAATTGCGCATGCGTAGTTACAAACAGTCTAATGTATAAATTCTCATTAAACTCGAAATGTTACAATCAAAATTTTAATCCCAAAATAAACTTTACTGCACACCCCACTAAAACATGTATATAACAAATTAGAAATGATTCGATAACTTACCCACCACCTAGATGACGGTCCTCCTGCCCATACAATCTCTTATAATGTATTTTCACCAAAATCAGTGACAACGAGTTTCTTGGCAACCAGCTGCAGGTATCGTATCTCAGCTTCTAGAGTAAGTGCAAACAATGGATAAAGTTCGTTTTTAAGTTCATTTCAAATGCTACAACATGGTGAAAATGGAATGTTAATTACTAATCCGTGTAATGAGCACTGATTTGATGAACTTTAGTACTCTGTGAGCCGTCTGCTCTAGATTTAGCTGCCTTAAGTCAATATCTTTAAAATCAAACCTCAAGAAACTCGCTAATTAATAAAAGCCTGATTTATTGTGTAAATAATTCCCTCTCCTACTAGTACAAATCTGCCAACTAATGGAATTGAAAAGATTCTCCAAGCCAAGATATCATAGAATACCTTTTATTTTAGGGGCCCACGCTTTAGTTTGAATTGCGCATGCGTAGTAACAAACAGTCTGATCTTTAAATTCACATTGAAATCGAATAGTTACAATCAAAATTTTAATCCCAAAATAAAGTTTACTGCACACCCCACTAAAACATGTATATAAAAGATTAGAAATAATTCGATAACTTACCCCCCTAGATCACGGTCCCCCTGCCCATACAATCTCTTATAATGTATTTTCACCAAAATCAGTGACAACGAGTTTCTTGGCAACCAGCTGCAGGTATCGTATCTCAGCTTTTAGAGTAAGTGCAAACAATGGATAAAGTTCGTTTTTAAGTTCATTTCAAATGCTACAACATGGTGAAAATGGAATCTTAATTACTAATCCGTGTAATGAGCACTGATTTGGAGAAGTTTAGTACTCTGTGAGCCGTCTGCTCTAGATTAAGCTGCCTTAAGTCAATACCTTTAAAGTCAAACCTCACTAAGATCGCAAATTACAAACGACCTGATTTATTGTGTAAAAAATGCCCTCTCCTACTAGTACAAGTCTGCCAACTAATGGAATTGAAAAGATTCTCCAAGCCAAGATATCATAGAATACCTTTTATTTTAGGGGCCCACGCTTTAGTTTGAATTGCGCATGCGTAGTAACAAATAGTCTGATCTTTAAATTCACATTGAAATCGAATAGTTACAATCAAAATTTTAATCCCAAAATAAACTTTACTGCACACCCCACTAAAACATGTATATAAAAGATTAGAAATGATTCGATAACTTACCCGCCTAGATCACGGTCCTCCTGCCCATACAATCTCTTATAATGTATTTTCACCAAAATCAGTGACAACGAGTTTCTTGGCAACCAGCTGCAGGTATCGTATCTCAGCTTCTAGAGTAAGTGCAAACAAGGGATAAAGTTCGTTTTAAGTTCATTTCAAATGCTACAACATGGTGAAAATGGAATCTTAATTACTAATCCGTGTAATGAGCACTGCTTTGGTGAACTTTAGTACTCTGTGAGCCGTCTGCTGTAGATTTAGCTGCCTTAAGTCAATATCTTTAAAATCAAACCTCAAGAAACTCGCTAATTAATAAAAGCCTGATTTATTGTGTAAAAAATGCCCTCTCCTACTAGTACAAATCTGCAAACGTATGCAATTGAAAAGATTCTCCAAGCCAAGATATCATACAATAGCTTTTATTTTAGGCGCCCACGCTTTAGTTTCAATTGCGCATGCGTAGTTACAAACAGTCTAATGTATAAATTCTCATTAAACTCGAAATGTTACAATCAAAATTTTAATCCCAAAATAAACTTTACTGCACACCCCACTAAAACATGTATATAACAAATTAGAAATGATTCGATAACTTACCCACCACCTAGATGACGGTCCTCCTGCCCATACAATCTCTTATAATGTATTTTCACCAAAATCAGTGACAACGAGTTTCTTGGCAACCAGCTGCAGGTATCGTATCTCAGCTTCTAGAGTAAGTGCAAACAATGGATAAAGTTCGTTTTTAAGTTCATTTCAAATGCTACAACATGGTGAAAATGGAATGTTAATTACTAATCCGTGTAATGAGCACTGATTTGATGAACTTTAGTACTCTGTGAGCCGTCTGCTCTAGATTTAGCTGCCTTAATTCAATATCTTTAAAATCAAACCTCAAGAAACTCGCTAATTAATAAAAGCCTGATTTATTGTGTAAATAATTCCCTCTCCTACTAGTACAAATCTGCCAACTAATGGAATTGAAAAGATTCTCCAAGCCAAGATATCATAGAATACCTTTTATTTTAGGGGCCCACGCTTTAGTTTGAATTGCGCATGCGTAGTAACAAACAGTCTGATCTTTAAATTCACATTGAAATCGAATAGTTACAATCAAAATTTTAATCCCAAAATAAACTTTACTGCACACCCCACTAAAACATGTATATAAAAGATTAGAAATGATTCGATAACTTACCCACCACCTAGATCACGGTCCTCCTGCCCATACAATCTCTTATAATGTATTTTCACCAAAATCAGTGACAACGAGTTTCTTGGCAACCAGCTGCAGGTATCGTATCTCAGCTTCTAGAGTAAGTGCAAACAAGGGATAAAGTTCGTTTTAAGTTCATTTCAAATGCTACAACATGGTGAAAATGGAATCTTAATTACTAATCCGTGTAATGAGCACTGCTTTGGTGAACTTTAGTACTCTGTGAGCCGTCTGCTGTAGATTTAGCTGCCTTAAGTCAATATCTTTAAAATCAAACCTCAAGAAACTCGCTAATTAATAAAAGCCTGATTTATTGTGTAAAAAATGCCCTCTCCTACTAGTACAAATCTGCAAACGTATGCAATTGAAAAGATTCTCCAAGCCAAGATATCATACAATAGCTTTTATTTTAGGCGCCCACGCTTTAGTTTCAATTGCGCATGCGTAGTTACAAACAGTCTAATGTATAAATTCTCATTAAACTCGAAATGTTACAATCAAAATTTTAATCCCAAAATAAACTTTACTGCACACCCCACTAAAACATGTATATAACAAATTAGAAATGATTCGATAACTTACCCACCACCTAGATGACGGTCCTCCTGCCCATACAATCTCTTATAATGTATTTTCACCAAAATCAGTGACAACGAGTTTCTTGGCAACCAGCTGCAGGTATCGTATCTCAGCTTCTAGAGTAAGTGCAAACAATGGATAAAGTTCGTTTTTAAGTTCATTTCAAATGCTATAACATGGTGAAAATGGAATGTTAATTACTAATCCGTGTAATGAGCACTGATTTGATGAACTTTAGTACTCTGTGAGCCGTCTGCTCTAGATTTAGCTGCCTTAATTCAATATCTTTAAAATCAAACCTCAAGAAACTCGCTAATTAATAAAAGCCTGATTTATTGTGTAAATAATTCCCTCTCCTACTAGTACAAATCTGCCAACTAATGGAATTGAAAAGATTCTCCAAGCCAAGATATCATAGAATACCTTTTATTTTAGGGGCCCACGCTTTAGTTTGAATTGCGCATGCGTAGTAACAAACAGTCTGATCTTTAAATTCACATTGAAATCGAATAGTTACAATCAAAATTTTAATCCCAAAATAAAGTTTACTGCACACCCCACTAAAACATGTATATAAAAGATTAGAAATGATTCGATAACTTACCCGCCTAGATCACGGTCCTCCTGCCCATACAATCTCTTATAATGTATTTTCACCAAAATCAGTGACAACGAGTTTCTTGGCAACCAGCTGCAGGTATCGTATCTCAGCTTCTAGAGTAAGTGCAAACAAGGGATAAAGTTCGTTTTAAGTTCATTTCAAATGCTACAACATGGTGAAAATGGAATGTTAATTACTAATCCGTGTAATGAGCACTGCTTTGGTGAACTTTAGTACTCTGTGAGCCGTCTGCTGTAGATTTAGCTGCCTTAAGTCAATATCTTTAAAATCAAACCTCAAGAAACTCGCTAATTAATAAAAGCCTGATTTATTGTGTAAATAATTCCCTCTCCTACTAGTACAAATCTGCCAACTAATGGAATTGAAAAGATTCTCCAAGCCAAGATATCATAGAATACCTTTTATTTTAGGGGCCCACGCTTTAGTTTGAATTGCGCATGCGTAGTAACAAATAGTCTGATCTTTAAATTCACATTGAAATCGAATAGTTACAATCAAAATTTTAATCCCAAAATAAAGTTTACTGCACACCCCACTAAAACATGTATATAAAAGATTAGAAATGATTCGATAACTTACCCGCCTAGATCACGGTCCTCCTGCCCATACAATCTCTTATAATGTATTTTCACCAAAATCAGTGACAACGAGTTTCTTGGCAACCAGCTGCAGGTATCGTATCTCAGCTTTTAGAGTAAGTGCAAACAATGGATAAAGTTCGTTTTTAAGTTCATTTCAAATGCTACAACATGGTGAAAATGGAATGTTAATTACTAATCCGTGTAATGAGCACTGATTTGGAGAAGTTTAGTACTCTGTGAGCCGTCTGCTCTAGATTAAGCTGCCTTAAGTCAATACCTTTAAAGTCAAACCTCACTAAGATCGCAAATTACAAACGACCTGATTTATTGTGTAAAAAATGCCCTCTCCTACTAGTACAGATCTGCAAACTATTGGAATTTCAAAGTTTCCCCAAGCCAAGATATCACAGAATAACTTTTATTTTAGGGGCCGACACTTAAGTATGAATTACGCATGCGTAGATACAAACAGTCTGATCTTGACATTCTCATTGAAATCGAATCGTTACAATCAAAATTTTAATCCTTAAATAAACCTTACTGCACACCCCACTAAAACATGTATATAACAGATTAGAAATGATTCGATAACTTACCCTCCTAGATGACGGTCCTTGTTTCCATACAGTCTCTTATAATGTATTTTCACCAAAGTCAGTGACATCAAGTTTCTTGGCAACCAGCTGCAGGTATCGTATCTCAGCTTCTAGAGTAAGTGCAAACAAGGGATAAAGTTCGTTTTTAAGTTCATTTCAAATGCTACAACATTGTGAAAATGGAATGTTAATATCTAATCCGTGTAATGAGCACTGATTTGATGAACTTTAGTACTCTGTGAGCCGTCTGCTGTAGATTTAGCTGCCTTAAGTCAATATCTTTAAAATCAAACCTTACAAAAACTCGCTAAATAATAAAAGCATGATTTATTGTGTAAATAATTCCCTCTCCTACTAGTACAAGTCTGCCAACTAATGGAATTGAAAAGATTCTCCAAGCCAAGATATCATAGAATACCTTTTATTTTAGGGGCCCACGCTTTAGTTTGAATTGCGCATGCGTAGTAACAAATAGTCTGATCTTTAAATTCACATTGAAATCGAATAGTTACAATCAAAATTTTAATCCCAAAATAAAGTTTACTGCACACCCCACTAAAACATGTATATAAAAGATTAGAAATGATTCGATAACTTACCCGCCTAGATCACGGTCCTCCTGCCCATACAATCTCTTATAATGTATTTTCACCAAAATCAGTGACAACGAGTTTCTTGGCAACCAGCTGCAGGTATCGTATCTCAGCTTCTAGAGTAAGTGCAAACAAGGGATAAAGTTCGTTTTAAGTTCATTTCAAATGCTACAACATGGTGAAAATGGAATCTTAATTACTAATCCGTGTAATGAGCACTGCTTTGGTGAACTTTAGCACTCTGTGAGCCGTCTGCTGTAGATTTAGCTGCCTTAAGTCAATATCTTTAAAATCAAACCTCAAGAAACTCGCTAATTAATAAAAGCCTGATTTATTGTGTAAAAAATGCCCTCTCCTACTAGTACAAATCTGCAAACGTATGCAATTGAAAAGATTCTCCAAGCCAAGATATCATACAATAGCTTTTATTTTAGGCGCCCACGCTTTAGTTTCAATTGCGCATGCGTAGTTACAAACAGTCTAATGTATAAATTCTCATTAAACTCGAAATGTTACAATCAAAATTTTAATCCCAAAATAAACTTTACTGCACACCCCACTAAAACATGTATATAACAAATTAGAAATGATTCGATAACTTACCCACCACCTAGATGACGGTCCTCCTGCCCATACAATCTCTTATAATGTATTTTCACCAAAATCAGTGACAACGAGTTTCTTGGCAACCAGCTGCAGGTATCGTATCTCAGCTTCTAGAGTAAGTGCAAACAATGGATAAAGTTCGTTTTTAAGTTCATTTCAAATGCTACAACATGGTGAAAATGGAATGTTAATTACTAATCCGTGTAATGAGCACTGATTTGATGAACTTTAGTACTCTGTGAGCCGTCTGCTCTAGATTTAGCTGCCTTAATTCAATATCTTTAAAATCAAACCTCAAGAAACTCGCTAATTAATAAAAGCCTGATTTATTGTGTAAATAATTCCCTCTCCTACTAGTACAAATCTGCCAACTAATGGAATTGAAAAGATTCTCCAAGCCAAGATATCATAGAATACCTTTTATTTTAGGGGCCCACGCTTTAGTTTGAATTGCGCATGCGTAGTAACAAACAGTCTGATCTTTAAATTCACATTGAAATCGAATAGTTACAATCAAAATTTTAATCCCAAAATAAAGTTTACTGCACACCCCACTAAAACATGTATATAAAAGATTAGAAATGATTCGATAACTTACCCGCCTAGATCACGGTCCTCCTGCCCATACAATCTCTTATAATGTATTTTCACCAAAATCAGTGACAACGAGTTTCTTGGCAACCAGCTGCAGGTATCGTATCTCAGCTTTTAGAGTAAGTGCAAACAATGGATAAAGTTCGTTTTTAAGTTCATTTCAAATGCTACAACATGGTGAAAATGGAATCTTAATTACTAATCCGTGTAATGAGCACTGATTTGGAGAAGTTTAGTACTCTGTGAGCCGTCTGCTCTAGATTAAGCTGCCTTAAGTCAATACCTTTAAAGTCAAACCTCACTAAGATCGCAAATTACAAACGACCTGATTTATTGTGTAAAAAATGCCCTCTCCTACTAGTACAAATCTGCAAACTATTGGAATTTCAAAGTTTCCCCAAGCCTAGATATCACAGAATAACTTTTATTTTAGGGGCCGACACTTAAGTATGAATTACGCATGCGTAGATACAAACAGTCTGATCTTGACATTCTCATTGAAATCGAATCGTTACAATCAAAATTTTAATCCTTAAATAAACCTTACTGCACACCCCACTAAAACATGTATATAACAGATTAGAAATGATTCGATAACTTACCCTCCTAGATGACGGTCCTTGTTTCCATACAGTCTCTTATAATGTATTTTCACCAAAGTCAGTGACATCAAGTTTCTTGGCAACCAGCTGCAGGTATCGTATCTCAGCTTCTAGAGTAAGTGCAAACAAGGGATAAAGTTCGTTTTTAAGTTCATTTCAAATGCTACAACATTGTGAAAATGGAATGTTAATATCTAATCCGTGTAATGAGCACTGATTTGATGAACTTTAGTACTCTGTGAGCCGTCTGCTGTAGATTTAGCTGCCTTAAGTCAATATCTTTAAAATCAAACCTTACAAAAACTCGCTAAATAATAAAAGCCTGATTTATTGTGTAAATAATTCCCTCTCCTACTAGTACAAGTCTGCCAACTAATGGAATTGAAAAGATTCTCCAAGCCAAGATATCATAGAATACCTTTTATTTTAGGGGCCCACGCTTTAGTTTGAATTGCGCATGCGTAGTAACAAATAGTCTGATCTTTAAATTCACATTGAAATCGAATAGTTACAATCAAAATTTTAATCCCAAAATAAAGTTTACTGCACACCCCACTAAAACATGTATATAAAAGATTAGAAATGATTCGATAACTTACCCGCCTAGATCACGGTCCTCCTGCCCATACAATCTCTTATAATGTATTTTCACCAAAATCAGTGACAACGAGTTTCTTGGCAACCAGCTGCAGGTATCGTATCTCAGCTTCTAGAGTAAGTGCAAACAAGGGATAAAGTTCGTTTTAAGTTCATTTCAAATGCTACAACATGGTGAAAATGGAATCTTAATTACTAATCCGTGTAATGAGCACTGCTTTGGTGAACTTTAGCACTCTGTGAGCCGTCTGCTGTAGATTTAGCTGCCTTAAGTCAATATCTTTAAAATCAAACCTCAAGAAACTCGCTAATTAATAAAAGCCTGATTTATTGTGTAAAAAATGCCCTCTCCTACTAGTACAAATCTGCAAACGTATGCAATTGAAAAGATTCTCCAAGCCAAGATATCATACAATAGCTTTTATTTTAGGCGCCCACGCTTTAGTTTCAATTGCGCATGCGTAGTTACAAACAGTCTAATGTATAAATTCTCATTAAACTCGAAATGTTACAATCAAAATTTTAATCCCAAAATAAACTTTACTGCACACCCCACTAAAACATGTATATAACAAATTAGAAATGATTCGATAACTTACCCACCACCTAGATGACGGTCCTCCTGCCCATACAATCTCTTATAATGTATTTTCACCAAAATCAGTGACAACGAGTTTCTTGGCAACCAGCTGCAGGTATCGTATCTCAGCTTCTAGAGTAAGTGCAAACAATGGATAAAGTTCGTTTTTAAGTTCATTTCAAATGCTACAACATGGTGAAAATGGAATGTTAATTACTAATCCGTGTAATGAGCACTGATTTGATGAACTTTAGTACTCTGTGAGCCGTCTGCTCTAGATTTAGCTGCCTTAATTCAATATCTTTAAAATCAAACCTCAAGAAACTCGCTAATTAATAAAAGCCTGATTTATTGTGTAAATAATTCCCTCTCCTACTAGTACAAATCTGCCAACTAATGGAATTGAAAAGATTCTCCAAGCCAAGATATCATAGAATACCTTTTATTTTAGGGGCCCACGCTTTAGTTTGAATTGCGCATGCGTAGTAACAAACAGTCTGATCTTTAAATTCACATTGAAATCGAATAGTTACAATCAAAATTTTAATCCCAAAATAAAGTTTACTGCACACCCCACTAAAACATGTATATAAAAGATTAGAAATGATTCGATAACTTACCCGCCTAGATCACGGTCCTCCTGCCCATACAATCTCTTATAATGTATTTTCACCAAAATCAGTGACAACGAGTTTCTTGGCAACCAGCTGCAGGTATCGTATCTCAGCTTTTAGAGTAAGTGCAAACAATGGATAAAGTTCGTTTTTAAGTTCATTTCAAATGCTACAACATGGTGAAAATGGAATCTTAATTACTAATCCGTGTAATGAGCACTGATTTGGAGAAGTTTAGTACTCTGTGAGCCGTCTGCTCTAGATTAAGCTGCCTTAAGTCAATACCTTTAAAGTCAAACCTCACTAAGATCGCAAATTACAAACGACCTGATTTATTGTGTAAAAAATGCCCTCTCCTACTAGTACAAATCTGCAAACTATTGGAATTTCAAAGTTTCCCCAAGCCTAGATATCACAGAATAACTTTTATTTTAGGGGCCGACACTTAAGTATGAATTACGCATGCGTAGATACAAACAGTCTGATCTTGACATTCTCATTGAAATCGAATCGTTACAATCAAAATTTTAATCCTTAAATAAACCTTACTGCACACCCCACTAAAACATGTATATAACAGATTAGAAATGATTCGATAACTTACCCTCCTAGATGACGGTCCTTGTTTCCATACAGTCTCTTATAATGTATTTTCACCAAAGTCAGTGACATCAAGTTTCTTGGCAACCAGCTGCAGGTATCGTATCTCAGCTTCTAGAGTAAGTGCAAACAAGGGATAAAGTTCGTTTTTAAGTTCATTTCAAATGCTACAACATTGTGAAAATGGAATGTTAATATCTAATCCGTGTAATGAGCACTGATTTGATGAACTTTAGTACTCTGTGAGCCGTCTGCTGTAGATTTAGCTGCCTTAAGTCAATATCTTTAAAATCAAACCTTACAAAAACTCGCTAAATAATAAAAGCCTGATTTATTGTGTAAATAATTCCCTCTCCTACTAGTACAAGTCTGCCAACTAATGGAATTGAAAAGATTCTCCAAGCCAAGATATCATAGAATACCTTTTATTTTAGGGGCCCACGCTTTAGTTTGAATTGCGCATGCGTAGTAACAAATAGTCTGATCTTTAAATTCACATTGAAATCGAATAGTTACAATCAAAATTTTAATCCCAAAATAAAGTTTACTGCACACCCCACTAAAACATGTATATAAAAGATTAGAAATGATTCGATAACTTACCCGCCTAGATCACGGTCCTCCTGCCCATACAATCTCTTATAATGTATTTTCACCAAAATCAGTGACAACGAGTTTCTTGGCAACCAGCTGCAGGTATCGTATCTCAGCTTCTAGAGTAAGTGCAAACAAGGGATAAAGTTCGTTTTAAGTTCATTTCAAATGCTACAACATGGTGAAAATGGAATGTTAATTACTAATCCGTGTAATGAGCACTGCTTTGGTGAACTTTAGTACTCTGTGAGCCGTCTGCTGTAGATTTAGCTGCCTTAAGTCAATATCTTTAAAATCAAACCTCAAGAAACTCGCTAATTAATAAAAGCCTGATTTATTGTGTAAAAAATGCCCTCTCCTACTAGTACAAATCTGCAAACGTATGCAATTGAAAAGATTCTCCAAGCCAAGATATCATACAATAGCTTTTATTTTAGGCGCCCACGCTTTAGTTTCAATTGCGCATGCGTAGTTACAAACAGTCTAATGTATAAATTCTCATTAAACTCGAAATGTTACAATCAAAATTTTAATCCCAAAATAAACTTTACTGCACACCCCACTAAAACATGTATATAACAAATTAGAAATGATTCGATAACTTACCCACCACCTAGATGACGGTCCTCCTGCCCATACAATCTCTTATAATGTATTTTCACCAAAATCAGTGACAACGAGTTTCTTGGCAACCAGCTGCAGGTATCGTATCTCAGCTTCTAGAGTAAGTGCAAACAATGGATAAAGTTCGTTTTTAAGTTCATTTCAAATGCTACAACATGGTGAAAATGGAATGTTAATTACTAATCCGTGTAATGAGCACTGATTTGATGAACTTTAGTACTCTGTGAGCCGTCTGCTCTAGATTTAGCTGGCTTAATTCAATATCTTTAAAATCAAACCTCAAGAAACTCGCTAATTAATAAAAGCCTGATTTATTGTGTAAATAATTCCCTCTCCTACTAGTACAAATCTGCCAACTAATGGAATTGAAAAGATTCTCCAAGCCAAGATATCATAGAATACCTTTTATTTTAGGGGCCCACGCTTTAGTTTGAATTGCGCATGCGTAGTAACAAACAGTCTGATCTTTAAATTCACATTGAAATCGAATAGTTACAATCAAAATTTTAATCCCAAAATAAAGTTTACTGCACACCCCACTAAAACATGTATATAAAAGATTAGAAATGATTCGATAACTTACCCGCCTAGATCACGGTCCTCCTGCCCATACAATCTCTTATAATGTATTTTCACCAAAATCAGTGACAACGAGTTTCTTGGCAACCAGCTGCAGGTATCGTATCTCAGCTTTTAGAGTAAGTGCAAACAAGGGATAAAGTTCGTTTTAAGTTCATTTCAAATGCTACAACATGGTGAAAATGGAATGTTAATTACTAATCCGTGTAATGAGCACTGCTTTGGTGAACTTTAGTACTCTGTGAGCCGTCTGCTGTAGATTTAGCTGCCTTAAGTCAATATCTTTAAAATCAAACCTCAAGAAACTCGCTAATTAATAAAAGCCTGATTTATTGTGTAAATAATTCCCTCTCCTACTAGTACAAATCTGCCAACTAATGGAATTGAAAAGATTCTCCAAGCCAAGATATCATAGAATACCTTTTATTTTAGGGGCCCACGCTTTAGTTTGAATTGCGCATGCGTAGTAACAAACAGTCTGATCTTTAAATTCACATTGAAATCGAATAGTTACAATCAAAATTTTAATCCCAAAATAAACTTTACTGCACACCCCACTAAAACATGTATATAAAAGATTAGAAATGATTCGATAACTTACCCCCCTAGTAGGGATAATTTACCGGTACTAGCCCAAAAATAAAAAAAATAAAATAAAAAATCAATTTTATTTTATTTTTTATTTTATTCAAGATTTCAGCAAAATAAAAAAAATAAAATAAAAAATCAATTTTATTTTATTCAAGATTTCAGCAAAATAAAAAAAATGTTAAAATAAAAAATCAATTTTATTTTATTCAAGATTTCTAGGACCAAAATAAAATAAAATAAAAATAAAAAATCAATTTTATTTTATTCAAGATTTCTGGGGGTCTTGCTCAAAATAAAATAAAATAAAAATAAAAAATCAATTTTATTTTATTCAAGATTTCTAGGACCAAAATAAAATAAAATAAAAATAAAAAATCAATTTTATTTTATTCAAGATTTCAGGGGGTCTTGCTCAAAATAAAATAAAATAAAAATAAAAAATCAATTTTATTTTATTCAAGATTTCTAGAGCCTAACCCAAAAATAAAATAAAATAAAAATAAAAAATCAATTTTATTTTATTCAAGATTTCAGGGGGTCTTGCTCAAAATAAAATAAAATAAAAATAAAAAATCAATTTTATTTTATTCAAGATTTATGGGGTCTTGCTCAAAATAAAATAAAAATAAAAAATCAATTTTATTTTATTCAAGATTTCTGGGGCCCGGCCTAAAATATAAAAAATGTAAAAATAAAAAATCAATTTTATTTTATTCAAGATTTCTGGGGGTATTGCTCAAAATAAAATAAAATAAAAATAAAAAATCAATTTTATTTTATTCAAGATTTCTGGGGGTATTACCCAAAATAAAATAAAATAAAAATAAAAAATCAATTTTATTTTATTCAGGATTTCTGGGGGTATTGCTCAAAATAAAATAAAATAAAAATAAAAAATCAATTTTATTTTGTTCAAGATTTTTGGAAAATAAAAAATTAATTATGGTTTAAAGAGAAAATATAAAATAAAATAAAGCAATGAAAAAATTAAATATTAAATATTTAAACAATAATAAGCTTAATATTTGTGATTTTATAGAAGAAATAAAAGAAAACTTATTAAAAAATTTAACAAAAAATAGGGAATATATAATTTATTATAATCAAAAAATTACTTTTTATTATCCAATAAATTTTGTTGTAGAATATTATAATAAAAATTATGTTTTTGAACATTATATTTACTTTGACGAAGAAACAAATTTTGGAGTTAGTGGTATTAACACTAATAAATTTGCGAAAAAAATTTTAAAAATAGCTAATTATGATTTTATTGAAAATGAATATGAATATGATTTTGATCCACATTATGGTATAATTATTGCAAACGGAATGGAAATTAGTCATTTTTATGAAAATGATGTTTATCTTGCTTATCATGATGATGAATGTAAAATTGATGTATTTGATAAAAATTTTATAATAAAAAAAATACATGTAAGTGTTGATTTAAGTGAATATAAGATTGAGCATAAAGAGTTATTTTACAAACCATTACATGATGAATTAATGACAGTAGCATGGCACCCATCTAGGTATTTAGATTGGTGTATTGATTTTGAAGAGTTAAGAGATTTGAAAGAAAGATGGGGTGAAGAAGATTGATAAAAAATTATGTTGTTATATAACTAAATATAATAGTTACATAACAAAAATTTATTTAAATCTTAAACTAAAAGTTACAGATTCTCCTTTTAGATAAAACCTTTTCCAATCAGAGTCTAAAATTGTTAAATCAAAGTGATTAATCAAGTTATCATATTTTTTAATTGGAATAGATGGATAATCTTTTGATGGGATGTTTGCTAGCAATTGGGATGGTTGTATTTTTACAATTTCATTTTTACCTTTATTCGTGTATGACATTCTATTATCAACTATGCTGCATAAAAGTCTCAAGGGTTCTTTTATAGTTATATCTATTTGATTTATTTTAAATAAAACCTCTGGCACCCCCAAGGAATTTTGCAAACCCCGGCTAAATTTAATGTTAAATTGTTTATTGTTGATTATGTAAGCAAAATTATCTCCGATAATCATTGTTATATTTTTACCCTTTTCGTTGAGCTCAATTAATATTTTTATATCATTTATGGAATATATTCCTGGATTAAATATTACTAAAGGCTTATCTTGTTCATCAGTTATTTTTTCTTGATTCCTTAAAGTTATTAGTCTTTTTTTTGTTTTAATATTACAATCCAGGAGTTGTATCTCTTTAATATTTTTGAGTGGAGGGTCTAAATAAACCCTAGTTTCTGCAGTATACATTGTAATACTAAGCATTTTTCATTTATAGGATATATGTTTAGATTAATTTTTATCGAAATAAAAACCAAGATAATAATCCTCCAGCAAATATTAAAACAATAAGAGTATTTTGATGTTCTATATTACTAACTTCATCTATTTTGTCTGATTCATCGTTATTGTTTAATTTAGGTTTCCTTGGTTGAGGATTGGTATTTAATAAAACTTTTGATGTTCCTAAACTATGAGTTATTCCAACATTTTTTGTTCCAACATTTATTGAATTATTTACCCCAAATTTCATATCTTTTGTTGCTATTTTCAGATTATTATTATATCCAATAACGCTTTCTGTATTTATAATTAAATTGCTTGGCATCAACAAAACATTAGGGGCTATAGCTAAATCAAGCCGTACTTTTGATTCTTGAACTGCCATTTGATATCTTTGATTTGAATTTGCGATATCATTTTCAATCAAAGAGCTTTCAAATAAATCTATAAATTCTTGCTGGGTTTCAAATGCTCTTCCCCCATTACCAATAATTGAATTCCTAGTATTAACTTGGGCCCCTAAAACACAATAAACAAAAGCTTCAACCGATCTATTTATTCTCCCTAATCCAGCATTTGTTAATCCATATCCAGATTCTGGTATAAACCACGCATATTGAAAATCAACAAAATAATCATTTCGAAGCATAGATATTAAATTCCCATCTATTTTTTTACCGCCATCATCGGAAAATCTATTTGCGCTGCTTGGCCATATATTAGCTTCTGTATCATAACCTCTCACAATTCTGACATCTTGATTTCCACCACCTATCGCTTGCCCACTAGCGCTTCCGGGAACGCTTCCGGGAGGAACGTATCCTTTTCCATAATCAATGAATACATCTCCTACACCGTGGTTTGCACCCCCTTTCCATCTAAAATCAGCCAAAGGTTTATTTAATCCTTTATAATCTTGATTATTGCTTAAACCAAATTCTGCGCATAAACGATTATAAGCATTTTTGTTGTATGGATTATTTTTTAAAGAAAAAGTTTGTTCACCCGGTAATGGTACAGATAATTCATATAACATTCTTCTTATTGTAAAGTAAATGTGAAATATAAAAAAACTTCTAATAACTTTTGGGTAATTTAAACTATCATTTAAACTTACACCGCATCCAGATGTTGCACACCAAACTGCCATGTTTAACTGTTGTGGCCAGTGATTAATATTTGGTTTATTCAACCAAGCTCTAGCTTCTTTTCCGCTAGTAAGTCCTACAGTCTGATTTTTAAATACATTTTTCATGGGAGAAGTGAAGCTGTCTTTATCTGAAACATATATATCTAAAATAGTTAACATTTTTGTTACATTTTTTGCAGATTCATCGAATTTAATACCAGGTATTGGGTATGTGTTTTTTGTAGATGATAAACTTTCTGGAAACGACCCTAAATCTTTCCATAATAATGTTTTCAAATTAGTGGGAAGATCATCAGTCCATGTTTTTCCAGAAGGATCATCATAAGACATAATTGTTGTACCATTAACTTTCCATTTAATATATCCACCATACGAATCATTCACAAATGTAAATTTATTGAGGTTCGCGTTTGGGTAACGATTTTTGAAATCATTCAATAACATCTTATTCTTTGTGTTTCAAATAATGTGATCTTTAGACCTTTTAAGAATAAGATGTAAATTCAATTAACCTCTCTTTTAATACCAGCAAAACAATTACAACCAACATCAGTTCTCTCATATGAAATTTTTAATGTCCGGTAAGTTCTTTTAATAGATTTTCGCGCACTTCTCTCCTTATCACAGACATATCCAAGTTTTTTTCTGTTTTCCTAAATTTTTGTCGTATTTCTTGTTTTAGTTTTTGAAACTTTTCCAATTCTGCTAAAATTATAGAAAATTCTTGATCGGATATAACATTATCTTTCAAAGCTTTTGAAACTAAATCGTTAATTGTGTTTAATTTTGATTTTGCAATTGCAGCGGTTTGTTCGTGTTTACTAACTTTACCAGAAAGTCTTTTAGAAGCAATACCAAATCCAACCGACAACCCACCAAAAAAACCACCAACAACTCCCAAATGCACACCAACAATAGCACCAAAACCTGTGAGAGAAGTTCCTAAACCGCTTGCTGATAGGATAACTGAAATCAAACCACCAGAAACACTTATTTTTGTACATATTCCTCTAGCCCTATTATATTTTTTCCTTACTTCTTCATAATGTTTAATTTCTTTCTCAAGATTTTGTAATACTTCGCTTGATTTTTGTAATCTGAAATTAATAGGATCTGGATTATTGGGTAATACAGGGTAAATTCTATTGTATTCATCCATATTGTATTTTACTACTCAACATGATATCTTTAGACCTTCTTTTTTATACTTTCCACAAAATATAAAACAACAGCCATTATTAAAAGCCATGCATTCTTTCCTAAAAAGCTAATAACTTGACCTGCAGTTTTAAATAAAAAGCTAACTATTGAACCAATCATTCCTGGTAATATTTCACCCAGTTTTTTACCTATAGTTTTTAATCCATTTCCCAAACCTTTACCTAATGTTGATAACCCTTTGGAAAGATTAGAAATTATAACCCCAATTACTAAACCAACAGCGCTTAAAACTGCAAATACTGTAAATCCATGTTTTTTGAAGATATCCTTAATTCGTTCTCGTAACGACATTCTTTCCAAGATTTTCTCACTCTCACGCTCTCGTTTGGCAATTTCATCATTACGGTCATCAAATTCTTCATCTAAAGTTTCTATTCTGGCTGTTTCCTCCACCGTTTTCAAGGGCTTTTCCTTAATGAATTTTCTCTCCTCCCTATTTTTGTTTTGTAATTCTTTCATCTTTTTAATCTCGAGATTATTTTTTTCCACAATTTCTTCTGCCCTAGGCCCCAAAGCATTTTTTAATTTCCCATCAGGAAGTTTAGCTCCTGTTTTAAAATTTCTAAATTCTCCATCTCTAAGAACATATTCAGCCGCATTACTTCTACCTGGTAGTTTAATGGTTGGCAATTTTATTCCTTGCCCTATATCTTTGAGATATGTTAAAAATTCTTTAAATTTTGGGTTTGGATTCCACACTTTTATTTCATCTTTTGCTTGTTCTTTTTCTTTCATCTTTTTTAAAAGGGGTTGATTTTCATTAATACCACCAAATGGAGTTTCTTCTTCCTCCTCCCCATCATCATAATCAGGATTTTCATAAGCTGTGGATGTTTTTGTGGGCGTCATATAAAGTGTTTCATCATTATCTCTATTATCATCATCTTTTGTTTCATTTAGTTTAGTTGGATCTAATTTATCTAGTTCAATACCACCTTCTGCCATGATTTTTTTACTAATCAGTAATAAATCTTTAGACCCCCTAGAGTTGAAAAATAAAAGTAAATTTTGATTTAAGTATTTAAAAAAAATATAAAAATAAAATGATGAACGAAACTACACAATTAATAGATGTTAATAGTTATATTCCTAGAGTAAGCATGATTTTTTCTAAACCAATTGTTGGTGAAATTCCTGGAACAAAACCAAAGGTTGAATTCAAAAGAATTAAAATTTTTACAAAAAATGATGATGGAACAGAAGGTGAACTTGTTATTCCAACCGGTAATTTATATTCTTTTGGTGTTTCTACAAACACAAACCAACAAACAGGTGCAATTTCAGGATATGTGTTTCCATTATGTTTATGGAGTGGAAGCAGTCCAACACCCGAAGAAGAAAAATGGATTGATTTATTCAATGATATAGTTGACAATTGCATTGATCATTTGCTTATTAATAGAGAAAAAATTGGTAAATTTGAGTTGGAAAGAAATGAGCTTGAAAAACAAAAAGGAGGTTTAAATCCTCTATATTGGAAGATGGAAAAATCTTCAATGACTAGAGTTCCAGATAGAGGCCCAACTTTATATGCAAAATTAATTTGGGATAAAAAACAAGACCAAATTTTAACCAAGTTTTATAACTATAAAAATGATAAGTTAATTGATCCATTAAAATTATTAAATAAAGGTTGTCGAGTTGAAGAAGGTGTAATAAAAATTGAATCAATATTTATTGGTGGTTCTTGTATTGCACTTCAAGTAAAACTTTATGAAGCAGTTATAGAACCAAACAAAGAAATGAAAAGATTAACCAAATTTAGAAACTTAACTATTTCAGATAGTAAATCTGCTGCTGAAGAAATGGATGAAGATTCTGATGTTGAGAGTCTCATGTAAACCAAAATAAATATACTTATGTTATATAACCAAATTACTGGTTACATAACAAATAATAATTTAAAATATTTTACTGACTGCGTAACCTAAACCTAACATTCCAACTCCAACATATACCATTTCTCCTGTTTTTTGTTCATCGCTTGGTTTGTAATAATCAGAGAATTTTGGCTCTTGCATTTGGGCATACAATTCAAAAGCCTGATTTGTAGTCGAAATATTTTTTGATGCTTGATATTTTTCATCTTTTTTCTTCATTTTCCAATCAATCATTTTTTGTCTTTTTTCCTGATATTCTGCGTAATCTTTTTGGTATTTTTCTAATGCTTTATCGTGTCGTATTTTTTCTGCATCCACATTATGTCCCGAAAGACTTTTTGCAAGATAATTTCCACCAACAAATGCTGTTGCATTCAATATAGCCCCACCAATCATCATCGCTATTGCTGCCATTTTATTTTGGTAAAATCTTTTGATCCTCTAAATAAGTTTTTAGATACATACTTCCGGATAATACAGCCACCCATTTTGCATAATTCGCAATATTTGAGGATGGGTCATTCAAAAATGATTCTTTCATTACCTTTTTGGCCACATATCCAACCCCTGCCCCTAATCCAATAAGTACCGCTGAATCAGTTACAGTTTTCACAAGTTTGTTTTCGCTTGACATTTTTTACTACATCATTAAGAAACTTTTAAATAACTTTATGTAGTAAAAAATAATTTATAATTATTCCATTCCTAAAGATTTTGGGGCTACAGAAAATGGTATCTTTTTTGGTTGTGGTAATTGGGGAACTTGTGATAAATCAGGTATCCTATTAGAATATTCAACCCTAGCTTTTTCCTTATATCTCATAAAAAGATCAAATGCTGTAAAACCTAATCCAACAACAGATAAAACAGTAGTAAAAGATAACTCTGGTAGCCATGATTTCGCTTCACTATATGTATTTTCATTTTGCTCTTCTTCGCGTTTCTTCTCCCTAGTCAATGCTTCTTTTGCTTTTTTATTATATTCTGCTAATTTCTTACCGGCCGCTACTTTTTTAGGATCTTTCTCCCTCTTTTTAGTATCTTTATTTTCGAGTGTGGGATCTGCTGTAATTTGCTCATCAGACATTGTTATTTAGATGCTGTAAATAAGTTTTTAGATCTGTTTAATATACTGTATCAACACCTTCAGTAGATTGCTTAGTTTCCTGATCAGTTGTGTTGGAATTTACAGAAAATTGTTGATTTTTGTTGAATTTAACGTGCTTAACAACCTGGAATAATCCGCTAGCAAGTGCTACCAATCTTCCACCTTTTAATGCTAATAGTCCAACAATGTTTGTTAGTTCGCGATTAACTAAATCATCATTCTTCAAATCCATACAAAGAGCATCAATATCATCCAAAGGAATAAATAAAGAAATTATTTTAGAAATTAATTGAAGGGATGAATCCACCGCTCCACCACTAATTTTCTTACCCATTACCGCTTGATAACGATTAAAATATTTTTCTACATCTTTTTCCGATAATTTTTTTACATCACCCAGACTCATATCAACCCCTAAATATTCCTTTGTGGTTCCGAGCACTGCGAGAATTGCAAGTGATTCTTGTTTTATTTCAAGTTCATCATTATCTTTTTCCTTCAGCTGTTCTTCAATATAATCTTCAACGTTTGTCATCTTTGTTAAATCACCTCGGGAATCTCTAAATAGCAATTAAATGGGTATCGCAAAGATAAACAAAGTCTAGAATATTTTTCGGTTTTCAGGAGTTGAACAAACTTTTTACCTAATTCATAATCCAAATCACCACCATAATCTTCGAAAAACATTTTCATGCCTTTCTGCGACGGATTATGGAAAGTAACAACGCAAGCCACATTTTCCCGGAATGGTTTTGCTATTGATGTTAATTGTTGAGTTAGAACCCACATTGATAATCCATGATGCCTTCCGGAGAATGCTAAATCTATAAATTTATTCGATCTTTTCTTCAGATCGGAGGATACAGCGCAATCATCTAGAATTATTAATGTATTTGTACCGGAGAATAAAGTTTGGCAATCATTTAACAATTCATTAATCTCATCTACATTACTTGTATCGGGTGATAATACAAAGAATCTCTTATCCCCACGAGCGAAATTATGATATGTTTTATTTTTAGAAAAAGTTGGGCAAATTAAAACAATATATTCAAAAACTTTTCGGAAAGGACCACGTAGCTGTTCAATTAAGTACTTTGTTTTTCCACAATTTGTTGGTCCAGTTATAATACAATGGAATGGTATTTTATCTCGTAAATCTTCCATATTTTTGTATCATAACATTATGTTTTTAGATTCTTCCCTTCGGTCAGTACTTAATTGATCTCAAACTTGAATTCATTATTTCCATCATTGCATCGGCTACAACAAACATATGACAAGTTATTACTACTGAGCTTGATGATCCACTTTTTTTCCTTTTAATTTCTATTTTTACTCCATCATGCGTATTATTTAGAGCTAGTCCGCCGCCATGAATATCATTATCAGGGTGAGTTCTTGTATCAACCCAAAGAGCAAACTTATTTGTATAAAAATCCCCTTCTTTTAAATTATACTCTACTATTTTGGGGAATCGTTTTTTCACAGATTCCCAAAGATCTGATATAATCATACCTTTAGAGTATATTCTATTTGGTACACCATCAACATCAATATTAACAGAAGTTATTCCTGGATAGAAAAAATTTTCAGAATCTCTTGCACCGCCGACATATGGAGCAATAAACAAAAATAATATTCCACTCATTGATCTTCTAGGTAAATTAACATGTTGATTAATAACTTCATCAGCTCCAGTTAAAAATGTAAAAGTTTTGTGTAAAGTAACATTTTCATAAAAGAATCCTTTACCAATTTGATAAGTTGATTGAGCTTCTCTAGCTAAGTATTCGCTTGAAATTGATGAATATTCTAACTCTAAGTTTTTTATTGAGTATTTTGGTGTTTTAGTTGTATCAGAATAAACAACAATATCATAAACTTGGGCTAATGTAATCTCAAATATTAAATGATTTTCTAATGCTTTTGGATAAAAAACTCCATGATCGTTTAAAATTGGGTGATTTATTGGTATTCTATACTTTGATCCGTGAACATTAGCGAGAGAAACTTCTTTTACTTCTTGTGTTTTTGCATCACCAGATTTTGTTCTAAGTTTTCTAATATTAAGAGAAGAAATACCTTGTTTTAATCTATCTTCTCGATCTTCTTTGGTTAAAAATAAATCACGATATGTTTGAAATAGATCATATCTTTGAGTATCTTGCAGTGTTTCTCCTCCAAAAAGAACTTTTAATCTGGTTACAAGATTAGCCGACAAATTATTAACAACAGTATTATTTGCATGACCCTCGACATCTAAATCAAACAAAAGAGATACACTTCCAGGTACAATCACCAAATTCTCAGAAAGTTTTGGAATATTTATATATAATGTTTCTCCGGGGCTGGCTGATGATGGATTTAGAGTAATTCTATTTAATGTTGATTCTGCTTTCAAACCAAATGGTTCTTTTGGAATTCTGTTTGGATTAATTTTTTCAGACGTCATAATTGATTTATAAGATACTTTGGCTAACCTTTAAACCCCTTTGTCTTTAATTTTTCGATATGTTTTAATAAATCTTCTCTCGCCTCGGGAATTAAAATCATAATATTAAAAATTTTATCGCCATCTTCCATATATATAATTTTTTTTCTAATAATTTTTTTCATAAGATAAATTTGATATTCGCTAAATTTTATTTTTTCTTCCTCCACCATTTTAATTTATAAAATACTTTGTTAATTTTTAAATGATGTCAAAAATATATTATTCGGCTGGGGGGTATTGGAAAGGATATTCTGCAATCCCTAAATTAGCTGAGAAAGCGAAAGTAAGTGAAAATGAGGCAAAACAATGGTTGCAGAAACAGGCAATATGGCAAATCTATCTTCCAGATCCAAAGTATATACCTAGACCACACTGGACGGTGGATAAACCAAATCAGATTCACCAAGCAGATTTATTATTTTTACCGCATGATAGAGTTGGAAGAAAAACATATAAATATGCGTTAGTTGTGGTTGATATCGCCTCGAGATATAAAGATGCTGAGCCATTAACCTCAAAAGAAAGTCGAGAGATATCAGAAGCTTTTAAAAAAATATATTCTAGAAGAATGAAATACCCTAAAACATTAATGGTTGATCCTGGAAAAGAATTTATGGGTGAGGTTAGTAAACTCATGAATTACCATAATGTGGGGATACAAAGAAGTGAAGCTGGTAATCATAGAGCTCAAGCATTTGTGGAAAATGCAAACAGAATATTGGGTGAAAGATTATTTAGCCATCAATATGCGCAGGAAATGATTAATGATGAGCGATCTAGAGTATGGGTGAAAAGATTACCAACTATTCTAAAAACTTTGAATAATACAAAAACAAGAATAACCGGTAAAGAGCCTGATGAGGCTATAAAAATGAAAGAAGTAAATATTGAACCTAAAAATTACCAACGCGAGGTGGGGCTTGATGAGGTTAGATTACCTCCTGGTGTTAAAGTTAGATATTTATTATCCGCGGGCGAACTTGAAGGTGGTGAAAAAAGGCGGGCTACTGATCCTATTTGGAGTATTAAAGTTTATGATATTACACGCAGCGTTGTTTCGCCTAATCAGCCCGTTTTATATTATTTATTGGATGGTCCAAGACGTGGTTTTGTAAGGGAAGAACTTCAAGTTATACCTTATGATACTAAGTTACCGCCAGATTCTGTTTTACAACGATAATGCCCGTGGGCAAAAGTATTTATTCCATCTTCGCAAATTATTCTTTTGTCATCATCGTAAGAAAGTGCAACTTTGTTAACAGTTTCGGTATAAACATCATGCAAACGACTTCTAAATACATTCATCTTTCTCATTTGTGTCTGTTTATTGAATAAGCAATTTTTGTAATCATTAAAGCTTATTGTCTTTTTTACTACTGATGTTTTTACCCCTTTGTCCTTTTTTATCTCTTCACCTCCATCAATCCTATATGAGTAAAGCTTGGCTCTTAGACCAACAAATTCCGATATCGGTTTTCCCCCTGCCTCATCTTTGAACATATTAATAACTTTTTTATTTATACCCGTCTTAATACCTGATTGGTGTTTTTCAGGAAAATTGGAAGTATCAAACCTTTCCACCACATCTGGGGTAATATCCTTGTAAAAATCTTCCGTTTCTATCAAATATGCGAGACTATCAGTATCTGTAAAAAGCAATTTAGCCTTTTCGTTATATTTAGGTTTGATATAATTATAATGAAAGTTATACATTATTGTTTTACTTAAATCTAAAATGGCCATGCCTAAATAAACAGGTTTATTGTATACTAACTTTGTTTTCTTCATGTGGATGGCCACAAGATTTTCACAAAAGATAGTGCGGTGTTTATAGTTGGGTTTTGATATTAATTTTTTTGCATCTTTTTGATTTGTAACTAATTTAATGTCAACCCTATTTCTAATGTTTTCCATTGTTTTACCAAATACAGAGTTATTCATTAACTTGAAGAAATCTTTTTCAAAATCATTCTTTGCTTTTGATCTTAGATCAGTATTCAGGGCAATATATGGTTTTAACCAAGCCGACTCTTTGAATGTAATACCTCTATGAATTTTTGTTATTTTTAATCCCAAACTTTCATAAAGTTTTAGTGTTTCATGATGAACAACATACTTTACCTTATTGTTCAGGTTTGGGATTAATTTCTCCACCTTATTAACTTCAACCCTCTCTGGGGCTAGAGGATAATCATTATGTAAATCATGCAGGTTGGGGGGATATTCCAAATCAACCTCCAATAAGCAAGGAATATTTTTCCAGTCTCTAAGATCTTTTTTGTTCATCCATTTAAAACCATGAGTAGGTAATGGATTACTCATTCCTCCTCCATATAAATTATTAGCGTCAAGATATTGTATAAACATTTTGGTTAGGTTGGGATCATATTCTTTCATGTATGGGTTGTTTGCTTTACCATATCTAGTAGAAATCATAGAGACTCCGCCCCGAATACCTTTCTCAATCATAAGCAACATGTTGATGTCAGTTAGCAACTCCAAATTAACTTTTGTTAACTTTAATGCTGCGTCCCAAGCTAGCCCGGGTGCTGTATAATAGTGAGCAGGATCTAATCCATAGTTTTTAATACAAACATCTCTAAAATTCTCGAATACATCAGCTAAAAGTAATACATCTGAATTAAGATAAAGATCATGATAATCCCTCATAGTTTCCATATTGAAAGTTTCCCAAATATTTTGTGCATGTTTATAATCATTATCTGATATATTTTCATCGTTTAGTATTGAATAGAATGCATCCTTTGGTGGAAGTTGGGTTGCGTCGAGTTTATCTAAACCATCAAACCAATCATAAGGGAATACGCCCTTTCTCAACAATGCTTTTAATTCTTCATCTTCATAGAAAATATTTAAGTTTTTGAAAGATTCTTTTGGTAGATTATTTACTAATTTTTCTAGACTTGTTTGCATAAATTTAAATGAATCTATGAATCTAATATCCCGCTTCACCTCAACCAGCTTGTCTTCTTTATCTTTAAATGTATCAACCACAATCTGTTTTGTGAAAGAAATATACTTTTCCTCATTATTAGGTATACAATTTATTTTACCTTTTGTCTTACCAAGATTCTTGATAAAAAGATGGGCATCATATCCAGATAGGTTGTGAAATATTACTGGAAAGAACTTTGGAATCTTGTAATTTAAGTTGCATTCGTTATGGGCCGCTCCTCTATACTTTCCTGTAAAATGACAGTGATCCAAAACCTTATCTTCTCCTAATTTTTCTTCACATATATGACAGTGAGTAGCATTTTCATATTCTTTTTTATCTATTTCTGACATATTCTCCACTTTTTTGTGGTATTTTGTATTATTGTAAATTTTCTTAATATCCTGCTCTAAATTATCTATAAATATTTGCGGAATATCATCATCGGCGGATTCGGCTGTGTATTGAACAAGCTCGGGCGGAAATAATTTATCATCAAAAGACTTTATGAGATAACTAAATCCTGATGGTTTATGTTTCTGGTATTGATTAGTAAAACTCTCACTTTCATTTGGTGAGCAGGTATGTATTTTCTCTGTAAAACTCTCAAAGTCTCCATATACAACAAATGGTACCCACATTTTTCGATTATAATTATTAAAATTAATATACATTGGATTGCCATCTTCATCTTTTGGCATATTAATCTTAACTTCTTCATTTTTAGCGCAATATTCAAGATGTTTTTCCAGTGATTTTTCTGTTGGAAATGAATTGTAGCATCTGCGACAAAATTCGCGTTTATGTTGATTATTATTTATTTGCGATGAAGCAAGTCTGCTAAAATTCTTTATCCAACAATAGTGATTATTTCCTTCTTCATTCGTTATTAGAAGTAATTCAATCAAATAACCGCTTTGTTTCTTGCTTATTCTAAGAGGATATACTTCTTGGCTATCTTTATTAAATCCATGTACATTAATTGTATAATAGGGATTTTGTTTTTCAAACTTATCAATATCATTCAATTTAACTGGGAACTCTATTCCTTTGAAGTTAAAATTCTTTGAGTTCTCTATCATTTGTTTATCTAGTCTTTGTGGATTTTTCTTTTTTGGAAACGCAGCAGAAGTTATTGCCCACTTGAAACATTCATGATCATTCAGATTTTTAACGTTTATAATTGCTTTCTTTAATTCCAATATTAATGGTAGTGAAATATATGAACTGCCAGAAATAGGCTCATAAGGATCTATATTGATATCAAAGTATTCCACCTGATCAAATCGCCATCCAGAACCACGATTTTGATACTCTTCAATCAATTCAAGTAAGTAATTTGTCATTGTATCGTATAGTTCAGAAAAATCAGTTGCTTCTGTTATTATTTCCACATTTTTTGAATGAAAGTACCCCAAACATTCATCAATATCATCATCATCATCATCATCAGGAACCCCTTTTATGAATTTACAGGTAAAGATAAACTTTATTTTGATGGGCTTCTTTTGCTTATTAATAAGATCTAAAACTTTTGGTTTTATTTTATTAATAAATGTATTTGGGCCATACCCTTTTTGCCCATCTATACGATGTGTTTTCAGATACCCCCTCAATGCTGTTTGATTTTGTTTTGGGGTTAATCGGTTGCTCCTTTCATTCAATTCATCTCTCTCACTCTCAGACATATTTACCTGTCTTTTTGGTTTTGTTGGTTTGTTATTAGCAAGTTCGGAGATGTTTTTATTGATTAGATTTGTAAGTGATTCCTCATTCTTTATCTTGAATATGTGATTAACCTTTTTCTTCAAACCATCAAATCTTTTATTTACAGTCTTTTTGATAGGCTCGGGGATATAAGATAGTATCCAATCTTCTAACTTGTTAATCTCTTTATTTATCGGTTTGTAAACTTTTCTTGCTGGTTGGGAAATAGGTTTAGAAGGTTTTAGAATGGGAATATTAATTTCAGGTATTGGTTCATCCATAATTAATCTTCGCGGTTTGTTTGTGATATTATCAAAAGCTTCAGCAATTTCTGGAATTTTGCGTAAAATTTTAGTAATTTCTTTTTCAGGTAATTTTTTACCTTTTTCTTCAATAATTTTTAGTTGTTTTACTATTAGTCTTTCTAAACTTTTGCCATTTTCGTTTATGGCTTTTTTTATAAGTTCTAAAAGATTTTTACTCTTTAATTGGTGTCCCATATTTATTATTAATTCTGGCACAATTCTTTAAACTATAATTAAATTATTATTTTTTATTTTTTTACATTCCTTACAAGAATATTTTTGTTTGCCATGTTCACATATTTGCGAACCACCGCATTCTTTGCATTGATGTTTTTGTTTATTGTGTTCGCATATTCGCGACCCGCCGCATTCTTTACACTGATATTTATATTTACCATGTTCGCATATTTGTGACCCACCGCATTCTTTACAATGATGCTTATTTTTATTGTGTATGCATATTTGCGACCCGCCGCATTCTTTACAAAAATATCTACAAATTCCATGAATACAAACATAATTATAATTAATGTTAACTTTTTGTTTTATCTCATCATCCGCAAATTTTCCTATCTCTTCAATCAATTCTGCTTTATTCATTCCATATAATCTTTTAATTTTAAACTCTGCGGCAATTTTTTTCAATTGCGGTAAATATAATTTTTGCAATTTTTGTTCCATAATTAATTTAATGGAGCAACACCATTTCTTTAAATCATAATTTAATTTTTTTTATTTTCCTGAAATCTTGAATAAAATAAAATTGATTTTTTTATTTTTATTTTATTTTTGGGTTGGGCCCCAGAAATCTTGAATAAAATAAAATTGATTTTTTATTTTTATTTTATTTTCCAGAAATCTTGAATAAAATAAAATTGATTTTTTATTTTTACATTTTTTTTTTATTTTCCAAAAATCTTGAATAAAATAAAATTGATTTTTTATTTTTATTTTATTTTATTTTGAGCAAGACCCCCTGAAATCTTGAATAAAATAAAATTGATTTTTTATTTTTATTTTATTTTATTTTTGGGTTAGGCTCTAGAAATCTTGAATAAAATAAAATTGATTTTTTATTTTTATTTTATTTTATTTTGAGCAAGACCCCCTGAAATCTTGAATAAAATAAAATTGATTTTTTATTTTTATTTTATTTTATTTTGGTCCTAGAAATCTTGAATAAAATAAAATTGATTTTTTATTTTTATTTTATTTTATTTTGAGCAAGACCCCCAGAAATCTTGAATAAAATAAAATTGATTTTTTATTTTTATTTTATTTTATTTTGGTCCTAGAAATCTTGAATAAAATAAAATTGATTTTTTATTTTAACATTTTTTTTATTTTGCTGAAATCTTGAATAAAATAAAATTGATTTTTTATTTTATTTTTTTTATTTTGCTGAAATCTTGAATAAAATAAAAAATAAAATAAAATTGATTTTTTATTTTATTTTTTTTATTTTTGGGCTAGTACCGGTAAATTATCCCTACTCCCCTAGATCACGGTCCCCCTGCCCATACAATCTCTTATAATGTATTTTCACCAAAATCAGTGACAACGAGTTTCTTGGCAACCAGCTGCAGGTATCGTATCTCAGCTTTTAGAGTAAGTGCAAACAATGGATAAAGTTCGTTTTTAAGTTCATTTCAAATGCTACAACATGGTGAAAATGGAATCTTAATTACTAATCCGTGTAATGAGCACTGATTTGGAGAAGTTTAGTACTCTGTGAGCCGTCTGCTCTAGATTAAGCTGCCTTAAGTCAATACCTTTAAAGTCAAACCTCACTAAGATCGCAAATTACAAACGACCTGATTTATTGTGTAAAAAATGCCCTCTCCTACTCGTACAAATCTGCAAACTATTGGAATTTCAAAGTTTCCCCAAGCCAAGATATCACAGAATAACTTTTATTTTAGGGGCCCGCACTTAAGTATGAATTACGCATGCGTAGATACAAACAGTCTGATCTTGACATTCTCATTGAAATCGAATCGTTACAATCAAAATTTTAATCCTTAAATAAACCTTACTGCACACCCCACTAAAACATGTATATAACAGATTAGAAATGATTCGATAACTTACCCTCCTAGATGACGGTCCTTGTTTCCATACAGTCTCTTATAATGTATTTTCACCAAAGTCAGTGACATCAAGTTTCTTGGCAACCAGCTGCAGGTATCGTATCTCAGCTTCTAGAGTAAGTGCAAACAAGGGATAAAGTTCGTTTTTAAGTTCATTTCAAATGCTACAACATTGTGAAAATGGAATGTTAATATCTAATCCGTGTAATGAGCACTGATTTGATGAACTTTAGTACTCTGTGAGCCGTCTGCTGTAGATTTAGCTGCCTTAAGTCAATATCTTTAAAATCAAACCTTACAAAAACTCGCTAAATAATAAAAGCCTGATTTATTGTGTAAATAATTCCCTCTCCTACTAGTACAAGTCTGCCAACTAATGGAATTGAAAAGATTCTCCAAGCCAAGATATCATAGAATACCTTTTATTTTAGGGGCCCACGCTTTAGTTTGAATTGCGCATGCGTAGTAACAAATAGTCTGATCTTTAAATTCACATTGAAATCGAATAGTTACAATCAAAATTTTAATCCCAAAATAAAGTTTACTGCACACCCCACTAAAACATGTATATAAAAGATTAGAAATGATTCGATAACTTACCCGCCTAGATCACGGTCCTCCTGCCCATACAATCTCTTATAATGTATTTTCACCAAAATCAGTGACAACGAGTTTCTTGGCAACCAGCTGCAGGTATCGTATCTCAGCTTCTAGAGTAAGTGCAAACAATGGATAAAGTTCGTTTTTAAGTTCATTTCAAATGCTACAACATGGTGAAAATGGAATCTTAATTACTAATCCGTGTAATGAGCACTGATTTGATGAACTTTAGTACTCTGTGAGCCGTCTGCTCTAGATTTAGCTGCCTTAATTCAATATCTTTAAAATCAAACCTCAAGAAACTCGCTAATTAATAAAAGCCTGATTTATTGTGTAAATAATTCCCTCTCCTACTAGTACAAATCTGCCAACTAATGGAATTGAAAAGATTCTCCAAGCCAAGATATCATAGAATACCTTTTATTTTAGGGGCCCACGCTATAGTTTGAATTGCGCATGCGTAGTAACAAACAGTCTGATCTTTAAATTCACATTGAAATCGAATAGTTACAATCAAAATTTTAATCCCAAAATAAAGTTTACTGCACACCCCACTAAAACATGTATATAAAAGATTAGAAATGATTCGATAACTTACCCGCCTAGATCACGGTCCTCCTGCCCATACAATCTCTTATAATGTATTTTCACCAAAATCAGTGACAACGAGTTTCTTGGCAACCAGCTGCAGGTATCGTATCTCAGCTTCTAGAGTAAGTGCAAACAAGGGATAAAGTTCGTTTTAAGTTCATTTCAAATGCTACAACATGGTGAAAATGGAATCTTAATTACTAATCCGTGTAATGAGCACTGCTTTGGTGAACTTTAGTACTCTGTGAGCCGTCTGCTGTAGATTTAGCTGCCTTAAGTCAATATCTTTAAAATCAAACCTCAAGAAACTCGCTAATTAATAAAAGCCTGATTTATTGTGTAAAAAATGCCCTCTCCTACTAGTACAAATCTGCAAACGTATGCAATTGAAAAGATTCTCCAAGCCAAGATATCATACAATAGCTTTTATTTTAGGCGCCCACGCTTTAGTTTCAATTGCGCATGCGTAGTTACAAACAGTCTAATGTATAAATTCTCATTAAACTCGAAATGTTACAATCAAAATTTTAATCCCAAAATAAACTTTACTGCACACCCCACTAAAACATGTATATAACAAATTAGAAATGATTCGATAACTTACCCACAACCTAGATGACGGTCCTCCTGCCCATACAATCTCTTATAATGTATTTTCACCAAAATCAGTGACAACGAGTTTCTTGGCAACCAGCTGCAGGTATCGTATCTCAGCTTCTAGAGTAAGTGCAAACAATGGATAAAGTTCGTTTTTAAGTTCATTTCAAATGCTACAACATGGTGAAAATGGAATGTTAATTACTAATCCGTGTAATGAGCACTGATTTGATGAACTTTAGTACTCTGTGAGCCGTCTGCTCTAGATTTAGCTGCCTTAATTCAATATCTTTAAAATCAAACCTCAAGAAACTCGCTAATTAATAAAAGCCTGATTTATTGTGTAAATAATTCCCTCTCCTACTAGTACAAATCTGCCAACTAATGGAATTGAAAAGATTCTCCAAGCCAAGATATCATAGAATACCTTTTATTTTAGGGGCCCACGCTTTAGTTTGAATTGCGCATGCGTAGTAACAAACAGTCTGATCTTTAAATTCACATTGAAATCGAATAGTTACAATCAAAATTTTAATCCCAAAATAAAGTTTACTGCACACCCCACTAAAACATGTATATAAAAGATTAGAAATGATTCGATAACTTACCCCCCTTGATCACGGTCCCCCTGCCCATACAATCTCTTATAATGTATTTTCACCAAAATCAGTGACAACGAGTTTCTTGGCAACCAGCTGCAGGTATCGTATCTCAGCTTTTAGAGTAAGTGCAAACAATGGATAAAGTTCGTTTTTAAGTTCATTTCAAATGCTACAACATGGTGAAAATGGAATCTTAATTACTAATCCGTGTAATGAGCACTGATTTGGAGAAGTTTAGTACTCTGTGAGCCGTCTGCTCTAGATTAAGCTGCCTTAAGTCAATACCTTTAAAGTCAAACCTCACTAAGATCGCAAATTACAAACGACCTGATTTATTGTGTAAAAAATGCCCTCTCCTACTAGTACAAATCTGCAAACTATTGGAATTTCAAAGTTTCCCCAAGCCAAGATATCACAGAATAACTTTTATTTTAGGGGCCGACACTTAAGTATGAATTACGCATGCGTAGATACAAACAGTCTGATCTTGACATTCTCATTGAAATCGAATCGTTACAATCAAAATTTTAATCCTTAAATAAACCTTACTGCACACCCCACTAAAACATGTATATAACAGATTAGAAATGATTCGATAACTTACCCTCCTAGATGACGGTCCTTGTTTCCATACAGTCTCTTATAATGTATTTTCACCAAAGTCAGTGACATCAAGTTTCTTGGCAACCAGCTGCAGGTATCGTATCTCAGCTTCTAGAGTAAGTGCAAACAAGGGATAAAGTTCGTTTTTAAGTTCATTTCAAATGCTACAACATTGTGAAAATGGAATCTTAATATCTAATCCGTGTAATGAGCACTGATTTGATGAACTTTAGTACTCTGTGAGCCGTCTGCTGTAGATTTAGCTGCCTTAAGTCAATATCTTTAAAATCAAACCTTACAAAAACTCGCTAAATAATAAAAGCCTGATTTATTGTGTAAATAATTCCCTCTCCTACTAGTACAAGTCTGCCAACTAATGGAATTGAAAAGATTCTCCAAACCAAGATATCATAGAATACCTTTTATTTTAGGGGCCCACGCTTTAGTTTGAATTGCGCATGCGTAGTAACAAATAGTCTGATCTTTAAATTCACATTGAAATCGAATAGTTACAATCAAAATTTTAATCCCAAAATAAAGTTTACTGCACACCCCACTAAAACATGTATATAAAAGATTAGAAATGATTCGATAACTTACCCGCCTAGATCACGGTCCTCCTGCCCATACAATCTCTTATAATGTATTTTCACCAAAATCAGTGACAACGAGTTTCTTGGCAACCAGCTGCAGGTATCGTATCTCAGCTTCTAGAGTAAGTGCAAACAAGGGATAAAGTTCGTTTTAAGTTCATTTCAAATGCTACAACATGGTGAAAATGGAATGTTAATTACTAATCCGTGTAATGAGCACTGCTTTGGTGAACCTTAGTACTCTGTGAGCCGTCTCCTCTAGATTTAGCTGCCTTAATTCAATATCTTTAAAATCAAACCTCAAGAAACTCGCTAATTAATAAAAGCCTGATTTATTGTGTAAATAATTCCCTCTCCTACTAGTACAAATCTGCCAACTAATGGAATTGAAAAGATTCTCCAAGCCAAGATATCATAGAATACCTTTTATTTTAGGGGCCCACGCTTTAGTTTGAATTGCGCATGCGTAGTAACAAACAGTCTGATCTTTAAATTCACATTGAAATCGAATAGTTACAATCAAAATTTTAATCCCAAAATAAACTTTACTGCACACCCCACTAAAACATGTATATAAAAGATTAGAAATGATTCGATAACTTACCCGCCTAGATCACGGTCCTCCTGCCCATACAATCTCTTATAATGTATTTTCACCAAAATCAGTGACAACGAGTTTCTTGGCAACCAGCTGCAGGTATCGTATCTCAGCTTCTAGAGTAAGTGCAAACAAGGGATAAAGTTCGTTTTAAGTTCATTTCAAATGCTACAACATGGTGAAAATGGAATGTTAATTACTAATCCGTGTAATGAGCACTGCTTTGGTGAACTTTAGTACTCTGTGAGCCGTCTGCTGTAGATTTAGCTGCCTTAAGTCAATATCTTTAAAATCAAACCTCAAGAAACTCGCTAATTAATAAAAGCCTGATTTATTGTGTAAAAAATGCCCTCTCCTACTAGTACAAATCTGCAAACGTATGCAATTGAAAAGATTCTCCAAGCCAAGATATCATACAATAGCTTTTATTTTAGGCGCCCACGCTTTAGTTTCAATTGCGCATGCGTAGTTACAAACAGTCTAATGTATAAAATCTCATTAAACTCGAAATGTTACAATCAAAATTTTAATCCCAAAATAAACTTTACTGCACACCCCACTAAAACATGTATATAACAAATTAGAAATGATTCGATAACTTACCCACCACCTAGATGACGGTCCTCCTGCCCATACAATCTCTTATAATGTATTTTCACCAAAATCAGTGACAACGAGTTTCTTGGCAACCAGCTGCAGGTATCGTATCTCAGCTTCTAGAGTAAGTGCAAACAATGGATAAAGTTCGTTTTTAAGTTCATTTCAAATGCTACAACATGGTGAAAATGGAATGTTAATTACTAATCCGTGTAATGAGCACTGATTTGATGAACTTTAGTACTCTGTGAGCCGTCTGCTCTAGATTTAGCTGCCTTAATTCAATATCTTTAAAATCAAACCTCAAGAAACTCGCTAAGTAATAAAAGCCTGATTTATTGTGTAAATAATTCCCTCTCCTACTAGTACAAATCTGCCAACTAATGGAATTGAAAAGATTCTCCAAGCCAAGATATCATAGAATACCTTTTATTTTAGGGGCCCACGCTTTAGTTTGAATTGCGCATGCGTAGTAACAGACAGTCTGATCTTTAAATTCACATTGAAATCGAATAGTTACAATCAAAATTTTAATCCCAAAATAAACTTTACTGCACACCCCACTAAAACATGTATATAAAAGATTAGAAATGATTCGATAACTTACCCGCCTAGATCACGGTCCTCCTGCCCATACAATCTCTTATAATGTATTTTCACCAAAATCAGTGACAACGAGTTTCTTGGCAACCAGCTGCAGGTATCGTATCTCAGCTTCTAGAGTAAGTGCAAACAAGGGATAAAGTTCGTTTTAAGTTCATTTCAAATGCTACAACATGGTGAAAATGGAATCTTAATTACTAATCCGTGTAATGAGCACTGCTTTGGTGAACTTTAGTACTCTGTGAGCCGTCTGCTGTAGATTTAGCTGCCTTAAGTCAATATCTTTAAAATCAAACCTCAAGAAACTCGCTAATTAATAAAAGCCTGATTTATTGTGTAAAAAATGCCCTCTCCTACTAGTACAAATCTGCAAACGTATGCAATTGAAAAGATTCTCCAAGCCAAGATATCATACAATAGCTTTTATTTTAGGCACCCACGCTTTAGTTTCAATTGCGCATGCGTAGTTACAAACAGTCTAATGTATAAATTCTCATTAAACTCGAAATGTTACAATTAAAATTTTAATCCCAAAATAAACTTTACTGCACACCCCACTAAAACATGTATATAACAAATTAGAAATGATTCGATAACTTACCCACCACCTAGATGACGGTCCTCCTGCCCATACAATCTCTTATAATGTATTTTCACCAAAATCAGTAACAACGAGTTTCTTGGCAACCAGCTGCAGGTATCGTATCTCAGCTTCTAGAGTAAGTGCAAACAATGGATAAACTTCGTTTTTAAGTTCATTTCAAATGCTACAACATGGTGAAAATGGAATGTTAATTACTAATCCGTGTAATGAGCACTGATTTGATGAACTTTAGTACTCTGTGAGCCGTCTGCTCTAGATTTAGCTGCCTTAATTCAATATCTTTAAAATCAAACCTCAAGAAACTCGCTAATTAATAAAAGCCTGATTTATTGTGTAAATAATTCCCTCTCCTACTAGTACAAATCTGCCAACTAATGGAATTGAAAAGATTCTCCAAGCCAAGATATCATAGAATACCTTTTATTTTAGGGGCCCACGCTTTAGTTTGAATTGCGCATGCGTAGTAACAAACAGTCTGATCTTTAAATTCACATTGAAATCGAATAGTTACAATCAAAATTTTAATCCCAAAATAAACTTTACTGCACACCCCACTAAAACATGTATATAAAAGATTAGAAATGATTCGATAACTTACCCCCCTAGATCACGGTCCCCCTGCCCATACAATCTCTTATAATGTATTTTCACCAAAATCAGTGACAACGAGTTTCTTGGCAACCAGCTGCAGGTATCGTATCTCAGCTTTTAGAGTAAGTGCAAACAATGGATAAAGTTCGTTTTTAAGTTCATTTCAAATGCTACAACATGGTGAAAATGGAATCTTAATTACTAATCCGTGTAATGAGCACTGATTTGGAGAAGTTTAGTACTCTGTGAGCCGTCTGCTCTAGATTAAGCTGCCTTAAGTCTATACCTTTAAAGTCAAACCTCACTAAGATCGCAAATTACAAACGACCTTATTTATTGTGTAAAAAATGCCCTCTCCTACTAGTACAAATCTGCAAACTATTGGAATTTCAAAGTTTCCCCAAGCCAAGATATCACAGAATAACTTTTATTTTAGGGGCCCACACTTAAGTATGAATTACGCATGCGTAGATACAAACAGTCTGATCTTGACATTCTCATTGATATCGAATCGTTACAATCAAAATTTTAATCCTTAAATAAACCTTACTGCACACCCCACTAAAACATGTATATAACAGATTAGAAATGATTCGATAACTTACCCTCCTAGATGACGGTCCTTGTTTCCATACAGTCTCTTATAATGTATTTTCACCAAAGTCAGTGACATCAAGTTTCTTGGCAACCACCTGCAGGTATCGTATCTCAGCTTCTAGAGTAAGTGCAAACAAGGGATAAAGTTCGTTTTTAAGTTCATTTCAAATGCTACAACATTGTGAAAATGGAATGTTAATATCTAATCCGTGTAATGAGCACTGATTTGATGAACTTTAGTACTCTGTGAGCCGTCTGCTGTAGATTTAGCTGCCTTAAGTCAATATCTTTAAAATCAAACCTTACAAAAACTCGCTAAATAATAAAAGCCTGATTTATTGTGTAAATAATTCCCTCTCCTACTAGTACAAATCTGCCAACTAATGGAATTGAAAAGATTCTCCAAGCCAAGATATCATAGAATACCTTTTATTTTAGGGGCCCACGCTTTAGTTTGAATTGCGCATGCGTAGTAACAAACAGTCTGATCTTTAAATTCACATTGAAATCGAATAGTTACAATCAAAATTTTAATCCCAAAATAAAGTTTACCGCACACCCCCTAAAACATGTATATAAAAGATTAGAAATGATTCGATAACTTACCCCCCTAGATCACGGTCCCCCTGCCCATACAATCTCTTATAATGTATTTTCACCAAAATCAGTGACAACGAGTTTCTTGGCAACCAGCTGCAGGTATCGTATCTCAGCTTTTAGAGTAAGTGCAAACAATGGATAAAGTTCGTTTTTAAGTTCATTTCAAATGCTACAACATGGTGAAAATGGAATGTTAATTACTAATCCGTGTAATGAGCACTGATTTGATGAACTTTAGTACTCTGTGAGCCGTCTGCTCTAGATTTAGCTGCCTTAATTCAATATCTTTAAAATGAAACCTCAAGAAACTCTCTAATTAATAAAAGCCTGATTTATTGTGTAAATAATTCCCTCTCCTACTAGTACAAATCTGCCAACTAATGGAATTGAAAAGATTCTCCAAGCCAAGATATCATAGAATACCTTTTATTTTAGGGGCCCACGCTTTAGTTTGAATTGCGCATGCGTAGTAACAAACAGTCTGATCTTTAAATTCACATTGAAATCGAATAGTTACAATCAAAATTTTAATCCCAAAATAAAGTTTACCGCACACCCCCTAAAACATGTATATAAAAGATTAGAAATGATTCGATAACTTACCCCCCTAGATGACGGTCCTCCTGCCCATACAATCTCTTATAATGTATTTTCACCAAAATCAGTGACAACGAGTTTCTTGGCAACCAGCTGCAGGTATCGTATCTCAGCTTCTAGAGTAAGTGCAAACAAGGGATAAAGTTCGTTTTAAGTTCATTTCAAATGCTACAACATGGTGAAAATGGAATCTTAATTACTAATCCGTGTAATGAGCACTGCTTTGGTGAACTTTAGTACTCTGTGAGCCGTCTGCTGTAGATTTAGCTGCCTTAAGTCAATATCTTTAAAATCAAACCTCAAGAAACTCGCTAATTAATAAAAGCCTGATTTATTGTGTAAAAAATGCCCTCTCCTACTAGTACAAATCTGCAAACGTATGCAATTGAAAAGATTCTCCAAGCCAAGATATCATACAATAGCTTTTATTTTAGGCGCCCACGCTTTAGTTTCAATTGCGCATGCGTAGTTACAAACAGTCTAATGTATAAATTCTCATTAAACTCGAAATGTTACAATCAAAATTTTAATCCCAAAATAAACTTTACTGCACACCCCACTAAAACATGTATATAACAGATTAGAAATGATTCGATAACTTACCCACCACCTAGATGACGGTCCTCCTGCCCATACAATCTCTTATAATGTATTTTCACCAAAATCAGTGACAACGAGTTTCTTGGCAACCAGCTGCAGGTATCGTATCTCAGCTTCTAGAGTAAGTGCAAACAATGGATAAAGTTCGTTTTTAAGTTCATTTCAAATGCTACAACATGGTGAAAATGGAATGTTAATTACTAATCCGTGTAATGAGCACTGATTTGATGAACTTTAGTACTCTGTGAGCCATCTGCTCTAGATTTAGCTGCCTTAATTCAATATCTTTAAAATCAAACCTCAAGAAACTCGCTAATTAATAAAAGCCTGATTTATTGTGTAAATAATTCCCTCTCCTACTAGTACAAATCTGCCAACTAATGGAATTGAAAAGATTCTCCAAGCCAAGATATCATAGAATACCTTTTATTTTAGGGGCCCACGCTTTAGTTTGAATTGCGCATGCGTAGTAACAAACAGTCTGATCTTTAAATTCACATTGAAATCGAATAGTTACAATCAAATTTTTAATCCCAAAATAAAGTTTACTGCACACCCCACTAAAACATGTATATAAAAGATTAGAAATGATTCGATAACTTACCCCCCTAGATCACGGTCCCCCTGCCCATACAATCTCTTATAATGTATTTTCACCAAAATCAGTGACAACGAGTTTCTTGGCAACCAGCTGCAGGTATCGTATCTCAGCTTTTAGAGTAAGTGCAAACAATGGATAAAGTTCGTTTTTAAGTTCATTTCAAATGCTACAACATGGTGAAAATGGAATGTTAATTACTAATCCGTGTAATGAGCACTGATTTGATGAACTTTAGTACTCTGTGAGCCGTCTGCTCTAGATTTAGCTGCCTTAATTCAATATCTTTAAAATCAAACCTCAAGAAACTCGCTAATTAATAAAAGCCTGATTTATTGTGTAAATAATTCCCTCTCCTACTAGTACAAGTCTGCCAACTAATGGAATTGAAAAGATTCTCCAGGCCAAGATATCATAGAATACCTTTTATTTTAGGGGCCCACGCTTTAGTTTGAATTGCGCATGCGTAGTAACAAACAGTCTGATCTTTAAATTCACATTGAAATCGAATAGTTACAATCAAAATTTTAATCCCAAAATAAAGTTTACCGCACACCCCCTAAAACATGTATATAAAAGATTAGAAATGATTCGATAACTTACCCCCCTAGATGACGGTCCTCCTGCCCATACAATCTCTTATAATGTATTTTCACCAAAATCAGTGACAACGAGTTTCTTGGCAACCAGCTGCAGGTATCGTATCTCAGCTTCTAGAGTAAGTGCAAACAAGGGATAAAGTTCGTTTTTAAGTTCATTTCAAATGCTACCACAGCATGAAAATCCAGATTTACGGAGACTTAAAGGTTACGTAAATCTGCGTAAAGTTACGTTACAAGCTTTACGTCAACTTTACGTACTACGTAAGGGTATGTAAAGATAGCTTAACGCGAAAGTGGCGTAAAGCCAGTGTAAACCTTGTGTATAGTTTCTTAGTCAACATTAAGTTTATTAACGCATGGCCGGGTACTTAAAGTTGTTTCTTCAGCCCAAATCAAGCATAAATTAGAAATTGATGCAGGAATTTTAGCATATTATTGTAAGTGCACAATGAGTGATACATCCCCGAAACAGTCTGAAACTATTTTGAGAGTTAAAAGTTTGCAACAATTTGCATTCTGAAAAATATCCATCAGAAGCTACAGCGCTTTCAAGATCGTCCTCGCCAGAAGAATCAGAAGAGAATAGATTTGTGTTTTCGGCGGTAAAACCGGCAGGGCTAGCTCTACGCAATGCTGTCTCCATTTCCTGTTTGAATTCTTCAGCGTCGTCTTTTCTCGTCCAGCATTCATTGTGTACATCATAATAAAGCTGACGATGTTTCCAGAATGCGGTCCTAGACAGATATGCGTTGCAATGCCCGCACAAGAGTCTACTTTGTTCTCGCAAGCGATGCATTATGCTACTTAGTTTCTGTTTAAAATAGTCAGACTTACTATCGGCTGGAGCAATCGGCCGGGAAAGATACTGGGTCCCAGTATCATGAGCCAGTCTTGTTTCTTTCATGCAAAAATAAGCCAATAGGAAAATGCGAATTTATTGACGGGAATGTTGCGGCTCTCTCTGTCGGTAAAGCTTTGTCGGTGTTGTTTATTTCATGTCATCGCGTCCTTTCGTGTGTCATTTCTAGCTATAAACTGGGGAGCTGTGAAGTTGGCGCAGCAGATTTCGCTTGATCATAGCTTTGAAATATGGAAGACCATTATGTTGTTCTTCTTCAAAGAGTTATAGACGAAAATACACGCTTGCGAGAGGCAATAGAAGCGCGGGACATCGAACAGAAACGTGTACTGGAAGAACTGTCGGCAAAATTCGAAAGCAACAGTACCAGGACGCCGACAAGCACCACTGACAGGAAAAGAAAGAGAACGATTGCCGTTTCCCCGCAATGCCGTGTAAGTGTTTCATAGTTTTCATTTTGTAATCCACATTAGTTATCGATCAAGGAAAACTGTCACAATTTTTGATGTGTTATTACGACATATCATCTATACACGTGCACGTGGTTGTTTACGGGTTTTAGTTTATTGCTTTCAGTTTCATCAGATCTTTTGCTACCCTGGTTGGTCTTTTATAATCAAGTATTCCAGAAATTCTGTTATCTTACATGTAACCGTAATTTACCGTCGGATAGGCGAAGTTAAAAAAACTATTCTTACTCGTTTACACTGAAGTACCGATCTGAGATGACAGCGGCGAAGTGACGAGGCAAGCGTGTGCACTTCCGCGCGCGAGGGAATGGGAGCCCTAACATTTCCACAGAACTAGCGTCCAAATGGCACCGATTTAAAATTTCCGGAATTGTTTTCGGAATGATTTCCACACAGGTCCCTACTTCATTATGCATGCTGTAGCCGTACGGTTTCGTTCTCAGAAAACAAGAAATGTTTGCACGCGCACTTCCCAAGACATTAGGGAACTTAAGCACGCGAGTTTTTGAGACGCGGACGGCAACCGGAAGAGGACGTTTCACGTACCAGGACAGTGGTGTCTCCCAGATTTTTATAGTGATCATCTCTAATGGAAAAAAGATACTAATCAATGTAAATGTAGTTGTGTCAAGACAAGATAAAAGTGGAAACAGCTCACTTCCGGTTGCCATCCGCGTCTCAAAAACGCGCGTGCTTAAGCTCCCTAATAATTCAACTACAGCATGCATAATGAAGTAGGAACCTGTGCGGAAATCATTCCTTGTTTTCTTTTCGTAAGGAAAAGGCACAGACGGGACGGCAAAGGTTTTACTTGTATGACAGCCCTAAATAAATTATTCTGAAACATATTTTTTAACGGAAGAGTGGTCTTGGTAATAACAGTTAATTTTAAACTCGAAGTAGAGGATTTTGAAAAGTGAAACATACAGTTTGTCCTTGTCCCAGCAGTGCAAACGAACATCTCCCTGTTTATATATATATATATATATATATAATAATCAGCAATTAAATAATTACTGATTTTAATTTTTTATTTATAGCAAGACTTTAGAAAGATGTACAAAGTCCTGAAAGAAAATGAAACATTTAAGCCTGGCTTCATTTTGGATGAGAGGTAATCATAGTCTTTCTCTTTGTAACATGTGATCAGGCATTGTAACTATCAAACGGCTGTTGGTGTTAATTTCAGGACTCATATATCCAGTAGGTGTATAAAAATACACAATAATTTGGTTGTACACGTACAACGCATTTAAATAGAAATTTGTTTGGAAGAAGGGTGAGCTTGTGCTTGCATAAAACTGACAAGTTATTTCTATGACAAGTTTTGAGTGGGCTTACAGGGCATTTACTGAAACCGGGGCCACCCAGGCATTGAAAACCAATCAGATGGCAGGAATGAAACAATACTGATTCCAACATTTTCAAATCCAGCTAATCAAATGTCCTATTTAATTCAAATCCAGCCAATCGAATGTCCAGAACAAAATGATCACATCTCAACTTGTTCATTGTGATGCTTACATGACTATGGTGTTGCTTATCAATAAATTGTGAAGCTCAAACATTAAGTTGAAATCTATTGTTTCAGTTCTGCCATCTGATTTGTTTTCATTCTCTGGGTGGTTCCGGTTTCAGTAAACACATTGTAAAATGAGGAAGATTAACATTATCACTTTAGACACATTATTACACTATTAAAGAAGTTGAAGGGCCAGTAACTAGAATCAACCAATCCAATTGCTCCATTGCCAGTGCATTATTTTATATTTCTAAATATCAGACTGAAAAGATACTGTCCTAAATGATCCTGTGCATGATTTTTATGCAGTAATACCTTACAAAAGTTGAAAAGAAAGCTGTATTAAGTGAGAACCCCTCTCATACTTTAGAAGGTTTGTAAGCAGTATCTATTGGGGTGAATTTTCAGTTGTGCAATGAATCTGTTATTAACCTCGCTTGCTGGGGAGACATTATATTGGCCCTCAGTCTTTGTTGTACGGACCTCTGGCAGATATTATCCCAGTACATCCCTCATACTTGTTGATGAGATGTATTAGAGTGTATAATTATCTCCTTTTATTGAAATGTTTCCTTTCCCGCAGATTCACATCAGAGAAAAATCAAACTGTCACCAAGACAGTGATTGAGGCAGTGGTGGGTGATTACTGTGGAGCTGATAAAAGTCCCTGGTCCACAGCTGAGTTAAAAAGTAGGTGCTAAGAATTGTATACATGGATGTAGTAGATTGCACGAAAACAACCACACACAGTGCTCAAATTACATTTACCATTTGGCTCTTCAGTTCTAAATGTAGAAGTCCATATTATGTTTGAAAGAACTAAAATTACTAGTACTTTATTTTTTTGCTTCCTCGCCTCTAACTTTGTTTATTTGTTCAGGCTAATAAGTGATCATCCCTCTTCTATTTTTATCTCTTATCTCTCTTTCTCTATACAAGTATTTAAGACCCCACCCCCCTGTCAATCACTTAAATTATATAAGCCCTGCAAGATTTATTATAAAGGTCTATAGTATATGTTACAGTGTTATTAAAAAGTAAAATAATGTGTTACCACTATTAAATGACTAAATCAGTGGCATTATAATAACATTATTATTATTTCTTTGATGGAAGGTGCTGCTGCAACCTATTTTAAGAGTTTGCACGATTCTTCAAGTAGAGCTAAAGCTGGAAAGTTAGAGAGACATGGTATCCTCTGTAGGAGACAAGGGAGGAGGGGAGATGTAAGTTTTTCCCATTATGATGAATAACATCTATCATTATACAACTCTACCTTGTAGAGTACAAATAACTAATGAAACTAGGACAAATATCACTCAACATTTTGTACTCTTCTCATTCTCTCCCCCCCCCCCCCCCCACCCGAACCTTGTGAAAGAAGTAGAACATTGGCAGAATTTTGGGAAAAGATAATGTTGGATAATAGTTTTCCTATTAAACATTTTAGTGTGTAGCATTGCTGTAGATTCTTACTCGTCATTAGTATTTTGACTCACCCTTCTACCTCACCAAAATAATGCCTGACTCATAAAAATATGCTGCAATACTACACATTAAAATGTCTAATAAGATATATTTATCATTACAGTTATATGACTGTTGTGGTTCAATTTAATCCTTGGTTCAAATTTTATTCTCCATTGTTTTTGGGTATGGTGATATACTTAAATGAGTTTGAAACAACTGAAAATAAAATTTAAAGCAAGGATAAAACTGAAACACAACAAATGCATGGGTTACTTTGACTTTAACTACTGTATGGCACATATTTTACATTTACTAAAATTAATTCAGAACAGTCACTTTTCTATGGAACATAACTCTCCATTTTTAACAAAAGACAACAAGAACAGGAAGAGTCAATATTGTCTTCACTGGAATTGCTTTCCTACGTTAGGGTGCAACCCCTACATTTTAACTGCCACAATCTGCTTAACTGGGGGGTAGTATTTTTTGCTGTAAATGCAGTAATCTTGTTTCTGGGTGAGAGACAGTTAACAATAATTGCTGCAAAATTGTGAATTAGATCTATGGGAAATGATAAGACAGGAAAAATCTTTCAATTCTGAACTTGTATTGTAATCCTGCCATATTTTTTATCCAAAAGCTAATAATATTTTCATTTTCTGTCCAGAAAATCCAGAGGAGACTTTCATCTTTGAAAGCCATGCCATGGTCTGTGGAAAAGAAGAAGGAAATCGAGAAGGCAGTTGGCAGCATGGATTATACTAGTTCAGATGAGTCTGACTGGTCAGAAGATGAGAATGGTGAATCAAGACATTGTGGCTTCCTTGTGAAAAAGTTGCCATGGGAGCGGACTTGCTTAAAAAATGTAAAACAAAGCCTTGATGAAGCCTACATGCGTGGGCTTAACAAGCGAGCAAGACAAACTCTTGCCATCAGAAGGGTTCATCGTCTGCCATCTACACGAGGTCCACCCACTGAACCCCTAGAGTGGGCAGTAAGGGTGTTTCCCGCCACCAGACCTGCAATGCCTTCCTCTGGAAATTCACCTGGGGCTAGACCTGCAGCAACTTCCCCTGGTACCAGACTTGCAAGACCTTCCACAGTTGTCAGACCTGAAGAACCTTCCTCAGCTACAACACCTGCAGCAACTTCCCCAAGCATCAGACAAGCAATAACTTCCCCAAGCATCAGATCTGAAACTACTTCCCTCAGTACCAGACCTGTAACACCTTCCACTGGTACCAGACCTTCCAAACTTTTACATGGGAACAGATCTGACAAAACTTCCCCAGGCACCCAGATTGCTGCTCCCTCCACCAGCACTTCATGTACGACTGCAACACCTCTCAGCAGCAGGACTGTGACACCTTCACAGAGCACCAGGCCACGTCTTTCTTCCAACAAAAAGAAGTCGAAAAATACTTGTAGAGGTCTCCTGAATATTGACTAAAATGATAAACACTGTTGTGCATAAACTTTTATCCTTTGTGTTTGTTCCAGTTAAGATTTAGAAGCCAGGCCATAGACAACAAAAAGTACATGAGATGATTTGCAGTGATTATTTAGATGAATATAAATTTATTTCTTTTCTTATAATTGGTTGCACCTTTATAACCGTACTTGTGGGAGTAAAATCAAGCTACGTTGATTGATGATTATTTTATATTTTCATATTCCTGAGAACGTGACCAACTGATAACATTTTTGTTATGAGTATTCGGTAATTTTCAGTAACGGATGTATTGTGAATAAATGGAGTAATAAAACAGAGCTGACACCACTTTGTAACAAATTTATTGATGGGTTTGGGGTGAGCTCGCTGCATTTTAGGACGAATAAGCCACGAAATTTCTCCCCGATCTTCGTAAAATATTTTAAGCTAACTCTTGATCAAGATTTTAGCTTCCTGCGCAACAATGGCAGGCTAAAGTCGGGTTTGGGAGCGTGATACTGGTGAACTTTGTAAGAAGAAAAAACAATTAATGCTCTGTAAAGTAGCGTAAATTAACCTTTACAGTGCCTTTAAACTGGATTTTCGCTGTTGTTTAAAATCGACTTTACGACATATTTACGCAAAATTTACGTCAAGCGTTAAGCTGTTCTTTTACGCAACTTAACGCCCTCCATTAAAGGTAGCGTAAAGCTCAACTTTACGTTTCGTAAAGTTAGCGTAAAGTCGCGTATATTCATACTTTACGTTACGTTTACGTGGTCTTTATGCCAACGTAAATTTGCTTTTTCATGCTGTGTACAACATGGTGAAAATGGAATGTTAATTACTAATCCGTGTAATGAGCACTTATTTCGTGAACTTTAGTTTTGTGTGAGCCGTCTGCTCTAGACTTAGCTGCCTTAATTCAATATCTTTAAAATCAAACCTTAAGAAACTCGCTAATTGATAAAAGCCTGATTTATTGTGTAAATAATTCCCTCTCCTACTAGTACAAATCTGCAAACGTATGCAATTAAAAAGATTCTTCAAGTCAAGATATCATACAATAGCTTTTATTTTAGGGGCCCACGCTTTAGTTTGAATTGCGCATGCGTAGTTACAAACAGTCTGATCTATAAATTCTCATTGAAATCGAATAGTTACAATCAAAATTTTAATCCCAAAATAAACTTTACTGCACACCCCACTAAGACATGTATATAACAGATTAGAAATTATTCGATAACTTACCCCCCTAGATGACGGTCCTTCTTTCCATACAATCTCTAATAATGTATTTTCACCAAAATCAGTGACAACGAGTTTCTTGGCAACCAGCTGCAGGTATCGTATCTCAGCTTCTAGAGTAAGTGCAAACAAGGGATAAAGTTCGTTTTTAAGTTCATTTCAAATGCTACAACATGGTGAAAATGGAATGTTAATTACTAATCCGTGTAATGAGCACTGATTTGATGAACTTTAGTACTCTGTGAGCCGTCTGCTCTAGATTTAGCTGCCTTAAGTCAATATCTTTAAAATCAAACCTCAAGAAACTCGATAATTAATAAAAGCCTGATTTATTGTGTAAATAATTCCCTCTCCTACTAGTAAAAATCTGCAAACTTATGAAATTGAAAAGATTCTCCAAGCCAAGATATCATAGAAAAACTTCTTTTTTAGGGGTTCACGCTTTAGTTTGAATTGCGCATGCGTAAATACAAACAGTCTGATCTATAAATTCTCTTTGAAATCGAATCGTTACAATCAAAATTTTAATCCCAAAATAAACTTTACTGCACACCCCATTAAGACATGTATATAAAAGATTAGAAATGATTCGATAACTTACCCCCCTAGATGACGGTCCTCCTGCCCAGACAATCTCTTATAATGTATTTTCACCAAAATCAGTGACAACGAGTTTCTTGGCAACCAGCTGCAGGTATCGTATCTCAGCTTCTAGAGTAAGTGCAAACAAGGGATAAAGTTCGTTTTTAAGTTCATTTCAAATGCTACAACATGGTGAAAATGGAATGTTAATTACTAATCCGTGTAATGAGCACTTATTTCGTGAACTTTAGTTTTGTGTGAGCCGTCTGCTCTAGACTTAGCTGCCTTAATTCAATATCTTTAAAATCAAACCTCAAGAAACTCGCTAATTAATAAAAGCCTGATTTATTGTGTAAATAATTCCCTCTCCTACTAGTACAAATCTGCCAACTAATGGAATTGAAAAGATTCTCCAAGCCAAGATATCATAGAATACCTTTTATTTTAGGGGCCCACGCTTTAGTTTGAATTGCGCATGCGTAGTAACAAACAGTCTGATCTTTAAATTCACATTGAAATCGAATAGTTACAATCAAAATTTTAGTCCCAAAATAAAGTTTACCGCACACCCCCTAAAACATGTATATAAAAGATTAGAAATGATTCGATAACTTACCCCCCTAGATGACGGTCCTCCTGCCCATACAATCTCTTATAATGTATTTTCACCAAAATCAGTGACAACGAGTTTCTTGGCAACCAGCTGCAGGTATCGTATCTCAGCTTCTAGAGTAAGTGCAAACAAGGGATAAAGTTCGTTTTTAAGTTCATTTCAAATGCTACAACATGGTGAAAATGGAATGTTAATTACTAATCCGTGTAATGAGCACTTATTTCGTGAACTTTAGTTTTGTGTGAGCCGTCTGCTCTAGACTTAGCTGCCTTAATTCAATATCTTTAAAATCAAACCTTAAGAAACTCGCTAATTGATAAAAGCCTGATTTATTGTGTAAATAATTCCCTCTCCTACTCGTACAAATCTGCAAACGTATGCAATTAAAAAGATTCTTCAAGTCAAGATATCATACAATAGCTTTTATTTTAGGGGCCCACGCTTTAGTTCTAATTGCGCATGCGTAGTTACAAACAGTCTGATCTATAAATTCTCATTGAAATCGAATCGTTACAATCAAAATTTTAATCCTAAAATAAACTTTACTGCACACCCCACTAAGACATGTATATAACAGATTAGAAATTATTCGATAACTTACCCCCCTAGATGACGGTCCTTCTTTCCATACAATCTCTAATAATGTATTTTCACCAAAATCAGTGACAACGAGTTTCTTGGCAACCAGCTGCAGGTATCGTATCTCAGCTTCTAGAGTAAGTGCAAACAAGGGATAAAGTTCGTTTTTAAGTTCATTTCAAATGCTACAACATGGTGAAAATGGAATGTTAATTACTAATCCGTGTAATGAGCACTGATTTGATGAACTTTAGTACTCTGTGAGCCGTCTGCTCTAGATTTAGCTGCCTTAAGTCAATATCTTTAAAATCAAACCTCAAGAAACTCGATAATTAATAAAAGCCTGATTTATTGTGTAAATAATTCCCTCTCCTACTAGTAAAAATCTGCAAACTTATGAAATTGAAAAGATTCTCCAAGCCAAGATATCATAGAAAAACTTCTTTTTTAGGGGTTCACGCTTTAGTTTGAATTGCGCATGCGTAAATACAAACAGTCTGATCTATAAATTCTCTTTGAAATCGAATCGTTACAATCAAAATTTTAATCCCAAAATAAACTTTACTGCACACCCCATTAAGACATGTATATAAAAGATTAGAAATGATTCGATAACTTACCCCCCTAGATGACGGTCCTTTTTCCCATACAATCTCTTATAATGTATTTTCACCAAAATCAGTGACAACGAGTTTCTTGGCAACCAGCTGCAGGTATCGTATCTCAGCTTACAGAGTAAGTGCAAACAAGGGATAAAGTTCGTTTTTAAGTTCATTTCAAATGCTAAAACATGGTGAAAATGGAATGTTAATATCTAATCCGTGTAATGAGCACTGATTTGATGAACTTTAGTACTCTGTGAGCCGTCTGCTGTAGATTTAGCTGCCTTAAGTCAATATCTTTAAAATCAAACCTCACTATGATCGCAAATTACAAACGACCTGATTTATTGTGTAAAAAATGCCCTCTCCTACTAGTACAAATCTGCAAACTATTGGAATTTCAAAGTTTCCCCAAGCCAAGATATCATAGAATACCTTTTATTTTAGGGGCCCACGCTTTAGTTTGAATTGCGCATGCGTAGTAACAAACAGTCTGATCTTTAAATTCACATTGAAATCGAATAGTTACAATCAAAATTTTAATCCCAAAATAAACTTTACTGCACACCCCACTAAAACATGTATATAAAAGATTAGAAATGATTCGATAACTTACCCCCCTAGATCACGGTCCCCCTGCCCATACAATCTCTTATAATGTATTTTCACCAAAATCAGTGACAACGAGTTTCTTGGCAACCAGCTGCAGGTATCGTATCTCAGCTTTTAGAGTAAGTGCAAACAATGGATAAAGTTCGTTTTTAAGTTCATTTCAAATGCTACAACATGGTGAAAATGGAATCTTAATTACTAATCCGTGTAATGAGCACTGATTTGGAGAAGTTTAGTACTCTGTGAGCCGTCTGCTCTAGATTAAGCTGCCTTAAGTCAATACCTTTAAAGTCAAACCTCACTAAGATCGCAAATTACAATCGACCTTATTTATTGTGTAAAAAATGCCCTCTCCTACTCGTACAAATCTGCAAACTATTGGAATTTCAAAGTTTCCCCAAGCCAAGATATCACAGAATAACTTTTATTTTAGGGGCCCACACTTCAGTATGAATTAGGCATGCGTAGATACAAACAGTCTTATCTTGACATTCTCATTGAAATCGAATCGTTACAATCAAAATTTTAATCCTTAAATAAACCTTACTGCACACCCCACTAAAACATGTATATAACAGATTAGAAATGATTCGATAACTTACCCTCCTAGATGACGGTCCTTGTTTCCATACAGTCTCTTATAATGTATTTTCACCAAAGTCAGTGACATCAAGTTTCTTGGCAACCAGCTGCAGGTATCGTATCTCAGCTTCTAGAGTAAGTGCAAACAAGGGATAAAGTTCGTTTTTAAGTTCATTTCAAATGCTACAACATTGTGAAAATGGAATGTTAATATCTAATCCGTGTAATGAGCACTGATTTGATGAACTTTAGTACTCTGTGAGCCGTCTGCTGTAGATTTAGCTGCCTTAAGTCAATATCTTTAAAATCAAACCTCAAGAAACTCGCTAATTAATAAAAGCCTGATTTATTGTGTAAATAATTCCCTCTCCTACTAGTACAAATCTGCCAACTAATGGAATTGAAAAGATTCTCCAAGCCAAGATATCATAGAATACCTTTTATTTTAGGGGCCCACGCTTTAGTTTGAATTGCGCATGCGTAGTAACAAACAGTCTGATCTTTAAATTCACATTGAAATCGAATAGTTACAATCAAAATTTTAATTCCAAAATAAAGTTTACCGCACACCCCCTAAAACATGTATATAAAAGATTAGAAATGATTCGATAACTTACCCCCCTAGATGACGGTCCTCCTGCCCATACAATCTCTTATAATGTATTTTCACCAAAATCAGTGACAACGAGTTTCTTGGCAACCAGCTGCAGGTATCGTATCTCAGCTTCTAGAGTAAGTGCAAACAAGGGATAAAGTTCGTTTTTAAGTTCATTTCAAATGCTACAACATGGTGAAAATGGAATGTTAATTACTAATCCGTGTAATGAGCACTTATTTCGTGAACTTTAGTTTTGTGTGAGCCGTCTGCTCTAGACTTAGCTGCCTTAATTTAATATCTTTAAAATCAAACCTTAAGAAACTCGCTAATTGATAAAAGCCTGATTTATTGTGTAAATAATTCCCTCTCCTACTAGTACAAATCTGCAAACGTATGCAATTAAAAAGATTCTTCAAGTCAAGATATCATACAATAGCTTTTATTTTAGGGGCCCACGCTTTAGTTTGAATTGCGCATGCGTAGTTACAAACAGTCTGATCTATAAATTCTCATTGAAATCGAATCGTTACAATCAAAATTTTAATCCCAAAATAAACTTTACTGCACACCCCACTAAGACATGTATATAACAGATTAGAAATTATTCGATAACTTACCCCCCTAGATGACGGTCCTTCTTTCCATACAATCTCTAATAATGTATTTTCACCAAAATCAGTGACAACGAGTTTCTTGGCAACCAGCTGCAGGTATCGTATCTCAGCTTCTAGAGTAAGTGCAAACAAGGGATAAAGTTCGTTTTTAAGTTCATTTCAAATGCTACAACATGGTGAAAATGGAATGTTAATTACTAATCCGTGTAATGAGCACTGATTTGATGAACTTTAGTACTCTGTGAGCCGTCTGCTCTAGATTTAGCTGCCTTAAGTCAATATCTTTAAAATCAAACCTCAAGAAACTCGATAATTAATAAAAGCCTGATTTATTGTGTAAATAATTCCCTCTCCTACTAGTAAAAATCTGCAAACTTATGAAATTGAAAAGATTCTCCAAGCCAAGATATCATAGAAAAACTTCTTTTTTAGGGGTTCACGCTTTAGTTTGAATTGCGCATGCGTAAATACAAACAGTCTGATCTATAAATTCTGTTTGAAATCGAATCGTTACAATCAAAATTTTAATCCCAAAATAAACTTTACTGCACACCCCATTAAGACATGTATATAAAAGATTAGAAATGATTCGATAACTTACCCCCCTAGATGACGGTCCTTCTTCCCATACAATCTCTTATAATGTATTTTCACCAAAATCAGTGACAACGAGTTTCTTGGCAACCAGCTGCAGGTATCGTATCTCAGCTTACAGAGTAAGTGCAAACAAGGGATAAAGTTCGTTTTTAAGTTCATTTCAAATGCTAAAACATGGTGAAAATGGAATGTTAATATCTAATCCGTGTAATGAGCACTGATTTGATGAACTTTAGTACTCTGTGAGCCGTCTGCTGTAGATTTAGCTGCCTTAAGTCAATATCTTTAAAATCAAACCTCACTATGATCGCAAATTACAAACGACCTGATTTATTGTGTAAAAAATGCCCTCTCCTACTAGTACAAATCTGCAAACTATTGGAATTTCAAAGTTTCCCCAAGCCAAGATATCATAGAATACCTTTTATTTTAGGGGCCCACGCTTTAGTTTGAATTGCGCATGCGTAGTAACAAACAGTCTGATCTTTAAATTCACATTGAAATCGAATAGTTACAATCAAAATTTTAATCCCAAAATAAACTTTACTGCACACCCCACTAAAACATGTATATAAAAGATTAGAAATGATTCGATAACTTACCCCCCTAGATCACGGTCCCCCTGCCCATACAATCTCTTATAATGTATTTTCACCAAAATCAGTGACAACGAGTTTCTTGGCAACCAGCTGCAGGTATCGTATCTCAGCTTTTAGAGTAAGTGCAAACAAGGGATAAAGTTCGTTTTTAAGTTCATTTCAAATGCTACAACATGGTGAAAATGGAATGTTAATTACTAATCCGTGTAATGAGCACTTATTTCGTGAACTTTAGTTTTGTGTGAGCCGTCTGCTCTAGACTTAGCTGCGTTAATTCAATATCTTTAAAATCAAACCTAAAGAAACTCGCTAATTAATAAAAGCCTGATTTATTGTGTAAATAATTCCCTCTCCTACTAGTACAAATCTGCAAACGTATGCAATTAAAAAGATTCTTCAAGTCAAGATATCATACAATAGCTTTTATTTTAGGGGCCCACGCTTTAGTTTGAATTGCGCATGCGTAGTTACAAACAGTCTGATCTATAAATTCTCATTGAAATCGAATCGTTACAATCAAAATTTTAATCCCAAAATAAACTTTACTGCACACCCCACTAAGACATGTATATAACAGATTAGAAATTATTCGATAACTTACCCCCCTAGATGACGGTCCTTCTTTCCATACAATCTCTAATAATGTATTTTCACCAAAATCAGTGACAACGAGTTTCTTGGCAACCAGCTGCAGGTATCGTATCTCAGCTTCTAGAGTAAGTGCAAACAAGGGATAAAGTTCGTTCTTAAGTTCATTTCAAATGCTAAAACATGGTGAAAATGGAATGTTAATATCTAATCCGTGTAATGAGCACTGATTTGATGAACTTTAGTACTCTGTGAGCCGTCTGCTGTAGATTTAGCTGCCTTAAGTCAATATCTTTAAAACCAAACCTTACAAAAACTCGCTAAATAATAAAAGCCTGATTTATTGTGTAAATAATTCCCTCTCCTACTAGTACAAATCTGCCAACTAATGGAATTGAAAAGATTCTCCAAGCCAAGATATCATAGAATACCTTTTATTTTAGGGGCCCACGCTTTAGTTTGAATTGCGCATGCGTAGTAACAAACAGTCTGATCTTTAAATTCACATTGAAATCGAATAGTTACAATCAAAATTTTAATCCCAAAATAAACTTTACTGCACACCCCACTAAAACATGTATATAAAAGATTAGAAATGATTCGATAACTTACCCCCCTAGATCACGGTCCCCCTGCCCATACAATCTCTTATAATGTATTTTCACCAAAATCAGTGACAACGAGTTTCTTGGCAACCAGCTGCAGGTATCGTATCTCAGCTTTTAGGGTAAGTGCAAACAATGGATAAAGTTCGTTTTTAAGTTCATTTCAAATGCTACAACATGGTGAAAATGGAATCTTAATTACTAATCCGTGTAATGAGCACTAATTTGGAGAAGTTTAGTACTCTGTGAGCCGTCTGCTCTAGATTAAGCTGCCTTAAGTCAATACCTTTAAAGTCAAACCTCACTAAGATCGCAAATTACAAACGACCTGATTTATTGTGTAAAAAATGCCCTCTCCTACTAGTACAAATCTGCAAACTATTGGAATTTCAAAGTTTCCCCAAGCCAAGATATCAAAGAATAACTTTTATTTTAGGGGCCGACACTTAAGTATGAATTACGCATGCGTAGATACAAACAGTCTGATCTTGACATTCTCATTGAAATCGAATCGTTACAATCAAAATTTTAATCCTTAAATAAACCTTACTGCACACCCCACTAAAACATGTATATAACAGATTAGAAATGATTCGATAACTTACCCTCCTAGATGACGGTCCTTGTTTCCATACAGTCTCTTATAATGTATTTTCACCAAAGTCAGTGACATCAAGTTTCTTGGCAACCAGCTGCAGGTATCGTATCTCAGCTTCTAGAGTAAGTGCAAACAAGGGATAAAGTTCGTTTTTAAGTTCATTTCAAATGCTACAACATTGTGAAAATGGAATGTTAATATCTAATCCGTGTAATGAGCACTGATTTGATGAACTTTAGTACTCTGTGAGCCGTCTGCTGTAGATTTAGCTGCCTTAAGTCAATATCTTTAAAATCAAACCTTACAAAAACTCGCTAAATAATAAAAGCCTGATTTATTGTGTAAATAATTCCCTCTCCTACTAGTACAAGTCTGCCAACTAATGGAATTGAAAAGATTCTCCAAGCCAAGATATCATAGAATACCTTTTATTTTAGGGGCCCACGCTTTAGTTTGAATTGCGCATGCGTAGTAACAAATAGTCTGATCTTTAACTTCACATTGAAATCGAATAGTTACAATCAAAATTTTAATCCCAAAATAAACTTTACTGCACACCCCACTAAAACATGTATATAAAAGATTAGAAATGATTCGATAACTTACCCGCCTAGATCACGGTCCTCCTGCCCATACAATCTCTTATAATGTATTTTCACCAAAATCAGTGACAACGAGTTTCTTGGCAACCAGCTGCAGGTATCGTATCTCAGCTTCTAGAGTAAGTGCAAACAATGGATAAAGTTCGTTTTTAAGTTCATTTCAAATGCTACAACATGGTGAAAATGGAATCTTAATTACTAATCCGTGTAATGAGCACTGATTTGATGAACTTTAGTACTCTTTGAGCCGTCTGCTCTAGATTTAGCTGCCTTAATTCAATATCTTTAAAATCAAACCTTACAAAAACTCGCTAAATAATAAAAGCCTGATTTATTGTGTAAATAATTCCCTCTCCTACTAGTACAAGTCTGCCAACTAATGGAATTGAAAAGATTCTCCAAGCCAAGATATCATAGAATACCTTTTATTTTAGGGGCCCACGCTTTAGTTTGAATTGCGCATGCGTAGTAACAAATAGTCCGATCTTTAAATTCACATTGAAATCGAATAGTTACAATCAAAATTTTAATCCCAAAATAAAGTTTACTGCACACCCCACTAAAACATGTATATAAAAGATTAGAAATGATTCGATAACTTACCCGCCTAGATCACGGTCCTCCTGCCCATACAATCTCTTATAATGTATTTTCACCAAAATCAGTGACAACGAGTTTCTTGGCAACCAGCTGCAGGTATCGTATCTCAGCTTACAGAGTAAGTGCAAACAAGGGATAAAGTTCGTTCTTAAGTTCATTTCAAATGCTAAAACATGGTGAAAATGGAATGTTAATATCTAATCCGTGTAATGAGCACTGATTTGATGAACTTTAGTACTCTGTGAGCCGTCTGCTGTAGATTTAGCTGCCTTAAGTCAATATCTTTAAAACCAAACCTTACAAAAACTCGCTAAATAATAAAAGCCTGATTTATTGTGTAAATAATTCCCTCTCCTACTAGTACAAATCTGCCAACTAATGGAATTGAAAAGATTCTCCAAGCCAAGATATCATAGAAAAACTTCTTTTTTAGGGGTTCACGCTTTAGTTTGAATTGCGCATGCGTAAATACAAACAGTCTGATCTATAAATTCTCTTTGAAATCGAATCGTTACAATCAAAATTTTAATCCCAAAATAAACTTTACTGCACACCCCATTAAGACATGTATATAAAAGATTAGAAATGATTCGATAACTTACCCCCCTAGATGACGGTCCTTCTTCCCATACAATCTCTTATAATGTATTTTCACCAAAATCAGTGACAACGAGTTTCTTGGCAACCAGCTGCAGGTATCGTATCTCATCTTACAGAGTAAGTGCAAACAAGGGATAAAGTTCGTTTTTAAGTTGATTTCAAATGCTAAAACATGGTGAAAATGGAATGTTAATATCTAATCCGTGTAATGAGCACTGATTTGATGAACTTTAGTACTCTGTGAGCCGTCTGCTGTAGATTTAGCTGCCTTAAGTCAATATCTTTAAAATCAAACCTCACTATGATCGCAAATTACAAACGACCTGATTTATTGTGTAAAAAATGCCCTCTCCTACTAGTACAAATCTGCAAACTATTGGAATTTCAAAGTTTCCCCAAGCCAAGATATCATAGAATACCTTTTATTTTAGGGGCCCACGCTTTAGTTTGAATTGCGCATGCGTAGTAACAAACAGTCTGATCTTTAAATTCACATTGAAATCGAATAGTTACAATCAAAATTTTAATCCCAAAATAAACTTTACTGCACACCCCACTAAAACATGTATATAAAAGATTAGAAATGATTCGATAACTTACCCCCCTAGATCACGGTCCCCCTGCCCATACAATCTCTTATAATGTATTTTCACCAAAATCAGTGACAACGAGTTTCTTGGCAACCAGCTGCAGGTATCGTATCTCAGCTTTTAGAGTAAGTGCAAACAATGGATAAAGTTCGTTTTTAAGTTCATTTCAAATGCTACAACATGGTGAAAATGGAATCTTAATTACTAATCCGTGTAATGAGCACTGATTTGGAGAAGTTTAGTACTCTGTGAGCCGTCTGCTCTAGATTAAGCTGCCTTAAGTCAATACCTTTAAAGTCAAACCTCACTAAGATCGCAAATTACAAACGACCTGATTTATTGTGTAAAAAATGCCCTCTCCTACTAGTACAAATCTGCAAACTATTGGAATTTCAAAGTTTCCCCAAGCCAAGATATCACAGAATAACTTTTATTTTAGGGGCCCACACTTAAGTATGAATTACGCATGCGTAGATACAAACAGTCTTATCTTGACATTCTCATTGAAATCGAATCGTTACAATCAAAATTTTAATCCTTAAATAAACCTTACTGCACACCCCACTAAAACATGTATATAACAGATTAGAAATGATTCGATAACTTACCCTCCTAGATGACGGTCCTTGTTTCCATACAGTCTCTTATAATGTATTTTCACCAAAGTCAGTGACATCAAGTTTCTTGGCAACCAGCTGCAGGTATCGTATCTCAGCTTCTAGAGTAAGTGCAAACAAGGGATAAAGTTCGTTTTTAAGTTCATTTCAAATGCTACAACATTGTGAAAATGGAATGTTAATATCTAATCCGTGTAATGAGCACTGATTTGATGAACTTTAGTACTCTGTGAGCCGTCTGCTGTAGATTTAGCTGCCTTAAGTCAATATCTTTAAAATCAAACCTTACAAAAACTCGCTAAATAATAAAAGCCTGATTTATTGTGTAAATAATTCCCTCTCCTACTAGTACAAGTCTGCCAACTAATGGAATTGAAAAGATTCTCCAAGCCAAGATATCATAGAATACCTTTTATTTTAGGGGCCCACGCTTTAGTTTTAATTGCGCATGCGTAGTAACAAATAGTCTGATCTTTAAATTCACATTGAAATCGAATAGTTACAATCAAAATTTTAATCCCAAAATAAAGTTTACTGCACACCCCACTAAAACATGTATATAAAAGATTACAAATGATTCGATAACTTACCCGCCTAGATCACGGTCCTCCTGCCCATACAATCTCTTATAATGTATTTTCACCAAAATCAGTGACAACGAGTTTCTTGGCAACCAGCTGCAGGTATCGTATCTCAGCTTCTAGAGTAAGTGCAAACAAGGGATAAAGTTCGTTTTTAAGTTCATTTCAAATGCTACAACATGGTGAAAATGGAATCTTAATTACTAATCCGTGTAATGAGCACTGATTTGATGAACTTTAGTACTCTGTGAGCCGTCTGCTCTAGATTTAGCTGCCTTAAGTCAATATCTTTAAAATCAAACCTCAAGAAACTCGATAATTAATAAAAGCCTGATTTATTGTGTAAATAATTCCCTCTCCTACTAGTAAAAATCTGCAAACTTATGAAATTGAAAAGATTCTCCAAGCCAAGATATCATAGAAAAACTTCTTTTTTAGGGGTTCACGCTTTAGTTTGAATTGCGCATGCGTAAATACAAACAGTCTGATCTATAAATTCTCTTTGAAATCGAATCGTTACAATCAAAATTTTAATCCCAAAATAAACTTTACTGCACACCCCATTAAGACATGTATATAAAAGATTAGAAATGATTCGATAACTTACCCCCCTAGATGACGGTCCTTCTTCCCATACAATCTCTTATAATGTATTTTCACCAAAATCAGTGACAACGAGTTTCTTGGCAACCAGCTGCAGGTATCGTATCTCAGCTTACAGAGTAAGTGCAAACAAGGGATAAAGTTCGTTTTTAAGTTCATTTCAAATGCTAAAACATGGTGAAAATGGAATGTTAATATCTAATCCGTGTAATGAGCACTGATTTGATGAACTTTAGTACTCTGTGAGCCGTCTGCTGTAGATTTAGCTGCCTTAAGTCAATATCTTTAAAATCAAACCTCACTATGATCGCAAATTACAAACGACCTGATTTATTGTGTAAAAAATGCCCTCTCCTACTAGTACAAATCTGCAAACTATTGGAATTTCAAAGTTTCCCCAAGCCAAGATATCATAGAATACCTTTTATTTTAGGGGCCCACGCTTTAGTTTGAATTGCGCATGCGTAGTAACAAACAGTCTGATCTTTAAATTCACATTGAAATCGAATAGTTACAATCAAAATTTTAATCCCAAAATAAACTTTACTGCACACCCCACTAAAACATGTATATAAAAGATTAGAAATGATTCGATAACTTACCCCCCTAGATCACGGTCCCCCTGCCCATACAATCTCTTATAATGTATTTTCACCAAAATCAGTGACAACGAGTTTCTTGGCAACCAGCTGCAGGTATCGTATCTCAGCTTTTAGAGTAAGTGCAAACAATGGATAAAGTTCGTTTTTAAGTTCATTTCAAATGCTACAACATGGTGAAAATGGAATCTTAATTACTAATCCGTGTAATGAGCACTGATTTGGAGAAGTTATGTACTCTGTGAGCCGTCTGCTCTAGATTAAGCTGCCTTAAGTCAATACCTTTAAAGTCAAACCTCACTAAGATCGCAAATTACAAACGACCTGATTTATTGTGTAAAAAATGCCCTCTCCTACTAGTACAAATCTGCAAACTATTGGAATTTCAAAGTTTCCCCAAGCCAAGATATCACAGAATAACTTTTATTTTAGGGGCCGACACTTAAGTATGAATTACGCATGCGTAGATACAAACAGTCTGATCTTGACATTCTCATTGAAATCGAATCGTTACAATCAAAATTTTAATCCTTAAATAAACCTTACTGCACACCCCACTAAAACATGTATATAACAGATTAGAAATGATTCGATAACTTACCCTCCTAGATGACGGTCCTTGTTTCCATACAGTCTCTTATAATGTATTTTCACCAAAGTCAGTGACATCAAGTTTCTTGGCAACCAGCTGCAGGTATCGTATCTCAGCTTCTAGAGTAAGTGCAAACAAGGGATAAAGTTCGTTTTTAAGTTCATTTCAAATGCTACAACATTGTGAAAATGGAATGTTAATATCTAATCCGTGTAATGAGCACTGATTTGATGAACTTTAGTACTCTGTGAGCCGTCTGCTGTAGATTTAGCTGCCTTAAGTCAATATCTTTAAAATCAAACCTTACAAAAACTCGCTAAATAATAAAAGCCTGATTTATTGTGTAAATAATTCCCTCTCCTACTAGTACAAGTCTGCCAACTAATGGAATTGAAAAGATTCTCCAAGCCAAGATATCATAGAATACCTTTTATTTTAGGGGCCCACGCTTTAGTTTTAATTGCGCATGCGTAGTAACAAATAGTCTGATCTTTAAATTCACATTGAAATCGAATAGTTACAATCAAAATTTTAATCCCAAAATAAAGTTTACTGCACACCCCACTAAAACATGTATATAAAAGATTAGAAATGATTCGATAACTTACCCGCCTAGATCACGGTCCTCCTGCCCATACAATCTCTTATAATGTATTTTCACCAAAATCAGTGACAACGAGTTTCTTGGCAACCAGCTGCAGGTATCGTATCTCAGCTTCTAGAGTAAGTGCAAACAAGGGATAAAGTTCGTTTTTAAGTTCATTTCAAATGCTACAACATGGTGAAAATGGAATGTTAATTACTAATCCGTGTAATGAGCACTGATTTGATGAACTTTAGTACTCTGTGAGCCGTCTGCTCTAGATTTAGCTGCCTTAAGTCAATATCTTTAAAATCAAACCTCAAGAAACTCGATAATTAATAAAAGCCTGATTTATTGTGTAAATAATTCCCTCTCCTACTAGTAAAAATCTGCAAACTTATGAAATTGAAAAGATTCTCCAAGCCAAGATATCATAGAAAAACTTCTTTTTTAGGGGTTCACGCTTTAGTTTGAATTGCGCATGCGTAAATACAAACAGTCTGATGTATAAATTCTCTTTGAAATCGAATCGTTACAATCAAAATTTTAATCCCAAAATAAACTTTACTGCACACCCCATTAAGACATGTATATAAAAGATTAGAAATGATTCGATAACTTACCCCCCTAGATGACGGTCCTTCTTCCCATACAATCTCTTATAATGTATTTTCACCAAAATCAGTGACAACGAGTTTCTTGGCAACCAGCTGCAGGTATCGTATCTCAGCTTACAGAGTAAGTGCAAACAAGGGATAAAGTTCGTTTTTAAGTTCATTTCAAATGCTAAAACATGGTGAAAATGGAATGTTAATATCTAATCCGTGTAATGAGCACTGATTTGATGAACTTTAGTACTCTGTGAGCCGTCTGCTGTAGATTTAGCTGCCTTAAGTCAATATCTTTAAAATCAAACCTCACTATGATCGCAAATTACAAACGACCTGATTTATTGTGTAAAAAATGCCCTCTCCTACTAGTACAAATCTGCAAACTATTGGAATTTCAAAGTTTCCCCAAGCCAAGATATCATAGAATACCTTTTATTTTAGGGGCCCACGCTTTAGTTTGAATTGCGCATGCGTAGTAACAAATAGTCTGATCTTTAAATTCACATTGAAATCGAATAGTTACAATCAAAATTTTAATCCCAAAATAAAGTTTACTGCACACCCCACTAAAACATGTATATAAAAGATTAGAAATGATTCGATAACTTACCCGCCTAGATCACGGTCCTCCTGCCCATACAATCTCTTATAATGTATTTTCACCAAAATCAGTGACAACGAGTTTCTTGGCAACCAGCTGCAGGTATCGTATCTCAGCTTCTAGAGTAAGTGCAAACAAGGGATAAAGTTCGTTTTTAAGTTCATTTCAAATGCTACAACATGGTGAAAATGGAATGTTAATTACTAATCCGTGTAATGAGCACTGATTTGATGAACTTTAGTACTCTGTGAGCCGTCTGCTGTAGATTTAGCTGCCTTAAGTCAATATCTTTAAAACCAAACCTTACAAAAACTCGCTAAATAATAAAAGCTGATTTATTGTGTAAATAATTCCCTCTCCTACTAGTACAAATCTGCCAACTAATGGAATTGAAAAGATTCTCCAAGCCAAGATATCATAGAAAAACTTCTTTTTTAGGGGTTCACGCTTTAGTTTGAATTGCGCATGCGTAAATACAAACAGTCTGATCTATAAATTCTCTTTGAAATCGAATCGTTACAATCAAAATTTTAATCCCAAAATAAACTTTACTGCACACCCCATTAAGACATGTATATAAAAGATTAGAAATGATTCGATAACTTACCCCCCTAGATGACGGTCCTTCTTCCCATACAATCTCTTATAATGTATTTTCACCAAAATCAGTGACAACGAGTTTCTTGGCAACCAGCTGCAGGTATCGTATCTCAGCTTACAGAGTAAGTGCAAACAAGGGATAAAGTTCGTTTTTAAGTTCATTTCAAATGCTAAAACATGGTGAAAATGGAATGTTAATATCTAATCCGTGTAATGAGCACTGATTTGATGAACTTTAGTACTCTGTGAGCCGTCTGCTGTAGATTTAGCTGCCTTAAGTCAATATCTTTAAAATCAAACCTCACTATGATCGCAAATTACAAACGACCTGATTTATTGTGTAAAAAATGCCCTCTCCTACTAGTACAAATCTGCAAACTATTGGAATTTCAAAGTTTCCCCAAGCCAAGATATCATAGAATACCTTTTATTTTAGGGGCCCACGCTTTAGTTTGAATTGCGCATGCGTAGTAACAAACAGTCTGATCTTTAAATTCACATTGAAATCGAATAGTTACAATCAAAATTTTAATCCCAAAATAAACTTTACTGCACACCCCACTAAAACATGTATATAAAAGATTAGAAATGATTCGATAACTTACCCCCCTAGATCACGGTCCCCCTGCCCATACAATCTCTTATAATGTATTTTCACCAAAATCAGTGACAACGAGTTTCTTGGCAACCAGCTGCAGGTATCGTATCTCAGCTTTTAGAGTAAGTGCAAACAATGGATAAAGTTCGTTTTTAAGTTCATTTCAAATGCTACAACATGGTGAAAATGGAATCTTAATTACTAATCCGTGTAATGAGCACTGATTTGGAGAAGTTTAGTACTCTGTGAGCCGTCTGCTCTAGATTAAGCTGCCTTAAGTCAATACCTTTAAAGTCAAACCTCACTAAGATCGCAAATTACAAACGACCTTATTTATTGTGTAAAAAATGCCCTCTCCTACTAGTACAAATCTGCAAACTATTGGAATTTCAAAGTTTCCCCAAGCCAAGATATCACAGAATAACTTTTATTTTAGGAGCCCACACTTAAGTATGAATTACGCATGCGTAGATACAAACAGTCTGATCTTGACATTCTCATTGAAATCGAATCGTTACAATCAAAAATTTAATCCTTAAATAAACCTTACTGCACACCCCACTAAAACATGTATATAACAGATTAGAAATGATTCGATAACTTACCCTCCTAGATGACGGTCCTTGTTTCCATACAGTCTCTTATAATGTATTTTCACCAAAGTCAGTGACATCAAGTTTCTTGGCAACCAGCTGCAGGTATCGTATCTCAGCTTACAGAGTAAGTGCAAACAAGGGATAAAGTTCGTTTTTAAGTTCATTTCAAATGCTAAAACATGGTGAAAATGGAATGTTAATATCTAATCCGTGTAATGAGCACTGATTTGATGAACTTTAGTACTCTGTGAGCCGTCTGCTGTAGATTTAGCTGCCTTAAGTCAATATCTTTAAAATCAAACCTCACTATGATCGCAAATTACAAACGACCTGATTTATTGTGTAAAAAATGCCCTCTCCTACTAGTACAAATCTGCAAACTATTGGAATTTCAAAGTTTCCCCAAGCCAAGATATCATAGAATACCTTTTATTTTAGGGGCCCACGCTTTAGTTTGAATTGCGCATGCGTAGTAACAAACAGTCTGATCTTTAAATTCACATTGAAATCGAATAGTTACAATCAAAATTTTAATCCCAAAATAAACTTTACTGCACACCCCACTAAAACATGTATATAAAAGATTAGAAATGATTCGATAACTTACCCCCCTAGATCACGGTCCCCCTGCCCATACAATCTCTTATAATGTATTTTCACCAAAATCAGTGACAACGAGTTTCTTGGCAACCAGCTGCAGGTATCGTATCTCAGCTTTTAGAGTAAGTGCAAACAATGGATAAAGTTCGTTTTTAAGTTCATTTCAAATGCTACAACATGGTGAAAATGGAATCTTAATTACTAATCCGTGTAATGAGCACTGATTTGGAGAAGTTTAGTACTCTGTGAGCCGTCTGCTCTAGATTAAGCTGCCTTAAGTCAATACCTTTAAAGTCAAACCTCACTAAGATCGCAAATTACAAACGACCTTATTTATTGTGTAAAAAATGCCCTCTCCTACTAGTACAAATCTGCAAACTATTGGAATTTCAAAGTTTCCCCAAGCCAAGATATCACAGAATAACTTTTATTTTAGGGGCCCACACTTAAGTATGAATTACGCATGCGTAGATACAAACAGTCTTATCTTGACATTCTCATTGAAATCGAATCGTTACAATCAAAATTTTAATCCTTAAATAAACCTTACTGCACACCCCACTAAAACATGTATATAACAGATTAGAAATGATTCGATAACTTACCCTCCTAGATGACGGTCCTTGTTTCCATACAGTCTCTTATAATGTATTTTCACCAAAGTCAGTGACATCAAGTTTCTTGGCAACCAGCTGCAGGTATCGTATCTCAGCTTCTAGAGTAAGTGCAAACAAGGGATAAAGTTCGTTTTTAAGTTCATTTCAAATGCTACAACATTGTGAAAATGGAATGTTAATATCTAATCCGTGTAATGAGCACTGATTTGATGAACTTTAGTACTCTGTGAGCCGTCTGCTGTAGATTTAGCTGCCTTAAGTCAATATCTTTAAAATCAAACCTTACAAAAACTCGCTAAATAATAAAAGCCTGATTTATTGTGTAAATAATTCCCTCTCCTACTAGTACAAGTCTGCCAACTAATGGAATTGAAAAGATTCTCCAAGCCAAGATATCATAGAATACCTTTTATTTTAGGGGCCCACGCTTTAGTTTGAATTGCGCATGCGTAGTAACAAATAGTCTGATCTTTAAATTCACATTGAAATCGAATAGTTACAATCAAAATTTTAATCCCAAAATAAAGTTTACTGCACACCCCACTAAAACATGTATATAAAAGATTAGAAATGATTCGATAACTTACCCGCCTAGATCACGGTCCTCCTGCCCATACAATCTCTTATAATGTATTTTCACCAAAATCAGTGACAACGAGTTTCTTGGCAACCAGCTGCAGGTATCGTATCTCAGCTTCTAGAGTAAGTGCAAACAATGGATAAAGTTCGTTTTTAAGTTCATTTCAAATGCTACAACATGGTGAAAATGGAATGTTAATTACTAATCCGTGTAATGAGCACTGATTTGATGAACTTTAGTACTCTGTGAGCCGTCTGCTCTAGATTTAGCTGCCTTAATTCAATATCTTTAAAATTAAACCTCAAGAAACTCGCTAATTAATAAAAGCCTGATTTATTGTGTAAATAATTCCCTCTCCTACTAGTACAAGTCTGCCAACTAATGGAATTGAAAAGATTCTCCAAGCCAAGATATCATAGAATACCTTTTATTTTAGGGGCCCACGCTTTAGTTTGAATTGCGCATGCGTAGTAACAAACAGTCTGATCTTTAAATTCACATTGAAATCGAATAGTTACAATCAAAATTTTAATCCCAAAATAAACTTTACTGCACACCCCACTAAAACATGTATATAAAAGATTAGAAATGATTCGATAACTTACCCCCCTAGATCACGGTCCCCCTGCCCATACAATCTCTTATAATGTATTTTCACCAAAATCAGTGACAACGAGTTTCTTGGCAACCAGCTGCAGGTATCGTATCTCAGCTTTTAGAGTAAGTGCAAACAATGGATAAAGTTCGTTTTTAAGTTCATTTCAAATGCTACAACATGGTGAAAATGGAATCTTAATTACTAATCCGTGTAATGAGCACTGATTTGGAGAAGTTTAGTACTCTGTGAGCCGTCTGCTCTAGATTAAGCTGCCTTAAGTCAATACCTTTAAAGTCAAACCTCACTAAGATCGCAAATTACAAACGACCTGATTTATTGTGTAAAAAATGCCCTCTCCTACTAGTACAAATCTGCAAACTATTGGAATTTCAAAGTTTCCCCAAGCCAAGATATCACAGAATAACTTTTATTTTAGGGGCCCACACTTAAGTATGAATTACGCATGCGTAGATACAAACAGTCTGATCTTGACATTCTCATTGAAATCGAATCGTTACAATCAAAATTTTAATCCTTAAATAAACCTTACTGCACACCCCACTAAAACATGTATATAACAGATTAGAAATGATTCGATAACTTACCCTCCTAGATGACGGTCCTTGTTTCCATACAGTCTCTTATAATGTATTTTCACCAAAATCAGTGACAACGAGTTTCTTGGCAACCAGCTGCAGGTATCGTATCTCAGCTTACAGAGTAAGTGCAAACAAGGGATAAAGTTCGTTCTTAAGTTCATTTCAAATGCTAAAACATGGTGAAAATGGAATGTTAATATCTAATCCGTGTAATGAGCACTGATTTGATGAACTTTAGTACTCTGTGAGCCGTCTGCTGTAGATTTAGCTGCCTTAAGTCAATATCTTTAAAACCAAACCTTACAAAAACTCGCTAAATAATAAAAGCCTGATTTATTGTGTAAATAATTCCCTCTCCTACTAGTACAAATCTGCCAACTAATGGAATTGAAAAGATTCTCCAAGCCAAGATATCATAGAAAAACTTCTTTTTTAGGGGTTCACGCTTTAGTTTGAATTGCGCATGCGTAAATACAAACAGTCTGATCTATAAATTCTCTTTGAAATCGAATCGTTACAATCAAAATTTTAATCCCAAAATAAACTTTACTGCACACCCCATTAAGACATGTATATAAAAGATTAGAAATGATTCGATAACTTACCCCCCTAGATGACGGTCCTTCTTCCCATACAATCTCTTATAATGTATTTTCACCAAAATCAGTGACAACGAGTTTCTTGGCAACCAGCTGCAGGTATCGTATCTCATCTTACAGAGTAAGTGCAAACAAGGGATAAAGTTCGTTTTTAAGTTCATTTCAAATGCTAAAACATGGTGAAAATGGAATGTTAATATCTAATCCGTGTAATGAGCACTGATTTGATGAACTTTAGTACTCTGTGAGCCGTCTGCTGTAGATTTAGCTGCCTTAAGTCAATATCTTTAAAATCAAACCTCACTATGATCGCAAATTACAAACGACCTGATTTATTGTGTAAAAAATGCCCTCTCCTACTAGTACAAATCTGCAAACTATTGGAATTTCAAAGTTTCCCCAAGCCAAGATATCATAGAATACCTTTTATTTTAGGGGCCCACGCTTTAGTTTGAATTGCGCATGCGTAGTAACAAACAGTCTGATCTTTAAATTCACATTGAAATCGAATAGTTACAATCAAAATTTTAATCCCAAAATAAACTTTACTGCACACCCCACTAAAACATGTATATAAAAGATTAGAAATGATTCGATAACTTACCCCCCTAGATCACGGTCCCCCTGCCCATACAATCTCTTATAATGTATTTTCACCAAAATCAGTGACAACGAGTTTCTTGGCAACCAGCTGCAGGTATCGTATCTCAGCTTTTAGAGTAAGTGCAAACAATGGATAAAGTTCGTTTTTAAGTTCATTTCAAATGCTACAACATGGTGAAAATGGAATCTTAATTACTAATCCGTGTAATGAGCACTGATTTGGAGAAGTTTAGTACTCTGTGAGCCGTCTGCTCTAGATTAAGCTGCCTTAAGTCAATACCTTTAAAGTCAAACCTCACTAAGATCGCAAATTACAAACGACCTTATTTATTGTGTAAAAAATGCCCTCTCCTACTAGTACAAATCTGCAAACTATTGGAATTTCAAAGTTTCCCCAAGCCAAGATATCACAGAATAACTTTTATTTTAGGGGCCCACACTTAAGTATGAATTACGCATGCGTAGATACAAACAGTCTTATCTTGACATTCTCATTGAAATCGAATCGTTACAATCAAAATTTTAATCCTTAAATAAACCTTACTGCACACCCCACTAAAACATGTATATAACAGATTAGAAATGATTCGATAACTTACCCTCCTAGATGACGGTCCTTGTTTCCATACAGTCTCTTATAATGTATTTTCACCAAAGTCAGTGACATCAAGTTTCTTGGCAACCAGCTGCAGGTATCGTATCTCAGCTTCTAGAGTAAGTGCAAACAAGGGATAAAGTTCGTTTTTAAGTTCATTTCAAATGCTACAACATTGTGAAAATGGAATGTTAATATCTAATCCGTGTAATGAGCACTGATTTGATGAACTTTAGTACTCTGTGAGCCGTCTGCTGTAGATTTAGCTGCCTTAAGTCAATATCTTTAAAATCAAACCTTACAAAAACTCGCTAAATAATAAAAGCCTGATTTATTGTGTAAATAATTCCCTCTCCTACTAGTACAAGTCTGCCAACTAATGGAATTGAAAAGATTCTCCAAGCCAAGATATCATAGAATACCTTTTATTTTAGGGGCCCACGCTTTAGTTTGAATTGCGCATGCGTAGTAACAAATAGTCTGATCTTTAAATTCACATTGAAATCGAATAGTTACAATCAAAATTTTAATCCCAAAATAAAGTTTACTGCACACCCCACTAAAACATGTATATAAAAGATTAGAAATGATTCGATAACTTACCCGCCTAGATCACGGTCCTCCTGCCCATACAATCTCTTATAATGTATTTTCACCAAAATCAGTGACAACGAGTTTCTTGGCAACCAGCTGCAGGTATCGTATCTCAGCTTCTAGAGTAAGTGCAAACAATGGATAAAGTTCGTTTTTAAGTTCATTTCAAATGCTACAACATGGTGAAAATGGAATGTTAATTACTAATCCGTGTAATGAGCACTGATTTGATGAACTTTAGTACTCTGTGAGCCGTCTGCTCTAGATTTAGCTGCCTTAATTCAATATCTTTAAAATCAAACCTCAAGAAACTCGCTAATTAATAAAAGCCTGATTTATTGTGTAAATAATTCCCTCTCCTACTAGTACAAATCTGCCAACTAATGGAATTGAAAAGATTCTCCAAGCCAAGATATCATAGAATACCTTTTATTTTAGGGGCCCACGCTTTAGTTTGAATTGCGCATGCGTAGTAACAAACAGTCTGATCTTTAAATTCACATTGAAATCGAATAGTTACAATCAAAATTTTAATCCCAAAATAAACTTTACTGCACACCCCACTAAAACATGTATATAAAAGATTAGAAATGATTCGATAACTTACCCCCCTAGATCACGGTCCCCCTGCCCATACAATCTCTTATAATGTATTTTCACCAAAATCAGTGACAACGAGTTTCTTGGCAACCAGCTGCAGGTATCGTATCTCAGCTTTTAGAGTAAGTGCAAACAATGGATAAAGTTCGTTTTTAAGTTCATTTCAAATGCTACAACATGGTGAAAATGGAATCTTAATTACTAATCCGTGTAATGAGCACTGATTTGGAGAAGTTTAGTACTCTGTGAGCCGTCTGCTCTAGATTAAGCTGCCTTAAGTCAATACCTTTAAAGTCAAACCTCACTAAGATCGCAAATTACAAACGACCTGATTTATTGTGTAAAAAATGCCCTCTCCTACTAGTACAAATCTGCAAACTATTGGAATTTCAAAGTTTCCCCAAGCCAAGATATCACAGAATAACTTTTATTTTAGGGGCCGACACTTAAGTATGAATTACGCATGCGTAGATACAAACAGTCTGATCTTGACATTCTCATTGAAATCGAATCGTTACAATCAAAATTTTAATCCTTAAATAAACCTTACTGCACACCCCACTAAAACATGTATATAACAGATTAGAAATGATTCGATAACTTACCCTCCTAGATGACGGTCCTTGTTTCCATACAGTCTCTTATAATGTATTTTCACCAAAGTCAGTGACATCAAGTTTCTTGGCAACCAGCTGCAGGTATCGTATCTCAGCTTCTAGAGTAAGTGCAAACAAGGGATAAAGTTCGTTTTTAAGTTCATTTCAAATGCTACAACATTGTGAAAATGGAATGTTAATATCTAATCCGTGTAATGAGCACTGATTTGATGAACTTTAGTACTCTGTGAGCCGTCTGCTGTAGATTTAGCTGCCTTAAGTCAATATCTTTAAAATCAAACCTTACAAAAACTCGCTAAATAATAAAAGCCTGATTTATTGTGTAAATAATTCCCTCTCCTACTAGTACAAGTCTGCCAACTAATGGAATTGAAAAGATTCTCCAAGCCAAGATATCATAGAATACCTTTTATTTTAGGGGCCCACGCTTTAGTTTGAATTGCGCATGCGTAGTAACAAATAGTCTGATCTTTAAATTCACATTGAAATCGAATAGTTACAATCAAAATTTTAATCCCAAAATAAAGTTTACTGCACACCCCACTAAAACATGTATATAAAAGATTAGAAATGATTCGATAACTTACCCGCCTAGATCACGGTCCTCCTGCCCATACAATCTCTTATAATGTATTTTCACCAAAATCAGTGACAACGAGTTTCTTGGCAACCAGCTGCAGGTATCGTATCTCAGCTTCTAGAGTAAGTGCAAACAAGGGATAAAGTTCGTTTTTAAGTTCATTTCAAATGCTACAACATGGTGAAAATGGAATGTTAATTACTAATCCGTGTAATGAGCACTGATTTGATGAACTTTAGTACTCTGTGAGCCGTCTGCTCTAGATTTAGCTGCCTTAAGTCAATATCTTTAAAATCAAACCTCAAGAAACTCGATAATTAATAAAAGCCTGATTTATTGTGTAAATAATTCCCTCTCCTACTAGTAAAAATCTGCAAACTTATGAAATTGAAAAGATTCTCCAAGCCAAGATATCATAGAAAAACTTCTTTTTTAGGGGTTCACGCTTTAGTTTGAATTGCGCATGCGTAAATACAAACAGTCTGATCTATAAATTCTCTTTGAAATCGAATCGTTACAATCAAAATTTTAATCCCAAAATAAACTTTACTGCACACCCCATTAAGACATGTATATAAAAGATTAGAAATGATTCGATAACTTACCCCCCTAGATGACGGTCCTTCTTCCCATACAATCTCTTATAATGTATTTTCACCAAAATCAGTGACAACGAGTTTCTTGGCAACCAGCTGCAGGTATCGTATCTCAGCTTTTAGAGTAAGTGCAAACAATGGATAAAGTTCGTTTTTAAGTTCATTTCAAATGCTACAACATGGTGAAAATGGAATCTTAATTACTAATCCGTGTAATGAGCACTGATTTGGAGAAGTTATGTACTCTGTGAGCCGTCTGCTCTAGATTAAGCTGCCTTAAGTCAATACCTTTAAAGTCAAACCTCACTAAGATCGCAAATTACAAACGACCTGATTTATTGTGTAAAAAATGCCCTCTCCTACTAGTACAAATCTGCAAACTATTGGAATTTCAAAGTTTCCCCAAGCCAAGATATCACAGAATAACTTTTATTTTAGGGGCCGACACTTAAGTATGAATTACGCATGCGTAGATACAAACAGTCTGATCTTGACATTCTCATTGAAATCGAATCGTTACAATCAAAATTTTAATCCTTAAATAAACCTTACTGCACACCCCACTAAAATATGTATATAACAGATTAGAAATGATTCGATAACTTACCCTCCTAGATGACGGTCCTTGTTTCCATACAGTCTCTTATAATGTATTTTCACCAAAGTCAGTGACATCAAGTTTCTTGGCAACCAGCTGCAGGTATCGTATCTCAGCTTCTAGAGTAAGTGCAAACAAGGGATAAAGTTCGTTTTTAAGTTCATTTCAAATGCTACAACATTGTGAAAATGGAATGTTAATATCTAATCCGTGTAATGAGCACTGATTTGATGAACTTTAGTACTCTGTGAGCCGTCTGCTGTAGATTTAGCTGCCTTAAGTCAATATCTTTAAAATCAAACCTTACAAAAACTCGCTAAATAATAAAAGCCTGATTTATTGTGTAAATAATTCCCTCTCCTACTAGTACAAGTCTGCCAACTAATGGAATTGAAAAGATTCTCCAAGCCAAGATATCATAGAATACCTTTTATTTTAGGGGCCCACGCTTTAGTTTGAATTGCGCATGCGTAGTAACAAATAGTCTGATCTTTAAATTCACATTGAAATCGAATAGTTACAATCAAAATTTTAATCCCAAAATAAAGTTTACTGCACACCCCACTAAAACATGTATATAAAAGATTAGAAATGATTCGATAACTTACCCGCCTAGATCACGGTCCTCCTGCCCATACAATCTCTTATAATGTATTTTCACCAAAATCAGTGACAACGAGTTTCTTGGCAACCAGCTGCAGGTATCGTATCTCAGCTTCTAGAGTAAGTGCAAACAAGGGATAAAGTTCGTTTTTAAGTTCATTTCAAATGCTACAACATGGTGAAAATGGAATGTTAATTACTAATCCGTGTAATGAGCACTGATTTGATGAACTTTAGTACTCTGTGAGCCGTCTGCTCTAGATTTAGCTGCCTTAAGTCAATATCTTTAAAATCAAACCTCAAGAAACTCGATAATTAATAAAAGCCTGATTTATTGTGTAAATAATTCCCTCTCCTACTAGTAAAAATCTGCAAACTTATGAAATTGAAAAGATTCTCCAAGCCAAGATATCATAGAAAAACTTCTTTTTTAGGGGTTCACGCTTTAGTTTGAATTGCGCATGCGTAAATACAAACAGTCTGATCTATAAATTCTCTTTGAAATCGAATCGTTACAATCAAAATTTTAATCCCAAAATAAACTTTACTGCACACCCCATTAAGACATGTATATAAAAGATTAGAAATGATTCGATAACTTACCCCCCTAGATGACGGTCCTTCTTCCCATACAATCTCTTATAATGTATTTTCACCAAAATCAGTGACAACGAGTTTCTTGGCAACCAGCTGCAGGTATCGTATCTCAGCTTTTAGAGTAAGTGCAAACAATGGATAAAGTTCGTTTTTAAGTTCATTTCAAATGCTACAACATGGTGAAAATGGAATCTTAATTACTAATCCGTGTAATGAGCACTGATTTGGAGAAGTTATGTACTCTGTGAGCCGTCTGCTCTAGATTAAGCTGCCTTAAGTCAATACCTTTAAAGTCAAACCTCACTAAGATCGCAAATTACAAACGACCTTATTTATTGTGTAAAAAATGCCCTCTCCTACTAGTACAAATCTGCAAACTATTGGAATTTCAAAGTTTCCCCAAGCCAAGATATCACAGAATAACTTTTATTTTAGGGGCCGACACTTAAGTATGAATTACGCATGCGTAGATACAAACAGTCTGATCTTGACATTCTCATTGAAATCGAATCGTTACAATCAAAATTTTAATCCTTAAATAAACCTTACTGCACACCCCACTAAAACATGTATATAACAGATTAGAAATGATTCGATAACTTACCCTCCTAGATGACGGTCCTTGTTTCCATACAGTCTCTTATAATGTATTTTCACCAAAGTCAGTGACATCAAGTTTCTTGGCAACCAGCTGCAGGTATCGTATCTCAGCTTCTAGAGTAAGTGCAAACAAGGGATAAAGTTCGTTTTTAAGTTCATTTCAAATGCTACAACATTGTGAAAATGGAATGTTAATATCTAATCCGTGTAATGAGCACTGATTTGATGAACTTTAGTACTCTGTGAGCCGTCTGCTGTAGATTTAGCTGCCTTAAGTCAATATCTTTAAAATCAAACCTTACAAAAACTCGCTAAATAATAAAAGCCTGATTTATTGTGTAAATAATTCCCTCTCCTACTAGTACAAGTCTGCCAACTAATGGAATTGAAAAGATTCTCCAAGCCAAGATATCATAGAATACCTTTTATTTTAGGGGCCCACGCTTTAGTTTTAATTGCGCATGCGTAGTAACAAATAGTCTGATCTTTAAATTCACATTGAAATCGAATAGTTACAATCAAAATTTTAATCCCAAAATAAAGTTTACTGCACACCCCACTAAAACATGTATATAAAAGATTAGAAATGATTCGATAACTTACCCGCCTAGATCACGGTCCTCCTGCCCATACAATCTCTTATAATGTATTTTCACCAAAATCAGTGACAACGAGTTTCTTGGCAACCAGCTGCAGGTATCGTATCTCAGCTTCTAGAGTAAGTGCAAACAAGGGATAAAGTTCGTTTTTAAGTTCATTTCAAATGCTACAACATGGTGAAAATGGAATGTTAATTACTAATCCGTGTAATGAGCACTGATTTGATGAACTTTAGTACTCTGTGAGCCGTCTGCTGTAGATTTAGCTGCCTTAAGTCAATATCTTTAAAATCAAACCTTACAAAAACTCGCTAAATAATAAAAGCCTGATTTATTGTGTAAATAATTCCCTCTCCTACTAGTACAAGTCTGCCAACTAATGGAATTGAAAAGATTCTCCAAGCCAAGATATCATAGAATACCTTTTATTTTAGGGGCCCACGCTTTAGTTTGAATTGCGCATGCGTAGTAACAAATAGTCTGATCTTTAAATTCACATTGAAATCGAATAGTTACAATCAAAATTTTAATCCCAAAATAAAGTTTACTGCACACCCCACTAAAACATGTATATAAAAGATTAGAAATGATTCGATAACTTACCCGCCTAGATCACGGTCCTCCTGCCCATACAATCTCTTATAATGTATTTTCACCAAAATCAGTGACAACGAGTTTCTTGGCAACCAGCTGCAGGTATCGTATCTCAGCTTCTAGAGTAAGTGCAAACAAGGGATAAAGTTCGTTTTTAAGTTCATTTCAAATGCTACAACATGGTGAAAATGGAATGTTAATTACTAATCCGTGTAATGAGCACTGATTTGATGAACTTTAGTACTCTGTGAGCCGTCTGCTCTAGATTTAGCTGCCTTAAGTCAATATCTTTAAAATCAAACCTCAAGAAACTCGATAATTAATAAAAGCCTGATTTATTGTGTAAATAATTCCCTCTCCTACTAGTAAAAATCTGCAAACTTATGAAATTGAAAAGATTCTCCAAGCCAAGATATCATAGAAAAACTTCTTTTTTAGGGGTTCACGCTTTAGTTTGAATTGCGCATGCGTAAATACAAACAGTCTGATCTATAAATTCTCTTTGAAATCGAATCGTTACAATCAAAATTTTAATCCCAAAATAAACTTTACTGCACACCCCATTAAGACATGTATATAAAAGATTAGAAATGATTCGATAACTTACCCCCCTAGATGACGGTCCTTCTTCCCATACAATCTCTTATAATGTATTTTCACCAAAATCAGTGACAACGAGTTTCTTGGCAACCAGCTGCAGGTATCGTATCTCAGCTTTTAGAGTAAGTGCAAACAATGGATAAAGTTCGTTTTTAAGTTCATTTCAAATGCTACAACATGGTGAAAATGGAATCTTAATTACTAATCCGTGTAATGAGCACTGATTTGGAGAAGTTATGTACTCTGTGAGCCGTCTGCTCTAGATTAAGCTGCCTTAAGTCAATACCTTTAAAGTCAAACCTCACTAAGATCGCAAATTACAAACGACCTGATTTATTGTGTAAAAAATGCCCTCTCCTACTAGTACAAATCTGCAAACTATTGGAATTTCAAAGTTTCCCCAAGCCAAGATATCACAGAATAACTTTTATTTTAGGGGCCGACACTTAAGTATGAATTACGCATGCGTAGATACAAACAGTCTGATCTTGACATTCTCATTGAAATCGAATCGTTACAATCAAAATTTTAATCCTTAAATAAACCTTACTGCACACCCCACTAAAACATGTATATAACAGATTAGAAATGATTCGATAACTTACCCTCCTAGATGACGGTCCTTGTTTCCATACAGTCTCTTATAATGTATTTTCACCAAAGTCAGTGACATCAAGTTTCTTGGCAACCAGCTGCAGGTATCGTATCTCAGCTTCTAGAGTAAGTGCAAACAAGGGATAAAGTTCGTTTTTAAGTTCATTTCAAATGCTACAACATTGTGAAAATGGAATGTTAATATCTAATCCGTGTAATGAGCACTGATTTGATGAACTTTAGTACTCTGTGAGCCGTCTGCTGTAGATTTAGCTGCCTTAAGTCAATATCTTTAAAATCAAACCTTACAAAAACTCGCTAAATAATAAAAGCCTGATTTATTGTGTAAATAATTCCCTCTCCTACTAGTACAAGTCTGCCAACTAATGGAATTGAAAAGATTCTCCAAGCCAAGATATCATAGAATACCTTTTATTTTAGGGGCCCACGCTTTAGTTTTAATTGCGCATGCGTAGTAACAAATAGTCTGATCTTTAAATTCACATTGAAATCGAATAGTTACAATCAAAATTTTAATCCCAAAATAAAGTTTACTGCACACCCCACTAAAACATGTATATAAAAGATTAGAAATGATTCGATAACTTACCCGCCTAGATCACGGTCCTCCTGCCCATACAATCTCTTATAATGTATTTTCACCAAAATCAGTGACAACGAGTTTCTTGGCAACCAGCTGCAGGTATCGTATCTCAGCTTCTAGAGTAAGTGCAAACAAGGGATAAAGTTCGTTTTTAAGTTCATTTCAAATGCTACAACATGGTGAAAATGGAATGTTAATTACTAATCCGTGTAATGAGCACTGATTTGATGAACTTTAGTACTCTGTGAGCCGTCTGCTCTAGATTTAGCTGCCTTAAGTCAATATCTTTAAAATCAAACCTCAAGAAACTCGATAATTAATAAAAGCCTGATTTATTGTGTAAATAATTCCCTCTCCTACTAGTAAAAATCTGCAAACTTATGAAATTGAAAAGATTCTCCAAGCCAAGATATCATAGAAAAACTTCTTTTTTAGGGGTTCACGCTTTAGTTTGAATTGCGCATGCGTAAATACAAACAGTCTGATCTATAAATTCTCTTTGAAATCGAATCGTTACAATCAAAATTTTAATCCCAAAATAAACTTTACTGCACACCCCATTAAGACATGTATATAAAAGATTAGAAATGATTCGATAACTTACCCCCCTAGATGACGGTCCTTCTTCCCATACAATCTCTTATAATGTATTTTCACCAAAATCAGTGACAACGAGTTTCTTGGCAACCAGCTGCAGGTATCGTATCTCAGCTTACAGAGTAAGTGCAAACAAGGGATAAAGTTCGTTTTTAAGTTCATTTCAAATGCTAAAACATGGTGAAAATGGAATGTTAATATCTAATCCGTGTAATGAGCACTGATTTGATGAACTTTAGTACTCTGTGAGCCGTCTGCTGTAGATTTAGCTGCCTTAAGTCAATATCTTTAAAATCAAACCTCACTATGATCGCAAATTACAAACGACCTGATTTATTGTGTAAAAAATGCCCTCTCCTACTAGTACAAATCTGCAAACTATTGGAATTTCAAAGTTTCCCCAAGCCAAGATATCATAGAATACCTTTTATTTTAGGGGCCCACGCTTTAGTTTGAATTGCGCATGCGTAGTAACAAACAGTCTGATCTTTAAATTCACATTGAAATCGAATAGTTACAATCAAAATTTTAATCCCAAAATAAACTTTACTGCACACCCCACTAAAACATGTATATAAAAGATTAGAAATGATTCGATAACTTACCCCCCTAGATCACGGTCCCCCTGCCCATACAATCTCTTATAATGTATTTTCACCAAAATCAGTGACAACGAGTTTCTTGGCAACCAGCTGCAGGTATCGTATCTCAGCTTTTAGAGTAAGTGCAAACAATGGATAAAGTTCGTTTTTAAGTTCATTTCAAATGCTACAACATGGTGAAAATGGAATCTTAATTACTAATCCGTGTAATGAGCACTGATTTGGAGAAGTTTAGTACTCTGTGAGCCGTCTGCTCTAGATTAAGCTGCCTTAAGTCAATACCTTTAAAGTCAAACCTCACTAAGATCGCAAATTACAAACGACCTTATTTATTGTGTAAAAAATGCCCTCTCCTACTAGTACAAATCTGCAAACTATTGGAATTTCAAAGTTTCCCCAAGCCAAGATATCACAGAATAACTTTTATTTTAGGGGCCCACACTTAAGTATGAATTACGCATGCGTAGATACAAACAGTCTTATCTTGACATTCTCATTGAAATCGAATCGTTACAATCAAAATTTTAATCCTTAAATAAACCTTACTGCACACCCCACTAAAACATGTATATAACAGATTAGAAATGATTCGATAACTTACCCTCCTAGATGACGGTCCTTGTTTCCATACAGTCTCTTATAATGTATTTTCACCAAAGTCAGTGACATCAAGTTTCTTGGCAACCAGCTGCAGGTATCGTATCTCAGCTTCTAGAGTAAGTGCAAACAAGGGATAAAGTTCGTTTTTAAGTTCATTTCAAATGCTACAACATTGTGAAAATGGAATGTTAATATCTAATCCGTGTAATGAGCACTGATTTGATGAACTTTAGTACTCTGTGAGCCGTCTGCTGTAGATTTAGCTGCCTTAAGTCAATATCTTTAAAATCAAACCTTACAAAAACTCGCTAAATAATAAAAGCCTGATTTATTGTGTAAATAATTCCCTCTCCTACTAGTACAAGTCTGCCAACTAATGGAATTGAAAAGATTCTCCAAGCCAAGATATCATAGAATACCTTTTATTTTAGGGGCCCACGCTTTAGTTTGAATTGCGCATGCGTAGTAACAAATAGTCTGATCTTTAAATTCACATTGAAATCGAATAGTTACAATCAAAATTTTAATCCCAAAATAAAGTTTACTGCACACCCCACTAAAACATGTATATAAAAGATTAGAAATGATTCGATAACTTACCCGCCTAGATCACGGTCCTCCTGCCCATACAATCTCTTATAATGTATTTTCACCAAAATCAGTGACAACGAGTTTCTTGGCAACCAGCTGCAGGTATCGTATCTCAGCTTCTAGAGTAAGTGCAAACAATGGATAAAGTTCGTTTTTAAGTTCATTTCAAATGCTACAACATGGTGAAAATGGAATGTTAATTACTAATCCGTGTAATGAGCACTGATTTGATGAACTTTAGTACTCTGTGAGCCGTCTGCTCTAGATTTAGCTGCCTTAATTCAATATCTTTAAAATCAAACCTCAAGAAACTCGCTAATTAATAAAAGCCTGATTTATTGTGTAAATAATTCCCTCTCCTACTAGTACAAATCTGCCAACTAATGGAATTGAAAAGATTCTCCAAGCCAAGATATCATAGAATACCTTTTATTTTAGGGGCCCACGCTTTAGTTTGAATTGCGCATGCGTAGTAACAAACAGTCTGATCTTTAAATTCACATTGAAATCGAATAGTTACAATCAAAATTTTAATCCCAAAATAAACTTTACTGCACACCCCACTAAAACATGTATATAAAAGATTAGAAATGATTCGATAACTTACCCCCCTAGATCACGGTCCCCCTGCCCATACAATCTCTTATAATGTATTTTCACCAAAATCAGTGACAACGAGTTTCTTGGCAACCAGCTGCAGGTATCGTATCTCAGCTTTTAGAGTAAGTGCAAACAATGGATAAAGTTCGTTTTTAAGTTCATTTCAAATGCTACAACATGGTGAAAATGGAATCTTAATTACTAATCCGTGTAATGAGCACTGATTTGGAGAAGTTTAGTACTCTGTGAGCCGTCTGCTCTAGATTAAGCTGCCTTAAGTCAATACCTTTAAAGTCAAACCTCACTAAGATCGCAAATTACAAACGACCTGATTTATTGTGTAAAAAATGCCCTCTCCTACTAGTACAAATCTGCAAACTATTGGAATTTCAAAGTTTCCCCAAGCCAAGATATCACAGAATAACTTTTATTTTAGGGGCCGACACTTAAGTATGAATTACGCATGCGTAGATACAAACAGTCTGATCTTGACATTCTCATTGAAATCGAATCGTTACAATCAAAATTTTAATCCTTAAATAAACCTTACTGCACACCCCACTAAAACATGTATATAACAGATTAGAAATGATTCGATAACTTACCCTCCTAGATGACGGTCCTTGTTTCCATACAGTCTCTTATAATGTATTTTCACCAAAGTCAGTGACATCAAGTTTCTTGGCAACCAGCTGCAGGTATCGTATCTCAGCTTCTAGAGTAAGTGCAAACAAGGGATAAAGTTCGTTTTTAAGTTCATTTCAAATGCTACAACATTGTGAAAATGGAATGTTAATATCTAATCCGTGTAATGAGCACTGATTTGATGAACTTTAGTACTCTGTGAGCCGTCTGCTGTAGATTTAGCTGCCTTAAGTCAATATCTTTAAAATCAAACCTTACAAAAACTCGCTAAATAATAAAAGCCTGATTTATTGTGTAAATAATTCCCTCTCCTACTAGTACAAGTCTGCCAACTAATGGAATTGAAAAGATTCTCCAAGCCAAGATATCATAGAATACCTTTTATTTTAGGGGCCCACGCTTTAGTTTGAATTGCGCATGCGTAGTAACAAATAGTCTGATCTTTAAATTCACATTGAAATCGAATAGTTACAATCAAAATTTTAATCCCAAAATAAAGTTTACTGCACACCCCACTAAAACATGTATATAAAAGATTAGAAATGATTCGATAACTTACCCGCCTAGATCACGGTCCTCCTGCCCATACAATCTCTTATAATGTATTTTCACCAAAATCAGTGACAACGAGTTTCTTGGCAACCAGCTGCAGGTATCGTATCTCAGCTTCTAGAGTAAGTGCAAACAAGGGATAAAGTTCGTTTTTAAGTTCATTTCAAATGCTACAACATGGTGAAAATGGAATGTTAATTACTAATCCGTGTAATGAGCACTGATTTGATGAACTTTAGTACTCTGTGAGCCGTCTGCTCTAGATTTAGCTGCCTTAAGTCAATATCTTTAAAATCAAACCTCAAGAAACTCGATAATTAATAAAAGCCTGATTTATTGTGTAAATAATTCCCTCTCCTACTAGTAAAAATCTGCAAACTTATGAAATTGAAAAGATTCTCCAAGCCAAGATATCATAGAAAAACTTCTTTTTTAGGGGTTCACGCTTTAGTTTGAATTGCGCATGCGTAAATACAAACAGTCTGATCTATAAATTCTCTTTGAAATCGAATCGTTACAATCAAAATTTTAATCCCAAAATAAACTTTACTGCACACCCCATTAAGACATGTATATAAAAGATTAGAAATGATTCGATAACTTACCCCCCTAGATGACGGTCCTTCTTCCCATACAATCTCTTATAATGTATTTTCACCAAAATCAGTGACAACGAGTTTCTTGGCAACCAGCTGCAGGTATCGTATCTCAGCTTTTAGAGTAAGTGCAAACAATGGATAAAGTTCGTTTTTAAGTTCATTTCAAATGCTACAACATGGTGAAAATGGAATCTTAATTACTAATCCGTGTAATGAGCACTGATTTGGAGAAGTTATGTACTCTGTGAGCCGTCTGCTCTAGATTAAGCTGCCTTAAGTCAATACCTTTAAAGTCAAACCTCACTAAGATCGCAAATTACAAACGACCTGATTTATTGTGTAAAAAATGCCCTCTCCTACTAGTACAAATCTGCAAACTATTGGAATTTCAAAGTTTCCCCAAGCCAAGATATCACAGAATAACTTTTATTTTAGGGGCCGACACTTAAGTATGAATTACGCATGCGTAGATACAAACAGTCTGATCTTGACATTCTCATTGAAATCGAATCGTTACAATCAAAATTTTAATCCTTAAATAAACCTTACTGCACACCCCACTAAAACATGTATATAACAGATTAGAAATGATTCGATAACTTACCCTCCTAGATGACGGTCCTTGTTTCCATACAGTCTCTTATAATGTATTTTCACCAAAGTCAGTGACATCAAGTTTCTTGGCAACCAGCTGCAGGTATCGTATCTCAGCTTCTAGAGTAAGTGCAAACAAGGGATAAAGTTCGTTTTTAAGTTCATTTCAAATGCTACAACATTGTGAAAATGGAATGTTAATATCTAATCCGTGTAATGAGCACTGATTTGATGAACTTTAGTACTCTGTGAGCCGTCTGCTGTAGATTTAGCTGCCTTAAGTCAATATCTTTAAAATCAAACCTTACAAAAACTCGCTAAATAATAAAAGCCTGATTTATTGTGTAAATAATTCCCTCTCCTACTAGTACAAGTCTGCCAACTAATGGAATTGAAAAGATTCTCCAAGCCAAGATATCATAGAATACCTTTTATTTTAGGGGCCCACGCTTTAGTTTGAATTGCGCATGCGTAGTAACAAATAGTCTGATCTTTAAATTCACATTGAAATCGAATAGTTACAATCAAAATTTTAATCCCAAAATAAAGTTTACTGCACACCCCACTAAAACATGTATATAAAAGATTAGAAATGATTCGATAACTTACCCGCCTAGATCACGGTCCTCCTGCCCATACAATCTCTTATAATGTATTTTCACCAAAATCAGTGACAACGAGTTTCTTGGCAACCAGCTGCAGGTATCGTATCTCAGCTTCTAGAGTAAGTGCAAACAAGGGATAAAGTTCGTTTTTAAGTTCATTTCAAATGCTACAACATGGTGAAAATGGAATGTTAATTACTAATCCGTGTAATGAGCACTGATTTGATGAACTTTAGTACTCTGTGAGCCGTCTGCTCTAGATTTAGCTGCCTTAAGTCAATATCTTTAAAATCAAACCTCAAGAAACTCGATAATTAATAAAAGCCTGATTTATTGTGTAAATAATTCCCTCTCCTACTAGTAAAAATCTGCAAACTTATGAAATTGAAAAGATTCTCCAAGCCAAGATATCATAGAAAAACTTCTTTTTTAGGGGTTCACGCTTTAGTTTGAATTGCGCATGCGTAAATACAAACAGTCTGATCTATAAATTCTCTTTGAAATCGAATCGTTACAATCAAAATTTTAATCCCAAAATAAACTTTACTGCACACCCCATTAAGACATGTATATAAAAGATTAGAAATGATTCGATAACTTACCCCCCTAGATGACGGTCCTTCTTCCCATACAATCTCTTATAATGTATTTTCACCAAAATCAGTGACAACGAGTTTCTTGGCAACCAGCTGCAGGTATCGTATCTCAGCTTTTAGAGTAAGTGCAAACAATGGATAAAGTTCGTTTTTAAGTTCATTTCAAATGCTACAACATGGTGAAAATGGAATCTTAATTACTAATCCGTGTAATGAGCACTGATTTGGAGAAGTTATGTACTCTGTGAGCCGTCTGCTCTAGATTAAGCTGCCTTAAGTCAATACCTTTAAAGTCAAACCTCACTAAGATCGCAAATTACAAACGACCTGATTTATTGTGTAAAAAATGCCCTCTCCTACTAGTACAAATCTGCAAACTATTGGAATTTCAAAGTTTCCCCAAGCCAAGATATCACAGAATAACTTTTATTTTAGGGGCCGACACTTAAGTATGAATTACGCATGCGTAGATACAAACAGTCTGATCTTGACATTCTCATTGAAATCGAATCGTTACAATCAAAATTTTAATCCTTAAATAAACCTTACTGCACACCCCACTAAAACATGTATATAACAGATTAGAAATGATTCGATAACTTACCCTCCTAGATGACGGTCCTTGTTTCCATACAGTCTCTTATAATGTATTTTCACCAAAGTCAGTGACATCAAGTTTCTTGGGAACCAGCTGCAGGTATCGTATCTCAGCTTCTAGAGTAAGTGCAAACAAGGGATAAAGTTCGTTTTTAAGTTCATTTCAAATGCTACAACATTGTGAAAATGGAATGTTAATATCTAATCCGTGTAATGAGCACTGATTTGATGAACTTTAGTACTCTGTGAGCCGTCTGCTGTAGATTTAGCTGCCTTAAGTCAATATCTTTAAAATCAAACCTTACAAAAACTCGCTAAATAATAAAAGCCTGATTTATTGTGTAAATAATTCCCTCTCCTACTAGTACAAGTCTGCCAACTAATGGAATTGAAAAGATTCTCCAAGCCAAGATATCATAGAATACCTTTTATTTTAGGGGCCCACGCTTTAGTTTTAATTGCGCATGCGTAGTAACAAATAGTCTGATCTTTAAATTCACATTGAAATCGAATAGTTACAATCAAAATTTTAATCCCAAAATAAAGTTTACTGCACACCCCACTAAAACATGTATATAAAAGATTAGAAATGATTCGATAACTTACCCGCCTAGATCACGGTCCTCCTGCCCATACAATCTCTTATAATGTATTTTCACCAAAATCAGTGACAACGAGTTTCTTGGCAACCAGCTGCAGGTATCGTATCTCAGCTTCTAGAGTAAGTGCAAACAAGGGATAAAGTTCGTTTTTAAGTTCATTTCAAATGCTACAACATGGTGAAAATGGAATGTTAATTACTAATCCGTGTAATGAGCACTGATTTGATGAACTTTAGTACTCTGTGAGCCGTCTGCTGTAGATTTAGCTGCCTTAAGTCAATATCTTTAAAATCAAACCTTACAAAAACTCGCTAAATAATAAAAGCCTGATTTATTGTGTAAATAATTCCCTCTCCTACTAGTACAAGTCTGCCAACTAATGGAATTGAAAAGATTCTCCAAGCCAAGATATCATAGAATACCTTTTATTTTAGGGGCCCACGCTTTAGTTTGAATTGCGCATGCGTAGTAACAAATAGTCTGATCTTTAAATTCACATTGAAATCGAATAGTTACAATCAAAATTTTAATCCCAAAATAAAGTTTACTGCACACCCCACTAAAACATGTATATAAAAGATTAGAAATGATTCGATAACTTACCCGCCTAGATCACGGTCCTCCTGCCCATACAATCTCTTATAATGTATTTTCACCAAAATCAGTGACAACGAGTTTCTTGGCAACCAGCTGCAGGTATCGTATCTCAGCTTCTAGAGTAAGTGCAAACAAGGGATAAAGTTCGTTTTTAAGTTCATTTCAAATGCTACAACATGGTGAAAATGGAATGTTAATTACTAATCCGTGTAATGAGCACTGATTTGATGAACTTTAGTACTCTGTGAGCCGTCTGCTCTAGATTTAGCTGCCTTAAGTCAATATCTTTAAAATCAAACCTCAAGAAACTCGATAATTAATAAAAGCCTGATTTATTGTGTAAATAATTCCCTCTCCTACTAGTAAAAATCTGCAAACTTATGAAATTGAAAAGATTCTCCAAGCCAAGATATCATAGAAAAACTTCTTTTTTAGGGGTTCACGCTTTAGTTTGAATTGCGCATGCGTAAATACAAACAGTCTGATCTATAAATTCTCTTTGAAATCGAATCGTTACAATCAAAATTTTAATCCCAAAATAAACTTTACTGCACACCCCATTAAGACATGTATATAAAAGATTAGAAATGATTCGATAACTTACCCCCCTAGATGACGGTCCTTCTTCCCATACAATCTCTTATAATGTATTTTCACCAAAATCAGTGACAACGAGTTTCTTGGCAACCAGCTGCAGGTATCGTATCTCAGCTTTTAGAGTAAGTGCAAACAATGGATAAAGTTCGTTTTTAAGTTCATTTCAAATGCTACAACATGGTGAAAATGGAATCTTAATTACTAATCCGTGTAATGAGCACTGATTTGGAGAAGTTATGTACTCTGTGAGCCGTCTGCTCTAGATTAAGCTGCCTTAAGTCAATACCTTTAAAGTCAAACCTCACTAAGATCGCAAATTACAAACGACCTGATTTATTGTGTAAAAAATGCCCTCTCCTACTAGTACAAATCTGCAAACTATTGGAATTTCAAAGTTTCCCCAAGCCAAGATATCACAGAATAACTTTTATTTTAGGGGCCGACACTTAAGTATGAATTACGCATGCGTAGATACAAACAGTCTGATCTTGACATTCTCATTGAAATCGAATCGTTACAATCAAAATTTTAATCCTTAAATAAACCTTACTGCACACCCCACTAAAACATGTATATAACAGATTAGAAATGATTCGATAACTTACCCTCCTAGATGACGGTCCTTGTTTCCATACAGTCTCTTATAATGTATTTTCACCAAAGTCAGTGACATCAAGTTTCTTGGCAACCAGCTGCAGGTATCGTATCTCAGCTTCTAGAGTAAGTGCAAACAAGGGATAAAGTTCGTTTTTAAGTTCATTTCAAATGCTACAACATTGTGAAAATGGAATGTTAATATCTAATCCGTGTAATGAGCACTGATTTGATGAACTTTAGTACTCTGTGAGCCGTCTGCTGTAGATTTAGCTGCCTTAAGTCAATATCTTTAAAATCAAACCTTACAAAAACTCGCTAAATAATAAAAGCCTGATTTATTGTGTAAATAATTCCCTCTCCTACTAGTACAAGTCTGCCAACTAATGGAATTGAAAAGATTCTCCAAGCCAAGATATCATAGAATACCTTTTATTTTAGGGGCCCACGCTTTAGTTTGAATTGCGCATGCGTAGTAACAAATAGTCTGATCTTTAAATTCACATTGAAATCGAATAGTTACAATCAAAATTTTAATCCCAAAATAAAGTTTACTGCACACCCCACTAAAACATGTATATAAAAGATTAGAAATGATTCGATAACTTACCCGCCTAGATCACGGTCCTCCTGCCCATACAATCTCTTATAATGTATTTTCACCAAAATCAGTGACAACGAGTTTCTTGGCAACCAGCTGCAGGTATCGTATCTCAGCTTCTAGAGTAAGTGCAAACAAGGGATAAAGTTCGTTTTTAAGTTCATTTCAAATGCTACAACATGGTGAAAATGGAATGTTAATTACTAATCCGTGTAATGAGCACTGATTTGATGAACTTTAGTACTCTGTGAGCCGTCTGCTCTAGATTTAGCTGCCTTAAGTCAATATCTTTAAAATCAAACCTCAAGAAACTCGATAATTAATAAAAGCCTGATTTATTGTGTAAATAATTCCCTCTCCTACTAGTAAAAATCTGCAAACTTATGAAATTGAAAAGATTCTCCAAGCCAAGATATCATAGAAAAACTTCTTTTTTAGGGGTTCACGCTTTAGTTTGAATTGCGCATGCGTAAATACAAACAGTCTGATCTATAAATTCTCTTTGAAATCGAATCGTTACAATCAAAATTTTAATCCCAAAATAAACTTTACTGCACACCCCATTAAGACATGTATATAAAAGATTAGAAATGATTCGATAACTTACCCCCCTAGATGACGGTCCTTCTTCCCATACAATCTCTTATAATGTATTTTCACCAAAATCAGTGACAACGAGTTTCTTGGCAACCAGCTGCAGGTATCGTATCTCAGCTTACAGAGTAAGTGCAAACAAGGGATAAAGTTCGTTTTTAAGTTCATTTCAAATGCTAAAACATGGTGAAAATGGAATGTTAATATCTAATCCGTGTAATGAGCACTGATTTGATGAACTTTAGTACTCTGTGAGCCGTCTGCTGTAGATTTAGCTGCCTTAAGTCAATATCTTTAAAATCAAACCTCACTATGATCGCAAATTACAAACGACCTGATTTATTGTGTAAAAAATGCCCTCTCCTACTAGTACAAATCTGCAAACTATTGGAATTTCAAAGTTTCCCCAAGCCAAGATATCATAGAATACCTTTTATTTTAGGGGCCCACGCTTTAGTTTGAATTGCGCATGCGTAGTAACAAACAGTCTGATCTTTAAATTCACATTGAAATCGAATAGTTACAATCAAAATTTTAATCCCAAAATAAACTTTACTGCACACCCCACTAAAACATGTATATAAAAGATTAGAAATGATTCGATAACTTACCCCCCTAGATCACGGTCCCCCTGCCCATACAATCTCTTATAATGTATTTTCACCAAAATCAGTGACAACGAGTTTCTTGGCAACCAGCTGCAGGTATCGTATCTCAGCTTTTAGAGTAAGTGCAAACAATGGATAAAGTTCGTTTTTAAGTTCATTTCAAATGCTACAACATGGTGAAAATGGAATCTTAATTACTAATCCGTGTAATGAGCACTGATTTGGAGAAGTTTAGTACTCTGTGAGCCGTCTGCTCTAGATTAAGCTGCCTTAAGTCAATACCTTTAAAGTCAAACCTCACTAAGATCGCAAATTACAAACGACCTTATTTATTGTGTAAAAAATGCCCTCTCCTACTAGTACAAATCTGCAAACTATTGGAATTTCAAAGTTTCCCCAAGCCAAGATATCACAGAATAACTTTTATTTTAGGGGCCCACACTTAAGTATGAATTACGCATGCGTAGATACAAACAGTCTTATCTTGACATTCTCATTGAAATCGAATCGTTACAATCAAAATTTTAATCCTTAAATAAACCTTACTGCACACCCCACTAAAACATGTATATAACAGATTAGAAATGATTCGATAACTTACCCTCCTAGATGACGGTCCTTGTTTCCATACAGTCTCTTATAATGTATTTTCACCAAAGTCAGTGACATCAAGTTTCTTGGCAACCAGCTGCAGGTATCGTATCTCAGCTTCTAGAGTAAGTGCAAACAAGGGATAAAGTTCGTTTTTAAGTTCATTTCAAATGCTACAACATTGTGAAAATGGAATGTTAATATCTAATCCGTGTAATGAGCACTGATTTGATGAACTTTAGTACTCTGTGAGCCGTCTGCTGTAGATTTAGCTGCCTTAAGTCAATATCTTTAAAATCAAACCTTACAAAAACTCGCTAAATAATAAAAGCCTGATTTATTGTGTAAATAATTCCCTCTCCTACTAGTACAAGTCTGCCAACTAATGGAATTGAAAAGATTCTCCAAGCCAAGATATCATAGAATACCTTTTATTTTAGGGGCCCACGCTTTAGTTTTAATTGCGCATGCGTAGTAACAAATAGTCTGATCTTTAAATTCACATTGAAATCGAATAGTTACAATCAAAATTTTAATCCCAAAATAAAGTTTACTGCACACCCCACTAAAACATGTATATAAAAGATAAGAAATGATTCGATAACTTACCCGCCTAGATCACGGTCCTCCTGCCCATACAATCTCTTATAATGTATTTTCACCAAAATCAGTGACAACGAGTTTCTTGGCAACCAGCTGCAGGTATCGTATCTCAGCTTCTAGAGTAAGTGCAAACAAGGGATAAAGTTCGTTTTTAAGTTCATTTCAAATGCTACAACATGGTGAAAATGGAATGTTAATTACTAATCCGTGTAATGAGCACTGATTTGATGAACTTTAGTACTCTGTGAGCCGTCTGCTCTAGATTTAGCTGCCTTAAGTCAATATCTTTAAAATCAAACCTCAAGAAACTCGATAATTAATAAAAGCCTGATTTATTGTGTAAATAATTCCCTCTCCTACTAGTAAAAATCTGCAAACTTATGAAATTGAAAAGATTCTCCAAGCCAAGATATCATAGAAAAACTTCTTTTTTAGGGGTTCACGCTTTAGTTTGAATTGCGCATGCGTAAATACAAACAGTCTGATCTATAAATTCTCTTTGAAATCGAATCGTTACAATCAAAATTTTAATCCCAAAATAAACTTTACTGCACACCCCATTAAGACATGTATATAAAAGATTAGAAATGATTCGATAACTTACCCCCCTAGATGACGGTCCTTCTTCCCATACAATCTCTTATAATGTATTTTCACCAAAATCAGTGACAACGAGTTTCTTGGCAACCAGCTGCAGGTATCGTATCTCAGCTTACAGAGTAAGTGCAAACAAGGGATAAAGTTCGTTTTTAAGTTCATTTCAAATGCTAAAACATGGTGAAAATGGAATGTTAATATCTAATCCGTGTAATGAGCACTGATTTGATGAACTTTAGTACTCTGTGAGCCGTCTGCTGTAGATTTAGCTGCCTTAAGTCAATATCTTTAAAATCAAACCTCACTATGATCGCAAATTACAAACGACCTGATTTATTGTGTAAAAAATGCCCTCTCCTACTAGTACAAATCTGCAAACTATTGGAATTTCAAAGTTTCCCCAAGCCAAGATATCATAGAATACCTTTTATTTTAGGGGCCCACGCTTTAGTTTGAATTGCGCATGCGTAGTAACAAACAGTCTGATCTTTAAATTCACATTGAAATCGAATAGTTACAATCAAAATTTTAATCCCAAAATAAACTTTACTGCACACCCCACTAAAACATGTATATAAAAGATTAGAAATGATTCGATAACTTACCCCCCTAGATCACGGTCCCCCTGCCCATACAATCTCTTATAATGTATTTTCACCAAAATCAGTGACAACGAGTTTCTTGGCAACCAGCTGCAGGTATAGTATCTCAGCTTTTAGAGTAAGTGCAAACAATGGATAAAGTTCGTTTTTAAGTTCATTTCAAATGCTACAACATGGTGAAAATGGAATCTTAATTACTAATCCGTGTAATGAGCACTGATTTGGAGAAGTTTAGTACTCTGTGAGCCGTCTGCTCTAGATTAAGCTGCCTTAAGTCAATACCTTTAAAGTCAAACCTCACTAAGATCGCAAATTACAAACGACCTTATTTATTGTGTAAAAAATGCCCTCTCCTACTAGTACAAATCTGCAAACTATTGGAATTTTAAAGTTTCCCCAAGCCAAGATATCACAGAATAACTTTTATTTTAGGGGCCCACACTTAAGTATGAATTACGCATGCGTAGATACAAACAGTCTTATCTTGACATTCTCATTGAAATCGAATCGTTACAATCAAAATTTTAATCCTTAAATAAACCTTACTGCACACCCCACTAAAACATGTATATAACAGATTAGAAATGATTCGATAACTTACCCTCCTAGATGACGGTCCTTGTTTCCATACAGTCTCTTATAATGTATTTTCACCAAAGTCAGTGACATCAAGTTTCTTGGCAACCAGCTGCAGGTATCGTATCTCAGCTTCTAGAGTAAGTGCAAACAAGGGATAAAGTTCGTTTTTAAGTTCATTTCAAATGCTACAACATTGTGAAAATGGAATGTTAATATCTAATCCGTGTAATGAGCACTGATTTGATGAACTTTAGTACTCTGTGAGCCGTCTGCTGTAGATTTAGCTGCCTTAAGTCAATATCTTTAAAATCAAACCTTACAAAAACTCGCTAAATAATAAAAGCCTGATTTATTGTGTAAATAATTCCCTCTCCTACTAGTACAAGTCTGCCAACTAATGGAATTGAAAAGATTCTCCAAGCCAAGATATCATACAATACCTTTTATTTTAGGGGCCCACGCTTTAGTTTGAATTGCGCATGCGTAGTAACAAATAGTCTGATCTTTAAATTCACATTGAAATCGAATAGTTACAATCAAAATTTTAATCCCAAAATAAAGTTTACTGCACACCCCACTAAAACATGTATATAAAAGATTAGAAATGATTCGATAACTTACCCGCCTAGATCACGGTCCTCCTGCCCATACAATCTCTTATAATGTATTTTCACCAAAATCAGTGACAACGAGTTTCTTGGCAACCAGCTGCAGGTATCGTATCTCAGCTTCTAGAGTAAGTGCAAACAATGGATAAAGTTCGTTTTTAAGTTCATTTCAAATGCTACAACATGGTGAAAATGGAATGTTAATTACTAATCCGTGTAATGAGCACTGATTTGATGAACTTTAGTACTCTGTGAGCCGTCTGCTCTAGATTTAGCTGCCTGAATTCAATATCTTTAAAATCAAACCTCAAGAAACTCGCTAATTAATAAAAGCCTGATTTATTGTGTAAATAATTCCCTCTCCTACTAGTACAAATCTGCCAACTAATGGAATTGAAAAGATTCTCCAAACCAAGATATCATAGAATACCTTTTATTTTAGGGGCCCACGCTTTAGTTTGAATTGCGCATGCGTAGTAACAAACAGTCTGATCTTTAAATTCACATTGAAATCGAATAGTTACAATCAAAATTTTAATCCCAAAATAAACTTTACTGCACACCCCACTAAAACATGTATATAAAAGATTAGAAATGATTCGATAACCTACCCCCCTAGATCACGGTCCCCCTGCCCATACAATCTCTTATAATGTATTTTCACCAAAATCAGTGACAACGAGTTTCTTGGCAACCAGCTGCAGGTATCGTATCTCAGCTTTTAGAGTAAGTGCAAACAATGGATAAAGTTCGTTTTTAAGTTCATTTCAAATGCTACAACATGGTGAAAATGGAATCTTAATTACTAATCCGTGTAATGAGCACTGATTTGGAGAAGTTATGTACTCTGTGAGCCGTCTGCTCTAGATTAAGCTGCCTTAAGTCAATACCTTTAAAGTCAAACCTCACTAAGATCGCAAATTACAAACGACCTGATTTATTGTGTAAAAAATGCCCTCTCCTACTAGTACAAATCTGCAAACTATTGGAATTTCAAAGTTTCCCCAAGCCAAGATATCACAGAATAACTTTTATTTTAGGGGCCGACACTTAAGTATGAATTACGCATGCGTAGATACAAACAGTCTGATCTTGACATTCTCATTGAAATCGAATCGTTACAATCAAAATTTTAATCCTTAAATAAACCTTACTGCACACCCCACTAAAACATGTATATAACAGATTAGAAATGATTCGATAACTTACCCTCCTAGATGACGGTCCTTGTTTCCATACAGTCTCTTATAATGTATTTTCACCAAAGTCAGTGACATCAAGTTTCTTGGGAACCAGCTGCAGGTATCGTATCTCAGCTTCTAGAGTAAGTGCAAACAAGGGATAAAGTTCGTTTTTAAGTTCATTTCAAATGCTACAACATTGTGAAAATGGAATGTTAATATCTAATCCGTGTAATGAGCACTGATTTGATGAACTTTAGTACTCTGTGAGCCGTCTGCTGTAGATTTAGCTGCCTTAAGTCAATATCTTTAAAATCAAACCTTACAAAAACTCGCTAAATAATAAAAGCCTGATTTATTGTGTAAATAATTCCCTCTCCTACTAGTACAAGTCTGCCAACTAATGGAATTGAAAAGATTCTCCAAGCCAAGATATCATAGAATACCTTTTATTTTAGGGGCCCACGCTTTAGTTTGAATTGCGCATGCGTAGTAACAAATAGTCTGATCTTTAAATTCACATTGAAATCGAATAGTTACAATCAAAATTTTAATCCCAAAATAAAGTTTACTGCACACCCCACTAAAACATGTATATAAAAGATTAGAAATGATTCGATAACTTACCCGCCTAGATCACGGTCCTCCTGCCCATACAATCTCTTATAATGTATTTTCACCAAAATCAGTGACAACGAGTTTCTTGGCAACCAGCTGCAGGTATCGTATCTCAGCTTACAGAGTAAGTGCAAACAAGGGATAAAGTTCGTTCTTAAGTTCATTTCAAATGCTAAAACATGGTGAAAATGGAATGTTAATATCTAATCCGTGTAATGAGCACTGATTTGATGAACTTTAGTACTCTGTGAGCCGTCTGCTGTAGATTTAGCTGCCTTAAGTCAATATCTTTAAAACCAAACCTTTCAAAAACTCGCTAAATAATAAAAGCCTGATTTATTGTGTAAATAATTCCCTCTCCTACTAGTACAAATCTGCCAACTAATGGAATTGAAAAGATTCTCCAAGCCAAGATATCATAGAATACCTTTTATTTTAGGGGCCCACGCTTTAGTTTGAATTGCGCATGCGTAGTAACAAACAGTCTGATCTTTAAATTCACATTGAAATCGAATAGTTACAATCAAAATTTTAATCCCAAAATAAACTTTACTGCACACCCCACTAAAACATGTATATAAAAGATTAGAAATGATTCGATAACTTACCCCCCTAGATCACGGTCCCCCTGCCCATACAATCTCTTATAATGTATTTTCACCAAAATCAGTGACAACGAGTTTCTTGGCAACCAGCTGCAGGTATCGTATCTCAGCTTTTAGAGTAAGTGCAAACAATGGATAAAGTTCGTTTTTAAGTTCATTTCAAATGCTACAACATGGTGAAAATGGAATCTTAATTACTAATCCGTGTAATGAGCACTGATTTGGAGAAGTTTAGTACTCTGTGAGCCGTCTGCTCTAGATTAAGCTGCCTTAAGTCAATACCTTTAAAGTCAAACCTCACTAAGATCGCAAATTACAAACGACCTGATTTATTGTGTAAAAAATGCCCTCTCCTACTAGTACAAATCTGCAAACTATTGGAATTTCAAAGTTTCCCCAAGCCAAGATATCAAAGAATAACTTTTATTTTAGGGGCCGACACTTAAGTATGAATTACGCATGCGTAGATACAAACAGTCTGATCTTGACATTCTCATTGAAATCGAATCGTTACAATCAAAATTTTAATCCTTAAATAAACCTTACTGCACACCCCACTAAAACATGTATATAACAGATTAGAAATGATTCGATAACTTACCCTCCTAGATGACGGTCCTTGTTTCCATACAGTCTCTTATAATGTATTTTCACCAAAGTCAGTGACATCAAGTTTCTTGGCAACCAGCTGCAGGTATCGTATCTCAGCTTCTAGAGTAAGTGCAAACAAGGGATAAAGTTCGTTTTTAAGTTCATTTCAAATGCTACAACATTGTGAAAATGGAATGTTAATATCTAATCCGTGTAATGAGCACTGATTTGATGAACTTTAGTACTCTGTGAGCCGTCTGCTGTAGATTTAGCTGCCTTAAGTCAATATCTTTAAAACCAAACCTTACAAAAACTCGCTAAATAATAAAAGCCTGATTTATTGTGTAAATAATTCCCTCTCCTACTAGTACAAGTCTGCCAACTAATGGAATTGAAAAGATTCTCCAAGCCAAGATATCATAGAATACCTTTTATTTTAGGGGCCCACGCTTTAGTTTGAATTGCGCATGCGTAGTAACAAATAGTCTGATCTTTAAATTCACATTGAAATCGAATAGTTACAATCAAAATTTTAATCCCAAAATAAAGTTTACTGCACACCCCACTAAAACATGTATATAAAAGATTACAAATGATTCGATAACTTACCCGCCTAGATCACGGTCCTCCTGCCCATACAATCTCTTATAATGTATTTTCACCAAAATCAGTGACAACGAGTTTCTTGGCAACCAGCTGCAGGTATCGTATCTCAGCTTCTAGAGTAAGTGCAAACAATGGATAAAGTTTGTTTTTAAGTTCATTTCAAATGCTACAACATGGTGAAAATGGAATGTTAATTACTAATCCGTGTAATGAGCACTGATTTGATGAACTTTAGTACTCTGTGAGCCGTCTGCTCTAGATTTAGCTGCCTTAATTCAATATCTTTAAAATCAAACCTCAAGAAACTCGCTAATTAATAAAAGCCTGATTTATTGTGTAAATAATTCCCTCTCCTACTAGTACAAATCTGCCAACTAATGGAATTGAAAAGATTCTCCAAGCCAAGATATCATAGAATACCTTTTATTTTAGGGGCCCACGCGTTAGTTTGAATTGCGCATGCGTAGTAACAAACAGTCTGATCTTTAAATTCACATTGAAATCGAATAGTTACAATCAAAATTTTAATCCCAAAATAAACTTTACTGCACACCCCACTAAAACATGTATATAAAAGATTAGAAATGATTCGATAACTTACCCCCCTAGATCACGGTCCCCCTGCCCATACAATCTCTTATAATGTATTTTCACCAAAATCAGTGACAACGAGTTTCTTGGCAACCAGCTGCAGGTATCGTATCTCAGCTTTTAGAGTAAGTGCAAACAATGGATAAAGTTCGTTTTTAAGTTCATTTCAAATGCTACAACATGGTGAAAATGGAATCTTAATTACTAATCCGTGTAATGAGCACTGATTTGGAGAAGTTTAGTACTCTGTGAGCCGTCTGCTCTAGATTAAGCTGCCTTAAGTCAATACCTTTAAAGTCAAACCTCACTAAGATCGCAAATTACAAACGACCTGATTTATTGTGTAAAAAATGCCCTCTCCTACTAGTACAAATCTGCAAACTATTGGAATTTCAAAGTTTCCCCAAGCCAAGATATCACAGAATAACTTTTATTTTAGGGGCCCACACTTAAGTATGAATTACGCATGCGTAGATACAAACAGTCTGATCTTGACATTCTCATTGAAATCGAATCGTTACAATCAAAATTTTAATCCTTAAATAAACCTTACTGCACACCCCACTAAAACATGTATATAACAGATTAGAAATGATTCGATAACTTACCCTCCTAGATGACGGTCCTTGTTTCCATACAGTCTCTTATAATGTATTTTCACCAAAGTCAGTGACATCAAGTTTCTTGGCAACCAGCTGCAGGTATCGTATCTCAGCTTCTAGAGTAAGTGCAAACAAGGGATAAAGTTCGTTTTTAAGTTCATTTCAAATGCTACAACATTGTGAAAATGGAATGTTAATATCTAATCCGTGTAATGAGCACTGATTTGATGAACTTTAGTACTCTGTGAGCCGTCTGCTGTAGATTTAGCTGCCTTAAGTCAATATCTTTAAAATCAAACCTTACAAAAACTCGCTAAATAATAAAAGCCTGATTTATTGTGTAAATAATTCCCTCTCCTACTAGTACAAGTCTGCCAACTAATGGAATTGAAAAGATTCTCCAAGCCAAGATATCATAGAATACCTTTTATTTTAGGGGCCCACGCTTTAGTTTGAATTGCGCATGCGTAGTAACAAATAGTCTGATCTTTAAATTCACATTGAAATCGAATAGTTACAATCAAAATTTTAATCCCAAAATAAAGTTTACTGCACACCCCACTAAAACATGTATATAAAAGATTAGAAATGATTCGATAACTTACCCGCCTAGATCACGGTCATCCTGCCCATACAATCTCTTATAATGTATTTTCACCAAAATCAGTGACAACGAGTTTCTTGGCAACCAGCTGCAGGTATCGTATCTCAGCTTCTAGAGTAAGTGCAAACAAGGGATAAAGTTCGTTTTTAAGTTCATTTCAAATGCTACAACATGGTGAAAATGGAATGTTAATATCTAATCCGTGTAATGAGCACTGATTTGATGAACTTTAGTACTCTGTGAGCCGTCTGCTCTAGATTTAGCTGCCTTAAGTCAATATCTTTAAAATCAAACCTCAAGAAACTCGATAATTAATAAAAGCCTGATTTATTGTGTAAATAATTCCCTCTCCTACTAGTAAAAATCTGCAAACTTATGAAATTGAAAAGATTCTCCAAGCCAAGATATCATAGAAAAGCTTCTTTTTTAGGGGTTCACGCTTTAGTTTGAATTGCGCATGCGTAAATACAAACAGTCTGATCTATAAATTCTCTTTGAAATCGAATCGTTACAATCAAAATTTTAATCCCAAAATAAACTTTACTGCACACCCCATTAAGACATGTATATAAAAGATTAGAAATGATTCGATAACTTACCCCCCTAGATGACGGTCCTTCTTCCCATACAATCTCTTATAATGTATTTTCACCAAAATCAGTGACAACGAGTTTCTTGGCAACCAGCTGCAGGTATCGTATCTCAGCTTACAGAGTAAGTGCAAACAAGGGATAAAGTTCGTTTTTAAGTTCATTTCAAATGCTAAAACATGGTGAAAATGGAATGTTAATATCTAATCCGTGTAATGAGCACTGATTTGATGAACTTTAGTACTCTGTGAGCCGTCTGCTGTAGATTTAGCTGCCTTAAGTCAATATCTTTAAAATCAAACCTCACTATGATCGCAAATTACAAACGACCTGATTTATTGTGTAAAAAATGCCCTCTCCTACTAGTACAAATCTGCAAACTATTGGAATTTCAAAGTTTCCCCAAGCCAAGATATCATAGAATACCTTTTATTTTAGGGGCCCACGCTTTAGTTTGAATTGCGCATGCGTAGTAACAAACAGTCTGATCTTTAAATTCACATTGAAATCGAATAGTTACAATCAAAATTTTAATCCCAAAATAAACTTTACTGCACACCCCACTAAAACATGTATATAAAAGATTAGAAATGATTCGATAACTTACCCCCCTAGATCACGGTCCCCCTGCCCATACAATCTCTTATAATGTATTTTCACCAAAATCAGTGACAACGAGTTTCTTGGCAACCAGCTGCAGGTATCGTATCTCAGCTTTTAGAGTAAGTGCAAACAATGGATAAAGTTCGTTTTTAAGTTCATTTCAAATGCTACAACATGGTGAAAATGGAATCTTAATTACTAATCCGTGTAATGAGCACTGATTTGGAGAAGTTTAGTACTCTGTGAGCCGTCTGCTCTAGATTAAGCTGCCTTAAGTCAATACCTTTAAAGTCAAACCTCACTAAGATCGCAAATTACAAACGACCTTATTTATTGTGTAAAAAATGCCCTCTCCTACTAGTACAAATCTGCAAACTATTGGAATTTCAAAGTTTCCCCAAGCCAAGATATCACAGAATAACTTTTATTTTAGGGGCCCACACTTAAGTATGAATTACGCATGCGTAGATACAAACATTCTTATCTTGACATTCTCATTGAAATCGAATCGTTACAATCAAAATTTTAATCCTTAAATAAACCTTACTGCACACCCCACTAAAACATGTATATAACAGATTAGAAATGATTCGATAACTTACCCTCCTAGATGACGGTCCTTGTTTCCATACAGTCTCTTATAATGTATTTTCACCAAAGTCAGTGACATCAAGTTTCTTGGCAACCAGCTGCAGGTATCGTATCTCAGCTTCTAGAGTAAGTGCAAACAAGGGATAAAGTTCGTTTTTAAGTTCATTTCAAATGCTACAACATTGTGAAAATGGAATGTTAATATCTAATCCGTGTAATGAGCACTGATTTGATGAACTTTAGTACTCTGTGAGCCGTCTGCTGTAGATTTAGCTGCCTTAAGTCAATATCTTTAAAATCAAACCTTACAAAAACTCGCTAAATAATAAAAGCCTGATTTATTGTGTAAATAATTCCCTCTCCTACTAGTACAAGTCTGCCAACTAATGGAATTGAAAAGATTCTCCAAGCCAAGATATCATAGAATACCTTTTATTTTAGGGGCCCACGCTTTAGTTTGAATTGCGCATGCGTAGTAACAAATAGTCTGATCTTTAAATTCACATTGAAATCGAATAGTTACAATCAAAATTTTAATCCCAAAATAAAGTTTACTGCACACCCCACTAAAACATGTATATAAAAGATTAGAAATGATTCGATAACTTACCCGCCTAGATCACGGTCCTCCTGCCCATACAATCTCTTATAATGTATTTTCACCAAAATCAGTGACAACGAGTTTCTTGGCAACCAGCTGCAGGTATCGTATCTCAGCTTCTAGAGTAAGTGCAAACAATGGATAAAGTTCGTTTTTAAGTTCATTTCAAATGCTACAACATGGTGAAAATGGAATGTTAATTACTAATCCGTGTAATGAGCACTGATTTGATGAACTTTAGTACTCTGTGAGCCGTCTTCTCAAGATTTAGCTGCCTTAATTCAATATCTTTAAAATCAAACCTCAAGAAACTCGCTAATTAATAAAAGCCTGATTTATTGTGTAAATAATTCCCTCTCCTACTAGTACAAATCTGCCAACTAATGGAATTGAAAAGATTCTCCAAGCCAAGATATCATAGAATACCTTTTATTTTAGGGGCCCACGCTTTAGTTTGAATTGCGCATGCGTAGTAACAAACAGTCTGATCTTTAAATTCACATTGAAATCGAATAGTTACAATCAAAATTTTAATCCCAAAATAAACTTTACTGCACACCCCACTAAAACATGTATATAAAAGATTAGAAATGATTCGATAACTTACCCCCCTAGATCACGGTCCCCCTGCCCATACAATCTCTTATAATGTATTTTCACCAAAATCAGTGACAACGAGTTTCTTGGCAACCAGCTGCAGGTATCGTATCTCAGCTTTTAGAGTAAGTGCAAACAATGGATAAAGTTCGTTTTTAAGTTCATTTCAAATGCTACAACATGGTGAAAATGGAATCTTAATTACTAATCCGTGTAATGAGCACTGATTTGGAGAAGTTTAGTACTCTGTGAGCCGTCTGCTCTAGATTAAGCTGCCTTAAGTCAATACCTTTAAAGTCAAACCTCACTAAGATCGCAAATTACAAACGACCTGATTTATTGTGTAAAAAATGCCCTCTCCTACTAGTACAAATCTGCAAACTATTGGAATTTCAAAGTTTCCCCAAGCCAAGATATCACAGAATAACTTTTATTTTAGGGGCCCACACTTAAGTATGAATTACGCATGCGTAGATACAAACAGTCTGATCTTGACATTCTCATTGAAATCGAATCGTTACAATCAAAATTTTAATCCTTAAATAAACCTTACTGCACACCCCACTAAAACATGTATATAACAGATTAGAAATGATTCGATAACTTACCCTCCTAGATGACGGTCCTTGTTTCCATACAGTCTCTTATAATGTATTTTCACCAAAGTCAGTGACATCAAGTTTCTTGGCAACCAGCTGCAGGTATCGTATCTCAGCTTCTAGAGTAAGTGCAAACAAGGGATAAAGTTCGTTTTTAAGTTCATTTCAAATGCTACAACATTGTGAAAATGGAATGTTAATATCTAATCCGTGTAATGAGCACTGATTTGATGAACTTTAGTACTCTGTGAGCCGTCTGCTGTAGATTTAGCTGCCTTAAGTCAATATCTTTAAAATCAAACCTTACAAAAACTCGCTAAATAATAAAAGCCTGATTTATTGTGTAAATAATTCCCTCTCCTACTAGTACAAGTCTGCCAACTAATGGAATTGAAAAGATTCTCCAAGCCAAGATATCATAGAATACCTTTTATTTTAGGGGCCCACGCTTTAGTTTGAATTGCGCATGCGTAGTAACAAATAGTCTGATCTTTAAATTCACATTGAAATCGAATAGTTACAATCAAAATTTTAATCCCAAAATAAAGTTTACTGCACACCCCACTAAAACATGTATATAAAAGATTAGAAATGATTCGATAACTTACCCGCCTAGATCACGGTCCTCCTGCCCATACAATCTCTTATAATGTATTTTCACCAAAATCAGTGACAACGAGTTTCTTGGCAACCAGCTGCAGGTATCGTATCTCAGCTTACAGAGTAAGTGCAAACAAGGGATAAAGTTCGTTCTTAAGTTCATTTCAAATGCTAAAACATGGTGAAAATGGAATGTTAATATCTAATCCGTGTAATGAGCACTGATTTGATGAACTTTAGTACTCTGTGAGCCGTCTGCTGTAGATTTAGCTGCCTTAAGTCAATATCTTTAAAACCAAACCTTACAAAAACTCGCTAAATAATAAAAGCCTGATTTATTGTGTAAATAATTCCCTCTCCTACTAGTACAAATCTGCCAACTAATGGAATTGAAAAGATTCTCCAAGCCAAGATATCATAGAAAAACTTCTTTTTTAGGGGTTCACGCTTTAGTTTGAATTGCGCATGCGTAAATACAAACAGTCTGATCTATAAATTCTCTTTGAAATCGAATCGTTACAATCAAAATTTTAATCCCAAAATAAACTTTACTGCACACCCCATTAAGACATGTATATAAAAGATTAGAAATGATTCGATAACTTACCCCCCTAGATGACGGTCCTTCTTCCCATACAATCTCTTATAATGTATTTTCACCAAAATCAGTGACAACGAGTTTCTTGGCAACCAGCTGCAGGTATCGTATCTCATCTTACAGAGTAAGTGCAAACAAGGGATAAAGTTCGTTTTTAAGTTCATTTCAAATGCTAAAACATGGTGAAAATGGAATGTTAATATCTAATCCGTGTAATGAGCACTGATTTGATGAACTTTAGTACTCTGTGAGCCGTCTGCTGTAGATTTAGCTGCCTTAAGTCAATATCTTTAAAATCAAACCTCACTATGATCGCAAATTACAAACGACCTGATTTATTGTGTAAAAAATGCCCTCTCCTACTAGTACAAATCTGCAAACTATTGGAATTTCAAAGTTTCCCCAAGCCAAGATATCATAGAATACCTTTTATTTTAGGGGCCCACGCTTTAGTTTGAATTGCGCATGCGTAGTAACAAACAGTCTGATCTTTAAATTCACATTGAAATCGAATAGTTACAATCAAAATTTTAATCCCAAAATAAACTTTACTGCACACCCCACTAAAACATGTATATAAAAGATTAGAAATGATTCGATAACTTACCCCCCTAGATCACGGTCCCCCTGCCCATACAATCTCTTATAATGTATTTTCACCAAAATCAGTGACAACGAGTTTCTTGGCAACCAGCTGCAGGTATCGTATCTCAGCTTTTAGAGTAAGTGCAAACAATGGATAAAGTTCGTTTTTAAGTTCATTTCAAATGCTACAACATGGTGAAAATGGAATCTTAATTACTAATCCGTGTAATGAGCACTGATTTGGAGAAGTTTAGTACTCTGTGAGCCGTCTGCTCTAGATTAAGCTGCCTTAAGTCAATACCTTTAAAGTCAAACCTCACTAAGATCGCAAATTACAAACGACCTTATTTATTGTGTAAAAAATGCCCTCTCCTACTAGTACAAATCTGCAAACTATTGGAATTTCAAAGTTTCCCCAAGCCAAGATATCACAGAATAACTTTTATTTTAGGGGCCCACACTTAAGTATGAATTACGCATGCGTAGATACAAACAGTCTTATCTTGACATTCTCATTGAAATCGAATCGTTACAATCAAAATTTTAATCCTTAAATAAACCTTACTGCACACCCCACTAAAACATGTATATAACAGATTAGAAATGATTCGATAACTTACCCTCCTAGATGACGGCCCTTGTTTCCATACAGTCTCTTATAATGTATTTTCACCAAAGTCAGTGACATCAAGTTTCTTGGCAACCAGCTGCAGGTATCGTATCTCAGCTTCTAGAGTAAGTGCAAACAAGGGATAAAGTTCGTTTTTAAGTTCATTTCAAATGCTACAACATTGTGAAAATGGAATGTTAATATCTAATCCGTGTAATGAGCACTGATTTGATGAACTTTAGTACTCTGTGAGCCGTCTGCTGTAGATTTAGCTGCCTTAAGTCAATATCTTTAAAATCAAACCTTACAAAAACTCGCTAAATAATAAAAGCCTGATTTATTGTGTAAATAATTCCCTCTCCTACTAGTACAAGTCTGCCAACTAATGGAATTGAAAAGATTCTCCAAGCCAAGATATCATAGAATACCTTTTATTTTAGGGGCCCACGCTTTAGTTTGAATTGCGCATGCGTAGTAACAAATAGTCTGATCTTTAAATTCACATTGAAATCGAATAGTTACAATCAAAATTTTAATCCCAAAATAAAGTTTACTGCACACCCCACTAAAACATGTATATAAAAGATTAGAAATGATTCGATAACTTACCCGCCTAGATCACGGTCCTCCTGCCCATACAATCTCTTATAATGTATTTTCACCAAAATCAGTGACAACGAGTTTCTTGGCAACCAGCTGCAGGTATCGTATCTCAGCTTCTAGAGTAAGTGCAAACAAGGGATAAAGTTCGTTTTTAAGTTCATTTCAAATGCTACAACATGGTGAAAATTGAATGTTAATTACTAATCCGTGTAATGAGCACTGATTTGATGAACTTTAGTACTCTGTGAGCCGTCTGCTCTAGATTTAGCTGCCTTAAGTCAATATCTTTAAAATCAAACCTCAAGAAACTCGATAATTAATAAAAGCCTGATTTATTGTGTAAATAATTCCCTCTCCTACTAGTAAAAATCTGCAAACTTATGAAATTGAAAAGATTCTCCAAGCCAAGATATCATAGAAAAACTTCTTTTTTAGGGGTTCACGCTTTAGTTTGAATTGCGCATGCGTAAATACAAACAGTCTGATCTATAAATTCTCTTTGAAATCGAATCGTTACAATCAAAATTTTAATCCCAAAATAAACTTTACTGCACACCCCATTAAGACATGTATATAAAAGATTAGAAATGATTCGATAACTTACCCCCCTAGATGACGGTCCTTCTTCCCATACAATCTCTTATAATGTATTTTCACCAAAATCAGTGACAACGAGTTTCTTGGCAACCAGCTGCAGGTATCGTATCTCAGCTTACAGAGTAAGTGCAAACAAGGGATAAAGTTCGTTTTTAAGTTCATTTCAAATGCTAAAACATGGTGAAAATGGAATGTTAATATCTAATCCGTGTAATGAGCACTGATTTGATGAACTTTAGTACTCTGTGAGCCGTCTGCTGTAGATTTAGCTGCCTTAAGTCAATATCTTTAAAATCAAACCTCACTATGATCGCAAATTACAAACGACCTGATTTATTGTGTAAAAAATGCCCTCTCCTACTAGTACAAATCTGCAAACTATTGGAATTTCAAAGTTTCCCCAAGCCAAGATATCATAGAATACCTTTTATTTTAGGGGCCCACGCTTTAGTTTGAAATGCGCATGCGTAGTAACAAACAGTCTGATCTTTAAATTCACATTGAAATCGAATAGTTACAATCAAAATTTTAATCCCAAAATAAACTTTACTGCACACCCCACTAAAACATGTATATAAAAGATTAGAAATGATTCGATAACTTACCCCCCTAGATCACGGTCCCCCTGCCCATACAATCTCTTATAATGTATTTTCACCAAAATCAGTGACAACGAGTTTCTTGGCAACCAGCTGCAGGTATAGTATCTCAGCTTTTAGAGTAAGTGCAAACAATGGATAAAGTTCGTTTTTAAGTTCATTTCAAATGCTACAACATGGTGAAAATGGAATCTTAATTACTAATCCGTGTAATGAGCACTGATTTGGAGAAGTTTAGTACTCTGTGAGCCGTCTGCTCTAGATTAAGCTGCCTTAAGTCAATACCTTTAAAGTCAAACCTCACTAAGATCGCAAATTACAAACGACCTTATTTATTGTGTAAAAAATGCCCTCTCCTACTAGTACAAATCTGCAAACTATTGGAATTTCAAAGTTTCCCCAAGCCAAGATATCACAGAATAACTTTTATTTTAGGGGCCGACACTTAAGTATGAATTACGCATGCGTAGATACAAACAGTCTTATCTTGACATTCTCATTGAAATCGAATCGTTACAATCAAAATTTTAATCCTTAAATAAACCTTACTGCACACCCCACTAAAACATGTATATAACAGATTAGAAATGATTCGATAACTTACCCTCCTAGATGACGGTCCTTGTTTCCATACAGTCTCTTATAATGTATTTTCACCAAAGTCAGTGACATCAAGTTTCTTGGCAACCAGCTGCAGGTATCGTATCTCAGCTTCTAGAGTAAGTGCAAACAAGGGATAAAGTTCGTTTTTAAGTTCATTTCAAATGCTACAACATTGTGAAAATGGAATGTTAATATCTAATCCGTGTAATGAGCACTGATTTGATGAACTTTAGTACTCTGTGAGCCGTCTGCTGTAGATTTAGCTGCCTTAAGTCAATATCTTTAAAATCAAACCTTACAAAAACTCGCTAAATAATAAAAGCCTGATTTATTGTGTAAATAATTCCCTCTCCTACTAGTACAAGTCTGCCAACTAATGGAATTGAAAAGATTCTCCAAGCCAAGATATCATAGAATACCTTTTATTTTAGGGGCCCACGCTTTAGTTTGAATTGCGCATGCGTAGTAACAAATAGTCTGATCTTTAAATTCACATTGAAATCGAATAGTTACAATCAAAATTTTAATCCCAAAATAAAGTTTACTGCACACCCCACTAAAACATGTATATAAAAGATTAGAAATGATTCGATAACTTACCCGCCTAGATCACGGTCCTCCTGCCCATACAATCTCTTATAATGTATTTTCACCAAAATCAGTGACAACGAGTTTCTTGGCAACCAGCTGCAGGTATCGTATCTCAGCTTCTAGAGTAAGTGCAAACAATGGATAAAGTTCGTTTTTAAGTTCATTTCAAATGCTACAACATGGTGAAAATGGAATGTTAATTACTAATCCGTGTAATGAGCACTGATTTGATGAACTTTAGTACTCTGTGAGCCGTCTGCTCTAGATTTAGCTGCCTGAATTCAATATCTTTAAAATCAAACCTCAAGAAACTCGCTAATTAATAAAAGCCTGATTTATTGTGTAAATAATTCCCTCTCCTACTAGTACAAATCTGCCAACTAATGGAATTGAAAAGATTCTCCAAGCCAAGATATCATAGAATACCTTTTATTTTAGGGGCCCACGCTTTAGTTTGAATTGCGCATGCGTAGTAACAAACAGTCTGATCTTTAAATTCACATTGAAATCGAATAGTTACAATCAAAATTTTAATCCCAAAATAAACTTTACTGCACACCCCACTAAAACATGTATATAAAAGATTAGAAATGATTCGATAACTTACCCCCCTAGATCACGGTCCCCCTGCCCATACAATCTCTTATAATGTATTTTCACCAAAATCAGTGACAACGAGTTTCTTGGCAACCAGCTGCAGGTATCGTATCTCAGCTTTTAGAGTAAGTGCAAACAATGGATAAAGTTCGTTTTTAAGTTCATTTCAAATGCTACAACATGGTGAAAATGGAATCTTAATTACTAATCCGTGTAATGAGCACTGCTTTGGTGAACTTTAGTACTCTGTGAGCCGTCTGCTGTAGATTTAGCTGCCTTAAGTCAATATCTTTAAAATCAAACCTCAAGAAACTCGCTAATTAATAAAAGCCTGATTTATTGTGTAAAAAATGCCCTCTCCTACTAGTACAAATCTGCAAACGTATGCAATTGAAAAGATTCTCCAAGCCAAGATATCATAAAATAGCTTTTATTTTAGGCGCCCACGCTTTAGTTTCAATTGCGCATGCGTAGTTACAAACAGTCTAATGTATAAATTCTCATTAAACTCGAAATGTTACAATCAAAATTTTAATCCCAAAATAAACTTTACTGCACACCCCACTAAAACATGTATATAACAAATTAGAAATGATTCGATAACTTACCCACCACCTAGATGACGGTCCTCCTGCCCATACAATCTCTTATAATGTATTTTCACCAAAATCAGTGACAACGAGTTTCTTGGCAACCAGCTGCAGGTATCGTATCTCAGCTTCTAGAGTAAGTGCAAACAATGGATAAAGTTCGTTTTTAAGTTCATTTCAAATGCTACAACATTGTGAAAATGGAATCTTAATTACTAATCCGTGTAATGAGCACTGATTTTGAGAAGTTTAGTACTCTGTGAGCCGTCTGCTCTAGATTAAGCTGCCTTAAGTCAATACCTTTAAAGTCAAGCCTCACTAAGATCGCAAATTACAAACGACCTTATTTATTGTGTAAAAAATGCCCTCTCCTACTAGTACAAATCTGCAAACTATTGGAATTTCAAAGTTTCCCCAAGCCAAGATATCACAGAATAACTTTTATTTTAGGGGCCCACACTTAAGTATGAATTACGCATGCGTAGATACAAACAGTCTGATCTTGACATTCTCATTGAAATCGAATCGTTACAATCAAAATTTTAATCCTTAAATAAACCTTACTGCACACCCCACTAAAACATGTATATAACAGATTAGAAATGATTCGATAACTTACCCTCCTAGATGACGGTCCTTGTTTCCATACAGTCTCTTATAATGTATTTTCACCAAAGTCAGTGACATCAAGTTTCTTGGCAACCAGCTGCAGGTATCGTATCTCAGCTTCTAGAGTAAGTGCAAACAAGGGATAAAGTTCGTTTTTAAGTTCATTTCAAATGCTACAACATTGTGACAATGGAATGTTAATATCTAATCCGTGTAATGAGCACTGATTTGATGAACTTTAGTACTCTGTGAGCCGTCTGCTGTAGATTTAGCTGCCTTAAGTCAATATCTTTAAAATCAAACCTTACAAAAACTCGCTAAATAATAAAAGCCTGATTTATTGTGTAAATAATTCCCTCTCCTACTAGTACAAGTCTGCCAACTAATGGAATTGAAAAGATTCTCCAAGCCAAGATATCATAGAATACCTTTTATTTTAGGGGCCCACGCTTTAGTTTTAATTGCGCATGCGTAGTAACAAATAGTCTGATCTTTAAATTCACATTGAAATCGAATAGTTACAATCAAAATTTTAATCCCAAAATAAAGTTTACTGCACACCCCACTAAAACATGTATATAAAAGATTAGAAATGATTCGATAACTTACCCGCCTAGATCACGGTCCTCCTGCCCATACAATCTCTTATAATGTATTTTCACCAAAATCAGTGACAACGAGTTTCTTGGCAACCAGCTGCAGGTATCGTATCTCAGCTTCTAGAGTAAGTGCAAACAAGGGATAAAGTTCGTTTTTAAGTTCATTTCAAATGCTACAACATGGTGAAAATGGAATGTTAATTACTAATCCGTGTAATGAGCACTGATTTGATGAACTTTAGTACTCTGTGAGCCGTCTGCTCTAGATTTAGCTGCCTTAAGTCAATATCTTTAAAATCAAACCTCAAGAAACTCGATAATTAATAAAAGCCTGATTTATTGTGTAAATAATTCCCTCTCCTACTAGTAAAAATCTGCAAACTTATGAAATTGAAAAGATTCTCCAAGCCAAGATATCATAGAAAAACTTCTTTTTTAGGGGTTCACGCTTTAGTTTGAATTGCGCATGCGTAAATACAAACAGTCTGATCTATAAATTCTCTTTGAAATCGAATCGTTACAATCAAAATTTTAATCCCAAAATAAACTTTACTGCACACCCCATTAAGACATGTATATAAAAGATTAGAAATGATTCGATAACTTACCCCCCTAGATGACGGTCCTTCTTCCCATACAATCTCTTATAATGTATTTTCACCAAAATCAGTGACAACGAGTTTCTTGGCAACCAGCTGCAGGTATCGTATCTCAGCTTACAGAGTAAGTGCAAACAAGGGATAAAGTTCGTTTTTAAGTTCATTTCAAATGCTAAAACATGGTGAAAATGGAATGTTAATATCTAATCCGTGTAATGAGCACTGATTTGATGAACTTTAGTACTCTGTGAGCCGTCTGCTGTAGATTTAGCTGCCTTAAGTCAATATCTTTAAAATCAAACCTCACTATGATCGCAAATTACAAACGACCTGATTTATTGTGTAAAAAATGCCCTCTCCTACTAGTACAAATCTGCAAACTATTGGAATTTCAAAGTTTCCCCAAGCCAAGATATCATAGAATACCTTTTATTTTAGGGGCCCACGCTTTAGTTTGAATTGCGCATGCGTAGTAACAAACAGTCTGATCTTTAAATTCACATTGAAATCGAATAGTTACAATCAAAATTTTAATCCCAAAATAAACTTTACTGCACACCCCACTAAAACATGTATATAAAAGATTAGAAATGATTCGATAACTTACCCCCCTAGATCACGGTCCCCCTGCCCATACAATCTCTTATAATGTATTTTCACCAAAATCAGTGACAACGAGTTTCTTGGCAACCAGCTGCAGTTATAGTATCTCAGCTTTTAGAGTAAGTGCAAACAATGGATAAAGTTCGTTTTTAAGTTCATTTCAAATGCTACAACATGGTGAAAATGGAATCTTAATTACTAATCCGTGTAATGAGCACTGATTTGGAGAAGTTTAGTACTCTGTGAGCCGTCTGCTCTAGATTAAGCTGCCTTAAGTCAATACCTTTAAAGTCAAACCTCACTAAGATCGCAAATTACAAACGACCTTATTTATTGTGTAAAAAATGCCCTCTCCTACTAGTACAAATCTGCAAACTATTGGAATTTCAAAGTTTCCCCAAGCCAAGATATCACAGAATAACTTTTATTTTAGGGGCCCACACTTAAGTATGAATTACGCATGCGTAGATACAAACAGTCTTATCTTGACATTCTCATTGAAATCGAATCGTTACAATCAAAATTTTAATCCTTAAATAAACCTTACTGCACACCCCACTAAAACATGTATATAACAGATTAGAAATGATTCGATAACTTACCCTCCTAGATGACGGTCCTTGTTTCCATACAGTCTCTTATAATGTATTTTCACCAAAGTCAGTGACATCAAGTTTCTTGGCAACCAGCTGCAGGTATCGTATCTCAGCTTCTAGAGTAAGTGCAAACAAGGGATAAAGTTCGTTTTTAAGTTCATTTCAAATGCTACAACATTGTGAAAATGGAATGTTAATATCTAATCCGTGTAATGAGCACTGATTTGATGAACTTTAGTACTCTGTGAGCCGTCTGCTGTAGATTTAGCTGCCTTAAGTCAATATCTTTAAAATCAAACCTTACAAAAACTCGCTAAATAATAAAAGCCTGATTTATTGTGTAAATAATTCCCTCTCCTACTAGTACAAGTCTGCCAACTAATGGAATTGAAAAGATTCTCCAAGCCAAGATATCATAGAATACCTTTTATTTTAGGGGCCCACGCTTTAGTTTGAATTGCGCATGCGTAGTAACAAATAGTCTGATCTTTAAATTCACATTGAAATCGAATAGTTACAATCAAAATTTTAATCCCAAAATAAAGTTTACTGCACACCCCACTAAAACATGTATATAAAAGATTAGAAATGATTCGATAACTTACCCGCCTAGATCACGGTCCTCCTGCCCATACAATCTCTTATAATGTATTTTCACCAAAATCAGTGACAACGAGTTTCTTGGCAACCAGCTGCAGGTATCGTATCTCAGCTTCTAGAGTAAGTGCAAACAATGGATAAAGTTCGTTTTTAAGTTCATTTCAAATGCTACAACATGGTGAAAATGGAATGTTAATTACTAATCCGTGTAATGAGCACTGATTTGATGAACTTTAGTACTCTGTGAGCCGTCTGCTCTAGATTTAGCTGCCTGAATTCAATATCTTTAAAATCAAACCTCAAGAAACTCGCTAATTAATAAAAGCCTGATTTATTGTGTAAATAATTCCCTCTCCTACTAGTACAAATCTGCCAACTAATGGAATTGAAAAGATTCTCCAGGCCAAGATATCATAGAATACCTTTTATTTTAGGGGCCCACGCTTTAGTTTGAATTGCGCATGCGTAGTAACAAACAGTCTGATCTTTAAATTCACATTGAAATCGAATAGTTACAATCAAAATTTTAATCCCAAAATAAACTTTACTGCACACCCCACTAAAACATGTATATAAAAGATTAGAAATGATTCGATAACTTACCCCCCTAGATCACGGTCCCCCTGCCCATACAATCTCTTATAATGTATTTTCACCAAAATCAGTGACAACGAGTTTCTTGGCAACCAGCTGCAGGTATCGTATCTCAGCTTTTAGAGTAAGTGCAAACAATGGATAAAGTTCGTTTTTAAGTTCATTTCAAATGCTACAACATGGTGAAAATGGAATCTTAATTACTAATCCGTGTAATGAGCACTGCTTTGGTGAACTTTAGTACTCTGTGAGCCGTCTGCTGTAGATTTAGCTGCCTTAAGTCAATATCTTTAAAATCAAACCTCAAGAAACTCGCTAATTAATAAAAGCCTGATTTATTGTGTAAAAAATGCCCTCTCCTACTAGTACAAATCTGCAAACGTATGCAATTGAAAAGATTCTCCAAGCCAAGATATCATAAAATAGCTTTTATTTTAGGCGCCCACGCTTTAGTTTCAATTGCGCATGCGTAGTTACAAACAGTCTAATGTATAAATTCTCATTAAACTCGAAATGTTACAATCAAAATTTTAATCCCAAAATAAACTTTACTGCACACCCCACTAAAACATGTATATAACAAATTAGAAATGATTCGATAACTTACCCACCACCTAGATGACGGTCCTCCTGCCCATACAATCTCTTATAATGTATTTTCACCAAAATCAGTGACAACGAGTTTCTTGGCAACCAGCTGCAGGTATCGTATCTCAGCTTCTAGAGTAAGTGCAAACAATGGATAAAGTTCGTTTTTAAGTTCATTTCAAATGCTACAACATTGTGAAAATGGAATCTTAATTACTAATCCGTGTAATGAGCACTGATTTTGAGAAGTTTAGTACTCTGTGAGCCGTCTGCTCTAGATTAAGCTGCCTTAAGTCAATACCTTTAAAGTCAAGCCTCACTAAGATCGCAAATTACAAACGACCTTATTTATTGTGTAAAAAATGCCCTCTCCTACTAGTACAAATCTGCAAACTATTGGAATTTCAAAGTTTCCCCAAGCCAAGATATCACAGAATAACTTTTATTTTAGGGCCCACACTTAAGTATGAATTACGCATGCGTAGATACAAACAGTCTGATCTTGACATTCTCATTGAAATCGAATCGTTACAATCAAAATTTTAATCCTTAAATAAACCTTACTGCACACCCCACTAAAACATGTATATAACAGATTAGAAATGATTCGATAACTTACCCTCCTAGATGACGGTCCTTGTTTCCATACAGTCTCTTATAATGTATTTTCACCAAAGTCAGTGACATCAAGTTTCTTGGCAACCAGCTGCAGGTATCGTATCTCAGCTTCTAGAGTAAGTGCAAACAAGGGATAAAGTTCGTTTTTAAGTTCATTTCAAATGCTACAACATTGTGACAATGGAATGTTAATATCTAATCCGTGTAATGAGCACTGATTTGATGAACTTTAGTACTCTGTGAGCCGTCTGCTGTAGATTTAGCTGCCTTAAGTCAATATCTTTAAAATCAAACCTTACAAAAACTCGCTAAATAATAAAAGCCTGATTTATTGTGTAAATAATTCCCTCTCCTACTAGTACAAGTCTGCCAACTAATGGAATTGAAAAGATTCTCCAAGCCAAGATATCATAGAATACCTTTTATTTTAGGGGCCCACGCTTTAGTTTTAATTGCGCATGCGTAGTAACAAATAGTCTGATCTTTAAATTCACATTGAAATCGAATAGTTACAATCAAAATTTTAATCCCAAAATAAAGTTTACTGCACACCCCACTAAAACATGTATATAAAAGATTAGAAATGATTCGATAACTTACCCGCCTAGATCACGGTCCTCCTGCCCATACAATCTCTTATAATGTATTTTCACCAAAATCAGTGACAACGAGTTTCTTGGCAACCAGCTGCAGGTATCGTATCTCAGCTTCTAGAGTAAGTGCAAACAAGGGATAAAGTTCGTTTTTAAGTTCATTTCAAATGCTACAACATGGTGAAAATGGAATGTTAATTACTAATCCGTGTAATGAGCACTGATTTGATGAACTTTAGTACTCTGTGAGCCGTCTGCTCTAGATTTAGCTGCCTTAAGTCAATATCTTTAAAATCAAACCTCAAGAAACTCGATAATTAATAAAAGCCTGATTTATTGTGTAAATAATTCCCTCTCCTACTAGTAAAAATCTGCAAACTTATGCAATTGAAAAGATTCTCCAAGCCAAGATATCATAGAAAAACTTCTTTTTTAGGGGTTCACGCTTTAGTTTGAATTGCGCATGCGTAAATACAAACAGTCTGATCTATAAATTCTCTTTGAAATCGAATCGTTACAATCAAAATTTTAATCCCAAAATAAACTTTACTGCACACCCCATTAAGACATGTATATAAAAGATTAGAAATGATTCGATAACTTACCCCCCTAGATGACGGTCCTTCTTCCCATACAATCTCTTATAATGTATTTTCACCAAAATCAGTGACAACGAGTTTCTTGGCAACCAGCTGCAGGTATCGTATCTCAGCTTACAGAGTAAGTGCAAACAAGGGATAAAGTTCGTTTTTAAGTTCATTTCAAATGCTAAAACATGGTGAAAATGGAATGTTAATATCTAATCCGTGTAATGAGCACTGATTTGATGAACTTTAGTACTCTGTGAGCCGTCTGCTGTAGATTTAGCTGCCTTAAGTCAATATCTTTAAAATCAAACCTCACTATGATCGCAAATTACAAACGACCTGATTTATTGTGTAAAAAATGCCCTCTCCTACTAGTACAAATCTGCAAACTATTGGAATTTCAAAGTTTCCCCAAGCCAAGATATCATAGAATACCTTTTATTTTAGGGGCCCACGCTTTAGTTTGAATTGCGCATGCGTAGTAACAAACAGTCTGATCTTTAAATTCACATTGAAATCGAATAGTTACAATCAAAATTTTAATCCCAAAATAAACTTTACTGCACACCCCACTAAAACATGTATATAAAAGATTAGAAATGATTCGATAACTTACCCCCCTAGATCACGGTCCCCCTGCCCATACAATCTCTTATAATGTATTTTCACCAAAATCAGTGACAACGAGTTTCTTGGCAACCAGCTGCAGGTATAGTATCTCAGCTTTTAGAGTAAGTGCAAACAATGGATAAAGTTCGTTTTTAAGTTCATTTCAAATGCTACAACATGGTGAAAATGGAATCTTAATTACTAATCCGTGTAATGAGCACTGATTTGGAGAAGTTTAGTACTCTGTGAGCCGTCTGCTCTAGATTAAGCTGCCTTAAGTCAATACCTTTAAAGTCAAACCTCACTAAGATCGCAAATTACAAACGACCTTATTTATTGTGTAAAAAATGCCCTCTCCTACTAGTACAAATCTGCAAACTATTGGAATTTCAAAGTTTCCCCAAGCCAAGATATCACAGAATAACTTTTATTTTAGGGGCCCACACTTAAGTATGAATTACGCATGCGTAGATACAAACAGTCTTATCTTGACATTCTCATTGAAATCGAATCGTTACAATCAAAATTTTAATCCTTAAATAAACCTTACTGCACACCCCACTAAAACATGTATATAACAGATTAGAAATGATTCGATAACTTACCCTCCTAGATGACGGTCCTTGTTTCCATACAGTCTCTTATAATGTATTTTCACCAAAGTCAGTGACATCAAGTTTCTTGGCAACCAGCTGCAGGTATCGTATCTCAGCTTCTAGAGTAAGTGCAAACAAGGGATAAAGTTCGTTTTTAAGTTCATTTCAAATGCTACAACATTGTGAAAATGGAATGTTAATATCTAATCCGTGTAATGAGCACTGATTTGATGAACTTTAGTACTCTGTGAGCCGTCTGCTGTAGATTTAGCTGCCTTAAGTCAATATCTTTAAAATCAAACCTTACAAAAACTCGCTAAATAATAAAAGCCTGATTTATTGTGTAAATAATTCCCTCTCCTACTAGTACAAGTCTGCCAACTAATGGAATTGAAAAGATTCTCCAAGCCAAGATATCATACAATACCTTTTATTTTAGGGGCCCACGCTTTAGTTTGAATTGCGCATGCGTAGTAACAAATAGTCTGATCTTTAAATTCACATTGAAATCGAATAGTTACAATCAAAATTTTAATCCCAAAATAAAGTTTACTGCACACCCCACTAAAACATGTATATAAAAGATTAGAAATGATTCGATAACTTACCCGCCTAGATCACGGTCCTCCTGCCCATACAATCTCTTATAATGTATTTTCACCAAAATCAGTGACAACGAGTTTCTTGGCAACCAGCTGCAGGTATCGTATCTCAGCTTCTAGAGTAAGTGCAAACAATGGATAAAGTTCGTTTTTAAGTTCATTTCAAATGCTACAACATGGTGAAAATGGAATGTTAATTACTAATCCGTGTAATGAGCACTGATTTGATGAACTTTAGTACTCTGTGAGCCGTCTGCTCTAGATTTAGCTGCCTGAATTCAATATCTTTAAAATCAAACCTCAAGAAACTCGCTAATTAATAAAAGCCTGATTTATTGTGTAAATAATTCCCTCTCCTACTAGTACAAATCTGCCAACTAATGGAATTGAAAAGATTCTCCAAGCCAAGATATCATAGAATACCTTTTATTTTAGGGGCCCACGCTTTAGTTTGAATTGCGCATGCGTAGTAACAAACAGTCTGATCTTTAAATTCACATTGAAATCGAATAGTTACAATCAAAATTTTAATCCCAAAATAAACTTTACTGCACACCCCACTAAAACATGTATATAAAAGATTAGAAATGATTCGATAACTTACCCCCCTAGATCACGGTCCCCCTGCCCATACAATCTCTTATAATGTATTTTCACCAAAATCAGTGACAACGAGTTTCTTGGCAACCAGCTGCAGGTATCGTATCTCAGCTTTTAGAGTAAGTGCAAACAATGGATAAAGTTCGTTTTTAAGTTCATTTCAAATGCTACAACATGGTGAAAATGGAATCTTAATTACTAATCCGTGTAATGAGCACTGCTTTGGTGAACTTTAGTACTCTGTGAGCCGTCTGCTGTAGATTTAGCTGCCTTAAGTCAATATCTTTAAAATCAAACCTCAAGAAACTCGCTAATTAATAAAAGCCTGATTTATTGTGTAAAAAATGCCCTCTCCTACTAGTACAAATCTGCAAACGTATGCAATTGAAAAGATTCTCCAAGCCAAGATATCATAAAATAGCTTTTATTTTAGGCGCCCACGCTTTAGTTTCAATTGCGCATGCGTAGTTACAAACAGTCTAATGTATAAATTCTCATTAAACTCGAAATGTTACAATCAAAATTTTAATCCCAAAATAAACTTTACTGCACACCCCACTAAAACATGTATATAACAAATTAGAAATGATTCGATAACTTACCCACCACCTAGATGACGGTCCTCCTGCCCATACAATCTCTTATAATGTATTTTCACCAAAATCAGTGACAACGAGTTTCTTGGCAACCAGCTGCAGGTATCGTATCTCAGCTTCTAGAGTAAGTGCAAACAATGGATAAAGTTCGTTTTTAAGTTCATTTCAAATGCTACAACATTGTGAAAATGGAATCTTAATTACTAATCCGTGTAATGAGCACTGATTTTGAGAAGTTTAGTACTCTGTGAGCCGTCTGCTCTAGATTAAGCTGCCTTAAGTCAATACCTTTAAAGTCAAGCCTCACTAAGATCGCAAATTACAAACGACCTTATTTATTGTGTAAAAAATGCCCTCTCCTACTAGTACAAATCTGCAAACTATTGGAATTTCAAAGTTTCCCCAAGCCAAGATATCACAGAATAACTTTTATTTTAGGGCCCACACTTAAGTATGAATTACGCATGCGTAGATACAAACAGTCTGATCTTGACATTCTCATTGAAATCGAATCGTTACAATCAAAATTTTAATCCTTAAATAAACCTTACTGCACACCCCACTAAAACATGTATATAACAGATTAGAAATGATTCGATAACTTACCCTCCTAGATGACGGTCCTTGTTTCCATACAGTCTCTTATAATGTATTTTCACCAAAGTCAGTGACATCAAGTTTCTTGGCAACCAGCTGCAGGTATCGTATCTCAGCTTCTAGAGTAAGTGCAAACAAGGGATAAAGTTCGTTTTTAAGTTCATTTCAAATGCTACAACATTGTGAAAATGGAATGTTAATATCTAATCCGTGTAATGAGCACTGATTTGATGAACTTTAGTACTCTGTGAGCCGTCTGCTCTAGATTTAGCTGCCTTAAGTCAATATCTTTAAAATCAAACCTTACAAAAACTCGCCAAATTATAAAAGCCTGATTTATTGTGTAAATAATTCCCTCTCCTACTAGTACAAGTCTGCCAACTAATGGAATTGAAAAGATTCTCCAAGCCAAGATATCATAGAATACCTTTTATTTTAGGGGCCCACGCTTTAGTTTGAATTGCGCATGCGTAGTAACAAACAGTCTGATCTTTAAATTCACATTGAAATCTAATCGTTACAATCAAAATCTTAATCCCAAAATAAACTTTATTGCACACCCCATTAAGACATGTATATAAAAGATTAGAAATGATTCGATAACTTACCCCCCTAGATGACGGTCCTTCTTCCCATACAATCCCTTATAATGTATTTTCACCAAAATCAGTGACAACGAGTTTCTTGGCAACCAGCTGCAGGTATCGTATCTCAGCTTAAAGAGTAAGTGCAAACAAGGGATAAAGTTCGTTCTTAAGTTCATTTCAAATGCTAAAACATGGTGAAAATGGAATGTTAATTACTAATCCGTGTAATGAGCACTGATTTGATGAACTTTAGTACTCTGTGAGCCGTCTGCTGTAGATTTAGCTGCCTTAAGTCAATATCTTTAAAACCAAACCTTACAAAAACTCGCTAAATAATAAAAGCCTGATTTATTGTGTAAATAATTCCCTCTCCTACTAGTACAAATCTGCCAACTAATGGAATTGAAAAGATTCTCCAAGCCAAGATATCATAGAATACCTTTTATTTTAGGGGCCCACGCTTTAGTTTGAATTGCGCATGCGTAGTAACAATCAGTCTGATCTTTAAATTCACATTGAAATCGAATAGTTACAATCAAAATTTTAATCCCAAAATAAACTTTACTGCACACCCCACTAAAACATGTATATAAAAGATTAGAAATGATTCGATAACTTACCCCCCTAGATCACGGTCCCCCTGCCCATACAATCTCTTATAATGTATTTTCACCAAAATCAGTGACAACGAGTTTCTTGGCAACCAGCTGCAGGTATCGTATCTCAGCTTAAAGAGTAAGTGCAAACAAGGGATAAAGTTCGTTCTTAAGTTCATTTCAAATGCTAAAACATGGTGAAAATGGAATGTTAATTACTAATCCGTGTAATGAGCACTGATTTGATGAACTTTAGTACTCTGTGAGCCGTCTGCTGTAGATTTAGCTGCCTTAAGTCAATATCTTTAAAACCAAACCTTACAAAAACTCGCTAAATAATAAAAGCCTGATTTATTGTGTAAATAATTCCCTCTCCTACTAGTACAAATCTGCCAACTAATGGAATTGAAAAGATTCTCCAAGCCAAGATATCATAGAATACCTTTTATTTTAGGGGCCCACGCTTTAGTTTGAATTGCGCATGCGTAGTAACAAACAGTCTGATCTTTAAATTCACATTGAAATCGAATAGTTACAATCAAAATTTTAATCCCAAAATAAAGTTTACTGCACACCCCACTAAAACATGTATATAAAAGATTAGAAATGATTCGATAACTTACCCCCCTAGATCACGGTCCCCCTGCCCATACAATCTCTTATAATGTATTTTCACCAAAATCAGTGACAACGAGTTTCTTGGCAACCAGCTGCAGGTATCGTATCTCAGCTTTTAGAGTAAGTGCAAACAATGGATAAAGTTCGTTTTTAAGTTCATTTCAAATGCTACAACATGGTGAAAATGGAATCTTAATTACTAATCCGTGTAATGAGCACTGATTTGGAGAAGTTTAGTACTCTGTGAGCCGTCTGCTCTAGATTAAGCTGCCTTAAGTCAATACCTTTAAAGTCAAACCTCACTAAGATCGCAAATTACAAACGACCTGATTTATTGTGTAAAAAATGCCCTCTCCTACTAGTACAAATCTGCAAACTATTGGAATTTCAAAGTTTCCCCAAGCCAAGATATCACAGAATAACTTTTATTTTAGGGGCCGACACTTAAGTATGAATTACGCATGCGTAGATACAAGCAGTCTGATCTTGACATTCTCATTGAAATCGAATCGTTACAATCAAAATTTTAATCCTTAAATAAACCTTACTGCACACCCCACTAAAACATGTATATAACAGATTAGAAATGATTCGATAACTTACCCTCCTAGATGACGGTCCTTGTTTCCATACAGTCTCTTATAATGTATTTTCACCAAAGTCAGTGACATCAAGTTTCTTGGCAACCAGCTGCAGGTATCGTATCTCAGCTTCTAGAGTAAGTGCAAACAAGGGATAAAGTTCGTTTTTAAGTTCATTTCAAATGCTACAACATTGTGAAAATGGAATGTTAATATCTAATCCGTGTAATGAGCACTGATTTGATGAACTTTAGTACTCTGTGAGCCGTCTGCTGTAGATTTAGCTGCCTTAAGTCAATATCTTTAAAATCAAACCTTACAAAAACTCGCTAAATAATAAAAGCCTGATTTATTGTGTAAATAATTCCCTCTCCTACTAGTACAAGTCTGCCAACTAATGGAATTGAAAAGATTCTCCAAGCCAAGATATCATAGAATACCTTTTATTTTAGGGGCCCACGCTTTAGTTTGAATTGCGCATGCGTAGTAACAAATAGTCTGATCTTTAAATTCACATTGAAATCGAATAGTTACAATCAAAATTTTAATCCCAAAATAAAGTTTACTGCACACCCCACTAAAACATGTATATAAAAGATTAGAAATGATTCGATAACTTACCCGCCTAGATCACGGTCCTCCTGCCCATACAATCTCTTATAATGTATTTTCACCAAAATCAGTGACAACGAGTTTCTTGGCAACCAGCTGCAGGTATCGTATCTCAGCTTCTAGAGTAAGTGCAAACAAGGGATAAAGTTCGTTTTAAGTTCATTTCAAATGCTACAACATGGTGAAAATGGAATGTTAATTACTAATCCGTGTAATGAGCACTGCTTTGGTGAACTTTAGTACTCTGTGAGCCGTCTGCTGTAGATTTAGCTGCCTTAAGTCAATATCTTTAAAATCAAACCTCAAGAAACTCGCTAATTAATAAAAGCCTGATTTATTGTGTAAAAAATGCCCTCTCCTACTAGTACAAATCTGCAAACGTATGCAATTGAAAAGATTCTCCAAGCCAAGATATCATACAATAGCTTTTATTTTAGGCGCCCACGCTTTAGTTTCAATTGCGCATGCGTAGTTACAAACAGTCTAATGTATAAATTCTCATTAAACTCGAAATGTTACAATCAAAATTTTAATCCCAAAATAAACTTTACTGCACACCCCACTAAAACATGTATATAACAAATTAGAAATGATTCGATAACTTACCCACCACCTAGATGACGGTCCTCCTGCCCATACAATCTCTTATAATGTATTTTCACCAAAATCAGTGACAACGAGTTTCTTGGCAACCAGCTGCAGGTATCGTATCTCAGCTTCTAGAGTAAGTGCAAACAATGGATAAAGTTCGTTTTTAAGTTCATTTCAAATGCTACAACATTGTGAAAATGGAATCTTAATTACTAATCCGTGTAATGAGCACTGATTTTGAGAAGTTTAGTACTCTGTGAGCCGTCTGCTCTAGATTAAGCTGCCTTAAGTCAATACCTTTAAAGTCAAGCCTCACTAAGATCGCAAATTAATAACGACCTTATTTATTGTGTAAAAAATGCCCTCTCCTACTAGTACAAATCTGCAAACTATTGGAATTTCAAAGTTTCCCCAAGCCAAGATATCACAGAATAACTTTTATTTTAGGGCCCACACTTAAGTATGAATTACGCATGCGTAGATACAAACAGTCTGATCTTGACATTCTCATTGAAATCGAATCGTTACAATCAAAATTTTAATCCTTAAATAAACCTTACTGCACACCCCACTAAAACATGTATATAACAGATTAGAAATGATTCGATAACTTACCCTCCTAGATGACGGTCCTTGTTTCCATACAGTCTCTTATAATGTATTTTCACCAAAGTCAGTGACATCAAGTTTCTTGGCAACCAGCTGCAGGTATCGTATCTCAGCTTCTAGAGTAAGTGCAAACAAGGGATAAAGTTCGTTTTTAAGTTCATTTCAAATGCTACAACATTGTGAAAATGGAATGTTAATATCTAATCCGTGTAATGAGCACTGATTTGATGAACTTTAGTACTCTGTGAGCCGTCTGCTGTAGATTTAGCTGCCTTAAGTCAATATCTTTAAAATCAAACCTTACAAAAACTCGCCAAATTATAAAAGCCTGATTTATTGTGTAAATAATTCCCTCTCCTACTAGTACAAGTCTGCCAACTAATGGAATTGAAAAGATTCTCCAAGCCAAGATATCATAGAATACCTTTTATTTTAGGGGCCCACGCTTTAGTTTGAATTGCGCATGCGTAGTAACAAACAGTCTGATCTTTAAATTCACATTGAAATCTAATCGTTACAATCAAAATTTTAATCCCAAAATAAACTTTACTGCACACCCCATTAAGACATGTATATAAAAGATTAGAAATGATTCGATAACTTACCCCCCTAGATGACGGTCCTTCTTCCCATACAATCTCTTATAATGTATTTTCACCAAAATCAGTGACAACGAGTTTCTTGGCAACCAGCTGCAGGTATCGTATCTCAGCTTAAAGAGTAAGTGCAAACAAGGGATAAAGTTCGTTCTTAAGTTCATTTCAAATGCTAAAACATGGTGAAAATGGAATGTTAATTACTAATCCGTGTAATGAGCACTGATTTGATGAACTTTAGTACTCTGTGAGCCGTCTGCTGTAGATTTAGCTGCCTTAAGTCAATATCTTTAAAACCAAACCTTACAAAAACTCGCTAAATAATAAAAGCCTGATTTATTGTGTAAATAATTCCCTCTCCTACTAGTACAAATCTGCCAACTAATGGAATTGAAAAGATTCTCCAAGCCAAGATATCATAGAATACCTTTTATTTTAGGGGCCCACGCTTTAGTTTGAATTGCGCATGCGTAGTAACAAACAGTCTGATCTTTAAATTCACATTGAAATCGAATAGTTACAATCAAAATTTTAATCCCAAAATAAACTTTACTGCACACCCCACTAAAACATGTATATAAAAGATTAGAAATGATTCGATAACTTACCCCCCTAGATCACGGTCCCCCTGCCCATACAATCTCTTATAATGTATTTTCACCAAAATCAGTGACAACGAGTTTCTTGGCAACCAGCTGCAGGTATCGTATCTCAGCTTAAAGAGTAAGTGCAAACAAGGGATAAAGTTCGTTCTTAAGTTCATTTCAAATGCTAAAACATGGTGAAAATGGAATGTTAATTACTAATCCGTGTAATGAGCACTGATTTGATGAACTTTAGTACTCTGTGAGCCGTCTGCTGTAGATTTAGCTGCCTTAAGTCAATATCTTTAAAATCAAACCTTACAAAAACTCGCTAAATAATAAAAGCCTGATTTATTGTGTAAATAATTCCCTCTCCTACTAGTACAAGTCTGCCAACTAATGGAATTGAAAAGATTCTCCAAGCCAAGATATCATAGAATACCTTTTATTTTAGGGGCCCACGCTTTAGTTTGAATTGCGCATGCGTAGTAACAAACAGTCTGATCTTTAAATTCACATTGAAATCGAATAGTTACAATCAAAATTTTAATCCCAAAATAAAGTTTACTGCACACCCCATTAAGACATGTATATAAGAGATTAGAAATGATTCGATAACTTACCCCCCTAGATGACGGTCCTTCTTCCCATACAATCTCTTATAATGTATTTTCACCAAAATCAGTGACGACGAGTTTCTTGGCAACCAGCTGCAGGTATCGTATCTCAGCTTAAAGAGTAAGTGCAAACAAGGGATAAAGTTCGTTCTTAAGTTCATTTCAAATGCTAAAACATGGTGAAAATGGAATGTTAATTACTAATCCGTGTAATGAGCACTGATTTGATGAACTTTAGTACTCTGTGAGCCGTCTGCTGTAGATTTAGCTGCCTTAAGTCAATATCTTTAAAACCAAACCTTACAAAAACTCGCTAAATAATAAAAGCCTGATTTATTGTGTAAATAATTCCCTCTCCTACTAGTACAAATCTGCCAACTAATGGAATTGAAAAGATTCTCCAAGCCAAGATATCATAGAATACCTTTTATTTTAGGGGCCCACGCTTTAGTTTGAATTGCGCATGCGTAGTAACAAACAGTCTGATCTTTAAATTCACATTGAAATCGAATAGTTACAATCAAAATTCTAATCCCAAAATAAACTTTACTGCACACCCCACTAAAACATGTATATAAAAGATTAGAAATGATTCGATAACTTACCCCCCTAGATCACGGTCCCCCTGCCCATACAATCTCTTATAATGTATTTTCACCAAAATCAGTGACAACGAGTTTCTTGGCAACCAGCTGCAGGTATCGTATCTTAGCTTAAAGAGTAAGTGCAAACAAGGGATAAAGTTCGTTCTTAAGTTCATTTCAAATGCTAAAACATGGTGAAAATGGAATGTTAATTACTAATCCGTGTAATGAGCACTGATTTGATGAACTTTAGTACTCTGTGAGCCGTCTGCTGTAGATTTAGCTGCCTTAAGTCAATATCTTTAAAACCAAACCTTACAAAAACTCGCTAAATAATAAAAGCCTGATTTATTGTGTAAATAATTCCCTCTCCTACTAGTACAAATCTGCCAACTAATGGAATTGAAAAGATTCTCCAAGCCAAGATATCATAGAATACCTTTTTTTTTATTGGCCCACGCTTTAGTTTGAATTGCGCATGCGTAGTAACAAACAGTCTGATCTTTAAATTCACATTGAAATCGAATAGTTACAATCAAAATTTTAATCCCAAAATAAACTTTACTGCACACCCCACTAAAACATGTATATAAAAGATTAGAAATGATTCGATAACTTACCCCCCTAGATCACGGTCCCCCTGCCCATACAATCTCTTATAATGTATTTTCACCAAAATCAGTGACAACGAGTTTCTTGGCAACCAGCTGCAGGTATCGTATCTCAGCTTTTAGAGTAAGTGCAAACAATGGATAAAGTTCGTTTTTAAGTTCATTTCAAATGCTACAACATGGTGAAAATGGAATCTTAATTACTAATCCGTGTAATGAGCACTGATTTGGAGAAGTTTAGTACTCTGTGAGCCGTCTGCTCTAGATTAAGCTGCCTTAAGTCAATACCTTTAAAGTCAAACCTCACTAAGATCGCAAATTACAAACGACCTGATTTATTGTGTAAAAATGCCCTCTCCTACTAGTACAAATCTGCAAACTATTGGAATTTCAAAGTTTCCCCAAGCCAAGATATCACAGAATAACTTTTATTTTAGGGGCCCACACTTAAGTATGAATTACGCATGCGTAGATACAAACAGTCTGATCTTGACATTCTCATTGAAATCGAATCGTTACAATCAAAATTTTAATCCTTAAATAAACCTTACTGCACACCCCACTAAAACATGTATATAACAGATTAGAAATGATTCGATAACTTACCCTCCTAGATGACGGTCCTTGTTTCCATACAGTCTCTTATAATGTATTTTCACCAAAGTCAGTGACATCAAGTTTCTTGGCAACCAGCTGCAGGTATCGTATCTCAGCTTCTAGAGTAAGTGCAAACAAGGGATAAAGTTCGTTTTTAAGTTCATTTCAAATGCTACAACATTGTGAAAATGGAATGTTAATATCTAATCCGTGTAATGAGCACTGATTTGATGAACTTTAGTACTCTGTGAGCCGTCTGCTGTAGATTTAGCTGCCTTAAGTCAATATCTTTAAAATCAAACCTTACAAAAACTCGCTAAATAATAAAAGCCTGATTTATTGTGTAAATAATTCCCTCTCCTACTAGTACAAGTCTGCCAACTAATGGAATTGAAAAGATTCTCCAAGCCAAGATATCATAGAATACCTTTTATTTTAGGGGCCCACGCTTTAGTTTGAATTGCGCATGCGTAGTAACAAATAGTCTGATCTTTAAATTCACATTGAAATCGAATAGTTACAATCAAAATTTTAATCCCAAAATAAAGTTTACTGCACACCCCACTAAAACATGTATATAAAAGATTAGAAATGATTCGATAACTTACCCGCCTAGATCACGGTCCTCCTGCCCATACAATCTCTTATAATGTATTTTCACCAAAATCAGTGACAACGAGTTTCTTGGCAACCAGCTGCAGGTATCGTATCTCAGCTTCTAGAGTAAGTGCAAACAAGGGATAAAGTTCGTTTTAAGTTCATTTCAAATGCTACAACATGGTGAAAATGGAATCTTAATTACTAATCCGTGTAATGAGCACTGCTTTGGTGAACTTTAGTACTCTGTGAGCCGTCTGCTGTAGATTTACCTGCCTTAAGTCAATATCTTTAAAATCAAACCTCAAGAAACTCGCTAATTAATAAAAGCCTGATTTATTGTGTAAAAAATGCCCTCTCCTACTAGTACAAATCTGCAAACGTATGCAACTGAAAAGATTCTCCAAGCCAAGATATCATACAATAGCTTTTATTTTAGGCGCCCACGCTTTAGTTTCAATTGCGCATGCGTAGTTAAAAACAGTCTAATGTATAAATTCTCATTAAACTCGAAATGTTACAATCAAAATTTTAATCCCAAAATAAACTTTACTGCACACCCCACTAAAACATGTATATAACAAATTAGAAATGATTCGATAACTTACCCACCACCTAGATGACGGTCCTCCTGCCCATACAATCTCTTATAATGTATTTTCACCAAAATCAGTGACAACGAGTTTCTTGGCAACCAGCTGCAGGTATCGTATCTCAGCTTCTAGAGTAAGTGCAAACAATGGATAAAGTTCGTTTTTAAGTTCATTTCAAATGCTACAACATGGTGAAAATGGAATGTTAATATCTAATCCGTGTAATGAGCACTGATTTGATGAACTTTAGTACTCTGTGAGCCGTCTGCTCTAGATTTAGCTGCCTTAATTCAATATCTTTAAAATCAAACCTCAAGAAACTCGCTAATTAATAAAAGCCTGATTTATTGTGTGAATAATTCGCTCTCCTACTAGTACAAATCTGCCAACTAATGGAATTGAAAAGATTCTCCAAGCCAAGATATCATAGAATACCTTTTATTTTAGGGGCCCACGCTTTAGTTTGAATTGCGCATGCGTAGTAACAAATAGTCTGATCTTTAAATTCACATTGAAATCGAATAGTTACAATCAAAATTTTAATCCCAAAATAAACTTTACTGCACACCCCACTAAAACATGTATATAAAAGATTAGAAATGATTCGATAACTTACCCCCCTAGATCACGGTCCCCCTGCCCATACAATCTCTTATAATGTATTTTCACCAAAATCAGTGACAACGAGTTTCTTGGCAACCAGCTGCAGGTATCGTATCTCAGCTTTTAGAGTAAGTGCAAACAATGGATAAAGTTCGTTTTTAAGTTCATTTCAAATGCTACAACATGGTGAAAATGGAATCTTAATTACTAATCCGTGTAATGAGCACTGATTTGGAGAAGTTATGTACTCTGTGAGCCGTCTGCTCTAGATTAAGCTGCCTTAAGTCAATACCTTTAAAGTCAAACCTCACTAAGATCGCAAATTACAAACGACCTTATTTATTGTGTAAAAAATGCCCTCTCCTACTAGTACAAATCTGCAAACTATTGGAATTTCAAAGTTTCCCCAAGCCAAGATATCACAGAATAACTTTTATTTTAGGGGCCGACACTTAAGTATGAATTACGCATGCGTAGATACAAACAGTCTGATCTTGACATTCTCATTGAAATCGAATCGTTACAATCAAAATTTTAATCCTTAAATAAACCTTACTGCACACCCCACTAAAACATGTATATAACAGATTAGAAATGATTCGATAACTTACCCTCCTAGATGACGGTCCTTGTTTCCATACAGTCTCTTATAATGTATTTTCACCAAAGTCAGTGACATCAAGTTTCTTGGCAACCAGCTGCAGGTATCGTATCTCAGCTTCTAGAGTAAGTGCAAACAAGGGATAAAGTTCGTTTTTAAGTTCATTTCAAATGCTACAACATTGTGAAAATGGAATGTTAATATCTAATCCGTGTAATGAGCACTGATTTGATGAACTTTAGTACTCTGTGAGCCGTCTGCTGTAGATTTAGCTGCCTTAAGTCAATATCTTTAAAATCAAACCTTACAAAAACTCGCTAAATAATAAAAGCCTGATTTATTGTGTAAATAATTTCCTCTCCTACTAGTACAAATCTGCCAACTAATGGAATTGAAAAGATTCTCCAAGCCAAGATATCATAGAATACCTTTTATTTTAGGGGCCCACGCTTTAGTTTGAATTGCGCATGTGTAGTAACAAACAGTCTGATCTTTAAATTCACATTGAAATCGAATAGTTACAATCAAAATTTTAATCCCAAAATAAACTTTACTGCACACCCCATTAAGACATGTATATAAAAGATTAGAAATGATTCGATAACTTACCCCCCTAGATGACGGTCCTTCTTCCCATACAATCTCTTATAATGTATTTTCACCAAAATCAGTGACAACGAGTTTCTTGGCAACCAGCTGCAGGTATCGTATCTCAGCTTTTAGAGTAAGTGCAAACAATGGATAAAGTTCGTTTTTAAGTTCATTTCAAATGCTACAACATGGTGAAAATGGAATTTTAATTACTAATCCGTGTAATGAGCACTGATTTGGAGAAGTTTAGTACTCTGTGAGCCGTCTGCTCTAGATTAAGCTGCCTTAAGTCAATACCTTTAAAGTCAAACCTCACTAAGATCGCAAATTACAAACGACCTTATTTATTGTGTAAAAAATGCCCTCTCCTACTAGTACAAATCTGCAAACTATTGGAATTTCAAAGTTTCCCCAAGCCAAGATATCACAGAATAACTTTTATTTTAGGGGCCCACACTTAAGTATGAATTACGCATGCGTAGATACAAACAGTCTGATCTTGACATTCTCATTGAAATCGAATCGTTACAATCAAAATTTTAATCCTTAAATAAACCTTACTGCACACCCCACTAAAACATGTATATAACAGATTAGAAATGATTCGATAACTTACCCTCCTAGATGACGGTCCTTGTTTCCATACAGTCTCTTATAATGTATTTTCACCAAAGTCAGTGACATCAAGTTTCTTGGCAACCAGCTGCAGGTATCGTATCTCAGCTTCTAGAGTAAGTGCAAACAAGGGATAAAGTTCGTTTTTAAGTTCATTTCAAATGCTACAACATTGTGAAAATGGAATGTTAATATCTAATCCGTGTAATGAGCACTGATTTGATGAACTTTAGTACTCTGTGAGCCGTCTGCTGTAGATTTAGTTGCCTTAAGTCAATATCTTTAAAATCAAACCTTACAAAAACTCGCTAAATAATAAAAGCCTGATTTATTGTGTAAATAATTCCCTCTCCTACTAGTACAAGTCTGCCAACTAATGGAATTGAAAAGATTCTCCAAGCCAAGATATCATAGAATACCTTTTATTTTAGGGGCCCACGCTTTAGTTTGAATTGCGCATGCGTAGTAACAAATAGTCTGATCTTTAAATTCCCATTGAAATCGAATAGTTACAATCAAAATTTTAATCCCAAAATAAACTTTACTGCACACCCCACTAAAACATGTATATAAAAGATTAGAAATGATTCGATAACTTACCCGCCTAGATCACGGTACTCCTGCCCATACAATCTCTTATAATGTATTTTCACCAAAATCAGTGACAACGAGTTTCTTGGCAACCAGCTGCAGGTATCGTATCTCAGCTTCTAGAGTAAGTGCAAACAATGGATAAAGTTCGTTTTTAAGTTCATTTCAAATGCTACAACATGGTGAAAATGGAATGTTAATTACTAATCCGTGTAATGAGCACTGATTTGATGAACTTTAGTACTCTGTGAGCCGTCTGCTCTAGATTTAGCTGCCTTAATTCAATATCTTTAAAATCAAACCTCAAGAAACTCGCTAATTAATAAAAGCCTGATTTATTGTGTAAATAATTCCCTCTCCTACTAGTACAAATCTGCCAACTAATGGAATTGAAAAGATTCTCCAAGCCAAGATATCATAGAATACCTTTTATTTTAGGGGCCCACGCTTTAGTTTGAATTGCGCATGCGTAGTAACAAACAGTCTGATCTTTAAATTCACATTGAAATCGAATCGTTACAATCAAAATTTTAATCCCAAAATAAACTTTACTGCACACCCCATTAAGACATGTATATAAAAGATTAGAAATGATTCGATAACTTACCCCCCTAGATGACGGTCCTTCTTCCCATACAATCTCTTATAATGTATTTTCACCAAAATCAGTGACAACGAGTTTCTTGGCAACCAGCTGCAGGTATCGTATCTCAGCTTACAGAGTAAGTGCAAACAAGGGATAAAGTTCGTTCTTAAGTTCATTTCAAATGCTAAAACATGGTGAAAGTGGAATGTTAATATGTAATCCGTGTAATGAGCACTGATTTGATGAACTTTAGTACTCTGTGAGCCGTCTGCTGTAGATTTAGCTGCCTTAAGTCAATATCTTTAAAACCAAACCTTACAAAAACTCGCTAAATAATAAAAGCCTGATTTATTGTGTAAATAATTCCCTCTCCTACTAGTACAAATCTGCCAACTAATGGAATTGAAAAGATTCTCCAAGCCAAGATATCATAGAATACCTTTTATTTTAGGGGCCCACGCTTTAGTTTGAATTGCGCATGCGTAGTAACAAACAGTCTGATCTTTAAATTCACATTGAAATCGAATAGTTACAATCAAAATTTTAATCCCAAAATAAACTTTACTGCACACCCCACTAAAACATGTATATAAAAGATTAGAAATGATTCGATAACTTACCCCCCTAGATCACGGTCCCCCTGCCCATACAATCTCTTATAATGTATTTTCACCAAAATCAGTGACAACGAGTTTCTTGGCAACCAGCTGCAGGTATCGTATCTCAGCTTTTAGAGTAAGTGCAAACAATGGATAAAGTTCGTTTTTAAGTTCATTTCAAATGCTACAACATGGTGAAAATGGAATCTTAATTACTAATCCGTGTAATGAGCACTGATTTGGAGAAGTTTAGTACTCTGTGAGCCGTCTGCTCTAGATTAAGCTGCCTTAAGTCAATACCTTTAAAGTCAAACCTCACTAAGATCGCAAATTACAAACGACCTGATTTATTGTGTAAAAAATGCCCTCTCCTACTAGTACAAATCTGCAAACTATTGGAATTTCAAAGTTTCCCCAAGCCAAGATATCACAGAATAACTTTTATTTTAGGGGCCCACACTTAAGTATGAATTACGCATGCGTAGATACAAACAGTCTGATCTTGACATTCTCATTGAAATCGAATCGTTACAATCAAAATTTTAATCCTTAAATAAACCTTACTGCACACCCCACTAAAACATGTATATAACAGATTAGAAATGATTCGATAACTTACCCTCCTAGATGACGGTCCTTGTTTCCATACAGTCTCTTATAATGTATTTTCACCAAAGTCAGTGACATCAAGTTTCTTGGCAACCAGCTGCAGGTATCGTATCTCAGCTTCTAGAGTAAGTGCAAACAAGGGATAAAGTTCGTTTTTAAGTTCATTTCAAATGCTACAACATTGTGAAAATGGAATGTTAATATCTAATCCGTGTAATGAGCACTGATTTGATGAACTTTAGTACTCTGTGAGCCGTCTGCTGTAGATTTAGCTGCCTTAAGTCAATATCTTTAAAATCAAACCTTACAAAAACTCGCTAAATAATAAAAGCCTGATTTATTGTGTAAATAATTCCCTCTCCTACTAGTACAAGTCTGCCAACTAATGGAATTGAAAAGATTCTCCAAGCCAAGATATCATAGAATACCTTTTATTTTAGGGGCCCACGCTTTAGTTTGAATTGCGCATGCGTAGTAACAAATAGTCTGATCTTTAAATTCACATTGAAATCGAATAGTTACAATCAAAATTTTAATCCCAAAATAAAGTTTACTGCACACCCCACTAAAACATGTATATAAAAGATTAGAAATGATTCGATAACTTACCCGCCTAGATCACGGTCCTCCTGCCCATACAATCTCTTATAATGTATTTTCACCAAAATCAGTGACAACGAGTTTCTTGGCAACCAGCTGCAGGTATCGTATCTCAGCTTCTAGAGTAAGTGCAAACAAGGGATAAAGTTCGTTTTAAGTTCATTTCAAATGCTACAACATGGTGAAAATGGAATCTTAATTACTAATCCGTGTAATGAGCACTGCTTTGGTGAACTTTAGTACTCTGTGAGCCGTCTGCTGTAGATTTAGCTGCCTTAAGTCAATATCTTTAAAATCAAACCTCAAGAAACTCGCTAATTAATAAAAGCCTGATTTATTGTGTAAAAAATGCCCTCTCCTACTAGTACAAATCTGCAAACGTATGCAATTGAAAAGATTCTCCAAGCCAAGATATCATACAATAGCTTTTATTTTAGGCGCCCACGCTTTAGTTTCAATTGCGCATGCGTAGTTACAAACAGTCTAATGTATAAATTCTCATTAAACTCGAAATGTTACAATCAAAATTTTAATCCCAAAATAAACTTTACTGCACACCCCACTAAAACATGTATATAACAAATTAGAAATGATTCGATAACTTACCCACCACCTAGATGACGGTCCTCCTGCCCATAAAATTTCTTATAATGTATTTTCACCAAAATCAGTGACAACGAGTTTCTTGGCAACCAGCTGCAGGTATCGTATCTCAGCTTCTAGAGTAAGTGCAAACAATGGATAAAGTTCGTTTTTAAGTTCATTTCAAATGCTACAACATTGTGAAAATTGAATCTTAATTACTAATCCGTGTAATGAGCACTGATTTTGAGAAGTTTAGTACTCTGTGAGCCGTCTGCTCTAGATTAAGCTGCCTTAAGTCAATACCTTTAAAGTCAAACCTCACTAAGATCGCAAATTACAAACGACCTTATTTATTGTGTAAAAAATGCCCTCTCCTACTAGTACAAATCTGCAAACTATTGGAATTTCAAAGTTTCCCCAAGCCAAGATATTACAGAATAACTTTTATTTTAGGGGCCCACACTTAAGTATGAATTACGCATGCGTAGATACAAACAGTCTGATCTTGACATTCTCATTGAAATCGAATCGTTACAATCAAAATTTTAATCCTTAAATAAACCTTACTGCACACCCCACTAAAACATGTATATAACAGATTAGAAATGATTCGATAACTTACCCTCCTAGATGACGGTCCTTGTTTCCATACAGTCTCTTATAATGTATTTTCACCAAAGTCAGTGACATCAAGTTTCTTGGCAACCAGCTGCAGGTATCGTATCTCAGCTTCTAGAGTAAGTGCAAACAAGGGATAAAGTTCGTTTTTAAGTTCATTTCAAATGCTACAACATTGTGAAAATGGAATGTTAATATCTAATCCGTGTAATGAGCACTGATTTGATGAACTTTAGTACTCTGTGAGCCGTCTGCTGTAGATTTAGCTGCCTTAAGTCAATATCTTTAAAATCAAACCTTACAAAAACTCGCTAAATAATAAAAGCCTGATTTATTGTGTAAATAATTCCCTCTCCTACTAGTACAAGTCTGCCAACTAATGGAATTGAAAAGATTCTCCAAGCCAAGATATCATAGAATACCTTTTATTTTAGGGGCCCACGCTTTAGTTTGAATTGCGCATGCGTAGTAACAAATAGTCTGATCTTTAAATTCACATTGAAATCGAATAGTTACAATCAAAATTTTAATCCCAAAATAAAGTTTACTGCACACCCCACTAAAACATGTATATAAAAGATTAGAAATGATTCGATAACTTACCCGCCTAGATCACGGTCCTCCTGCCCATACAATCTCTTATAATGTATTTTCACCAAAATCAGTGACAACGAGTTTCTTGGCAACCAGCTGCAGGTATCGTATCTCAGCTTCTAGAGTAAGTGCAAACAAGGGATAAAGTTCGTTTTAAGTTCATTTCAAATGCTACAACATGGTGAAAATGGAATCTTAATTACTAATCCGTGTCATGAGCACTGCTTTGGTGAACTTTAGTACTCTGTGAGCCGTCTGCTGTAGATTTAGCTGCCTTAAGTCAATATCTTTAAAATCAAACCTCAAGAAACTCGCTAATTAATAAAAGCCTGATTTATTGTGTAAAAAATGCCCTCTCCTACTAGTACAAATCTGCAAACGTATGCAATTGAAAAGATTCTCCAAGCCAAGATATCATACAATAGCTTTTATTTTAGGCGCCCACGCTTTAGTTTCAATTGCGCATGCGTAGTTACAAACAGTCTAATGTATAAATTCTCATTAAACTCGAAATGTTACAATCAAAATTTTAATCCCAAAATAAACTTTACTGCACACCCCACTAAAACATGTATATAACAAATTAGAAATGATTCGATAACTTACCCACCACCTAGATGACGGTCCTCCTGCCCATACAATCTCTTATAATGTATTTTCACCAAAATCAGTGACAACGAGTTTCTTGGCAACCAGCTGCAGGTATCGTATCTCAGCTTCTAGAGTAAGTGCAAACAATGGATAAAGTTCGTTTTTAAGTTCATTTCAAATGCTACAACATTGTGAAAATGGAATCTTAATTACTAATCCGTGTAATGAGCACTGATTTTGAGAAGTTTAGTACTCTGTGAGCCGTCTGCTCTAGATTAAGCTGCCTTAAGTCAATACCTTTAAAGTCAAACCTCACTAAGATCGCAAATTACAAACGACCTTATTTATTGTGTAAAAAATGCCCTCTCCTACTAGTACAAATCTGCAAACTATTGGAATTTCAAAGTTTCCCCAAGCCAAGATATCACAGAATAACTTTTATTTTAGGGGCCCACACTTAAGTATGAATTACGCATGCGTAGATACAAACAGTCTGATCTTGACATTCTCATTGAAATCGAATCGTTACAATCAAAATTTTAATCCTTAAATAAACCTTACTGCACACCCCACTAAAACATGTATATAACAGATTAGAAATGATTCGATAACTTACCCTCCTAGATGACGGTCCTTGTTTCCATACAGTCTCTTATAATGTATTTTCACCAAAGTCAGTGACATCAAGTTTCTTGGCAACCAGCTGCAGGTATCGTATCTCAGCTTCTAGAGTAAGTGCAAACAAGGGATAAAGTTCGTTTTTAAGTTCATTTCAAATGCTACAACATTGTGAAAATGGAATGTTAATATCTAATCCGTGTAATGAGCACTGATTTGATGAACTTTAGTACTCTGTGAGCCGTCTGCTGTAGATTTAGCTGCCTTAAGTCAATATCTTTAAAATCAAACCTTACAAAAACTCGCTAAATAATAAAAGCCTGATTTATTGTGTAAATAATTCCCTCTCCTACTAGTACAAGTCTGCCAACTAATGGAATTGAAAAGATTCTCCAAGCCAAGATATCATAGAATACCTTTTATTTTAGGGGCCCACGCTTTAGTTTGAATTGCGCATGCGTAGTAACAAATAGTCTGATCTTTAAATTCACATTGAAATCGAATAGTTACAATCAAAATTTTAATCCCAAAATAAAGTTTACTGCACACCCCACTAAAACATGTATATAAAAGATTAGAAATGATTCGATAACTTACCCGCCTAGATCACGGTCCTCCTGCCCATACAATCTCTTATAATGTATTTTCACCAAAATCAGTGACAACGAGTTTCTTGGCAACCAGCTGCAGGTATCGTATCTCAGCTTCTAGAGTAAGTGCAAACAAGGGATAAAGTTCGTTTTAAGTTCATTTCAAATGCTACAACATGGTGAAAATGGAATCTTAATTACTAATCCGTGTCATGAGCACTGCTTTGGTGAACTTTAGTACTCTGTGAGCCGTCTGCTGTAGATTTAGCTGCCTTAAGTCAATATCTTTAAAATCAAACCTCAAGAAACTCGCTAATTAATAAAAGCCTGATTTATTGTGTAAAAAATGCCCTCTCCTACTAGTACAAATCTGCAAACGTATGCAATTGAAAAGATTCTCCAAGCCAAGATATCATACAATAGCTTTTATTTTAGGCGCCCACGCTTTAGTTTCAATTGCGCATGCGTAGTTACAAACAGTCTAATGTATAAATTCTCATTAAACTCGAAATGTTACAATCAAAATTTTAATCCCAAAATAAACTTTACTGCACACCCCACTAAAACATGTATATAACAAATTAGAAATGATTCGATAACTTACCCACCACCTAGATGACGGTCCTCCTGCCCATACAATCTCTTATAATGTATTTTCACCAAAATCAGTGACAACGAGTTTCTTGGCAACCAGCTGCAGGTATCGTATCTCAGCTTCTAGAGTAAGTGCAAACAATGGATAAAGTTCGTTTTTAAGTTCATTTCAAATGCTACAACATTGTGAAAATGGAATCTTAATTACTAATCCGTGTAATGAGCACTGATTTTGAGAAGTTTAGTACTCTGTGAGCCGTCTGCTCTAGATTAAGCTGCCTTAAGTCAATACCTTTAAAGTCAAACCTCACTAAGATCGCAAATTACAAACGACCTTATTTATTGTGTAAAAAATGCCCTCTCCTACTAGTACAAATCTGCAAACTATTGGAATTTCAAAGTTTCCCCAAGCCAAGATATCACAGAATAACTTTTATTTTAGGGGCCCACACTTAAGTATGAATTACGCATGCGTAGATACAAACAGTCTGATCTTGACATTCTCATTGAAATCGAATCGTTACAATCAAAATTTTAATCCTTAAATAAACCTTACTGCACACCCCACTAAAACATGTATATAACAGATTAGAAATGATTCGATAACTTACCCTCCTAGATGACGGTCCTTGTTTCCATACAGTCTCTTATAATGTATTTTCACCAAAGTCAGTGACATCAAGTTTCTTGGCAACCAGCTGCAGGTATCGTATCTCAGCTTCTAGAGTAAGTGCAAACAAGGGATAAAGTTCGTTTTTAAGTTCATTTCAAATGCTACAACATTGTGAAAATGGAATGTTAATATCTAATCCGTGTAATGAGCACTGATTTGATGAACTTTAGTACTCTGTGAGCCGTCTGCTGTAGATTTAGCTGCCTTAAGTCAATATCTTTAAAATCAAACCTTACAAAAACTCGCTAAATAATAAAAGCCTGATTTATTGTGTAAATAATTCCCTCTCCTACTAGTACAAGTCTGCCAACTAATGGAATTGAAAAGATTCTCCAAGCCAAGATATCATAGAATACCTTTTATTTTAGGGGCCCACGCTTTAGTTTGAATTGCGCATGCGTAGTAACAAATAGTCTGATCTTTAAATTCACATTGAAATCGAATAGTTACAATCAAAATTTTAATCCCAAAATAAAGTTTACTGCACACCCCACTAAAACATGTATATAAAAGATTAGAAATGATTCGATAACTTACCCGCCTAGATCACGGTCCTCCTGCCCATACAATCTCTTATAATGTATTTTCACCAAAATCAGTGACAACGAGTTTCTTGGCAACCAGCTGCAGGTATCGTATCTCAGCTTCTAGAGTAAGTGCAAACAATGGATAAAGTTCGTTTTTAAGTTCATTTCAAATGCTACAACATGGTGAAAATGGAATGTTAATTACTAATCCGTGTAATGAGCACTGATTTGATGAACTTTAGTACTCTGTGAGCCGTCTGCTCTAGATTTAGCTGCCTTAATTCAATATCTTTAAAATCAAACCTCAAGAAACTCGCTAATTAATAAAAGCCTGATTTATTGTGTAAATAATTCCCTCTCCTACTAGTACAAATCTGCCAACTAATGGAATTGAAAAGATTCTCCAAGCCAAGATATCATAGAATACCTTTTATTTTAGGGGCCCACGCTTTAGTTTGAATTGCGCATGCGTAGTAACAAACAGTCTGATCTTTAAATTCACATTGAAATCTAATCGTTACAATCAAAATTTTAATCCCAAAATAAACTTTACTGCACACCCCATTAAGACATGTATATAAAAAATTAGAAATGATTCGATAACTTACCCCCCTAGATGACGGTCCTTCTTCCCATACAATCTCTTATAATGTATTTTCACCAAAATCAGTGACAACGAGTTTCTTGGCAACCAGCTGCAGGTATCGTATCTCAGCTTAAAGAGTAAGTGCAAACAAGGGATAAAGTTCGTTCTTAAGTTCATTTCAAATGCTAAAACATGGTGAAAATGGAATGTTAATTACTAATCCGTGTAATGAGCACTGATTTGATGAACTTTAGTACTCTGTGAGCCGTCTGCTGTAGATTTAGCTGCCTTAAGTCAATATCTTTAAAACCAAACCTTACAAAAACTCGCTAAATAATAAAAGCCTGATTTATTGTGTAAATAATTCCCTCTCCTACTAGTACAAATCTGCCAACTAATGGAATTGAAAAGATTCTCCAAGCCAAGATATCATAGAATACCTTTTATTTTAGGGGCCCACGCTTTAGTTTGAATTGCGCATGCGTAGTAACAAACAGTCTGATCTTTAAATTCACATTGAAATCGAATAGTTACAATCAAAATTTTAATCCCAAAATAAAGTTTACTGCACACCCCACTAAAACATGTATATAAAAGATTAGAAATGATTCGATAACTTACCCCCCTAGATCACGGTCCCCCTGCCCATACAATCTCTTATAATGTATTTTCACCAAAATCAGTGACAACGAGTTTCTTGGCAACCAGCTGCAGGTATCGTATCTCAGCTTTTAGAGTAAGTGCAAACAATGGATAAAGTTCGTTTTTAAGTTCATTTCAAATGCTACAACATGGTGAAAATGGAATCTTAATTACTAATCCGTGTAATGAGCACTGATTTGGAGAAGTTTAGTACTCTGTGAGCCGTCTGCTCTAGATTAAGCTGCCTTAAGTCAATACCTTTAAAGTCAAACCTCACTAAGATCGCAAATTACAAACGACCTGATTTATTGTGTAAAAAATGCCCTCTCCTACTAGTACAAATCTGCAAACTATTGGAATTTCAAAGTTTCCCCAAGCCAAGATATCACAGAATAACTTTTATTTTAGGGGCCCACACTTAAGTATGAATTACGCATGCGTAGATACAAACAGTCTGATCTTGACATTCTCATTGAAATCGAATCGTTACAATCAAAATTTTAATCCTTAAATAAACCTTACTGCACACCCCACTAAAACATGTATATAACAGATTAGAAATGATTCGATAACTTACCCTCCTAGATGACGGTCCTTGTTTCCATACAGTCTCTTATAATGTATTTTCACCAAAGTCAGTGACATCAAGTTTCTTGGCAACCAGCTGCAGGTATCGTATCTCAGCTTCTAGAGTAAGTGCAAACAAGGGATAAAGTTCGTTTTTAAGTTCATTTCAAATGCTACAACATTGTGAAAATGGAATGTTAATATCTAATCCGTGTAATGAGCACTGATTTGATGAACTTTAGTACTCTGTGAGCCGTCTGCTGTAGATTTAGCTGCCTTAAGTCAATATCTTTAAAATCAAACCTTACAAAAACTCGCTAAATAATAAAAGCCTGATTTATTGTGTAAATAATTCCCTCTCCTACTAGTACAAGTCTGCCAACTAATGGAATTGAAAAGATTCTCCAAGCCAAGATATCATAGAATACCTTTTATTTTAGGGGCCCACGCTTTAGTTTGAATTGCGCATGCGTAGTAACAAATAGTCTGATCTTTAAATTCACATTGAAATCGAATAGTTACAATCAAAATTTTAATCCCAAAATAAAGTTTACTGCACACCCCACTAAAACATGTATATAAAAGATTAGAAATGATTCGATAACTTACCCGCCTAGATCACGGTCCTCCTGCCCATACAATCTCTTATAATGTATTTTCACCAAAATCAGTGACAACGAGTTTCTTGGCAACCAGCTGCAGGTATCGTATCTCAGCTTCTAGAGTAAGTGCAAACAAGGGATAAAGTTCGTTTTAAGTTCATTTCAAATGCTACAACATGGTGAAAATGGAATCTTAATTACTAATCCGTGTAATGAGCACTGCTTTGGTGAACTTTAGTACTCTGTGAGCCGTCTGCTGTAGATTTAGCTGCCTTAAGTCAATATCTTTAAAATCAAACCTCAAGAAACTCGCTAATTAATAAAAGCCTGATTTATTGTGTAAAAAATGCCCTCTCCTACTAGTACAAATCTGCAAACGTATGCAATTGAAAAGATTCTCCAAGCCAAGATATCATACAATAGCTTTTATTTTAGGCGCCCACGCTTTAGTTTCAATTGCGCATGCGTAGTTACAAACAGTCTAATGTATAAATTCTCATTAAACTCGAAATGTTACAATCAAAATTTTAATCCCAAAATAAACTTTACTGCACACCCCACTAAAACATGTATATAACAAATTAGAAATGATTCGATAACTTACCCACCACCTAGATGACGGTCCTCCTGCCCATAAAATCTCTTATAATGTATTTTCACCAAAATCAGTGACAACGAGTTTCTTGGCAACCAGCTGCAGGTATCGTATCTCAGCTTCTAGAGTAAGTGCAAACAATGGATAAAGTTCGTTTTTAAGTTCATTTCAAATGCTACAACATTGTGAAAATTGAATCTTAATTACTAATCCGTGTAATGAGCACTGATTTTGAGAAGTTTAGTACTCTGTGAGCCGTCTGCTCTAGATTAAGCTGCCTTAAGTCAATACCTTTAAAGTCAAACCTCACTAAGATCGCAAATTACAAACGACCTTATTTATTGTGTAAAAAATGCCCTCTCCTACTAGTACAAATCTGCAAACTATTGGAATTTCAAAGTTTCCCCAAGCCAAGATATCACAGAATAACTTTTATTTTAGGGGCCCACACTTAAGTATGAATTACGCATGCGTAGATACAAACAGTCTGATCTTGACATTCTCATTGAAATCGAATCGTTACAATCAAAATTTTAATCCTTAAATAAACCTTACTGCACACCCCACTAAAACATGTATATAACAGATTAGAAATGATTCGATAACTTACCCTCCTAGATGACGGTCCTTGTTTCCATACAGTCTCTTATAATGTATTTTCACCAAAGTCAGTGACATCAAGTTTCTTGGCAACCAGCTGCAGGTATCGTATCTCAGCTTCTAGAGTAAGTGCAAACAAGGGATAAAGTTCGTTTTTAAGTTCATTTCAAATGCTACAACATTGTGAAAATGGAATGTTAATATCTAATCCGTGTAATGAGCACTGATTTGATGAACTTTAGTACTCTGTGAGCCGTCTGCTGTAGATTTAGCTGCCTTAAGTCAATATCTTTAAAATCAAACCTTACAAAAACTCGCTAAATAATAAAAGCCTGATTTATTGTGTAAATAATTCCCTCTCCTACTAGTACAAGTCTGCCAACTAATGGAATTGAAAAGATTCTCCAAGCCAAGATATCATAGAATACCTTTTATTTTAGGGGCCCACGCTTTAGTTTGAATTGCGCATGCGTAGTAACAAATAGTCTGATCTTTAAATTCACATTGAAATCGAATAGTTACAATCAAAATTTTAATCCCAAAATAAAGTTTACTGCACACCCCACTAAAACATGTATATAAAAGATTAGAAATGATTCGATAACTTACCCGCCTAGATCACGGTCCTCCTGCCCATACAATCTCTTATAATGTATTTTCACCAAAATCAGTGACAACGAGTTTCTTGGCAACCAGCTGCAGGTATCGTATCTCAGCTTCTAGAGTAAGTGCAAACAAGGGATAAAGTTCGTTTTAAGTTCATTTCAAATGCTACAACATGGTGAAAATGGAATCTTAATTACTAATCCGTGTCATGAGCACTGCTTTGGTGAACTTTAGTACTCTGTGAGCCGTCTGCTGTAGATTTAGCTGCCTTAAGTCAATATCTTTAAAATCAAACCTCAAGAAACTCGCTAATTAATAAAAGCCTGATTTATTGTGTAAAAAATGCCCTCTCCTACTAGTACAAATCTGCAAACGTATGCAATTGAAAAGATTCTCCAAGCCAAGATATCATACAATAGCTTTTATTTTAGGCGCCCACGCTTTAGTTTCAATTGCGCATGCGTAGTTACAAACAGTCTAATGTATAAATTCTCATTAAACTCGAAATGTTACAATCAAAATTTTAATCCCAAAATAAACTTTACTGCACACCCCACTAAAACATGTATATAACAAATTAGAAATGATTCGATAACTTACCCACCACCTAGATGACGGTCCTCCTGCCCATACAATCTCTTATAATGTATTTTCACCAAAATCAGTGACAACGAGTTTCTTGGCAACCAGCTGCAGGTATCGTATCTCAGCTTCTAGAGTAAGTGCAAACAATGGATAAAGTTCGTTTTTAAGTTCATTTCAAATGCTACAACATTGTGAAAATGGAATCTTAATTACTAATCCGTGTAATGAGCACTGATTTTGAGAAGTTTAGTACTCTGTGAGCCGTCTGCTCTAGATTAAGCTGCCTTAAGTCAATACCTTTAAAGTCAAACCTCACTAAGATCGCAAATTACAAACGACCTTATTTATTGTGTAAAAAATGCCCTCTCCTACTAGTACAAATCTGCAAACTATTGGAATTTCAAAGTTTCCCCAAGCCAAGATATCACAGAATAACTTTTATTTTAGGGGCCCACACTTAAGTATGAATTACGCATGCGTAGATACAAACAGTCTGATCTTGACATTCTCATTGAAATCGAATCGTTACAATCAAAATTTTAATCCTTAAATAAACCTTACTGCACACCCCACTAAAACATGTATATAACAGATTAGAAATGATTCGATAACTTACCCTCCTAGATGACGGTCCTTGTTTCCATACAGTCTCTTATAATGTATTTTCACCAAAGTCAGTGACATCAAGTTTCTTGGCAACCAGCTGCAGGTATCGTATCTCAGCTTCTAGAGTAAGTGCAAACAAGGGATAAAGTTCGTTTTTAAGTTCATTTCAAATGCTACAACATTGTGAAAATGGAATGTTAATATCTAATCCGTGTAATGAGCACTGATTTGATGAACTTTAGTACTCTGTGAGCCGTCTGCTGTAGATTTAGCTGCCTTAAGTCAATATCTTTAAAATCAAACCTTACAAAAACTCGCTAAATAATAAAAGCCTGATTTATTGTGTAAATAATTCCCTCTCCTACTAGTACAAGTCTGCCAACTAATGGAATTGAAAAGATTCTCCAAGCCAAGATATCATAGAATACCTTTTATTTTAGGGGCCCACGCTTTAGTTTGAATTGCGCATGCGTAGTAACAAATAGTCTGATCTTTAAATTCACATTGAAATCGAATAGTTACAATCAAAATTTTAATCCCAAAATAAAGTTTACTGCACACCCCACTAAAACATGTATATAAAAGATTAGAAATGATTCGATAACTTACCCGCCTAGATCACGGTCCTCCTGCCCATACAATCTCTTATAATGTATTTTCACCAAAATCAGTGACAACGAGTTTCTTGGCAACCAGCTGCAGGTATCGTATCTCAGCTTCTAGAGTAAGTGCAAACAAGGGATAAAGTTCGTTTTAAGTTCATTTCAAATGCTACAACATGGTGAAAATGGAATCTTAATTACTAATCCGTGTCATGAGCACTGCTTTGGTGAACTTTAGTACTCTGTGAGCCGTCTGCTGTAGATTTAGCTGCCTTAAGTCAATATCTTTAAAATCAAACCTCAAGAAACTCGCTAATTAATAAAAGCCTGATTTATTGTGTAAAAAATGCCCTCTCCTACTAGTACAAATCTGCAAACGTATGCAATTGAAAAGATTCTCCAAGCCAAGATATCATACAATAGCTTTTATTTTAGGCGCCCACGCTTTAGTTTCAATTGCGCATGCGTAGTTACAAACAGTCTAATGTATAAATTCTCATTAAACTCGAAATGTTACAATCAAAATTTTAATCCCAAAATAAACTTTACTGCACACCCCACTAAAACATGTATATAACAAATTAGAAATGATTCGATAACTTACCCACCACCTAGATGACGGTCCTCCTGCCCATACAATCTCTTATAATGTATTTTCACCAAAATCAGTGACAACGAGTTTCTTGGCAACCAGCTGCAGGTATCGTATCTCAGCTTCTAGAGTAAGTGCAAACAATGGATAAAGTTCGTTTTTAAGTTCATTTCAAATGCTACAACATTGTGAAAATGGAATCTTAATTACTAATCCGTGTAATGAGCACTGATTTTGAGAAGTTTAGTACTCTGTGAGCCGTCTGCTCTAGATTAAGCTGCCTTAAGTCAATACCTTTAAAGTCAAACCTCACTAAGATCGCAAATTACAAACGACCTGATTTATTGTGTAAAAAATGCCCTCTCCTACTAGTACAAATCTGCAAACTATTGGAATTTCAAAGTTTCCCCAAGCCAAGATATCACAGAATAACTTTTATTTTAGGGGCCCACACTTAAGTATGAATTACGCATGCGTAGATACAAACAGTCTGATCTTGACATTCTCATTGAAATCGAATCGTTACAATCAAAATTTTAATCCTTAAATAAACCTTACTGCACACCCCACTAAAACATGTATATAACAGATTAGAAATGATTCGATAACTTACCCTCCTAGATGACGGTCCTTGTTTCCATACAGTCTCTTATAATGTATTTTCACCAAAGTCAGTGACATCAAGTTTCTTGGCAACCAGCTGCAGGTATCGTATCTCAGCTTCTAGAGTAAGTGCAAACAAGGGATAAAGTTCGTTTTTAAGTTCATTTCAAATGCTACAACATTGTGAAAATGGAATGTTAATATCTAATCCGTGTAATGAGCACTGATTTGATGAACTTTAGTACTCTGTGAGCCGTCTGCTGTAGATTTAGCTGCCTTAAGTCAATATCTTTAAAATCAAACCTTACAAAAACTCGCTAAATAATAAAAGCCTGATTTATTGTGTAAATAATTCCCTCTCCTACTAGTACAAGTCTGCCAACTAATGGAATTGAAAAGATTCTCCAAGCCAAGATATCATAGAATACCTTTTATTTTAGGGGCCCACGCTTTAGTTTGAATTGCGCATGCGTAGTAACAAATAGTCTGATCTTTAAATTCACATTGAAATCGAATAGTTACAATCAAAATTTTAATCCCAAAATAAAGTTTACTGCACACCCCACTAAAACATGTATATAAAAGATTAGAAATGATTCGATAACTTACCCGCCTAGATCACGGTCCTCCTGCCCATACAATCTCTTATAATGTATTTTCACCAAAATCAGTGACAACGAGTTTCTTGGCAACCAGCTGCAGGTATCGTATCTCAGCTTCTAGAGTAAGTGCAAACAATGGATAAAGTTCGTTTTTAAGTTCATTTCAAATGCTACAACATGGTGAAAATGGAATGTTAATTACTAATCCGTGTAATGAGCACTGATTTGATGAACTTTAGTACTCTGTGAGCCGTCTGCTCTAGATTTAGCTGCCTTAATTCAATATCTTTAAAATCAAACCTCAAGAAACTCGCTAATTAATAAAAGCCTGATTTATTGTGTAAATAATTCCCTCTCCTACTAGTACAAATCTGCCAACTAATGGAATTGAAAAGATTCTCCAAGCCAAGATATCATAGAATACCTTTTATTTTAGGGGCCCACGCTTTAGTTTGAATTGCGCATGCGTAGTAACAAACAGTCTGATCTTTAAATTCACATTGAAATCTAATCGTTACAATAAAAATCTTAATCCCAAAATAAACTTTACTGCACACCCCATTAAGACATGTATATAAAAGATTAGAAATGATTCGATAACTTACCCCCCTAGATGACGGTCCTTCTTCCCATACAATCTCTTATAATGTATTTTCACCAAAATCAGTGACAACGAGTTTCTTGGCAACCAGCTGCAGGTATCGTATCTCAGCTTAAAGAGTAAGTGCAAACAAGGGATAAAGTTCGTTCTTAAGTTCATTTCAAATGCTAAAACATGGTGAAAATGGAATGTTAATTACTAATCCGTGTAATGAGCACTGATTTGATGAACTTTAGTACTCTGTGAGCCGTCTGCTGTAGATTTAGCTGCCTTAAGTCAATATCTTTAAAACCAAACCTTACAAAAACTCGCTAAATAATAAAAGCCTGATTTATTGTGTAAATAATTCCCTCTCCTACTAGTACAAATCTGCCAACTAATGGAATTGAAAAGATTCTCCAAGCCAAGATATCATAGAATACCTTTTATTTTAGGGGCCCACGCTTTAGTTTGAATTGCGCATGCGTAGTAACAAACAGTCTGATCTTTAAATTCACATTGAAATCGAATAGTTACAATCAAAATTTTAATCCCAAAATAAAGTTTACTGCACACCCCACTAAAACATGTATATAAAAGATTAGAAATGATTCGATAACTTACCCCCCTAGATCACGGTCCCCCTGCCCATACAATCTCTTATAATGTATTTTCACCAAAATCAGTGACAACGAGTTTCTTGGCAACCAGCTGCAGGTATCGTATCTCAGCTTTTAGAGTAAGTGCAAACAATGGATAAAGTTCGTTTTTAAGTTCATTTCAAATGCTACAACATGGTGAAAATGGAATCTTAATTACTAATCCGTGTAATGAGCACTGATTTGGAGAAGTTTAGTACTCTGTGAGCCGTCTGCTCTAGATTAAGCTGCCTTAAGTCAATACCTTTAAAGTCAAACCTCACTAAGATCGCAAATTACAAACGACCTGATTTGTTGTGTAAAAAATGCCCTCTCCTACTAGTACAAATCTGCAAACTATTGGAATTTCAAAGTTTCCCCAAGCCAAGATATCACAGAATAACTTTTATTTTAGGGGCCCACACTTAAGTATGAATTACGCATGCGTAGATACAAACAGTCTGATCTTGACATTCTCATTGAAATCGAATCGTTACAATCAAAATTTTAATCCTTAAATAAACCTTACTGCACACCCCACTAAAACATGTATATAACAGATTAGAAATGATTCGATAACTTACCCTCCTAGATGACGGTCCTTGTTTCCATACAGTCTCTTATAATGTATTTTCACCAAAGTCAGTGACATCAAGTTTCTTGGCAACCAGCTGCAGGTATCGTATCTCAGCTTCTAGAGTAAGTGCAAACAAGGGATAAAGTTCGTTTTTAAGTTCATTTCAAATGCTACAACATTGTGAAAATGGAATGTTAATATCTAATCCGTGTAATGAGCACTGATTTGATGAACTTTAGTACTCTGTGAGCCGTCTGCTGTAGATTTAGCTGCCTTAAGTCAATATCTTTAAAATCAAACCTTACAAAAACTCGCTAAATAATAAAAGCCTGATTTATTGTGTAAATAATTCCCTCTCCTACTAGTACAAGTCTGCCAACTAATGGAATTGAAAAGATTCTCCAAGCCAAGATATCATAGAATACCTTTTATTTTAGGGGCCCACGCTTTAGTTTGAATTGCGCATGCGTAGTAACAAATAGTCTGATCTTTAAATTCACATTGAAATCGAATAGTTACAATCAAAATTTTAATCCCAAAATAAAGTTTACTGCACACCCCACTAAAACATGTATATAAAAGATTAGAAATGATTCGATAACTTACCCGCCTAGATCACGGTCCCCCTGCCCATACAATCTCTTATAATGTATTTTCACCAAAATCAGTGACAACGAGTTTCTTGGCAACCAGCTGCAGGTATCGTATCTCAGCTTCTAGAGTAAGTGCAAACAAGGGATAAAGTTCGTTTTAAGTTCATTTCAAATGCTACAACATGGTGAAAATGGAATCTTAATTACTAATCCGTGTCATGAGCACTGCTTTGGTGAACTTTAGTACTCTGTGAGCCGTCTGCTGTAGATTTAGCTGCCTTAAGTCAATATCTTTAAAATCAAACCTCAAGAAACTCGCTAATTAATAAAAGCCTGATTTATTGTGTAAAAAATGCCCTCTCCTACTAGTACAAATCTGCAAACGTATGCAATTGAAAAGATTCTCCAAGCCAAGATATCATACAATAGCTTTTATTTTAGGCGCCCACGCTTTAGTTTCAATTGCGCATGCGTAGTTACAAACAGTCTAATGTATAAATTCTCATTAAACTCGAAATGTTACAATCAAAATTTTAATCCCAAAATAAACTTTACTGCACACCCCACTAAAACATGTATATAACAAATTAGAAATGATTCGATAACTTACCCACCACCTAGATGACGGTCCTCCTGCCCATACAATCTCTTATAATGTATTTTCACCAAAATCAGTGACAACGAGTTTCTTGGCAACCAGCTGCAGGTATCGTATCTCAGCTTTTAGAGTAAGTGCAAACAATGGATAAAGTTCGTTTTTAAGTTCATTTCAAATGCTACAACATGGTGAAAATGGAATCTTAATTACTAATCCGTGTAATGAGCACTGATTTGGAGAAGTTTAGTACTCTGTGAGCCGTCTGCTCTAGATTAAGCTGCCTTAAGTCAATACCTTTAAAGTCAAACCTCACTAAGATCGCAAATTACAAACGACCTTATTTATTGTGTAAAAAATGCCCTCTCCTACTAGTACAAATCTGCAAACTATTGGAATTTCAAAGTTTCCCCAAGCCAAGATATCACAGAATAACTTTTATTTTAGGGGCCCACACTTAAGTATGAATTACGCATGCGTAGATACAAACAGTCTGATCTTGACATTCTCATTGAAATCGAATCGTTACAATCAAAATTTTAATCCTTAAATAAACCTTACTGCACACCCCACTAAAACATGTATATAACAGATTAGAAATGATTCGATAACTTACCCTCCTAGATGACGGTCCTTGTTTCCATACAGTCTCTTATAATGTATTTTCACCAAAGTCAGTAACATCAAGTTTCTTGGCAACCAGCTGCAGGTATCGTATCTCAGCTTCTAGAGTAAGTGCAAACAAGGGATAAAGTTCGTTTTTAAGTTCATTTCAAATGCTACAACATTGTGAAAATGGAATGTTAATATCTAATCCGTGTAATGAGCACTGATTTGATGAACTTTAGTACTCTGTGAGCCGTCTGCTGTAGATTTAGCTGCCTTAAGTCAATATCTTTAAAATCAAACCTTACAGAAACTCGCTAAATAATAAAAGCCTGATTTATTGTGTAAATAATTCCCTCTCCTACTAGTACAGGTCTGCAAACTAATGGAATTGAAAAGATTCTCCAAGCCAAGATATCATAGAATACCTTTTATTTTAGGGGCCCACGCTTTAGTTTGAATTGCGCATGCGTAGTAACAAATAGTCTGATCTTTAAATTCACATTGAAATCGAATAGTTACAATCAAAATTTTAATCCCAAAATAAAGTTTACTGCACACCCCACTAAAACATGTATATAAAAGATTAGAAATGATTCGATAACTTACCCGCCTAGATCACGGTCCTCCTGCCCATACAATCTCTTATAATGTATTTTCACCAAAATCAGTGACAACGAGTTTCTTGGCAACCAGCTGCAGGTATCGTATCTCAGCTTCTAGAGTAAGTGCAAACAAGGGATAAAGTTCGTTTTTAAGTTCATTTCAAATGCTACAACATGGTGAAAATGGAATGTTAATTACTAATCCGTGTAATGAGCACTGATTTGATGAACTTTAGTACTCTGTGAGCCGTCTGCTCTAGATTTAGCTGCCTTAAGTCAATATCTTTAAAATCAAACCTCAAGAAACTCGATAATTAATAAAAGCCTGATTTATTGTGTAAATAATTCCCTCTCCTACTAGTAAAAATCTGCAAACTTATGAAATTGAAAAGATTCTCCAAGCCAAGATATCATAGAAAAACTTCTTTTTTAGGGGTTCACGCTTTAGTTTGAATTGCGCATGCGTAAATACAAACAGTCTGATCTATAAATTCTCTTTGAAATCGAATCGTTACAATCAAAATTTTAATCCCAAAATAAACTTTACTGCACACCCCATTAAGACATGTATATAAAAGATTAGAAATGATTCGATAACTTACCCCCCTAGATGACGGTCCTTCTTCCCATACAATCTCTTATAATGTATTTTCACCAAAATCAGTGACAACGAGTTTCTTGGCAACCAGCTGCAGGTATCGTATCTCAGCTTACAGAGTAAGTGCAAACAAGGGATAAAGTTCGTTTTTAAGTTCATTTCAAATGCTAAAACATGGTGAAAATGGAATGTTAATATCTAATCCGTGTAATGAGCACTGATTTGATGAACTTTAGTACTCTGTGAGCCGTCTGCTGTAGATTTAGCTGCCTTAAGTCAATATCTTTAAAATCAAACCTCACTATGATCACAAATTACAAACGACCTGATTTATTGTGTAAAAAATGCCCTCTCCTACTAGTACAAATCTGCAAACTATTGGAATTTCAAAGTTTCCCCAAGCCAAGATATCATAGAATACCTTTTATTTTAGGGGCCCACGCTTTAGTTTGAATTGCGCATGCGTAGTAACAAACAGTCTGATCTTTAAATTCACATTGAAATCGAATAGTTACAATCAAAATTTTAATCCCAAAATAAACTTTACTGCACACCCCACTAAAACATGTATATAAAAGATTAGAAATGATTCGATAACTTACCCCCCTAGATCACGGTCCCCCTGCCCATACAATCTCTTATAATGTATTTTCACCAAAATCAGTGACAACGAGTTTCTTGGCAACCAGCTGCAGGTATCGTATCTCAGCTTTTAGAGTAAGTGCAAACAATGGATAAAGTTCGTTTTTAAGTTCATTTCAAATGCTACAACATGGTGAAAATGGAATCTTAATTACTAATCCGTGTAATGAGCACTGATTTGGAGAAGTTTAGTACTCTGTGAGCCGTCTGCTCTAGATTAAGCTGCCTTAAGTCAATACCTTTAAAGTCAAACCTCACTAAGATCGCAAATTACAAACGACCTGATTTATTGTGTAAAAAATGCCCTCTCCTACTAGTACAAATCTGCAAACTATTGGAATTTCAAAGTTTCCCCAAGCCAAGATATCACAGAATAACTTTTATTTTAGGGGCCCACACTTAAGTATGAATTACGCATGCGTAGATACAAACAGTCTGATCTTGACATTCTCATTGAAATCGAATCGTTACAATCAAAATTTTAATCCTTAAATAAACCTTACTGCACACCCCACTAAAACATGTATATAACAGATTAGAAATGATTCGATAACTTACCCTCCTAGATGACGGTCCTTGTTTCCATACAGTCTCTTATAATGTATTTTCACCAAAGTCAGTGACATCAAGTTTCTTGGCAACCAGCTGCAGGTATCGTATCTCAGCTTCTAGAGTAAGTGCAAACAAGGGATAAAGTTCGTTTTTAAGTTCATTTCAAATGCTACAACATTGTGAAAATGGAATGTTAATATCTAATCCGTGTAATGAGCACTGATTTGATGAACTTTAGTACTCTGTGAGCCGTCTGCTGTAGATTTAGCTGCCTTAAGTCAATATCTTTAAAATCAAACCTTACAAAAACTCGCTAAATAATAAAAGCCTGATTTATTGTGTAAATAATTCCCTCTCCTACTAGTACAAGTCTGCCAACTAATGGAATTGAAAAGATTCTCCAAGCCAAGATATCATAGAATACCTTTTATTTTAGGGGCCCACGCTTTAGTTTGAATTGCGCATGCGTAGTAACAAATAGTCTGATCTTTAAATTCACATTGAAATCGAATAGTTACAATCAAAATTTTAATCCCAAAATAAAGTTTACTGCACACCCCACTAAAACATGTATATAAAAGATTAGAAATGATTCGATAACTTACCCGCCTAGATCACGGTCCTCCTGCCCATACAATCTCTTATAATGTATTTTCACCAAAATCAGTGACAACGAGTTTCTTGGCAACCAGCTGCAGGTATCGTATCTCAGCTTCTAGAGTAAGTGCAAACAATGGATAAAGTTCGTTTTTAAGTTCATTTCAAATGCTACAACATGGTGAAAATGGAATGTTAATTACTAATCCGTGTAATGAGCACTGATTTGATGAACTTTAGTACTCTGTGAGCCGTTTGCTCTAGATTTAGCTGCCTTAATTCAATATCTTTAAAATCAAACCTCAAGAAACTCGCTAATTAATAAAAGCCTGATTTATTGTGTAAATAATTCCCTCTCCTACTAGTACAAATCTGCCAACTAATGGAATTGAAAAGATTCTCCAAGCCAAGATATCATAGAATACCTTTTATTTTAGGGGCCCACGCTTTAGTTTGAATTGCGCATGCGTAGTAACAAACAGTCTGATCTTTAAATTCACATTGAAATCGAATAGTTACAATCAAAATTTTAATCCCAAAATAAAGTTTACTGCACACCCCACTAAAACATGTATATAAAAGATTAGAAATGATTCGATAACTTACCCCCCTAGATCACGGTCCCCCTGCCCATACAATCTCTTATAATGTATTTTCACCAAAATCAGTGACAACGAGTTTCTTGGCAACCAGCTGCAGGTATCGTATCTCAGCTTTTAGAGTAAGTGCAAACAATGGATAAAGTTCGTTTTTAAGTTCATTTCAAATGCTACAACATGGTGAAAATGGAATCTTAATTACTAATCCGTGTAATGAGCACTGATTTGGAGAAGTTTAGTACTCTGTGAGCCGTCTGCTCTAGATTAAGCTGCCTTAAGTCAATACCTTTAAAGTCAAACCTCACTAAGATCGCAAATTACAAGCGACCTGATTTATTGTGTAAAAAATGCCCTCTCCTACTAGTACAAATCTGCAAACTATTGGAATTTCAAAGTTTCCCCAAGCCAAGATATCAAAGAATAACTTTTATTTTAGGGGCCGACACTTAAGTATGAATTACGCATGCGTAGATACAAACAGTCTGATCTTGACATTCTCATTGAAATCGAATCGTTACAATCAAAATTTTAATCCTTAAATAAACCTTACTGCACACCCCACTAAAACATGTATATAACAGATTAGAAATGATTCGATAACTTACCCTCCTAGATGACGGTCCTTGTTTCCATACAGTCTCTTATAATGTATTTTCACCAAAGTCAGTGACATCAAGTTTCTTGGCAACCAGCTGCAGGTATCGTATCTCAGCTTCTAGAGTAAGTGCAAACAAGGGATAAAGTTCGTTTTTAAGTTCATTTCAAATGCTACAACATTGTGAAAATGGAATGTTAATATCTAATCCGTGTAATGAGCACTGATTTGATGAACTTTAGTACTCTGTGAGCCGTCTGCTGTAGATTTAGCTGCCTTAAGTCAATATCTTTAAAATCAAACCTTACAAAAACTCGCTAAATAATAAAAGCCTGATTTATTGTGTAAATAATTCCCTCTCCTACTAGTACAAGTCTGCCAACTAATGGAATTGAAAAGATTCTCCAAGCCAAGATATCATAGAATACCTTTTATTTTAGGGGCCCACGCTTTAGTTTGAATTGCGCATGCGTAGTAACAAATAGTCTGATCTTTAAATTCACATTGAAATCGAATAGTTACAATCAAAATTTTAATCCCAAAATAAAGTTTACTGCACACCCCACTAAAACATGTATATAAAAGATTAGAAATGATTCGATAACTTACCCGCCTAGATCACGGTCCTCCTGCCCATACAATCTCTTATAATGTATTTTCACCAAAATCAGTGACAACGAGTTTCTTGGCAACCAGCTGCAGGTATCGTATCTCAGCTTCTAGAGTAAGTGCAAACAAGGGATAAAGTTCGTTTTAAGTTCATTTCAAATGCTACAACATGGTGAAAATGGAATGTTAATTACTAATCCGTGTAATGAGCACTGCTTTGGTTAACTTTAGTACTCTGTGAGCCGTCTGCTGTAGATTTAGCTGCCTTAAGTCAATATCTTTAAAATCAAACCTCAAGAAACTCGCTAATTAATAAAAGCCTGATTTATTGTGTAAAAAATGCCCTCTCCTACTAGTATAAATCTGCAAACGTATGCAATTGAAAAGATTCTCCAAGCCAAGATATCATACAATAGCTTTTATTTTAGGCGCCCACGCTTTAGTTTCAATTGCGCATGCGTAGTTACAAACAGTCTAATGTATAAATTCTCATTAAACTCGAAATGTTACAATCAAAATTTTAATCCCAAAATAAACTTTACTGCACACCCCACTAAAACATGTATATAACAAATTAGAAATGATTCGATAACTTACCCACCACCTAGATGACGGTCCTCCTGCCCATACAATCTCTTATAATGTATTTTCACCAAAATCAGTGACAACGAGTTTCTTGGCAACCAGCTGCAGGTATCGTATCTCAGCTTCTAGAGTAAGTGCAAACAATGGATAAAGTTCGTTTTTAAGTTCATTTCAAATGCTACAACATGGTGAAAATGGAATGTTAATTACTAATCCGTGTAATGAGCACTGATTTGATGAACTTTAGTACTCTGTGAGCCGTCTGCTCTAGATTTAGCTGCCTTAATTCAATATCTTTAAAATCAAACGTCAAGAAACTCGCTAATTAATAAAAGCCTGATTTATTGTGTAAATAATTCCCTCTCATACTAGTACAAATCTGCTAACTAATGGAATTGAAAAGATTCTCCAAGCCAAGATATCATAGAATACCTTTTATTTTAGGGGCCCACGCTTTAGTTTGAATTGCGCATGCGTAGTAACAAACAGTCTGATCTTTAAATTCACATTGAAATCGAATAGTTACAATCAAAGTTTTAATCCCAAAATAAACTTTACTGCACACCCCACTAAAACATGTATATAAAAGATTAGAAATGATTCGATAACTTACCCCCCTAGATCACGGTCCCCCTGCCCATACAATCTCTTATAATGTATTTTCACCAAAATCAGTGACAACGAGTTTCTTGGCAACCAGCTGCAGGTATCGTATCTCAGCTTCTAGAGTAAGTGCAAACAATGGATAAAGTTCGTTTTTAAGTTCTTTTCAAATGCTACAACATGGTGAAAATGGAATCTTAATTACTAATCCGTGTAATGAGCACTGATTTGATGAACTTTAGTACTCTGTGAGCCGTCTGCTGTAGATTTAGCTGCCTTAAGTCAATATCTTTAAAATCAAACCTTACAAAAACTCGCTAAATAATAAAAGCCTGATTTATTGTGTAAATAATTCCCTCTCCTACTAGTACAAGTCTGCCAACTAATGGAATTGAAAAGATTCTCCAAGCCAAGATATCATAGAATACCTTTTATTTTAGGGGCCCACGCTTTAGTTTGAATTGCGCATGCGTAGTAACAAATAGTCTGATCTTTAAATTCACATTGAAATCGAATAGTTACAATCAAAATTTTAATCCCAAAATAAAGTTTACTGCACACCCCACTAAAACATGTATATAAAAGATTAGAAATGATTCGATAACTTACCCGCCTAGATCACGGTCCTCCTGCCCATACAATCTCTTATAATGTATTTTCACCAAAATCAGTGACAACGAGTTTCTTGGCAACCAGCTGCAGGTATCGTATCTCAGCTTCTAGAGTAAGTGCAAACAAGGGATAAAGTTCGTTTTAAGTTCATTTCAAATGCTACAACATGGTGAAAATGGAATGTTAATTACTAATCCGTGTAATGAGCACTGCTTTGGTTAACTTTAGTACTCTGTGAGCCGTCTGCTGTAGATTTAGCTGCCTTAAGTCAATATCTTTAAAATCAAACCTCAAGAAACTCGCTAATTAATAAAAGCCTGATTTATTGTGTAAAAAATGCCCTCTCCTACTAGTACAAATCTGCAAACGTATGCAATTGAAAAGATTCTCCAAGCCAAGATATCATACAATAGCTTTTATTTTGGGCGCCCACGCTTTAGTTTCAATTGCGCATGCGTAGTTACAAACAGTCTAATGTATAAATTCTCATTAAACTCGAAATGTTACAATCAAAATTTTAATCCCAAAATAAACTTTACTGCACACCCCACTAAAACATGTATATAACAAATTAGAAATGATTCGATAACTTACCCACCACCTAGATGACGGTCCTCCTGCCCATACAATCTCTTATAATGTATTTTCACCAAAATCAGTGACAACGAGTTTCTTGGCAACCAGCTGCAGGTATCGTATCTCAGCTTCTAGAGTAAGTGCAAACAATGGATAAAGTTCGTTTTTAAGTTCATTTCAAATGCTACAACATGGTGAAAATGGAATGTTAATTACTAATCCGTGTAATGAGCACTGATTTGATGAACTTTAGTACTCTGTGAGCCGTCTGCTCTAGATTTAGCTGCCTTAATTCAATATCTTTAAAATCAAACCTCAAGAAACTCGCTAATTAATAAAAGCCTGATTTATTGTGTAAATAATTCCCTCTCATACTAGTACAAATCTGCTAACTAATGGAATTGAAAAGATTCTCCAAGCCAAGATATCATAGAATACCTTTTATTTTAGGGGCCCACGCTTTAGTTTGAATTGCGCATGCGTAGTAACAAACAGTCTGATCTTTAAATTCACATTGAAATCGAATAGTTACAATCAAAGTTTTAATCCCAAAATAAACTTTACTGCACACCCCACTAAAACATGTATATAAAAGATTAGAAATGATTCGATAACTTACCCACCACCTAGATGACGGTCCTCCTGCCCATACAATCTCTTATAATGTATTTTCACCAAAATCAGTGACAACGAGTTTCTTGGCAACCAGCTGCAGGTATCGTATCTCAGCTTCTAGAGTAAGTGCAAACAATGGATAAAGTTCGTTTTTAAGTTCATTTCAAATGCTACAACATTGTGAAAATGGAATCTTAATTACTAATCCGTGTAATGAGCACTGATTTTGAGAAGTTTAGTACTCTGTGAGCCGTCTGCTCTAGATTAAGCTGCCTTAAGTCAATACCTTTAAAGTCAAACCTCACTAAGATCGCAAATTACAAACGACCTTATTTATTGTGTAAAAAATGCCCTCTCCTACTAGTACAAATCTGCAAACTATTGGAATTTCAAAGTTTCCCCAAGCCAAGATATCACAGAATAACTTTTATTTTAGGGGCCCACACTTAAGTATGAATTACGCATGCGTAGATACAAACAGTCTGATCTTGACATTCTCATTGAAATCGAATCGTTACAATCAAAATTTTAATCCTTAAATAAACCTTACTGCACACCCCACTAAAACATGTATATAACAGATTAGAAATGATTCGATAACTTACCCTCCTAGATGACGGTCCTTGTTTCCATACAGTCTCTTATAATGTATTTTCACCAAAGTCAGTGACATCAAGTTTCTTGGCAACCAGCTGCAGGTATCGTATCTCAGCTTCTAGAGTAAGTGCAAACAAGGGATAAAGTTCGTTTTTAAGTTCATTTCAAATGCTACAACATTGTGAAAATGGAATGTTAATATCTAATCCGTGTAATGAGCACTGATTTGATGAACTTTAGTACTCTGTGAGCCGTCTGCTGTAGATTTAGCTGCCTTAAGTCAATATCTTTAAAATCAAACCTTACAAAAACTCGCTAAATAATAAAAGCCTGATTTATTGTGTAAATAATTCCCTCTCCTACTAGTACAAGTCTGCCAACTAATGGAATTGAAAAGATTCTCCAAGCCAAGATATCATAGAATACCTTTTATTTTAGGGGCCCACGCTTTAGTTTGAATTGCGCATGCGTAGTAACAAATAGTCTGATCTTTAAATTCACATTGAAATCGAATAGTTACAATCAAAATTTTAATCCCAAAATAAAGTTTACTGCACACCCCACTAAAACATGTATATAAAAGATTAGAAATGATTCGATAACTTACCCGCCTAGATCACGGTCCTCCTGCCCATACAATCTCTTATAATGTATTTTCACCAAAATCAGTGACAACGAGTTTCTTGGCAACCAGCTGCAGGTATCGTATCTCAGCTTCTAGAGTAAGTGCAAACAAGGGATAAAGTTCGTTTTAAGTTCATTTCAAATGCTACAACATGGTGAAAATGGAATCTTAATTACTAATCCGTGTCATGAGCACTGCTTTGGTGAACTTTAGTACTCTGTGAGCCGTCTGCTGTAGATTTAGCTGCCTTAAGTCAATATCTTTAAAATCAAACCTCAAGAAACTCGCTAATTAATAAAAGCCTGATTTATTGTGTAAAAAATGCCCTCTCCTACTAGTACAAATCTGCAAACGTATGCAATTGAAAAGATTCTCCAAGCCAAGATATCATACAATAGCTTTTATTTTAGGCGCCCACGCTTTAGTTTCAATTGCGCATGCGTAGTTACAAACAGTCTAATGTATAAATTCTCATTAAACTCGAAATGTTACAATCAAAATTTTAATCCCAAAATAAACTTTACTGCACACCCCACTAAAACATGTATATAACAAATTAGAAATGATTCGATAACTTACCCACCACCTAGATGACGGTCCTCCTGCCCATACAATCTCTTATAATGTATTTTCACCAAAATCAGTGACAACGAGTTTCTTGGCAACCAGCTGCAGGTATCGTATCTCAGCTTCTAGAGTAAGTGCAAACAATGGATAAAGTTCGTTTTTAAGTTCATTTCAAATGCTACAACATTGTGAAAATGGAATCTTAATTACTAATCCGTGTAATGAGCACTGATTTTGAGAAGTTTAGTACTCTGTGAGCCGTCTGCTCTAGATTAAGCTGCCTTAAGTCAATACCTTTAAAGTCAAACCTCACTAAGATCGCAAATTACAAACGACCTTATTTATTGTGTAAAAAATGCCCTCTCCTACTAGTACAAATCTGCAAACTATTGGAATTTCAAAGTTTCCCCAAGCCAAGATATCACAGAATAACTTTTATTTTAGGGGCCCACACTTAAGTATGAATTACGCATGCGTAGATACAAACAGTCTGATCTTGACATTCTCATTGAAATCGAATCGTTACAATCAAAATTTTAATCCTTAAATAAACCTTACTGCACACCCCACTAAAACATGTATATAACAGATTAGAAATGATTCGATAACTTACCCTCCTAGATGACGGTCCTTGTTTCCATACAGTCTCTTATAATGTATTTTCACCAAAGTCAGTGACATCAAGTTTCTTGGCAACCAGCTGCAGGTATCGTATCTCAGCTTCTAGAGTAAGTGCAAACAAGGGATAAAGTTCGTTTTTAAGTTCATTTCAAATGCTACAACATTGTGAAAATGGAATGTTAATATCTAATCCGTGTAATGAGCACTGATTTGATGAACTTTAGTACTCTGTGAGCCGTCTGCTGTAGATTTAGCTGCCTTAAGTCAATATCTTTAAAATCAAACCTTACAAAAACTCGCTAAATAATAAAAGCCTGATTTATTGTGTAAATAATTCCCTCTCCTACTAGTACAAGTCTGCCAACTAATGGAATTGAAAAGATTCTCCAAGCCAAGATATCATAGAATACCTTTTATTTTAGGGGCCCACGCTTTAGTTTGAATTGCGCATGCGTAGTAACAAATAGTCTGATCTTTAAATTCACATTGAAATCGAATAGTTACAATCAAAATTTTAATCCCAAAATAAAGTTTACTGCACACCCCACTAAAACATGTATATAAAAGATTAGAAATGATTCGATAACTTACCCGCCTAGATCACGGTCCTCCTGCCCATACAATCTCTTATAATGTATTTTCACCAAAATCAGTGACAACGAGTTTCTTGGCAACCAGCTGCAGGTATCGTATCTCAGCTTCTAGAGTAAGTGCAAACAAGGGATAAAGTTCGTTTTAAGTTCATTTCAAATGCTACAACATGGTGAAAATGGAATCTTAATTACTAATCCGTGTCATGAGCACTGCTTTGGTGAACTTTAGTACTCTGTGAGCCGTCTGCTGTAGATTTAGCTGCCTTAAGTCAATATCTTTAAAATCAAACCTCAAGAAACTCGCTAATTAATAAAAGCCTGATTTATTGTGTAAAAAATGCCCTCTCCTACTAGTACAAATCTGCAAACGTATGCAATTGAAAAGATTCTCCAAGCCAAGATATCATACAATAGCTTTTATTTTAGGCGCCCACGCTTTAGTTTCAATTGCGCATGCGTAGTTACAAACAGTCTAATGTATAAATTCTCATTAAACTCGAAATGTTACAATCAAAATTTTAATCCCAAAATAAACTTTACTGCACACCCCACTAAAACATGTATATAACAAATTAGAAATGATTCGATAACTTACCCACCACCTAGATGACGGTCCTCCTGCCCATACAATCTCTTATAATGTATTTTCACCAAAATCAGTGACAACGAGTTTCTTGGCAACCAGCTGCAGGTATCGTATCTCAGCTTCTAGAGTAAGTGCAAACAATGGATAAAGTTCGTTTTTAAGTTCATTTCAAATGCTACAACATTGTGAAAATGGAATCTTAATTACTAATCCGTGTAATGAGCACTGATTTTGAGAAGTTTAGTACTCTGTGAGCCGTCTGCTCTAGATTAAGCTGCCTTAAGTCAATACCTTTAAAGTCAAACCTCACTAAGATCGCAAATTACAAACGACCTGATTTATTGTGTAAAAAATGCCCTCTCCTACTAGTACAAATCTGCAAACTATTGGAATTTCAAAGTTTCCCCAAGCCAAGATATCACAGAATAACTTTTATTTTAGGGGCCCACACTTAAGTATGAATTACGCATGCGTAGATACAAACAGTCTGATCTTGACATTCTCATTGAAATCGAATCGTTACAATCAAAATTTTAATCCTTAAATAAACCTTACTGCACACCCCACTAAAACATGTATATAACAGATTAGAAATGATTCGATAACTTACCCTCCTAGATGACGGTCCTTGTTTCCATACAGTCTCTTATAATGTATTTTCACCAAAGTCAGTGACATCAAGTTTCTTGGCAACCAGCTGCAGGTATCGTATCTCAGCTTCTAGAGTAAGTGCAAACAAGGGATAAAGTTCGTTTTTAAGTTCATTTCAAATGCTACAACATTGTGAAAATGGAATGTTAATATCTAATCCGTGTAATGAGCACTGATTTGATGAACTTTAGTACTCTGTGAGCCGTCTGCTGTAGATTTAGCTGCCTTAAGTCAATATCTTTAAAATCAAACCTTACAAAAACTCGCTAAATAATAAAAGCCTGATTTATTGTGTAAATAATTCCCTCTCCTACTAGTACAAGTCTGCCAACTAATGGAATTGAAAAGATTCTCCAAGCCAAGATATCATAGAATACCTTTTATTTTAGGGGCCCACGCTTTAGTTTGAATTGCGCATGCGTAGTAACAAATAGTCTGATCTTTAAATTCACATTGAAATCGAATAGTTACAATCAAAATTTTAATCCCAAAATAAAGTTTACTGCACACCCCACTAAAACATGTATATAAAAGATTAGAAATGATTCGATAACTTACCCGCCTAGATCACGGTCCTCCTGCCCATACAATCTCTTATAATGTATTTTCACCAAAATCAGTGACAACGAGTTTCTTGGCAACCAGCTGCAGGTATCGTATCTCAGCTTCTAGAGTAAGTGCAAACAATGGATAAAGTTCGTTTTTAAGTTCATTTCAAATGCTACAACATGGTGAAAATGGAATGTTAATTACTAATCCGTGTAATGAGCACTGATTTGATGAACTTTAGTACTCTGTGAGCCGTCTGCTCTAGATTTAGCTGCCTTAATTCAATATCTTTAAAATCAAACCTCAAGAAACTCGCTAATTAATAAAAGCCTGATTTATTGTGTAAATAATTCCCTCTCCTACTAGTACAAATCTGCCAACTAATGGAATTGAAAAGATTCTCCAAGCCAAGATATCATAGAATACCTTTTATTTTAGGGGCCCACGCTTTAGTTTGAATTGCGCATGCGTAGTAACAAACAGTCTGATCTTTAAATTCACATTGAAATCTAATCGTTACAATCAAAATCTTAATCCCAAAATAAACTTTACTGCACACCCCATTAAGACATGTATATAAAAGATTAGAAATGATTCGATAACTTACCCCCCTAGATGACGGTCCTTCTTCCCATACAATCTCTTATAATGTATTTTCACCAAAATCAGTGACAACGAGTTTCTTGGCAACCAGCTGCAGGTATCGTATCTCAGCTTAAAGAGTAAGTGCAAACAAGGGATAAAGTTCGTTCTTAAGTTCATTTCAAATGCTAAAACATGGTGAAAATGGAATATTAATTACTAATCCGTGTAATGAGCACTGATTTGATGAACTTTAGTACTCTGTGAGCCGTCTGCTGTAGATTTAGCTGCCTTAAGTCAATATCTTTAAAACCAAACCTTACAAAAACTCGCTAAATAATAAAAGCCTGATTTATTGTGTAAATAATTCCCTCTCCTACTAGTACAAATCTGCCAACTAATGGAATTGAAAAGATTCTCCAAGCCAAGATATCATAGAATACCTTTTATTTTAGGGGCCCACGCTTTAGTTTGAATTGCGCATGCGTAGTAACAAACAGTCTGATCTTTAAATTCACATTGAAATCGAATAGTTACAATCAAAATTTTAATCCCAAAATAAAGTTTACTGCACACCCCACTAAAACATGTATATAAAAGATTAGAAATGATTCGATAACTTACCCCCCTAGATCACGGTCCCCCTGCCCATACAATCTCTTATAATGTATTTTCACCAAAATCAGTGACAACGAGTTTCTTGGCAACCAGCTGCAGGTATCGTATCTCAGCTTTTAGAGTAAGTGCAAACAATGGATAAAGTTCGTTTTTAAGTTCATTTCAAATGCTACAACATGGTGAAAATGGAATCTTAATTACTAATCCGTGTAATGAGCACTGATTTGGAGAAGTTTAGTACTCTGTGAGCCGTCTGCTCTAGATTAAGCTGCCTTAAGTCAATACCTTTAAAGTCAAACCTCACTAAGATCGCAAATTACAAACGACCTGATTTATTGTGTAAAAAATGCCCTCTCCTACTAGTACAAATCTGCAAACTATTGGAATTTCAAAGTTTCCCCAAGCCAAGATATCACAGAATAACTTTTATTTTAGGGGCCCACACTTAAGTATGAATTACGCATGCGTAGATACAAACAGTCTGATCTTGACATTCTCATTGAAATCGAATCGTTACAATCAAAATTTTAATCCTTAAATAAACCTTACTGCACACCCCACTAAAACATGTATATAACAGATTAGAAATGATTCGATAACTTACCCTCCTAGATGACGGTCCTTGTTTCCATACAGTCTCTTATAATGTATTTTCACCAAAGTCAGTGACATCAAGTTTCTTGGCAACCAGCTGCAGGTATCGTATCTCAGCTTCTAGAGTAAGTGCAAACAAGGGATAAAGTTCGTTTTTAAGTTCATTTCAAATGCTACAACATTGTGAAAATGGAATGTTAATATCTAATCCGTGTAATGAGCACTGATTTGATGAACTTTAGTACTCTGTGAGCCGTCTGCTGTAGATTTAGCTGCCTTAAGTCAATATCTTTAAAATCAAACCTTACAAAAACTCGCTAAATAATAAAAGCCTGATTTATTGTGTAAATAATTCCCTCTCCTACTAGTACAAGTCTGCCAACTAATGGAATTGAAAAGATTCTCCAAGCCAAGATATCATAGAATACCTTTTATTTTAGGGGCCCACGCTTTAGTTTGAATTGCGCATGCGTAGTAACAAATAGTCTGATCTTTAAATTCACATTGAAATCGAATAGTTACAATCAAAATTTTAATCCCAAAATAAAGTTTACTGCACACCCCACTAAAACATGTATATAAAAGATTAGAAATGATTCGATAACTTACCCGCCTAGATCACGGTCCTCCTGCCCATACAATCTCTTATAATGTATTTTCACCAAAATCAGTGACAACGAGTTTCTTGGCAACCAGCTGCAGGTATCGTATCTCAGCTTCTAGAGTAAGTGCAAACAAGGGATAAAGTTCGTTTTAAGTTCATTTCAAATGCTACAACATGGTGAAAATGGAATCTTAATTACTAATCCGTGTAATGAGCACTGCTTTGGTGAACTTTAGTACTCTGTGAGCCGTCTGCTGTAGATTTAGCTGCCTTAAGTCAATATCTTTAAAATCAAACCTCAAGAAACTCGCTAATTAATAAAAGCCTGATTTATTGTGTAAAAAATGCCCTCTCCTACTAGTACAAATCTGCAAACGTATGCAATTGAAAAGATTCTCCAAGCCAAGATATCATACAATAGCTTTTATTTTAGGCGCCCACGCTTTAGTTTCAATTGCGCATGCGTAGTTACAAACAGTCTAATGTATAAATTCTCATTAAACTCGAAATGTTACAATCAAAATTTTAATCCCAAAATAAACTTTACTGCACACCCCACTAAAACATGTATATAACAAATTAGAAATGATTCGATAACTTACCCACCACCTAGATGACGGTCCTCCTGCCCATACAATCTCTTATAATGTATTTTCACCAAAATCAGTGACAACGAGTTTCTTGGCAACCAGCTGCAGGTATCGTATCTCAGCTTCTAGAGTAAGTGCAAACAATGGATAAAGTTCGTTTTTAAGTTCATTTCAAATGCTACAACATTGTGAAAATGGAATCTTAATTACTAATCCGTGTAATGAGCACTGATTTTGAGAAGTTTAGTACTCTGTGAGCCGTCTGCTCTAGATTAAGCTGCCTTAAGTCAATACCTTTAAAGTCAAACCTCACTAAGATCGCAAATTACAAACGACCTGATTTATTGTGTAAAAAATGCCCTCTCCTACTAGTACAAATCTGCAAACTATTGGAATTTCAAAGTTTCCCCAAGCCAAGATATCACAGAATAACTTTTATTTTAGGGGCCCACACTTAAGTATGAATTACGCATGCGTAGATACAAACAGTCTGATCTTGACATTCTCATTGAAATCGAATCGTTACAATCAAAATTTTAATCCTTAAATAAACCTTACTGCACACCCCACTAAAACATGTATATAACAGATTAGAAATGATTCGATAACTTACCCTCCTAGATGACGGTCCTTGTTTCCATACAGTCTCTTATAATGTATTTTCACCAAAGTCAGTGACATCAAGTTTCTTGGCAACCAGCTGCAGGTATCGTATCTCAGCTTCTAGAGTAAGTGCAAACAAGGGATAAAGTTCGTTTTTAAGTTCATTTCAAATGCTACAACATTGTGAAAATGGAATGTTAATATCTAATCCGTGTAATGAGCACTGATTTGATGAACTTTAGTACTCTGTGAGCCGTCTGCTGTAGATTTAGCTGCCTTAAGTCAATATCTTTAAAATCAAACCTTACAAAAACTCGCTAAATAATAAAAGCCTGATTTATTGTGTAAATAATTCCCTCTCCTACTAGTACAAGTCTGCCAACTAATGGAATTGAAAAGATTCTCCAAGCCAAGATATCATAGAATACCTTTTATTTTAGGGGCCCACGCTTTAGTTTGAATTGCGCATGCGTAGTAACAAATAGTCTGATCTTTAAATTCACATTGAAATCGAATAGTTACAATCAAAATTTTAATCCCAAAATAAAGTTTACTGCACACCCCACTAAAACATGTATATAAAAGATTAGAAATGATTCGATAACTTACCCGCCTAGATCACGGTCCTCCTGCCCATACAATCTCTTATAATGTATTTTCACCAAAATCAGTGACAACGAGTTTCTTGGCAACCAGCTGCAGGTATCGTATCTCAGCTTCTAGAGTAAGTGCAAACAATGGATAAAGTTCGTTTTTAAGTTCATTTCAAATGCTACAACATGGTGAAAATGGAATGTTAATTACTAATCCGTGTAATGAGCACTGATTTGATGAACTTTAGTACTCTGTGAGCCGTCTGCTCTAGATTTAGCTGCCTTAATTCAATATCTTTAAAATCAAACCTCAAGAAACTCGCTAATTAATAAAAGCCTGATTTATTGTGTAAATAATTCCCTCTCCTACTAGTACAAGTCTGCCAACTAATGGAATTGAAAAGATTCTCCAAGCCAAGATATCATAGAATACCTTTTATTTTAGGGGCCCACGCTTTAGTTTGAATTGCGCATGCGTAGTAACAAACAGTCTGATCTTTAAATTCACATTGAAATCGAATAGTTACAATCAAAATTTTAATCCCAAAATAAAGTTTACTGCACACCCCACTAAAACATGTATATAAAAGATTAGAAATGATTCGATAACTTACCCCCCTAGATCACGGTCCCCCTGCCCATACAATCTCTTATAATGTATTTTCACCAAAATCAGTGACAACGAGTTTCTTGGCAACCAGCTGCAGGTATCGTATCTCAGCTTTTAGAGTAAGTGCAAACAATGGATAAAGTTCGTTTTTAAGTTCATTTCAAATGCTACAACATGGTGAAAATGGAATCTTAATTACTAATCCGTGTAATGAGCACTGATTTGGAGAAGTTTAGTACTCTGTGAGCCGTCTGCTCTAGATTAAGCTGCCTTAAGTCAATACCTTTAAAGTCAAACCTCACTAAGATCGCAAATTACAAACGACCTGATTTATTGTGTAAAAAATGCCCTCTCCTACTAGTACAAATCTGCAAACTATTGGAATTTCAAAGTTTCCCCAAGCCAAGATATCACAGAATAACTTTTATTTTAGGGGCCCACACTTAAGTATGAATTACGCATGCGTAGATACAAACAGTCTGATCTTGACATTCTCATTGAAATCGAATCGTTACAATCAAAATTTTAATCCTTAAATAAACCTTACTGCACACCCCACTAAAACATGTATATAACAGATTAGAAATGATTCGATAACTTACCCTCCTAGATGACGGTCCTTGTTTCCATACAGTCTCTTATAATGTATTTTCACCAAAGTCAGTGACATCAAGTTTCTTGGCAACCAGCTGCAGGTATCGTATCTCAGCTTCTAGAGTAAGTGCAAACAAGGGATAAAGTTCGTTTTTAAGTTCATTTCAAATGCTACAACATTGTGAAAATGGAATGTTAATATCTAATCCGTGTAATGAGCACTGATTTGATGAACTTTAGTACTCTGTGAGCCGTCTGCTGTAGATTTAGCTGCCTTAAGTCAATATCTTTAAAATCAAACCTTACAAAAACTCGCTAAATAATAAAAGCCTGATTTATTGTGTAAATAATTCCCTCTCCTACTAGTACAAGTCTGCCAACTAATGGAATTGAAAAGATTCTCCAAGCCAAGATATCATAGAATACCTTTTATTTTAGGGGCCCACGCTTTAGTTTGAATTGCGCATGCGTAGTAACAAATAGTCTGATCTTTAAATTCACATTGAAATCGAATAGTTACAATCAAAATTTTAATCCCAAAATAAAGTTTACTGCACACCCCACTAAAACATGTATATAAAAGATTAGAAATGATTCGATAACTTACCCGCCTAGATCACGGTCCCCCTGCCCATACAATCTCTTATAATGTATTTTCACCAAAATCAGTGACAACGAGTTTCTTGGCAACCAGCTGCAGGTATCGTATCTCAGCTTCTAGAGTAAGTGCAAACAAGGGATAAAGTTCGTTTTAAGTTCATTTCAAATGCTACAACATGGTGAAAATGGAATCTTAATTACTAATCCGTGTCATGAGCACTGCTTTGGTGAACTTTAGTACTCTGTGAGCCGTCTGCTGTAGATTTAGCTGCCTTAAGTCAATATCTTTAAAATCAAACCTCAAGAAACTCGCTAATTAATAAAAGCCTGATTTATTGTGTAAAAAATGCCCTCTCCTACTAGTACAAATCTGCAAACGTATGCAATTGAAAAGATTCTCCAAGCCAAGATATCATACAATAGCTTTTATTTTAGGCGCCCACGCTTTAGTTTCAATTGCGCATGCGTAGTTACAAACAGTCTAATGTATAAATTCTCATTAAACTCGAAATGTTACAATCAAAATTTTAATCCCAAAATAAACTTTACTGCACACCCCACTAAAACATGTATATAACAAATTAGAAATGATTCGATAACTTACCCACCACCTAGATGACGGTCCTCCTGCCCATACAATCTCTTATAATGTATTTTCACCAAAATCAGTGACAACGAGTTTCTTGGCAACCAGCTGCAGGTATCGTATCTCAGCTTTTAGAGTAAGTGCAAACAATGGATAAAGTTCGTTTTTAAGTTCATTTCAAATGCTACAACATGGTGAAAATGGAATCTTAATTACTAATCCGTGTAATGAGCACTGATTTGGAGAAGTTTAGTACTCTGTGAGCCGTCTGCTCTAGATTAAGCTGCCTTAAGTCAATACCTTTAAAGTCAAACCTCACTAAGATCGCAAATTACAAACGACCTTATTTATTGTGTAAAAAATGCCCTCTCCTACTAGTACAAATCTGCAAACTATTGGAATTTCAAAGTTTCCCCAAGCCAAGATATCACAGAATAACTTTTATTTTAGGGGCCCACACTTAAGTATGAATTACGCATGCGTAGATACAAACAGTCTGATCTTGACATTCTCATTGAAATCGAATCGTTACAATCAAAATTTTAATCCTTAAATAAACCTTACTGCACACCCCACTAAAACATGTATATAACAGATTAGAAATGATTCGATAACTTACCCTCCTAGATGACGGTCCTTGTTTCCATACAGTCTCTTATAATGTATTTTCACCAAAGTCAGTAACATCAAGTTTCTTGGCAACCAGCTGCAGGTATCGTATCTCAGCTTCTAGAGTAAGTGCAAACAAGGGATAAAGTTCGTTTTTAAGTTCATTTCAAATGCTACAACATTGTGAAAATGGAATGTTAATATCTAATCCGTGTAATGAGCACTGATTTGATGAACTTTAGTACTCTGTGAGCCGTCTGCTGTAGATTTAGCTGCCTTAAGTCAATATCTTTAAAATCAAACCTTACAGAAACTCGCTAAATAATAAAAGCCTGATTTATTGTGTAAATAATTCCCTCTCCTACTAGTACAGGTCTGCAAACTAATGGAATTGAAAAGATTCTCCAAGCCAAGATATCATAGAATACCTTTTATTTTAGGGGCCCACGCTTTAGTTTGAATTGCGCATGCGTAGTAACAAATAGTCTGATCTTTAAATTCACATTGAAATCGAATAGTTACAATCAAAATTTTAATCCCAAAATAAAGTTTACTGCACACCCCACTAAAACATGTATATAAAAGATTAGAAATGATTCGATAACTTACCCGCCTAGATCACGGTCCTCCTGCCCATACAATCTCTTATAATGTATTTTCACCAAAATCAGTGACAACGAGTTTCTTGGCAACCAGCTGCAGGTATCGTATCTCAGCTTCTAGAGTAAGTGCAAACAAGGGATAAAGTTCGTTTTTAAGTTCATTTCAAATGCTACAACATGGTGAAAATGGAATGTTAATTACTAATCCGTGTAATGAGCACTGATTTGATGAACTTTAGTACTCTGTGAGCCGTCTGCTCTAGATTTAGCTGCCTTAAGTCAATATCTTTAAAATCAAACCTCAAGAAACTCGATAATTAATAAAAGCCTGATTTATTGTGTAAATAATTCCCTCTCCTACTAGTAAAAATCTGCAAACTTATGAAATTGAAAAGATTCTCCAAGCCAAGATATCATAGAAAAACTTCTTTTTTAGGGGTTCACGCTTTAGTTTGAATTGCGCATGCGTAAATACAAACAGTCTGATCTATAAATTCTCTTTGAAATCGAATCGTTACAATCAAAATTTTAATCCCAAAATAAACTTTACTGCACACCCCATTAAGACATGTATATAAAAGATTAGAAATGATTCGATAACTTACCCCCCTAGATGACGGTCCTTCTTCCCATACAATCTCTTATAATGTATTTTCACCAAAATCAGTGACAACGAGTTTCTTGGCAACCAGCTGCAGGTATCGTATCTCAGCTTACAGAGTAAGTGCAAACAAGGGATAAAGTTCGTTTTTAAGTTCATTTCAAATGCTAAGACATGGTGAAAATGGAATGTTAATATCTAATCCGTGTAATGAGCACTGATTTGATGAACTTTAGTACTCTGTGAGCCGTCTGCTGTAGATTTAGCTGCCTTAAGTCAATATCTTTAAAATCAAACCTCACTATGATCACAAATTACAAACGACCTGATTTATTGTGTAAAAAATGCCCTCTCCTACTAGTACAAATCTGCAAACTATTGGAATTTCAAAGTTTCCCCAAGCCAAGATATCATAGAATACCTTTTATTTTAGGGGCCCACGCTTTAGTTTGAATTGCGCATGCGTAGTAACAAACAGTCTGATCTTTAAATTCACATTGAAATCGAATAGTTACAATCAAAATTTTAATCCCAAAATAAACTTTACTGCACACCCCACTAAAACATGTATATAAAAGATTAGAAATGATTCGATAACTTACCCCCCTAGATCACGGTCCCCCTGCCCATACAATCTCTTATAATGTATTTTCACCAAAATCAGTGACAACGAGTTTCTTGGCAACCAGCTGCAGGTATCGTATCTCAGCTTTTAGAGTAAGTGCAAACAATGGATAAAGTTCGTTTTTAAGTTCATTTCAAATGCTACAACATGGTGAAAATGGAATCTTAATTACTAATCCGTGTAATGAGCACTGATTTGGAGAAGTTTAGTACTCTGTGAGCCGTCTGCTCTAGATTAAGCTGCCTTAAGTCAATACCTTTAAAGTCAAACCTCACTAAGATCGCAAATTACAAACGACCTGATTTATTGTGTAAAAAATGCCCTCTCCTACTAGTACAAATCTGCAAACTATTGGAATTTCAAAGTTTCCCCAAGCCAAGATATCACAGAATAACTTTTATTTTAGGGGCCCACACTTAAGTATGAATTACGCATGCGTAGATACAAACAGTCTGATCTTGACATTCTCATTGAAATCGAATCGTTACAATCAAAATTTTAATCCTTAAATAAACCTTACTGCACACCCCACTAAAACATGTATATAACAGATTAGAAATGATTCGATAACTTACCCTCCTAGATGACGGTCCTTGTTTCCATACAGTCTCTTATAATGTATTTTCACCAAAGTCAGTGACATCAAGTTTCTTGGCAACCAGCTGCAGGTATCGTATCTCAGCTTCTAGAGTAAGTGCAAACAAGGGATAAAGTTCGTTTTTAAGTTCATTTCAAATGCTACAACATTGTGAAAATGGAATGTTAATATCTAATCCGTGTAATGAGCACTGATTTGATGAACTTTAGTACTCTGTGAGCCGTCTGCTGTAGATTTAGCTGCCTTAAGTCAATATCTTTAAAATCAAACCTTACAAAAACTCGCTAAATAATAAAAGCCTGATTTATTGTGTAAATAATTCCCTCTCCTACTAGTACAAGTCTGCCAACTAATGGAATTGAAAAGATTCTCCAAGCCAAGATATCATAGAATACCTTTTATTTTAGGGGCCCACGCTTTAGTTTGAATTGCGCATGCGTAGTAACAAATAGTCTGATCTTTAAATTCACATTGAAATCGAATAGTTACAATCAAAATTTTAATCCCAAAATAAAGTTTACTGCACACCCCACTAAAACATGTATATAAAAGATTAGAAATGATTCGATAACTTACCCGCCTAGATCACGGTCCTCCTGCCCATACAATCTCTTATAATGTATTTTCACCAAAATCAGTGACAACGAGTTTCTTGGCAACCAGCTGCAGGTATCGTATCTCAGCTTCTAGAGTAAGTGCAAACAATGGATAAAGTTCGTTTTTAAGTTCATTTCAAATGCTACAACATGGTGAAAATGGAATGTTAATTACTAATCCGTGTAATGAGCACTGATTTGATGAACTTTAGTACTCTGTGAGCCGTTTGCTCTAGATTTAGCTGCCTTAATTCAATATCTTTAAAATCAAACCTCAAGAAACTCGCTAATTAATAAAAGCCTGATTTATTGTGTAAATAATTCCCTCTCCTACTAGTACAAATCTGCCAACTAATGGAATTGAAAAGATTCTCCAAGCCAAGATATCATAGAATACCTTTTATTTTAGGGGCCCACGCTTTAGTTTGAATTGCGCATGCGTAGTAACAAACAGTCTGATCTTTAAATTCACATTGAAATCGAATAGTTACAATCAAAATTTTAATCCCAAAATAAAGTTTACTGCACACCCCACTAAAACATGTATATAAGATTAGAAATGATTCGATAACTTACCCCCCTAGATCACGGTCCCCCTGCCCATACAATCTCTTATAATGTATTTTCACCAAAATCAGTGACAACGAGTTTCTTGGCAACCAGCTGCAGGTATCGTATCTCAGCTTTTAGAGTAAGTGCAAACAATGGATAAAGTTCGTTTTTAAGTTCATTTCAAATGCTACAACATGGTGAAAATGGAATCTTAATTACTAATCCGTGTAATGAGCACTGATTTGGAGAAGTTTAGTACTCTGTGAGCCGTCTGCTCTAGATTAAGCTGCCTTAAGTCAATACCTTTAAAGTCAAACCTCACTAAGATCGCAAATTACAAGCGACCTGATTTATTGTGTAAAAAATGCCCTCTCCTACTAGTACAAATCTGCAAACTATTGGAATTTCAAAGTTTCCCCAAGCCAAGATATCAAAGAATAACTTTTATTTTAGGGGCCGACACTTAAGTATGAATTACGCATGCGTAGATACAAACAGTCTGATCTTGACATTCTCATTGAAATCGAATCGTTACAATCAAAATTTTAATCCTTAAATAAACCTTACTGCACACCCCACTAAAACATGTATATAACAGATTAGAAATGATTCGATAACTTACCCTCCTAGATGACGGTCCTTGTTTCCATACAGTCTCTTATAATGTATTTTCACCAAAGTCAGTGACATCAAGTTTCTTGGAAACCAGCTGCAGGTATCGTATCTCAGCTTCTAGAGTAAGTGCAAACAAGGGATAAAGTTCGTTTTTAAGTTCATTTCAAATGCTACAACATTGTGAAAATGGAATCTTAATATCTAATCCGTGTAATGAGCACTGATTTGATGAACTTTAGTACTCTGTGAGCCGTCTGCTGTAGATTTAGCTGCCTTAAGTCAATATCTTTAAAATCAAACCTTACAAAAACTCGCTAAATAATAAAAGCCTGATTTATTGTGTAAATAATTCCCTCTCCTACTAGTACAAGTCTGCCAACTAATGGAATTGAAAAGATTCTCCAAGCCAAGATATCATAGAATACCTTTTATTTTAGGGGCCCACGCTTTAGTTTGAATTGCGCATGCGTAGTAACAAATAGTCTGATCTTTAAATTCACATTGAAATCGAATAGTTACAATCAAAATTTTAATCCCAAAATAAAGTTTACTGCACACCCCACTAAAACATGTATATAAAAGATTAGAAATGATTCGATAACTTACCCGCCTAGATCACGGTCCTCCTGCCCATACAATCTCTTATAATGTATTTTCACCAAAATCAGTGACAACGAGTTTCTTGGCAACCAGCTGCAGGTATCGTATCTCAGCTTCTAGAGTAAGTGCAAACAAGGGATAAAGTTCGTTTTAAGTTCATTTCAAATGCTACAACATGGTGAAAATGGAATGTTAATTACTAATCCGTGTAATGAGCACTGCTTTGGTTAACTTTAGTACTCTGTGAGCCGTCTGCTGTAGATTTAGCTGCCTTAAGTCAATATCTTTAAAATCAAACCTCAAGAAACTCGCTAATTAATAAAAGCCTGATTTATTGTGTAAAAAATGCCCTCTCCTACTAGTATAAATCTGCAAACGTATGCAATTGAAAAGATTCTCCAAGCCAAGATATCATACAATAGCTTTTATTTTAGGCGCCCACGCTTTAGTTTCAATTGCGCATGCGTAGTTACAAACAGTCTAATGTATAAATTCTCATTAAACTCGAAATGTTACAATCAAAATTTTAATCCCAAAATAAACTTTACTGCACACCCCACTAAAACATGTATATAACAAATTAGAAATGATTCGATAACTTACCCACCACCTAGATGACGGTCCTCCTGCCCATACAATCTCTTATAATGTATTTTCACCAAAATCAGTGACAACGAGTTTCTTGGCAACCAGCTGCAGGTATCGTATCTCAGCTTCTAGAGTAAGTGCAAACAATGGATAAAGTTCGTTTTTAAGTTCATTTCAAATGCTACAACATGGTGAAAATGGAATGTTAATTACTAATCCGTGTAATGAGCACTGATTTGATGAACTTTAGTACTCTGTGAGCCGTCTGCTCTAGATTTAGCTGCCTTAATTCAATATCTTTAAAATCAAACGTCAAGAAACTCGCTAATTAATAAAAGCCTGATTTATTGTGTAAATAATTCCCTCTCATACTAGTACAAATCTGCTAACTAATGGAATTGAAAAGATTCTCCAAGCCAAGATATCATAGAATACCTTTTATTTTAGGGGCCCACGCTTTAGTTTGAATTGCGCATGCGTAGTAACAAACAGTCTGATCTTTAAATTCACATTGAAATCGAATAGTTACAATCAAAGTTTTAATCCCAAAATAAACTTTACTGCACACCCCACTAAAACATGTATATAAAAGATTAGAAATGATTCGATAACTTACCCCCCTAGATCACGGTCCCCCTGCCCATACAATCTCTTATAATGTATTTTCACCAAAATCAGTGACAACGAGTTTCTTGGCAACCAGCTGCAGGTATCGTATCTCAGCTTCTAGAGTAAGTGCAAACAATGGATAAAGTTCGTTTTTAAGTTCATTTCAAATGCTACAACATGGTGAAAATGGAATCTTAATTACTAATCCGTGTAATGAGCACTGATTTGGAGAAGTTTAGTACTCTGTGAGCCGTCTGCTCTAGATTAAGCTGCCTTAAGTCAATACCTTTAAAGTCAAACCTCACTAAGATCGCAAATTACAAGCGACCTGATTTATTGTGTAAAAAATGCCCTCTCCTACTAGTACAAATCTGCAAACTATTGGAATTTCAAAGTTTCCCCAAGCCAAGATATCAAAGAATAACTTTTATTTTAGGGGCCGACACTTAAGTATGAATTACGCATGCGTAGATACAAACAGTCTGATCTTGACATTCTCATTGAAATCGAATCGTTACAATCAAAATTTTAATCCTTAAATAAACCTTACTGCACACCCCACTAAAACATGTATATAACAGATTAGAAATGATTCGATAACTTACCCTCCTAGATGACGGTCCTTGTTTCCATACAGTCTCTTATAATGTATTTTCACCAAAGTCAGTGACATCAAGTTTCTTGGAAACCAGCTGCAGGTATCGTATCTCAGCTTCTAGAGTAAGTGCAAACAAGGGATAAAGTTCGTTTTTAAGTTCATTTCAAATGCTACAACATTGTGAAAATGGAATCTTAATATCTAATCCGTGTAATGAGCACTGATTTGATGAACTTTAGTACTCTGTGAGCCGTCTGCTGTAGATTTAGCTGCCTTAAGTCAATATCTTTAAAATCAAACCTTACAAAAACTCGCTAAATAATAAAAGCCTGATTTATTGTGTAAATAATTCCCTCTCCTACTAGTACAAGTCTGCCAACTAATGGAATTGAAAAGATTCTCCAAGCCAAGATATCATAGAATACCTTTTATTTTAGGGGCCCACGCTTTAGTTTGAATTGCGCATGCGTAGTAACAAATAGTCTGATCTTTAAATTCACATTGAAATCGAATAGTTACAATCAAAATTTTAATCCCAAAATAAAGTTTACTGCACACCCCACTAAAACATGTATATAAAAGATTAGAAATGATTCGATAACTTACCCGCCTAGATCACGGTCCTCCTGCCCATACAATCTCTTATAATGTATTTTCACCAAAATCAGTGACAACGAGTTTCTTGGCAACCAGCTGCAGGTATCGTATCTCAGCTTCTAGAGTAAGTGCAAACAAGGGATAAAGTTCGTTTTAAGTTCATTTCAAATGCTACAACATGGTGAAAATGGAATGTTAATTACTAATCCGTGTAATGAGCACTGCTTTGGTTAACTTTAGTACTCTGTGAGCCGTCTGCTGTAGATTTAGCTGCCTTAAGTCAATATCTTTAAAATCAAACCTCAAGAAACTCGCTAATTAATAAAAGCCTGATTTATTGTGTAAAAAATGCCCTCTCCTACTAGTATAAATCTGCAAACGTATGCAATTGAAAAGATTCTCCAAGCCAAGATATCATACAATAGCTTTTATTTTAGGCGCCCACGCTTTAGTTTCAATTGCGCATGCGTAGTTACAAACAGTCTAATGTATAAATTCTCATTAAACTCGAAATGTTACAATCAAAATTTTAATCCCAAAATAAACTTTACTGCACACCCCACTAAAACATGTATATAACAAATTAGAAATGATTCGATAACTTACCCACCACCTAGATGACGGTCCTCCTGCCCATACAATCTCTTATAATGTATTTTCACCAAAATCAGTGACAACGAGTTTCTTGGCAACCAGCTGCAGGTATCGTATCTCAGCTTCTAGAGTAAGTGCAAACAATGGATAAAGTTCGTTTTTAAGTTCATTTCAAATGCTACAACATGGTGAAAATGGAATGTTAATTACTAATCCGTGTAATGAGCACTGATTTGATGAACTTTAGTACTCTGTGAGCCGTCTGCTCTAGATTTAGCTGCCTTAATTCAATATCTTTAAAATCAAACGTCAAGAAACTCGCTAATTAATAAAAGCCTGATTTATTGTGTAAATAATTCCCTCTCATACTAGTACAAATCTGCTAACTAATGGAATTGAAAAGATTCTCCAAGCCAAGATATCATAGAATACCTTTTATTTTAGGGGCCCACGCTTTAGTTTGAATTGCGCATGCGTAGTAACAAACAGTCTGATCTTTAAATTCACATTGAAATCGAATAGTTACAATCAAAGTTTTAATCCCAAAATAAACTTTACTGCACACCCCACTAAAACATGTATATAAAAGATTAGAAATGATTCGATAACTTACCCCCTAGATCACGGTCCCCCTGCCCATACAATCTCTTATAATGTATTTTCACCAAAATCAGTGACAACGAGTTTCTTGGCAACCAGCTGCAGGTATCGTATCTCAGCTTCTAGAGTAAGTGCAAACAATGGATAAAGTTCGTTTTTAAGTTCATTTCAAATGCTACAACATGGTGAAAATGGAATCTTAATTACTAATCCGTGTAATGAGCACTGATTTGATGAACTTTAGTACTCTGTGAGCCGTCTGCTGTAGATTTAGCTGCCTTAAGTCAATATCTTTAAAATCAAACCTTACAAAAACTCGCTAAATAATAAAAGCCTGATTTATTGTGTAAATAATTCCCTCTCCTACTAGTACAAGTCTGCCAACTAATGGAATTGAAAAGATTCTCCAAGCCAAGATATCATAGAATACCTTTTATTTTAGGGGCCCACGCTTTAGTTTGAATTGCGCATGCGTAGTAACAAATAGTCTGATCTTTAAATTCACATTGAAATCGAATAGTTACAATCAAAATTTTAATCCCAAAATAAAGTTTACTGCACACCCCACTAAAACATGTATATAAAAGATTAGAAATGATTCGATAACTTACCCGCCTAGATCACGGTCCTCCTGCCCATACAATCTCTTATAATGTATTTTCACCAAAATCAGTGACAACGAGTTTCTTGGCAACCAGCTGCAGGTATCGTATCTCAGCTTCTAGAGTAAGTGCAAACAAGGGATAAAGTTCGTTTTAAGTTCATTTCAAATGCTACAACATGGTGAAAATGGAATGTTAATTACTAATCCGTGTAATGAGCACTGCTTTGGTTAACTTTAGTACTCTGTGAGCCGTCTGCTGTAGATTTAGCTGCCTTAAGTCAATATCTTTAAAATCAAACCTCAAGAAACTCGCTAATTAATAAAAGCCTGATTTATTGTGTAAAAAATGCCCTCTCCTACTAGTACAAATCTGCAAACGTATGCAATTGAAAAGATTCTCCAAGCCAAGATATCATACAATAGCTTTTATTTTAGGCGCCCACGCTTTAGTTTCAATTGCGCATGCGTAGTTACAAACAGTCTAATGTATAAATTCTCATTAAACTCGAAATGTTACAATCAAAATTTTAATCCCAAAATAAACTTTACTGCACACCCCACTAAAACATGTATATAACAAATTAGAAATGATTCGATAACTTACCCACCACCTAGATGACGGTCCTCCTGCCCATACAATCTCTTATAATGTATTTTCACCAAAATCAGTGACAACGAGTTTCTTGGCAACCAGCTGCAGGTATCGTATCTCAGCTTCTAGAGTAAGTGCAAACAATGGATAAAGTTCGTTTTTAAGTTCATTTCAAATGCTACAACATGGTGAAAATGGAATGTTAATTACTAATCCGTGTAATGAGCACTGATTTGATGAACTTTAGTACTCTGTGAGCCGTCTGCTCTAGATTTAGCTGCCTTAATTCAATATCTTTAAAATCAAACCTCAAGAAACTCGCTAATTAATAAAAGCCTGATTTATTGTGTAAATAATTCCCTCTCATACTAGTACAAATCTGCTAACTAATGGAATTGAAAAGATTCTCCAAGCCAAGATATCATAGAATACCTTTTATTTTAGGGGCCCACGCTTTAGTTTGAATTGCGCATGCGTAGTAACAAACAGTCTGATCTTTAAATTCACATTGAAATCGAATAGTTACAATCAAAGTTTTAATCCCAAAATAAACTTTACTGCACACCCCACTAAAACATGTATATAAAAGATTAGAAATGATTCGATAACTTACCCCCCTAGATCACGGTCCCCCTGCCCATACAATCTCTTATAATGTATTTTCACCAAAATCAGTGACAACGAGTTTCTTGGCAACCAGCTGCAGGTATCGTATCTCAGCTTCTAGAGTAAGTGCAAACAATGGATAAAGTTCGTTTTTAAGTTCATTTCAAATGCTACAACATGGTGAAAATGGAATCTTAATTACTAATCCGTGTAATGAGCACTGATTTGGAGAAGTTTAGTACTCTGTGAGCCGTCTGCTCTAGATTAAGCTGCCTTAAGTCAATACCTTTAAAGTCAAACCTCACTAAGATCGCAAATTACAAACGACCTGATTTATTGTGTAAAAAATGCCCTCTCCTACTAGTACAAATCTGCAAACTATTGGAATTTCAAAGTTTCCCCAAGCCAAGATATCACAGAATAACTTTTATTTTAGGGGCCGACACTTAAGTATGAATTACGCATGCGTAGATACAAACAGTCTGATCTTGACATTCTCATTGAAATCGAATCGTTACAATCAAAATTTTAATCCTTAAATAAACCTTACTGCACACCCCACTAAAACATGTATATAACAGATTAGAAATGATTCGATAACTTACCCTCCTAGATGACGGTCCTTGTTTCCATACAGTCTCTTATAATGTATTTTCACCAAAGTCAGTGACATCAAGTTTCTTGGCAACCAGCTGCAGGTATCGTATCTCAGCTTCTAGAGTAAGTGCAAACAAGGGATAAAGTTCGTTTTTAAGTTCATTTCAAATGCTACAACATTGTGAAAATGGAATGTTAATATCTAATCCGTGTAATGAGCACTGATTTGATGAACTTTAGTACTCTGTGAGCCGTCTGCTGTAGATTTAGCTGCCTTAAGTCAATATCTTTAAAATCAAACCTTACAAAAACTCGCTAAATAATAAAAGCCTGATTTATTGTGTAAATAATTTCCTCTCCTACTAGTACAAATCTGCCAACTAATGGAATTGAAAAGATTCTCCAAGCCAAGATATCATAGAATACCTTTTATTTTAGGGGCCCACGCTTTAGTTTGAATTGCGCATGTGTAGTAACAAACAGTCTGATCTTTAAATTCACATTGAAATCGAATAGTTACAATCAAAATTTTAATCCCAAAATAAAGTTTACTGCACACCCCACTAAAACATGTATATAAAAGATTAGAAATGATTCGATAACTTACCCCCCTAGATCACGGTCCCCCTGCCCATACAATCTCTTATAATGTATTTTCACCAAAATCAGTGACAACGAGTTTCTTGGCAACCAGCTGCAGGTATCGTATCTCAGCTTTTAGAGTAAGTGCAAACAATGGATAAAGTTCGTTTTTAAGTTCATTTCAAATGCTACAACATGGTGAAAATGGAATGTTAATTACTAATCCGTGTAATGAGCACTGATTTGGAGAAGTTTAGTACTCTGTGAGCCGTCTGCTCTAGATTAAGCTGCCTTAAGTCAATACCTTTAAAGTCAAACCTCACTAAGATCGCAAATTACAAACGACCTTATTTATTGTGTAAAAAATGCCCTCTCCTACTAGTACAAATCTGCAAACTATTGGAATTTCAAAGTTTCCCCAAGCCAAGATATCACAGAATAACTTTTATTTTAGGGGCCCACACTTAAGTATGAATTACGCATGCGTAGATACAAACAGTCTGATCTTGACATTCTCATTGAAATCGAATCGTTACAATCAAAATTTTAATCCTTAAATAAACCTTACTGCACACCCCACTAAAACATGTATATAACAGATTAGAAATGATTCGATAACTTACCCTCCTAGATGACGGTCCTTGTTTCCATACAGTCTCTTATAATGTATTTTCACCAAAGTCAGTGACATCAAGTTTCTTGGCAACCAGCTGCAGGTATCGTATCTCAGCTTCTAGAGTAAGTGCAAACAAGGGATAAAGTTCGTTTTTAAGTTCATTTCAAATGCTACAACATTGTGAAAATGGAATGTTAATATCTAATCCGTGTAATGAGCACTGATTTGATGAACTTTAGTACTCTGTGAGCCGTCTGCTGTAGATTTAGCTGCCTTAAGTCAATATCTTTAAAATCAAACCTTACAAAAACTCGCCAAATTATAAAAGCCTGATTTATTGTGTAAATAATTCCCTCTCCTACTAGTACAAGTCTGCCAACTAATGGAATTGAAAAGATTCTCCAAGCCAAGATATCATAGAATACCTTTTATTTTAGGCGCCCACGCTTTAGTTTGAATTGCGCATGCGTAGTAACAAATAGTCTGATCTTTAAATTCCCATTGAAATCGAATAGTTACAATCAAAATTTTAATCCCAAAATAAAGTTTACTGCACACCCCACTAAAACATGTATATAAAAGATTAGAAATGATTCGATAACTTACCCGCCTAGATCACGGTACTCCTGCCCATACAATCTCTTATAATGTATTTTCACCAAAATCAGTGACAACGAGTTTCTTGGCAACCAGCTGCAGGTATCGTATCTCAGCTTCTAGAGTAAGTGCAAACAATGGATAAAGTTCGTTTTTAAGTTCATTTCAAATGCTACAACATGGTGAAAATGGAATGTTAATTACAAATCCGTGTAATGAGCACTGATTTGATGAACTTTAGTACTCTGTGAGCCGTCTGCTCTAGATTTAGCTGCCTTAATTCAATATCTTTAAAATCAAACCTCAAGAAACTCGCTAATTAATAAAAGCCTGATTTATTGTGTAAATAATTCCCTCTCCTACTAGTACAAATCTGCCAACTAATGAAATTGAAAAGATTCTCCAAGCCAAGATATCATAGAATACCTTTTATTTTAGGGGCCCACGCTTTAGTTTGAATTGCGCATGCGTAGTAACAAACAGTCTGATCTTTAAATTCACATTGAAATCGAATCGTTACAATCAAAATTTTAATCCCAAAATAAACTTTACTGCACACCCCATTAAGACATGTATATAAAAGATTAGAAATGATTCGATAACTTACCCCCCTAGATGACGGTCCTTCTTCCCATACAATCTCTTATAATGTATTTTCACCAAAATCAGTGACAACGAGTTTCTTGGCAACCAGCTGCAGGTATCGTATCTCAGCTTACAGAGTAAGTGCAAACAAGGGATAAAGTTCGTTCTTAAGTTCATTTCAAATGCTAAAACATGGTGAAAGTGGAATGTTAATATCTAATCCGTGTAATGAGCACGGATTTGATGAACTTTAGTACTCTGTGAGCCGTCTGCTGTAGATTTAGCTGCCTTAAGTCAATATCTTTAAAACCAAACCTTACAAAAACTCGCTAAATAATAAAAGCCTGATTTATTGTGTAAATAATTCCCTCTCCTACTAGTACAAATCTGCCAACTAATGGAATTGAAAAGATTCTCCAAGCCAAGATATCATAGAATACCTTTTATTTTAGGGGCCCACGCTTTAGTTTGAATTGCGCATGCGTAGTAACAAACAGTCTGATCTTTAAATTCACATTGAAATCGAATAGTTACAATCAAAATTTTAATCCCAAAATAAACTTTACTGCACACCCCACTAAAACATGTATATAAAAGATTAGAAATGATTCGATAACTTACCCCCCTAGATCACGGTCCCCCTGCCCATACAATCTCTTATAATGTATTTTCACCAAAATCAGTGACAACGAGTTTCTTGGCAACCAGCTGCAGGTATCGTATCTCAGCTTTTAGAGTAAGTGCAAACAATGGATAAAGTTCGTTTTTAAGTTCATTTCAAATGCTACAACATGGTGAAAATGGAATGTTAATTACTAATCCGTGTAATGAGCACTGATTTGGAGAAGTTTAGTACTCTGTGAGCCGTCTGCTCTAGATTAAGCTGCCTTAAGTCAATACCTTTAAAGTCAAACCTCACTAAGATCGCAAATTACAAGCGACCTGATTTATTGTGTAAAAAATGCCCTCTCCTACTAGTACAAATCTGCAAACTATTGGAATTTCAAAGTTTCCCCAAGCCAAGATATCACAGAATAACTTTTATTTTAGGGGCCCACACTTAAGTATGAATTACGCATGCGTAGATACAAACAGTCTGATCTTGACATTCTCATTGAAATCGAATCGTTACAATCAAAATTTTAATCCTTAAATAAACCTTACTGCACACCCCACTAAAACATGTATATAACAGATTAGAAATGATTCGATAACTTACCCTCCTAGATGACGGTCCTTGTTTCCATACAGTCTCTTATAATGTATTTTCACCAAAGTCAGTGACATCAAGTTTCTTGGAAACCAGCTGCAGGTATCGTATCTCAGCTTCTAGAGTAAGTGCAAACAAGGGATAAAGTTCGTTTTTAAGTTCATTTCAAATGCTACAACATTGTGAAAATGGAATGTTAATATCTAATCCGTGTAATGAGCACTGATTTGATGAACTTTAGTACTCTGTGAGCCGTCTGCTGTAGATTTAGCTGCCTTAAGTCAATATCTTTAAAATCAAACCTTACAAAAACTCGCCAAATTATAAAAGCCTGATTTATTGTGTAAATAATTCCCTCTCCTACTAGTACAAGTCTGCCAACTAATGGAATTGAAAAGATTCTCCAAGCCAAGATATCATAGAATACCTTTTATTTTAGGCGCCCACGCTTTAGTTTGAATTGCGCATGCGTAGTAACAAATAGTCTGATCTTTAAATTCCCATTGAAATCGAATAGTTACAATCAAAATTTTAATCCCAAAATAAAGTTTACTGCACACCCCACTAAAACATGTATATAAAAGATTAGAAATGATTCGATAACTTACCCGCCTAGATCACGGTACTCCTGCCCATACAATCTCTTATAATGTATTTTCACCAAAATCAGTGACAACGAGTTTCTTGGCAACCAGCTGCAGGTATCGTATCTCAGCTTCTAGAGTAAGTGCAAACAATGGATAAAGTTCGTTTTTAAGTTCATTTCAAATGCTACAACATGGTGAAAATGGAATGTTAATTACAAATCCGTGTAATGAGCACTGATTTGATGAACTTTAGTACTCTGTGAGCCGTCTGCTCTAGATTTAGCTGCCTTAATTCAATATCTTTAAAATCAAACCTCAAGAAACTCGCTAATTAATAAAAGCCTGATTTATTGTGTAAATAATTCCCTCTTCTACTAGTACAAATCTGCCAACTAATGAAATTGAAAAGATTCTCCAAGCCAAGATATCATAGAATACCTTTTATTTTAGGGGCCCACGCTTTAGTTTGAATTGCGCATGCGTAGTAACAAACAGTCTGATCTTTAAATTCACATTGAAATCGAATCGTTACAATCAAAATTTTAATCCCAAAATAAACTTTACTGCACACCCCATTAAGACATGTATATAAAAGATTAGAAATGATTCGATAACTTACCCCCCTAGATGACGGTCCTTCTTCCCATACAATCTCTTATAATGTATTTTCACCAAAATCAGTGACAACGAGTTTCTTGGCAACCAGCTGCAGGTATCGTATCTCAGCTTACAGAGTAAGTGCAAACAAGGGATAAAGTTCGTTCTTAAGTTCATTTCAAATGCTAAAACATGGTGAAAGTGGAATGTTAATATCTAATCCGTGTAATGAGCACGGATTTGATGAACTTTAGTACTCTGTGAGCCGTCTGCTGTAGATTTAGCTGCCTTAAGTCAATATCTTTAAAACCAAACCTTACAAAAACTCGCTAAATAATAAAAGCCTGATTTATTGTGTAAATAATTCCCTCTCCTACTAGTACAAATCTGCCAACTAATGGAATTGAAAAGATTCTCCAAGCCAAGATATCATAGAATACCTTTTATTTTAGGGGCCCACGCTTTAGTTTGAATTGCGCATGCGTAGTAACAAACAGTCTGATCTTTAAATTCACATTGAAATCGAATAGTTACAATCAAAATTTTAATCCCAAAATAAACTTTACTGCACACCCCACTAAAACATGTATATAAAAGATTAGAAATGATTCGATAACTTACCCCCCTAGATCACGGTCCCCCTGCCCATACAATCTCTTATAATGTATTTTCACCAAAATCAGTGACAACGAGTTTCTTGGCAACCAGCTGCAGGTATCGTATCTCAGCTTTTAGAGTAAGTGCAAACAATGGATAAAGTTCGTTTTTAAGTTCATTTCAAATGCTACAACATGGTGAAAATGGAATCTTAATTACTAATCCGTGTAATGAGCACTGATTTGGAGAAGTTTAGTACTCTGTGAGCCGTCTGCTCTAGATTAAGCTGCCTTAAGTCAATACCTTTAAAGTCAAACCTCACTAAGATCGCAAATTACAAGCGACCTGATTTATTGTGTAAAAAATGCCCTCTCCTACTAGTACAAATCTGCAAACTATTGGAATTTCAAAGTTTCCCCAAGCCAAGATATCACAGAATAACTTTTATTTTAGGGGCCCACACTTAAGTATGAATTACGCATGCGTAGATACAAACAGTCTGATCTTGACATTCTCATTGAAATCGAATCGTTACAATCAAAATTTTAATCCTTAAATAAACCTTACTGCACACCCCACTAAAACATGTATATAACAGATTAGAAATGATTCGATAACTTACCCTCCTAGATGACGGTCCTTGTTTCCATACAGTCTCTTATAATGTATTTTCACCAAAGTCAGTGACATCAAGTTTCTTGGAAACCAGCTGCAGGTATCGTATCTCAGCTTCTAGAGTAAGTGCAAACAAGGGATAAAGTTCGTTTTTAAGTTCATTTCAAATGCTACAACATTGTGAAAATGGAATGTTAATATCTAATCCGTGTAATGAGCACTGATTTGATGAACTTTAGTACTCTGTGAGCCGTCTGCTGTAGATTTAGCTGCCTTAAGTCAATATCTTTAAAATCAAACCTTACAAAAACTCGCTAAATAATAAAAGCCTGATTTATTGTGTAAATAATTCCCTCTCCTACTAGTACAAGTCTGCCAACTAATGGAATTTAAAAGATTCTCCAAGCCAAGATATCATAGAATACCTTTTATTTTAGGGGCCCACGCTTTAGTTTGAATTGCGCATGCGTAGTAACAAATAGTCTGATCTTTAAATTCACATTGAAATCGAATAGTTACAATCAAAATTTTAATCCCAAAATAAAGTTTACTGCACACCCCACTAAAACATGTATATAAAAGATTAGAAATGATTCGATAACTTACCCGCCTAGATCACGGTCGTCCTGCCCATACAATCTCTTATAATGTATTTTCACCAAAATCAGTGACAACGAGTTTCTTGGCAACCAGCTGCAGGTATCGTATCTCAGCTTCTAGAGTAAGTGCAAACAAGGGATAAAGTTCGTTTTAAGTTCATTTCAAATGCTACAACATGGTGAAAATGGAATGTTAATTACTAATCCGTGTAATGAGCACTGCTTTGGTGAACTTTAGTACTCTGTGAGCCGTCTGCTGTAGATTTAGCTGCCTTAAGTCAATATCTTTAAAATCAAACCTCAAGAAACTCGCTAATTAATAAAAGCCTGATTTATTGTGTAAAAAATGCCCTCTCCTACTAGTACAAATCTGCAAACGTATGCAATTGAAAAGATTCTCCAAGCCAAGATATCATACAATAGCTTTTATTTTAGGCGCCCACGCTTTAGTTTCAATTGCGCATGCGTAGTTACAAACAGTCTAATGTATAAATTCTCATTAAACTCGAAATGTTACAATCAAAATTTTAATCCCAAAATAAACTTTACTGCACACCCCACTAAAACATGTATATAACAAATTAGAAATGATTCGATAACTTACCCACCACCTAGATGACGGTCCTCCTGCCCATACAATCTCTTATAATGTATTTTCACCAAAATCAGTGACAACGAGTTTCTTGGCAACCAGCTGCAGGTATCGTATCTCAGCTTCTAGAGTAAGTGCAAACAATGGATAAAGTTCGTTTTTAAGTTCATTTCAAATGCTACAACATTGTGAAAATGGAATCTTAATTACTAATCCGTGTAATGAGCACTGATTTTGAGAAGTTTAGTACTCTGTGAGCCGTCTGCTCTAGATTAAGCTGCCTTAAGTCAATACCTTTAAAGTCAAACCTCACTAAGATCGCAAATTACAAACGACCTTATTTATTGTGTAAAAAATGCCCTCTCCTACAGTAGTATGTAAGCGTGTTTATAAGTAGATTTTTAGCTTATTTATAATTTTTGACTGAAAAATCTCTGTCCTTTTTTTAGCTTACGGTTTTTTTAGCTTATTTTTTAAATTTGACAGAAAAATCTCTGTCCTTTTTAGCTTACGGTTATTTTAAATTTGTCAGAGATTTATCAGAAAAAAAAACATATATTTTTCAGATTATAAAATAAAAATGATATTTAAAAGATTAGAAAAATACTCATAGAAGGTAATTATGGATCAATTAAATAATTTATGTTTGTATGAACTAAAAAGAATTGCAAGAGAGTTAAAAACGAAAGGAAGATCAAAAATGGGTAGAATGGATTTAATTGATGAGTTTAAAAAATATAAAGAGGAGGAGATTATTGATTTAATTGAAAAAGTTACTATTACTAATAGCGATTATATTTGTATTCATGGAAAAATTAAATATTTTTGCAAAGAATGCGGTGGATCACAAATATGTAAACATGATAGAATTAAGTATGCTTGTAAAAAATGTAAAGGATCAATATATTGTATGCATAATAAGCAAAAACAAAAGTGTAAAGAATGTGGTGGATCACAAATATGTATACATAATAAACAAAAACAACAATGTAAAGAATGTGGAGGATCACAAATATGCGAACACATGAAACAAAAAGCCTCTTGTAAGGAATGTCGTATAAAATTAATTTATGATTTAAGAATTAGAAAAAATTGTAAATAAAATGAAAATAATAGTAAAAGATGGAAAAACTTCTATGAGTTTTGAATATTATAATGAAAAAAAACTTGGTGTTAATGATTTTTTAGATTCAATTAAGGAAGATTTATTAAAACATATATCAAATATTAGAGGTTTTATTGATGAAAATTATGAATATTATAACGATTTTGGGTATGATGAAGATTCCGAGGGGGTTGAATTTGGAATTTGGCATGATGATAATGAAGAGTATTTTTATTTTTCTATTTTTGGTATAATGGGTTTATATTTAGATGGTATATCTAATAATGAGTTTGTTAGTGATTTAATATATTATGCTAATAGAGAAAAAGATGATAAGATGAAATATAATATTAATAATTTTATTATTGATTCAATTTGGATTTCTATAAATGTAAATGCTGATAAGTTGAAACATAAACATAAATTTTATAAAAAATTATATGACGAATTAATGGCTGTAGCATGGCACCCATCTAGATATTTAGATTGGTGTATTGATTTTGAGGAATTAAAGTTTTTGGAAGAAGAGGTATTTGGTGAAGAAGATTGATGTTATATAACCCAATAAATGGTTACATAACAAAAAATTATCTGAATCTTAAACTTAAAGTTATAGGAGAATCAAGATCAAATTTTTTAAATTCAGCATCTAAGATGGCTAAATCAAAGTGGTTTATTAGAGTATCATATTTTCTAACCGGAATTGTTGGATAATCTTTTGAGGGTATGTTGCTAGTAGTTGTGATGGAGTTAGTTTTAAAAATTCGCCATTTTTACCTTTATTCATATATGATGTCCTATTATCCACTATACTGCACATAAGTCTCAATGGCTCATTAACCTGTATATTTATGAAATATATTTTACGAGAATTTATAATTTCAGGCAAACCTAAATTAACTTGTAAATCTCTACTAAGTTTAATGTTATAATTTTTATTTGAAAATAGATACCCAACATTATTATTTCCATTTATTGTTAACTGAAGATTATCTGTATAATTATGAAAAATTGATTGAATATCAACCAATGAATATGTGCCAGGTGGTATCTTTAAAACATACCCCTGTCTTTCATCAGTTATCACCTGTTGCCCCTTGAAATTAATCAATCTTTTAGTTTGTATATTACAATCTAGGAGCTGTATCTCTCGAAGATTTTTCAGAGGAGGATCTAAATAAATCCTTGTTTCAGAATCATACATTGTAATACTTAGCATTTTGTTTTGATTACATCTTATTCATCTTTAGATTTCTATAATCAAAACATTAACGAAATAAAAACCAAGATAATAATCCTCCAGCAAATATTAAAACAATAAGAGTATTTTGATGAGAAGATGTTTCTATATTACTAACTTTATCGCTATTGTTTGATTCATCGCTATTTTTTAATTTAGGATTTATATTTTTCCTTGGTTGAGGATTGGTATTTAATAAAACCTTTGATGTTCCTAAACTATGAGTTATTCCAACATTTTTTGTTCTAACATTTATTGAATTATTTACCCCAAATTTCATATCTTTTGTTGCTATTTTCAGATTATTATTGTACCCAATAACGCTTTCTGCATTTATAATTAAATTGCTTGGTATCAACAAAACACCAGGAGCTACAGCCAAATCAAGCCGTACTTTTGATTCTTGAATCGCCTTTTGATATCTTTGATTTGAATTTGCGTTATCATTTTCAATCACAGAGCTTTCAAATAAATCTATAAATTCTTGCTGGGTTTCAAATGCCATTCCCCCATTACCAACAATTGAATTCCTAGTATTAACTTGAGCCCCTAAAATGCAATAAACAAAAGCTTCAATCGATCTATTTATTCTTCCTAATCCAGCATTTGTTAATCCATATCCAGATTCTGGTATAAACCACGCATATTGAAAGTCTAAAAAATGATCATTTCGTAGCATAGATATTAAATTAGCATCTATTTTTTTACCGCCATAATCAGCAAATTTATTTGTTTCACTTGGCCAAATATTTGCATCAGGATCATAACCTCTTATAATTCTTACGTTTTGATTTCCTCCTCCTACTGCTTGTGAACTACCACCTCCGGGAGGCATGTATCCTTTTCCGTAATCAATGAATACATCTCCAACTCCATGGTTTGCCCCTCCTTTGAATCTAAAATCGGCTAAAGGTTTATTTAATCCCTTATAATCTTGATTATTACTTAAACCAAATTCTCCACATAAACGATTATAAGCATTTTTGTTGTATGGATTATTTTTTAAAGAAAAAGTTTTTTCTTCAGGAAATGGTACAGATAATTCATATAATATTCTTCTTATTGTAAAGTAAATGTGAAATATAAAAAAACTTCTAATAACTTTGGGGTAATTTAAACTATCATTTAAACTTACACCGCATCCTGATGTTGCACACCAAACCGCCATGTTTAATTGCTGAGGCCAGTGATTAATATTTGGTTTATTCAACCAAGCTCTAGCTTCTTTACCACTATTAAGTCCTACAGTCTGATTTTTAAATACATTTTTCATGGGAGCAGTGAATTTATCTTTATCTGTAACATATATATCTAAAATAATTAACATTTCTGTTACATTTTTTGCAGATTCATCGAATTTAATACCGGGTATTGGATATGTTTTGTTTGTAGATGATAAACTTTCTGGAAAGGAACTATTTTCTAACCCTAAATCTTTCCATAATAATGTTTTCAAATTAGTAGGAAGATCATCGGTCCAGGTTTTTCCAGAAGGATCATCATAAGACATTACAGTCATTCCATTAACTTTCCATTTAATATATCCACCAAATGAATCATTCACAAATGTAAATTTATTGAGGTTGGCGTTTTGGTATTTGGTTTTGAAATCGTCTAATAACATCTTATTCTTTGTGTTTCAAATAAACCGGTCTTTAGATTAAGAATAAGATGTAAATTCAATTAACCTCTCTTCTAATACCCGCAAAACAATTACAACCAACTTCAGTTTTCTCATATGAAATTTTTAATGTCCTTTCCCTCCGGTAAGTTCTTTTAATAGATCCTCGCGCACTTCTCTCCTTATCATGGACATATCCAAGTTTTTTTCTGCTTCTTTTCTAAATTTTTGTCGTATTTCTTGTTTTAGTTTTTGAAACTTTTCTAACTCTGCTAAAATTATAGAAAATTCTTGATCGGATATAACATTATCTTTCAAAGCTTTTGAAACTAAATCGTTAATTGTGTTTAATTTTGATTTTGCAATTGCAGCGGTTTGTTCGTGTTTACTAACTTTACCAGAAAGTCTTTTAGAAGCAAAACCAAATCCAACCGATAATCCACCAAAAAAACCACCAACAACCCCCAAAGGAACACCAACAATAGCTCCAAAACCAGTAAGAGAAGTTCCTAAACCGCTTGCTGATAGGATAACTGAAATCAAACCACCAGAAACACTAATTTTTGTACATATTCCTCTCGCCCTATTATATTTTTTCCTTACTTCTTCGTAATGTTTAATTTCTTTCTCAAGATTTTGTAATACTTCGCTTGATTTTTGCAGTCTGAAATTAATAGGATCTGGATTATTAGGTAATACAGGGTAAATTCTATTGTATTCATCCATATTGTATTTTACTACTCAACATGATATCTTTAGATCTACTTTCTCTTCTTTTTTATACTTTCCACAAAATATAAAACTACAGCCATTATCAAAAGCCAAGCATTCTCACCTAAAAATCCAATAACTTGACCGGCTGTTTTGAATAGAAAGCTAACTATTGCGCCAACCATTCCTGGCAATATTTCACCCAGTTTTTTACCAAGAGTTTTCAAACCATTACCAACCCCCTTACCCAATGTTGTTAGACCTTTAGAAAGATTAGAAACTATAACCCCGATGATGACACCTACCGCACTTAAAACAGCAAAAACTGTAAAACCATACTTTTTGAATATATACTTTATCCTCTCTCTTAATGGTAGATTTTTAAGTATTTCTTCTTTTCTAGCATCTATGGCCGATAATTGCTCAACCATAGAAATTTTTTCATTTCTAAGTTGTTCTTTTAATTTTTCAACCTCAGATTTTAATCGCTCATTGATTTGTTCTAACTTTGTTAAATTTGATTCTCCCTTCTTATATTTGTCTATTTCTTCTTTGCATAATTTTAGTTCTTCCAAAATTTTATCTTGTTGTATTTTTAACCCTATATTCTGTTTAACGGTTTGATCAAAAAGTCTTTTACCTTCAGAAGCGTCTCTTTCCATATTTTCTTTTTCTGCTTTTTGGCTTTCAATTACCAAAGTAAGCCTTCTTACTCTTTCTTCATATTGAGCAATTTCTTGTGGGTGTGTTTTTGAGGCAGCGTCCAATCCCTGTAATGCATTATATAAATCTATATTTTTTTCATTAGCTTTTCTCAATTCTGATGCGGTATTATTATATTTTTCCAGCATTGTTTCATAATCAACGCCTAGTTCTTTTCTCATTACTTTTGGTAAATCTTCAAGCTTAAGATTTTTATCTTTATCAAGTATTATATGTGACGCGGCATTAGTCCTATTACTATATTTTCCTATTATACTTCCATCTTTTTCATATATTACATTAAATGTTACTTCATCAGGATTGAAGTCTGGTAAATAACGTTTGAGCTCTTGTGCAGCTTCTCTCCTTCTGTCATATCCCTCATCTCTTTCTCTTAAAACCTCGCTTATATTCCTTCTTTCAGATGGTATATCCCACTCCGCCCTTCTATTTTCTTCATAATAATTAGGATATTCGGGTTGGTTTGTGGATGTAATCGTATCCATTTCAAAACCATCATCATCATCTTGATTTTCATTATTTGTGTTATTTAAATCAGCTGGTCTTAAATCTTCTTCCTCCATTAATTTTTTTACTAACTCTTAATAAATCTTTAGACTAAAACTTTTTATAATAAAAAGTAAAATTTGATTTAAAGATTAAAAAAATAGTTATAAAAATAAAATGATGAACGAAACTACACAATTAATAGATGTTAATAGTTATATTCCTAAAGTAAGCATGATCTTTTCTAAACCAATTGTTGGTGAAATTCCTGGAAGTAAACCAAAGGTTGAATTTAAAAGAATTAAAATTTTTACAAAAAATGATGATGGAACAGAAGGAGAACTTGTTATTCCAACCGGTAATTTATATTCTTTTGGTGTTTCTACAAACACAAATCAACAAACGGGTGCAATTTCGGGATATGTGTTTCCATTATGTTTATGGAGTGGAAGCAGTCCAACACCCGAAGAAGAAAAATGGATTGATTTATTCAATGACATAGTTGACAATTGCATTGATCATTTGCTTATTAATAGAGCAAAAATTGGTAAATTTGAGTTGGAAAGAAATGAGCTTGAAAAACAAAAAGGAGGTTTAAATCCTCTATATTGGAAGATGGAAAAATCTTCAATGACTAGAGTTCCAGATAGAGGTCCAACTTTATATGCAAAATTAATTTGGGATAAAAAACAAGACCAAATTTTAACCAAATTTTATAACTCTAAAAACGATAAGTTAATTGATCCATTAAAATTATTAAATAAAGGTTGTCGAGTTGAAGAAGGTGTAATAAAAATTGAATCAATATTTATTGGTTCTTGTATTGCGCTTCAAGTAAAACTTTATGAAGCAGTTATAGAACCAAACAAAGAAATGAAAAGATTAACCAAATTTAGATACTTAACTATTTCAGATAGTAAATCTTTTACCGAAGAAATGGAAAAATCTGAATATGAAGAAGAAGATTCTGATGTTGGGAGTCTCATGTAAACCAAATAAATATACTTGTGTTATATAACCAAATTACTGGTTACATAACAAATAATTTATAATAATTTACTAACTGCATAACCTAAACCCAACATTCCAGCTCCAACATATACCATTTCTCCTGTTTTTTGATCATCGCTTGGTTTGTAATAATCAGAAAATTTAGGTTCGGTCATTTGACCATACAATTCAAAAGCTTCATTTGTTTTTGAAATATTTTTTGATGCTTGATATTTTTCATCTTTTCTTTTCATTTTCCAATCAAGCATTTTTTGTCTTTTTTTCTGATATTCTGCGTAATCTCTTTGATATTTTTCCATTGCTTTATCGTGTCGTATTTTTTCTGTATCTATATTATGCCCTGCAAAATGTTTTGCAAGATAACTTCCACCAACAAATGCCGTTGAATTTAATATTGCCCCGCCAACCATCATTGCTATTGATACTAACGCCATTATTTTGGTAAAATCTTTTGTTCCTCTAAATATGTTTTTAGATACATACTTCCAGATAATACAGCAACCCATTTTGCATAATTTGTAATACTTGAGGATGGATCATTCAAAAATGATTCTTTCATCATCTTTTTAGCTACATACCCAACTCCAGCCCCTAATCCGATAAGTACCGCTGAATCAGTTACAGTTTTCACAAGTTTATTTTCGCTTGACATTTTTTTACTACATCATTAAGAAACTTTTAAATGACTTTATGTAGTAAAAAATAATTTATAATTACATCATTCCAATTTTTGGTCTATCTGTGGGTTGTGGTTGTGGATTATGAATCTTTATGGGTGGAGGAACTTGAGATAAATCAGGTATTCTGTTTTTATAATATCTCATAAACATATCAAATGCTGTAAACCCTATTCCAACAATTGATAATACAGTTGTAAAAGATAGCTCTGGAAGCCACGCTTTCACTTTATTGTTTGACTTTTCTTGACTTTCTATATTTTCATTTCGTTTCATTTCCCTAGCTAATGCTTCTTTTGCTTTTTTATTATATTCAGCTAATTTCTTACCAGCCGCTACTTTTTTAGGATCTTTTTTCTCCCTCTTTTTAGTATCTTTATTTTCAGGTGCGGGATCTGTCGTAATTTGTTCAACTTCTACTTCAGATTGTTCAGACATTGTTATTTAGATGCTGTAAATAAGTTTTTAGATCTGTTTAATATACAGTATCAACACCTTCAGTAGATTGCTTAGTTTCCTGATCAGTTTTGTTAGAATTTACTGGTTCTTCTTCTCTTGAAAATTGTTGATTTTTGTTGATTTTTATGTGCTTAGCAACTTGGAATAGTCCGCTAGCAAGTGCTACCAATCTTCCAACTTTTAATGCTAAGAGACCTACAAAGTTTTTTAGTTCACGATTAACCAACTCATCATTCTTCAAATCTTTACAAAGAGCTTCTATATCATCCACAGGAACCATGTAAGAAATGACTTGAGAAACTAATTGAAGAGATGAATCTACCAATCCATCATTAATTTTCTTACCTAATACTGCCTGATATCTATTATAATATTTTTCAACATCTTTTTCTGTTAGTCTCTTTATATCACCTAGACTCATATTAACTCCTAAATATTCCTTTGTAGTACCAAGAACTGCGATAATAGCCAGTGATTCTTGTTTGATTTCAATATCATCATTATATTTTACCACATCTTTTACCTCTGGTTGTTCTTCAATGTAATCTTCAACGCTTGTCATCTTTTTTTAAATCACTTCGGGAATCTCTAAATAGCAATTAAATGGGTAACGCAAACTCAAACATAGCCTAGAATATTTTTCTGTTTTAAGGAGTTGTACAAACTTTTTACCTAATTCATAATCCAAATCACCGCCATAATCTTCAAAAAACATTTTCATACCTTTCTGCGACGGATTATGGAAAGTAACAACGCAAGCCACATTTTCCCGGAATGGTTTTGCTATGGATGTTAATTGCTGGGTTAAAACCCACATTGATAATCCGTGATGCCTTCCGGAGAATGCTAAATCTATAAACTTATTCGATCTTTTCTTCAGATCAGTGGATACAGCGCAATCATCTAAAATTATTAATGTATTTGTACCGGAGAATAAAGTTTGACAATCATTTAACAATTCATTAATCTCATCTACATTACTTGCATCGGGTGATAATACAAAGAATCTCTTGTCTCCGAGAGCAAAATTATGATATGTTTTATTTTTAGAATAAGTTGGACAAATTAAAACAATATATTCAAAAACTTTTCGGAATGGGCCACGGAGCTGTTCAATTAGGTACTTTGTTTTTCCACAATTTGTTGGTCCAGTTATGATACAATGGAATGGTATTTTATCTCGTAAATCTTCCATATTTTTGTATCATAACATTATGTTTTTAGACGGTCAGTACTTAATTGATCTCAAACTTGAATTCATTATTTCCATCATTGCATCGGCTACAACAAACATATGACAAGTTATTACTACTGAGCTTGATGATCCACTTTTTTTCCTTTTAATTTCTATTTTTACTCCATCATGTGTATTATTTAGAGCTAGTCCTCCACCATGAATATTATTATCTGGGTGAGTTCTAGTATCAAGCCAAAGAGCAAACTTATTTGTATAAAAATCCCCTTCTTTTAGTGAAATTTTTAAACCATCATCTCTCTTGAATCGTTTTTTCACAGATTCCCAAAGATCTGATATAATCATACCTCTAGAGTATATTCTATTAGGCACACCGTCAACATCAATATTAACAGAAGTTATTCCTGGATAGAAAAAATTTTCAGAATCTCTTGCACCTCCGGCATATGGAGCAATAAACAAAAATAATATTCCACTCATTGATCTTCTAGGTAAATTAACATGTTGATTAATAACTTCGTCAGCTCCAGTTAAAAATGTAAAAGTTTTGTGTAAAGTAACATTTTCATAAAAGAATCCTTTACCAATTTGATAAGTTGATTGAGCTTCTCTAGCTAAGTATTCGCTTGAAATTGATGAATATTCTAACTCTAAGTTTTTGATTGAATATTTTGGTGTTTTAGTTGTATCAGAATAAACAACAATATCATAAACTTGGGCTAATGTAATCTCAAATATTAAATGATTTTCTAATGCTTTTGGATAAAAAACTCCATGATCTTTTAAAATAGGATGATTTATTGGTATTCTATACTTTGAACCGTGAACATTAGCGAGAGCAACTTCTTTTACATCTTGTGTTTTTGCATCGCCGGCTTTTGTTCTAAGTTTTCTCATATTTTCTAAAGAAATTCCTTGTTTTAATCTATCTTCTCGCTCTTCTTCGGTTAAAAATAAATCGCGATATGTTTGAAATAGATCATATCTTTGAGTATCTTGCAGTGTTTCTCCTCCAAAAAGAACTTTTAATCTGGTTACAATATTAGAGGCCAAATTATTAACAACAGTATTATTTGCATGACCCTCGACATCTAAATCAAACAAAAGAGATACACTTCCAGGTACAATCACTAAATTCTCAGAAAGTTTTGGAATATTTATATATAATGTTTCGCCCGGACTGGCTGATGATGGATTTAGAGTAATTCTATTTAATGTTGATTCTGCTTTCAAACCAAATGGTTCTTTTGGAATTCTGTTTGGATTAATTTTTTCAGACGTCATAATTGATTTATAAGATACTTTGGCTAACCTTTAAACCCCTTTGCACTATTATTCTTTAATTTTTCAATATGTTTTAATAAAACTTCTCTCGCCTCGGGAATTAAAATCATAATATTAAAAATTTTATCACCATCTTCCATATATAGAATTTTTTTTCTAATAATTTTTTTCATAAGATTAATTTGATATTCGCTAAAATTTTTTTTTTCTTCCTCCACCATTTTAATTTATAAGATACTTTGTTAATTTTTAAATGATGTCAAAAATATATTATTCGGTTGAGGGGTATTGGAAAGGATATTCCGCTATTCCTAAATTAGCTGAGAAGGCTAAAGTAAGTGAAAATGTGGCAAAACAATGGTTGCAGAAACAGGCAATATGGCAAATCTATCTTCCAGCTCCAAATTATATACCTAGACCACACTGGACAGTGGATAAACCTAACCAGATTCACCAAGCAGATTTATTATTTTTACCTCATGATAGAGTTGGAAGAAAAACATATAAATATGCGTTAGTTGTGATTGATATCGCCTCGAGATATAAAGATGCGGAGCCATTAACTTCAAAAGAAAGTCGAGAGATATCAGAAGCTTTTACAAAAATATATTCTAGAAGATTGAAACACCCTAAAACATTAATGGTTGATCCTGGAAAAGAATTTATGGGTGAAGTTGGTAAACTCATGAATTACCATAATGTAAGAATACAAAGAAGTGAAGCTGGTAATCATAGAGCTCAAGCATTTGTAGAAAATGCAAACAGAATGTTGGGTGAAAGATTATTTAGTCATCAATATGCGCAAGAAATGATACAGAATGAAAGATCCAGAGTATGGGTGAAAAGATTACCAGCTATTCTAAAAACTTTGAATAATACAAAAACAAGAATAACCGGTAAAGAACCTAATGAGGCTATAAAAATGAAAGAACTCGATATTGAAACTAAAAATTATAAACGTGTGGTGGGGGTTGATGAGGTTAGACTACCAATTGAGGTTATGGTTAGATATTTATTATCTCCTGCCGAACTTGAAGGTGGTGAAAGAAGAAGAGCCACAGATCCTATTTGGAGTATAAAAGTTTATTATATTTCTGGAAGTAGAATTTCTCCTAATCAGCCGATTTTATACTTTTTACAAGATGGCCCAAGACGAGGTTTTGTAAGGGAAGAGTTACAAGTTATTCCGTATGATACAGAGTTACCTCCTAATTCTGTTTTGAAATAATCTAATATAATGGTTTTGTGTGAATTCCATCCTCATAAACCCGTCTTTTATCATAATATGCATTAAATGCTTTTTTATTTTGTGTATGTCACAATTTGATTATCATTAACTCTAAATCCTGTATTTTGTGCCATATCATTTGCCCCTTTTAAAGCAGCCCAGTAACCATTCCAGTTTATTTCGTTTTGACTATGAATTGTGCCTTTAGCACTATACTTTGCTTTTCCTTTGTCATCCTCCGCATAATAACATTTTGAAGAAAGTGCAATCATTCGTATACCATCAAACTCTTTTTTGAACAAACCCGGAGTCTTGTCATGATATTTAGAAGTTGATAGGAATTTTTCTTTTCCACCATTAAAGTATTCTTTTCTCATTTCTTGTTTTATAATATCATCCAAGTTTTCAGCTGAAATTGCCATGTACATAGAATCTGTATCCATTTGAATGAGCTCAAAATCCTTTCTATCTACATATTTATCTAGAAAATCGTAATAAAATTCCAACATTCTTAATTTTGCTAGCTGATACACCGCTATGCCGCATTGATAGGGTCTATCTATTTTTATTAATCTTTTTCGTTTTACTATTTCATATGTTTCATTTATTTCTGTAAGATCTTCAAAGAAAGCAGATCTTAAGGCTTTTTCAACCTCTTCTTCATCCTGAGTATACCTTGTGTTCTTATGTTTTTCTTTATCTTCTATCATTTTTCCATAGAATGAATTCCCTTTCAGTTTATTAGTGTCGGCTAATTCTTTACAACCTTTATACTTTGGTTTTAGTTTTTCAATCAATACTTTAATGTCTTTGTTATCTTCAATAATTTTAAATATATCAGGGAATTGTTTTAATTCATTAGTAATTTTTACTACATCATCAATCTTGTTTTCATCAAAAGCTTTACTTAATTTTTCCAACATAACCTCTATATCACCATCTCTTCGCGCGTTTGAAACCTCTTTTGGGAACCATTCAAAAGGCCTTCCCGATTCATACTTTAAAATATTATGAATGTTTGTAATCTCCAAACCATGATTAAGATACCATTTTAATATAGGTGTATATAACAATATCTTTTTTGCCTTGGTAACCCCTAATAATTTTTTATTATCTTTTAGGTGTTTTCTACCTGTCGCTCTTTGATATTCTTTCATGTGCTCTGGTACTAAATATTCAGGAACGGCATCTACAATAAATAACGGTGAAAACTCTTCAAACTTTTCTTTTAGGTGAACAGGGGCATGGATATCAACTTGACAAAATCCGAAAAGATTACCATCAAGAATCTCTTTACAAATCTTCTTAATAAATTTAGGATCTGATGGATTTTCAACCTCAATGCATTCTTCTTTTCCGCATGGCATTTCTTGCCCTGCACAGTATAAATATAAACCATTTGCGTCATAACCAGCAATTCGATCACAGTTTTTGGGAAATTTATATTTATGGGGGCGAATCTTTGTTTGATCTTTTTCTGAATATCGCGTAAATATAATACTAGGCCCTCCAACCATACCCGTTTTCAATAATTTATAAATCTTATTTTTATCGCATATTTTACAATCTTTCTTTATTTTGTAGCATTTTTTGCAAATCTTGTTATTACAACAACTATGAATACAGTATTCCCCAGGAGCGAATAATTCTGGATCACTTTTCTTTTTCATTTTTTGATATTTATTTAGAACATACCGCATTGAGACTCCTGGGATAGAAACTGCGTCTTTTAATATATCTATTTCGTCTGGATAATATAAACGCCTTGTTTTTTCTAAAGCTTCTTTGAAAGGTATAACATCGTTTAGGTTATACTCTCTCAACCAGTCCAGCATTGTAACACAGCCCCTCTTTTTGAATTCAAACAAATATTCTTCATATTCTTCTTTGGAAATGTTTTTCTTTTTCAAACTAGAGTAAAAATCTTCATGTTTCACCGGTCCAACATGAGAAAGCTTATCATAACTATCCAAAAATTCATACGGAAGTACAAGTTTTTTTGCTTCACAATTATTTGCTTTACACCACTTATCAAAAGAAAGTCCAGGTGCAAGGTAAGACATTACATCCAAGAATTTTAAATTAGGTGTTGATAAAAACATATACTTATTATCTTTCTTTGCAATAAAAATCTCCTTAGTTTGATTGGTCATGTGTTTTATAAAATGTCTTTTAATCAAATTGATATCATATTTTCCACTATTAAACCCAAAAACAGGTACTTGATTACACCATTCTTCATATTTTTCTAAAACATGTTTTTGTAAAGAATCTTGATCAGGAAGCGGGTATTCTTCTTTAACTTTTTCAACTATGATTTTTCTTATTTCCTCCAATTTTTCAACGAATTCTTTTATAAGCTCATCAGGGTTTTGGTTATAAAGAAAAACTCGTTTGTATGTTAAATTATCGATTATTGCAACACTAACTGGAATGTGTATATTTGAAAAAATTAAATCATCAGTAATATTTTTATCTTCTTTTTTTAATATTGACTCAAAATCGAAAATAATATTATATGGATATGGAAAAAATTTCTTTTTGAACCATATATTGGGTAATTCAGGGTTTTCACACTCCCAAACCGATACTACATTATAACCCAAGCTTTTTATCTTCTTTTCTCTTTCAATAGTTTCATTATATTTAATTTTGTCATTTGTTGAACACGGACACCCGTGCCATTTGCAACCATAAAACTCAAAAACAGTATTTGTCTCAGGTTCGTATCCATCAAACAAAATCTCATTCCCCCCTTCATCCCTATAACACCTTTCACCACCATGACCACAAAGCCCATGATGAATATGTTTACCTATAATTTTAGATTGGTTTTCTATCCACCTACACGCTTTATAACTAAATTGGATTTTACCCCCATAAAAAACATTTTCAGATTCATTCCTGATGTGTTTTATCTTTTCTCCTGTGCATAATATTTTTGTCTTTCCTCCTGTGCATGTTTCATTAGTAAAATGCCTTTTTAAATCTTCATGTCTGGTAAATTTTTGTTTACATCCTTGGCATACCCAGTTTTCAGCAAGAAGGTTAAGATTTTTAATGAAAAAACCATGATTATTATAAAGACCTAAATTTAAAGTTGGTAAATTGTCTTTGAAATTGTTTTTTCCAAACACCAGTTTCCAAACTTTAAAATTTGTTATATCTTTCTGCTCGTAAGCCCTGATGTTTATGGAGAAAACCTTTGAAATTTTCTCAAAATCAACTAATTTTGTTGATCTAACATCTGCTTTTTTTAGTTTTTTGTTGCCATAAAAAGTTTTAGCTAAATTTAGAGCTTGTTTCTCTATGAATTTTTCAGGATTTTGTTTACCATCAATAATATTCATTAGAATAGCTAAACACCTCCATACACAGAGATTATCATCTTTATCATCTACAGAGTAAATACATCTTTTCTTTCGTAATTCATCAGGTAATCTTCCACACCCAACTAAAGGTTGTCTAGTGTTAATAACTTTTATTTGTACTTCTCTAAACTCAACTCCACCCTCATTAACACCTGGTTTATTAATTTTCTTTTCTGGGGGTAAATATGCCCTACTCCAAGCAGCTCCTTCTAAACTCAATCTCTCACCCTCACACCTTTCTATATAATCTTTTATTTCTGAAAGGGAATTAAAAGTTCCTCCACTTCTAAATGTGTGTACGTGATAAGCTATTTCCCCATTTCCTCTTTGAATCAAAGCAGTAAAACTGAAAACAATTCTTGCCCCCATTTCTATTTGGGGTTCCAATTCATTATAAATTATTTCTGTCAAATCGTTATTTAGATCCCTCCTAAATCTAATGATATTTCCATTTATTTCTTCGGTATTACGAATTGGAGGGTCATCTTCATTTTGGATTATTGAAAATATTTTAAGAACTATTGTTCTTTTTAGTTTTTTCCTTCAATTCATCTCTCACACTATCAGATATAGTTACCTTTCTTTTTGTTTTAATTTTCCTATTATTATTAATTTTTATGATGTTTTCATTTGTTAATTCTTCAAGCTTTTTGGAAAACTCGTCTTTATTCATTACCCTAAATGAATAATTTCCCCAATTAAAATTTTGTTTTAATCGTTTTTTGGGTTTTATAAAAGTGGGTGCGAGTTTTCTTTTCCTTTTAGGTTTTGCACCTTCTTTTTCATAATTTCTTTCCATATTTTTCTCTTCTCTTTCATGCGTTTTAATTAACCTTTTTTTACTTTTAGGTTTTGCACCTTCTTTTTCATAATTTCTTTCCTCATGTGTTTTAATTGACGGGATTTCAATTATAAGTTCTGGTCTATTACCTAAAACTTCATTGAGTTGATTTCTGGTCATACTTTTATAATCTTCAATGCCAAAATCTCTTGCTACCGTTTTTAATTGTCTATCAGTAAGTATTTCTGACACGTTAATTCTTAAACCCGGTATATTATTCAAAGCCTCGATAAGTTGAGATCTAACCATTAAATTAGTGTTTCTAACACCATTTTCCTTAGCTATTTTCTTTAATTGATGAACATTTAATTTATCCATAATTACTTTCTATAATTATTTTTTTCTAATCTTTTAAATATCATTTTTATTTTAAAATCTGAAAAAAATCTCCGTTTATTTTTCTGATAAATCTCTGACAAATTTAAAATAACCGTAAGCTAAAAAAGGACAGAGATTTTTCTGTCAAATTTAAAAAATAAGCTAAAAAAACCGTAAGCTAAAAAAAGGACATAGATTTTTCAGTCAAAAATTATAAATAAGCTAAAAATCTACTTATAAACACGCTTACATACTACTCCTACTAGTACAAATCTGCAAACTATTGGAATTTCAAAGTTTCCCCAAGCCAAGATATCACAGAATAACTTTTATTTTAGGGGCCGACACTTAAGTATGAATTACGCATGCGTAGATACAAACAGTCTGATCTTGACATTCTCATTGAAATCGAATCGTTACAATCAAAATTTTAATCCTTAAATAAACCTTACTGCACACCCCACTAAAACATGTATATAACAGATTAGAAATGATTCGATAACTTACCCTCCTAGATGACGGTCCTTGTTTCCATACAGTCTCTTATAATGTATTTTCACCAAAGTCAGTGACATCAAGTTTCTTGGCAACCAGCTGCAGGTATCGTATCTCAGCTTCTAGAGTAAGTGCAAACAAGGGATAAAGTTCGTTTTTAAGTTCATTTCAAATGCTACAACATTGTGAAAATGGAATGTTAATATCTAATCCGTGTAATGAGCACTGATTTGATGAACTTTAGTACTCTGTGAGCCGTCTGCTGTAGATTTAGCTGCCTTAAGTCAATATCTTTAAAATCAAACCTTACAAAAACTCGCCAAATTATAAAAGCCTGATTTATTGTGTAAAAAATGCCCTCTCCTACTAGTACAAATCTGCAAACGTATGCAATTGAAAAGATTCTCCAAGCCAAGATATCATACAATAGCTTTTATTTTAGGCGCCCACGCTTTAGTTTCAATTGCGCATGCGTAGTTACAAACAGTCTAATGTATAAATTCTCATTAAACTCGAAATGTTACAATCAAAATTTTAATCCCAAAATAAACTTTACTGCACACCCCACTAAAACATGTATATAACAAATTAGAAATGATTCGATAACTTACCCACCACCTAGATGACGGTCCTCCTGCCCATACAATCTCTTATAATGTATTTTCACCAAAATCAGTGACAACGAGTTTCTTGGCAACCAGCTGCAGGTATCGTATCTCAGCTTCTAGAGTAAGTGCAAACAATGGATAAAGTTCGTTTTTAAGTTCATTTCAAATGCTACAACATGGTGAAAATGGAATGTTAATTACTAATCCGTGTAATGAGCACTGATTTGATGAACTTTAGTACTCTGTGAGCCGTCTGCTCTAGATTTAGCTGCCTTAATTCAATATCTTTAAAATCAAACCTCAAGAAACTCGCTAATTAATAAAAGCCTGATTTATTGTGTAAATAATTCCCTCTCCTACTAGTACAAATCTGCCAACTAATGAAATTGAAAAGATTCTCCAAGCCAAGATATCATAGAATACCTTTTATTTTAGGGGCCCACGCTTTAGTTTGAATTGCGCATGCGTAGTAACAAACAGTCTGATCTTTAAATTCACATTGAAATCGAATCGTTACAATCAAAATTTTAATCCCAAAATAAACTTTACTGCACACCCCATTAAGACATGTATATAAAAGATTAGAAATGATTCGATAACTTACCCCCCTAGATGACGGTCCTTCTTCCCATACAATCTCTTATAATGTATTTTCACCAAAATCAGTGACAACGAGTTTCTTGGCAACCAGCTGCAGGTATCGTATCTCAGCTTACAGAGTAAGTGCAAACAAGGGATAAAGTTCGTTCTTAAGTTCATTTCAAATGCTAAAACATGGTGAAAGTGGAATGTTAATATCTAATCCGTGTAATGAGCACGGATTTGATGAACTTTAGTACTCTGTGAGCCGTCTGCTGTAGATTTAGCTGCCTTAAGTCAATATCTTTAAAACCAAACCTTACAAAAACTCGCTAAATAATAAAAGCCTGATTTATTGTGTAAATAATTCCCTCTCCTACTAGTACAAATCTGCCAACTAATGGAATTGAAAAGATTCTCCAAGCCAAGATATCATAGAATACCTTTTATTTTAGGGGCCCACGCTTTAGTTTGAATTGCGCATGCGTAGTAACAAACAGTCTGATCTTTAAATTCACATTGAAATCGAATAGTTACAATCAAAATTTTAATCCCAAAATAAACTTTACTGCACACCCCACTAAAACATGTATATAAAAGATTAGAAATGATTCGATAACTTACCCCCCTAGATCACGGTCCCCCTGCCCATACAATCTCTTATAATGTATTTTCACCAAAATCAGTGACAACGAGTTTCTTGGCAACCAGCTGCAGGTATCGTATCTCAGCTTTTAGAGTAAGTGCAAACAATGGATAAAGTTCGTTTTTAAGTTCATTTCAAATGCTACAACATGGTGAAAATGGAATGTTAATTACTAATCCGTGTAATGAGCACTGATTTGGAGAAGTTTAGTACTCTGTGAGCCGTCTGCTCTAGATTAAGCTGCCTTAAGTCAATACCTTTAAAGTCAAACCTCACTAAGATCGCAAATTACAAGCGACCTGATTTATTGTGTAAAAAATGCCCTCTCCTACTAGTACAAATCTGCAAACTATTGGAATTTCAAAGTTTCCCCAAGCCAAGATATCACAGAATAACTTTTATTTTAGGGGCCCACACTTAAGTATGAATTACGCATGCGTAGATACAAACAGTCTGATCTTGACATTCTCATTGAAATCGAATCGTTACAATCAAAATTTTAATCCTTAAATAAACCTTACTGCACACCCCACTAAAACATGTATATAACAGATTAGAAATGATTCGATAACTTACCCTCCTAGATGACGGTCCTTGTTTCCATACAGTCTCTTATAATGTATTTTCACCAAAGTCAGTGACATCAAGTTTCTTGGAAACCAGCTGCAGGTATCGTATCTCAGCTTCTAGAGTAAGTGCAAACAAGGGATAAAGTTCGTTTTTAAGTTCATTTCAAATGCTACAACATTGTGAAAATGGAATGTTAATATCTAATCCGTGTAATGAGCACTGATTTGATGAACTTTAGTACTCTGTGAGCCGTCTGCTGTAGATTTAGCTGCCTTAAGTCAATATCTTTAAAATCAAACCTTACAAAAACTCGCCAAATTATAAAAGCCTGATTTATTGTGTAAATAATTCCCTCTCCTACTAGTACAAGTCTGCCAACTAATGGAATTGAAAAGATTCTCCAAGCCAAGATATCATAGAATACCTTTTATTTTAGGCGCCCACGCTTTAGTTTGAATTGCGCATGCGTAGTAACAAATAGTCTGATCTTTAAATTCCCATTGAAATCGAATAGTTACAATCAAAATTTTAATCCCAAAATAAAGTTTACTGCACACCCCACTAAAACATGTATATAAAAGATTAGAAATGATTCGATAACTTACCCGCCTAGATCACGGTACTCCTGCCCATACAATCTCTTATAATGTATTTTCACCAAAATCAGTGACAACGAGTTTCTTGGCAACCAGCTGCAGGTATCGTATCTCAGCTTCTAGAGTAAGTGCAAACAATGGATAAAGTTCGTTTTTAAGTTCATTTCAAATGCTACAACATGGTGAAAATGGAATGTTAATTACAAATCCGTGTAATGAGCACTGATTTGATGAACTTTAGTACTCTGTGAGCCGTCTGCTCTAGATTTAGCTGCCTTAATTCAATATCTTTAAAATCAAACCTCAAGAAACTCGCTAATTAATAAAAGCCTGATTTATTGTGTAAATAATTCCCTCTTCTACTAGTACAAATCTGCCAACTAATGAAATTGAAAAGATTCTCCAAGCCAAGATATCATAGAATACCTTTTATTTTAGGGGCCCACGCTTTAGTTTGAATTGCGCATGCGTAGTAACAAACAGTCTGATCTTTAAATTCACATTGAAATCGAATCGTTACAATCAAAATTTTAATCCCAAAATAAACTTTACTGCACACCCCATTAAGACATGTATATAAAAGATTAGAAATGATTCGATAACTTACCCCCCTAGATGACGGTCCTTCTTCCCATACAATCTCTTATAATGTATTTTCACCAAAATCAGTGACAACGAGTTTCTTGGCAACCAGCTGCAGGTATCGTATCTCAGCTTACAGAGTAAGTGCAAACAAGGGATAAAGTTCGTTCTTAAGTTCATTTCAAATGCTAAAACATGGTGAAAGTGGAATGTTAATATCTAATCCGTGTAATGAGCACGGATTTGATGAACTTTAGTACTCTGTGAGCCGTCTGCTGTAGATTTAGCTGCCTTAAGTCAATATCTTTAAAACCAAACCTTACAAAAACTCGCTAAATAATAAAAGCCTGATTTATTGTGTAAATAATTCCCTCTCCTACTAGTACAAATCTGCCAACTAATGGAATTGAAAAGATTCTCCAAGCCAAGATATCATAGAATACCTTTTATTTTAGGGGCCCACGCTTTAGTTTGAATTGCGCATGCGTAGTAACAAACAGTCTGATCTTTAAATTCACATTGAAATCGAATAGTTACAATCAAAATTTTAATCCCAAAATAAACTTTACTGCACACCCCACTAAAACATGTATATAAAAGATTAGAAATGATTCGATAACTTACCCCCCTAGATCACGGTCCCCCTGCCCATACAATCTCTTATAATGTATTTTCACCAAAATCAGTGACAACGAGTTTCTTGGCAACCAGCTGCAGGTATCGTATCTCAGCTTTTAGAGTAAGTGCAAACAATGGATAAAGTTCGTTTTTAAGTTCATTTCAAATGCTACAACATGGTGAAAATGGAATCTTAATTACTAATCCGTGTAATGAGCACTGATTTGGAGAAGTTTAGTACTCTGTGAGCCGTCTGCTCTAGATTAAGCTGCCTTAAGTCAATACCTTTAAAGTCAAACCTCACTAAGATCGCAAATTACAAGCGACCTGATTTATTGTGTAAAAAATGCCCTCTCCTACTAGTACAAATCTGCAAACTATTGGAATTTCAAAGTTTCCCCAAGCCAAGATATCACAGAATAACTTTTATTTTAGGGGCCCACACTTAAGTATGAATTACGCATGCGTAGATACAAACAGTCTGATCTTGACATTCTCATTGAAATCGAATCGTTACAATCAAAATTTTAATCCTTAAATAAACCTTACTGCACACCCCACTAAAACATGTATATAACAGATTAGAAATGATTCGATAACTTACCCTCCTAGATGACGGTCCTTGTTTCCATACAGTCTCTTATAATGTATTTTCACCAAAGTCAGTGACATCAAGTTTCTTGGAAACCAGCTGCAGGTATCGTATCTCAGCTTCTAGAGTAAGTGCAAACAAGGGATAAAGTTCGTTTTTAAGTTCATTTCAAATGCTACAACATTGTGAAAATGGAATGTTAATATCTAATCCGTGTAATGAGCACTGATTTGATGAACTTTAGTACTCTGTGAGCCGTCTGCTGTAGATTTAGCTGCCTTAAGTCAATATCTTTAAAATCAAACCTTACAAAAACTCGCTAAATAATAAAAGCCTGATTTATTGTGTAAATAATTCCCTCTCCTACTAGTACAAGTCTGCCAACTAATGGAATTTAAAAGATTCTCCAAGCCAAGATATCATAGAATACCTTTTATTTTAGGGGCCCACGCTTTAGTTTGAATTGCGCATGCGTAGTAACAAATAGTCTGATCTTTAAATTCACATTGAAATCGAATAGTTACAATCAAAATTTTAATCCCAAAATAAAGTTTACTGCACACCCCACTAAAACATGTATATAAAAGATTAGAAATGATTCGATAACTTACCCGCCTAGATCACGGTCGTCCTGCCCATACAATCTCTTATAATGTATTTTCACCAAAATCAGTGACAACGAGTTTCTTGGCAACCAGCTGCAGGTATCGTATCTCAGCTTCTAGAGTAAGTGCAAACAAGGGATAAAGTTCGTTTTAAGTTCATTTCAAATGCTACAACATGGTGAAAATGGAATGTTAATTACTAATCCGTGTAATGAGCACTGCTTTGGTGAACTTTAGTACTCTGTGAGCCGTCTGCTGTAGATTTAGCTGCCTTAAGTCAATATCTTTAAAATCAAACCTCAAGAAACTCGCTAATTAATAAAAGCCTGATTTATTGTGTAAAAAATGCCCTCTCCTACTAGTACAAATCTGCAAACGTATGCAATTGAAAAGATTCTCCAAGCCAAGATATCATACAATAGCTTTTATTTTAGGCGCCCACGCTTTAGTTTCAATTGCGCATGCGTAGTTACAAACAGTCTAATGTATAAATTCTCATTAAACTCGAAATGTTACAATCAAAATTTTAATCCCAAAATAAACTTTACTGCACACCCCACTAAAACATGTATATAACAAATTAGAAATGATTCGATAACTTACCCACCACCTAGATGACGGTCCTCCTGCCCATACAATCTCTTATAATGTATTTTCACCAAAATCAGTGACAACGAGTTTCTTGGCAACCAGCTGCAGGTATCGTATCTCAGCTTCTAGAGTAAGTGCAAACAATGGATAAAGTTCGTTTTTAAGTTCATTTCAAATGCTACAACATTGTGAAAATGGAATCTTAATTACTAATCCGTGTAATGAGCACTGATTTTGAGAAGTTTAGTACTCTGTGAGCCGTCTGCTCTAGATTAAGCTGCCTTAAGTCAATACCTTTAAAGTCAAACCTCACTAAGATCGCAAATTACAAACGACCTTATTTATTGTGTAAAAAATGCCCTCTCCTACAGTAGTATGTAAGCGTGTTTATAAGTAGATTTTTAGCTTATTTATAATTTTTGACTGAAAAATCTCTGTCCTTTTTTTAGCTTACGGTTTTTTTAGCTTATTTTTTAAATTTGACAGAAAAATCTCTGTCCTTTTTAGCTTACGGTTATTTTAAATTTGTCAGAGATTTATCAGAAAAAAAAACATATATTTTTCAGATTATAAAATAAAAATGATATTTAAAAGATTAGAAAAATACTCATAGAAGGTAATTATGGATCAATTAAATAATTTATGTTTGTATGAACTAAAAAGAATTGCAAGAGAGTTAAAAACGAAAGGAAGATCAAAAATGGGTAGAATGGATTTAATTGATGAGTTTAAAAAATATAAAGAGGAGGAGATTATTGATTTAATTGAAAAAGTTACTATTACTAATAGCGATTATATTTGTATTCATGGAAAAATTAAATATTTTTGCAAAGAATGCGGTGGATCACAAATATGTAAACATGATAGAATTAAGTATGCTTGTAAAAAATGTAAAGGATCAATATATTGTATGCATAATAAGCAAAAACAAAAGTGTAAAGAATGTGGTGGATCACAAATATGTATACATAATAAACAAAAACAACAATGTAAAGAATGTGGAGGATCACAAATATGCGAACACATGAAACAAAAAGCCTCTTGTAAGGAATGTCGTATAAAATTAATTTATGATTTAAGAATTAGAAAAAATTGTAAATAAAATGAAAATAATAGTAAAAGATGGAAAAACTTCTATGAGTTTTGAATATTATAATGAAAAAAAACTTGGTGTTAATGATTTTTTAGATTCAATTAAGGAAGATTTATTAAAACATATATCAAATATTAGAGGTTTTATTGATGAAAATTATGAATATTATAACGATTTTGGGTATGATGAAGATTCCGAGGGGGTTGAATTTGGAATTTGGCATGATGATAATGAAGAGTATTTTTATTTTTCTATTTTTGGTATAATGGGTTTATATTTAGATGGTATATCTAATAATGAGTTTGTTAGTGATTTAATATATTATGCTAATAGAGAAAAAGATGATAAGATGAAATATAATATTAATAATTTTATTATTGATTCAATTTGGATTTCTATAAATGTAAATGCTGATAAGTTGAAACATAAACATAAATTTTATAAAAAATTATATGACGAATTAATGGCTGTAGCATGGCACCCATCTAGATATTTAGATTGGTGTATTGATTTTGAGGAATTAAAGTTTTTGGAAGAAGAGGTATTTGGTGAAGAAGATTGATGTTATATAACCCAATAAATGGTTACATAACAAAAAATTATCTGAATCTTAAACTTAAAGTTATAGGAGAATCAAGATCAAATTTTTTAAATTCAGCATCTAAGATGGCTAAATCAAAGTGGTTTATTAGAGTATCATATTTTCTAACCGGAATTGTTGGATAATCTTTTGAGGGTATGTTGCTAGTAGTTGTGATGGAGTTAGTTTTAAAAATTCGCCATTTTTACCTTTATTCATATATGATGTCCTATTATCCACTATACTGCACATAAGTCTCAATGGCTCATTAACCTGTATATTTATGAAATATATTTTACGAGAATTTATAATTTCAGGCAAACCTAAATTAACTTGTAAATCTCTACTAAGTTTAATGTTATAATTTTTATTTGAAAATAGATACCCAACATTATTATTTCCATTTATTGTTAACTGAAGATTATCTGTATAATTATGAAAAATTGATTGAATATCAACCAATGAATATGTGCCAGGTGGTATCTTTAAAACATACCCCTGTCTTTCATCAGTTATCACCTGTTGCCCCTTGAAATTAATCAATCTTTTAGTTTGTATATTACAATCTAGGAGCTGTATCTCTCGAAGATTTTTCAGAGGAGGATCTAAATAAATCCTTGTTTCAGAATCATACATTGTAATACTTAGCATTTTGTTTTGATTACATCTTATTCATCTTTAGATTTCTATAATCAAAACATTAACGAAATAAAAACCAAGATAATAATCCTCCAGCAAATATTAAAACAATAAGAGTATTTTGATGAGAAGATGTTTCTATATTACTAACTTTATCGCTATTGTTTGATTCATCGCTATTTTTTAATTTAGGATTTATATTTTTCCTTGGTTGAGGATTGGTATTTAATAAAACCTTTGATGTTCCTAAACTATGAGTTATTCCAACATTTTTTGTTCTAACATTTATTGAATTATTTACCCCAAATTTCATATCTTTTGTTGCTATTTTCAGATTATTATTGTACCCAATAACGCTTTCTGCATTTATAATTAAATTGCTTGGTATCAACAAAACACCAGGAGCTACAGCCAAATCAAGCCGTACTTTTGATTCTTGAATCGCCTTTTGATATCTTTGATTTGAATTTGCGTTATCATTTTCAATCACAGAGCTTTCAAATAAATCTATAAATTCTTGCTGGGTTTCAAATGCCATTCCCCCATTACCAACAATTGAATTCCTAGTATTAACTTGAGCCCCTAAAATGCAATAAACAAAAGCTTCAATCGATCTATTTATTCTTCCTAATCCAGCATTTGTTAATCCATATCCAGATTCTGGTATAAACCACGCATATTGAAAGTCTAAAAAATGATCATTTCGTAGCATAGATATTAAATTAGCATCTATTTTTTTACCGCCATAATCAGCAAATTTATTTGTTTCACTTGGCCAAATATTTGCATCAGGATCATAACCTCTTATAATTCTTACGTTTTGATTTCCTCCTCCTACTGCTTGTGAACTACCACCTCCGGGAGGCATGTATCCTTTTCCGTAATCAATGAATACATCTCCAACTCCATGGTTTGCCCCTCCTTTGAATCTAAAATCGGCTAAAGGTTTATTTAATCCCTTATAATCTTGATTATTACTTAAACCAAATTCTCCACATAAACGATTATAAGCATTTTTGTTGTATGGATTATTTTTTAAAGAAAAAGTTTTTTCTTCAGGAAATGGTACAGATAATTCATATAATATTCTTCTTATTGTAAAGTAAATGTGAAATATAAAAAAACTTCTAATAACTTTGGGGTAATTTAAACTATCATTTAAACTTACACCGCATCCTGATGTTGCACACCAAACCGCCATGTTTAATTGCTGAGGCCAGTGATTAATATTTGGTTTATTCAACCAAGCTCTAGCTTCTTTACCACTATTAAGTCCTACAGTCTGATTTTTAAATACATTTTTCATGGGAGCAGTGAATTTATCTTTATCTGTAACATATATATCTAAAATAATTAACATTTCTGTTACATTTTTTGCAGATTCATCGAATTTAATACCGGGTATTGGATATGTTTTGTTTGTAGATGATAAACTTTCTGGAAAGGAACTATTTTCTAACCCTAAATCTTTCCATAATAATGTTTTCAAATTAGTAGGAAGATCATCGGTCCAGGTTTTTCCAGAAGGATCATCATAAGACATTACAGTCATTCCATTAACTTTCCATTTAATATATCCACCAAATGAATCATTCACAAATGTAAATTTATTGAGGTTGGCGTTTTGGTATTTGGTTTTGAAATCGTCTAATAACATCTTATTCTTTGTGTTTCAAATAAACCGGTCTTTAGATTAAGAATAAGATGTAAATTCAATTAACCTCTCTTCTAATACCCGCAAAACAATTACAACCAACTTCAGTTTTCTCATATGAAATTTTTAATGTCCTTTCCCTCCGGTAAGTTCTTTTAATAGATCCTCGCGCACTTCTCTCCTTATCATGGACATATCCAAGTTTTTTTCTGCTTCTTTTCTAAATTTTTGTCGTATTTCTTGTTTTAGTTTTTGAAACTTTTCTAACTCTGCTAAAATTATAGAAAATTCTTGATCGGATATAACATTATCTTTCAAAGCTTTTGAAACTAAATCGTTAATTGTGTTTAATTTTGATTTTGCAATTGCAGCGGTTTGTTCGTGTTTACTAACTTTACCAGAAAGTCTTTTAGAAGCAAAACCAAATCCAACCGATAATCCACCAAAAAAACCACCAACAACCCCCAAAGGAACACCAACAATAGCTCCAAAACCAGTAAGAGAAGTTCCTAAACCGCTTGCTGATAGGATAACTGAAATCAAACCACCAGAAACACTAATTTTTGTACATATTCCTCTCGCCCTATTATATTTTTTCCTTACTTCTTCGTAATGTTTAATTTCTTTCTCAAGATTTTGTAATACTTCGCTTGATTTTTGCAGTCTGAAATTAATAGGATCTGGATTATTAGGTAATACAGGGTAAATTCTATTGTATTCATCCATATTGTATTTTACTACTCAACATGATATCTTTAGATCTACTTTCTCTTCTTTTTTATACTTTCCACAAAATATAAAACTACAGCCATTATCAAAAGCCAAGCATTCTCACCTAAAAATCCAATAACTTGACCGGCTGTTTTGAATAGAAAGCTAACTATTGCGCCAACCATTCCTGGCAATATTTCACCCAGTTTTTTACCAAGAGTTTTCAAACCATTACCAACCCCCTTACCCAATGTTGTTAGACCTTTAGAAAGATTAGAAACTATAACCCCGATGATGACACCTACCGCACTTAAAACAGCAAAAACTGTAAAACCATACTTTTTGAATATATACTTTATCCTCTCTCTTAATGGTAGATTTTTAAGTATTTCTTCTTTTCTAGCATCTATGGCCGATAATTGCTCAACCATAGAAATTTTTTCATTTCTAAGTTGTTCTTTTAATTTTTCAACCTCAGATTTTAATCGCTCATTGATTTGTTCTAACTTTGTTAAATTTGATTCTCCCTTCTTATATTTGTCTATTTCTTCTTTGCATAATTTTAGTTCTTCCAAAATTTTATCTTGTTGTATTTTTAACCCTATATTCTGTTTAACGGTTTGATCAAAAAGTCTTTTACCTTCAGAAGCGTCTCTTTCCATATTTTCTTTTTCTGCTTTTTGGCTTTCAATTACCAAAGTAAGCCTTCTTACTCTTTCTTCATATTGAGCAATTTCTTGTGGGTGTGTTTTTGAGGCAGCGTCCAATCCCTGTAATGCATTATATAAATCTATATTTTTTTCATTAGCTTTTCTCAATTCTGATGCGGTATTATTATATTTTTCCAGCATTGTTTCATAATCAACGCCTAGTTCTTTTCTCATTACTTTTGGTAAATCTTCAAGCTTAAGATTTTTATCTTTATCAAGTATTATATGTGACGCGGCATTAGTCCTATTACTATATTTTCCTATTATACTTCCATCTTTTTCATATATTACATTAAATGTTACTTCATCAGGATTGAAGTCTGGTAAATAACGTTTGAGCTCTTGTGCAGCTTCTCTCCTTCTGTCATATCCCTCATCTCTTTCTCTTAAAACCTCGCTTATATTCCTTCTTTCAGATGGTATATCCCACTCCGCCCTTCTATTTTCTTCATAATAATTAGGATATTCGGGTTGGTTTGTGGATGTAATCGTATCCATTTCAAAACCATCATCATCATCTTGATTTTCATTATTTGTGTTATTTAAATCAGCTGGTCTTAAATCTTCTTCCTCCATTAATTTTTTTACTAACTCTTAATAAATCTTTAGACTAAAACTTTTTATAATAAAAAGTAAAATTTGATTTAAAGATTAAAAAAATAGTTATAAAAATAAAATGATGAACGAAACTACACAATTAATAGATGTTAATAGTTATATTCCTAAAGTAAGCATGATCTTTTCTAAACCAATTGTTGGTGAAATTCCTGGAAGTAAACCAAAGGTTGAATTTAAAAGAATTAAAATTTTTACAAAAAATGATGATGGAACAGAAGGAGAACTTGTTATTCCAACCGGTAATTTATATTCTTTTGGTGTTTCTACAAACACAAATCAACAAACGGGTGCAATTTCGGGATATGTGTTTCCATTATGTTTATGGAGTGGAAGCAGTCCAACACCCGAAGAAGAAAAATGGATTGATTTATTCAATGACATAGTTGACAATTGCATTGATCATTTGCTTATTAATAGAGCAAAAATTGGTAAATTTGAGTTGGAAAGAAATGAGCTTGAAAAACAAAAAGGAGGTTTAAATCCTCTATATTGGAAGATGGAAAAATCTTCAATGACTAGAGTTCCAGATAGAGGTCCAACTTTATATGCAAAATTAATTTGGGATAAAAAACAAGACCAAATTTTAACCAAATTTTATAACTCTAAAAACGATAAGTTAATTGATCCATTAAAATTATTAAATAAAGGTTGTCGAGTTGAAGAAGGTGTAATAAAAATTGAATCAATATTTATTGGTTCTTGTATTGCGCTTCAAGTAAAACTTTATGAAGCAGTTATAGAACCAAACAAAGAAATGAAAAGATTAACCAAATTTAGATACTTAACTATTTCAGATAGTAAATCTTTTACCGAAGAAATGGAAAAATCTGAATATGAAGAAGAAGATTCTGATGTTGGGAGTCTCATGTAAACCAAATAAATATACTTGTGTTATATAACCAAATTACTGGTTACATAACAAATAATTTATAATAATTTACTAACTGCATAACCTAAACCCAACATTCCAGCTCCAACATATACCATTTCTCCTGTTTTTTGATCATCGCTTGGTTTGTAATAATCAGAAAATTTAGGTTCGGTCATTTGACCATACAATTCAAAAGCTTCATTTGTTTTTGAAATATTTTTTGATGCTTGATATTTTTCATCTTTTCTTTTCATTTTCCAATCAAGCATTTTTTGTCTTTTTTTCTGATATTCTGCGTAATCTCTTTGATATTTTTCCATTGCTTTATCGTGTCGTATTTTTTCTGTATCTATATTATGCCCTGCAAAATGTTTTGCAAGATAACTTCCACCAACAAATGCCGTTGAATTTAATATTGCCCCGCCAACCATCATTGCTATTGATACTAACGCCATTATTTTGGTAAAATCTTTTGTTCCTCTAAATATGTTTTTAGATACATACTTCCAGATAATACAGCAACCCATTTTGCATAATTTGTAATACTTGAGGATGGATCATTCAAAAATGATTCTTTCATCATCTTTTTAGCTACATACCCAACTCCAGCCCCTAATCCGATAAGTACCGCTGAATCAGTTACAGTTTTCACAAGTTTATTTTCGCTTGACATTTTTTTACTACATCATTAAGAAACTTTTAAATGACTTTATGTAGTAAAAAATAATTTATAATTACATCATTCCAATTTTTGGTCTATCTGTGGGTTGTGGTTGTGGATTATGAATCTTTATGGGTGGAGGAACTTGAGATAAATCAGGTATTCTGTTTTTATAATATCTCATAAACATATCAAATGCTGTAAACCCTATTCCAACAATTGATAATACAGTTGTAAAAGATAGCTCTGGAAGCCACGCTTTCACTTTATTGTTTGACTTTTCTTGACTTTCTATATTTTCATTTCGTTTCATTTCCCTAGCTAATGCTTCTTTTGCTTTTTTATTATATTCAGCTAATTTCTTACCAGCCGCTACTTTTTTAGGATCTTTTTTCTCCCTCTTTTTAGTATCTTTATTTTCAGGTGCGGGATCTGTCGTAATTTGTTCAACTTCTACTTCAGATTGTTCAGACATTGTTATTTAGATGCTGTAAATAAGTTTTTAGATCTGTTTAATATACAGTATCAACACCTTCAGTAGATTGCTTAGTTTCCTGATCAGTTTTGTTAGAATTTACTGGTTCTTCTTCTCTTGAAAATTGTTGATTTTTGTTGATTTTTATGTGCTTAGCAACTTGGAATAGTCCGCTAGCAAGTGCTACCAATCTTCCAACTTTTAATGCTAAGAGACCTACAAAGTTTTTTAGTTCACGATTAACCAACTCATCATTCTTCAAATCTTTACAAAGAGCTTCTATATCATCCACAGGAACCATGTAAGAAATGACTTGAGAAACTAATTGAAGAGATGAATCTACCAATCCATCATTAATTTTCTTACCTAATACTGCCTGATATCTATTATAATATTTTTCAACATCTTTTTCTGTTAGTCTCTTTATATCACCTAGACTCATATTAACTCCTAAATATTCCTTTGTAGTACCAAGAACTGCGATAATAGCCAGTGATTCTTGTTTGATTTCAATATCATCATTATATTTTACCACATCTTTTACCTCTGGTTGTTCTTCAATGTAATCTTCAACGCTTGTCATCTTTTTTTAAATCACTTCGGGAATCTCTAAATAGCAATTAAATGGGTAACGCAAACTCAAACATAGCCTAGAATATTTTTCTGTTTTAAGGAGTTGTACAAACTTTTTACCTAATTCATAATCCAAATCACCGCCATAATCTTCAAAAAACATTTTCATACCTTTCTGCGACGGATTATGGAAAGTAACAACGCAAGCCACATTTTCCCGGAATGGTTTTGCTATGGATGTTAATTGCTGGGTTAAAACCCACATTGATAATCCGTGATGCCTTCCGGAGAATGCTAAATCTATAAACTTATTCGATCTTTTCTTCAGATCAGTGGATACAGCGCAATCATCTAAAATTATTAATGTATTTGTACCGGAGAATAAAGTTTGACAATCATTTAACAATTCATTAATCTCATCTACATTACTTGCATCGGGTGATAATACAAAGAATCTCTTGTCTCCGAGAGCAAAATTATGATATGTTTTATTTTTAGAATAAGTTGGACAAATTAAAACAATATATTCAAAAACTTTTCGGAATGGGCCACGGAGCTGTTCAATTAGGTACTTTGTTTTTCCACAATTTGTTGGTCCAGTTATGATACAATGGAATGGTATTTTATCTCGTAAATCTTCCATATTTTTGTATCATAACATTATGTTTTTAGACGGTCAGTACTTAATTGATCTCAAACTTGAATTCATTATTTCCATCATTGCATCGGCTACAACAAACATATGACAAGTTATTACTACTGAGCTTGATGATCCACTTTTTTTCCTTTTAATTTCTATTTTTACTCCATCATGTGTATTATTTAGAGCTAGTCCTCCACCATGAATATTATTATCTGGGTGAGTTCTAGTATCAAGCCAAAGAGCAAACTTATTTGTATAAAAATCCCCTTCTTTTAGTGAAATTTTTAAACCATCATCTCTCTTGAATCGTTTTTTCACAGATTCCCAAAGATCTGATATAATCATACCTCTAGAGTATATTCTATTAGGCACACCGTCAACATCAATATTAACAGAAGTTATTCCTGGATAGAAAAAATTTTCAGAATCTCTTGCACCTCCGGCATATGGAGCAATAAACAAAAATAATATTCCACTCATTGATCTTCTAGGTAAATTAACATGTTGATTAATAACTTCGTCAGCTCCAGTTAAAAATGTAAAAGTTTTGTGTAAAGTAACATTTTCATAAAAGAATCCTTTACCAATTTGATAAGTTGATTGAGCTTCTCTAGCTAAGTATTCGCTTGAAATTGATGAATATTCTAACTCTAAGTTTTTGATTGAATATTTTGGTGTTTTAGTTGTATCAGAATAAACAACAATATCATAAACTTGGGCTAATGTAATCTCAAATATTAAATGATTTTCTAATGCTTTTGGATAAAAAACTCCATGATCTTTTAAAATAGGATGATTTATTGGTATTCTATACTTTGAACCGTGAACATTAGCGAGAGCAACTTCTTTTACATCTTGTGTTTTTGCATCGCCGGCTTTTGTTCTAAGTTTTCTCATATTTTCTAAAGAAATTCCTTGTTTTAATCTATCTTCTCGCTCTTCTTCGGTTAAAAATAAATCGCGATATGTTTGAAATAGATCATATCTTTGAGTATCTTGCAGTGTTTCTCCTCCAAAAAGAACTTTTAATCTGGTTACAATATTAGAGGCCAAATTATTAACAACAGTATTATTTGCATGACCCTCGACATCTAAATCAAACAAAAGAGATACACTTCCAGGTACAATCACTAAATTCTCAGAAAGTTTTGGAATATTTATATATAATGTTTCGCCCGGACTGGCTGATGATGGATTTAGAGTAATTCTATTTAATGTTGATTCTGCTTTCAAACCAAATGGTTCTTTTGGAATTCTGTTTGGATTAATTTTTTCAGACGTCATAATTGATTTATAAGATACTTTGGCTAACCTTTAAACCCCTTTGCACTATTATTCTTTAATTTTTCAATATGTTTTAATAAAACTTCTCTCGCCTCGGGAATTAAAATCATAATATTAAAAATTTTATCACCATCTTCCATATATAGAATTTTTTTTCTAATAATTTTTTTCATAAGATTAATTTGATATTCGCTAAAATTTTTTTTTTCTTCCTCCACCATTTTAATTTATAAGATACTTTGTTAATTTTTAAATGATGTCAAAAATATATTATTCGGTTGAGGGGTATTGGAAAGGATATTCCGCTATTCCTAAATTAGCTGAGAAGGCTAAAGTAAGTGAAAATGTGGCAAAACAATGGTTGCAGAAACAGGCAATATGGCAAATCTATCTTCCAGCTCCAAATTATATACCTAGACCACACTGGACAGTGGATAAACCTAACCAGATTCACCAAGCAGATTTATTATTTTTACCTCATGATAGAGTTGGAAGAAAAACATATAAATATGCGTTAGTTGTGATTGATATCGCCTCGAGATATAAAGATGCGGAGCCATTAACTTCAAAAGAAAGTCGAGAGATATCAGAAGCTTTTACAAAAATATATTCTAGAAGATTGAAACACCCTAAAACATTAATGGTTGATCCTGGAAAAGAATTTATGGGTGAAGTTGGTAAACTCATGAATTACCATAATGTAAGAATACAAAGAAGTGAAGCTGGTAATCATAGAGCTCAAGCATTTGTAGAAAATGCAAACAGAATGTTGGGTGAAAGATTATTTAGTCATCAATATGCGCAAGAAATGATACAGAATGAAAGATCCAGAGTATGGGTGAAAAGATTACCAGCTATTCTAAAAACTTTGAATAATACAAAAACAAGAATAACCGGTAAAGAACCTAATGAGGCTATAAAAATGAAAGAACTCGATATTGAAACTAAAAATTATAAACGTGTGGTGGGGGTTGATGAGGTTAGACTACCAATTGAGGTTATGGTTAGATATTTATTATCTCCTGCCGAACTTGAAGGTGGTGAAAGAAGAAGAGCCACAGATCCTATTTGGAGTATAAAAGTTTATTATATTTCTGGAAGTAGAATTTCTCCTAATCAGCCGATTTTATACTTTTTACAAGATGGCCCAAGACGAGGTTTTGTAAGGGAAGAGTTACAAGTTATTCCGTATGATACAGAGTTACCTCCTAATTCTGTTTTGAAATAATCTAATATAATGGTTTTGTGTGAATTCCATCCTCATAAACCCGTCTTTTATCATAATATGCATTAAATGCTTTTTTATTTTGTGTATGTCACAATTTGATTATCATTAACTCTAAATCCTGTATTTTGTGCCATATCATTTGCCCCTTTTAAAGCAGCCCAGTAACCATTCCAGTTTATTTCGTTTTGACTATGAATTGTGCCTTTAGCACTATACTTTGCTTTTCCTTTGTCATCCTCCGCATAATAACATTTTGAAGAAAGTGCAATCATTCGTATACCATCAAACTCTTTTTTGAACAAACCCGGAGTCTTGTCATGATATTTAGAAGTTGATAGGAATTTTTCTTTTCCACCATTAAAGTATTCTTTTCTCATTTCTTGTTTTATAATATCATCCAAGTTTTCAGCTGAAATTGCCATGTACATAGAATCTGTATCCATTTGAATGAGCTCAAAATCCTTTCTATCTACATATTTATCTAGAAAATCGTAATAAAATTCCAACATTCTTAATTTTGCTAGCTGATACACCGCTATGCCGCATTGATAGGGTCTATCTATTTTTATTAATCTTTTTCGTTTTACTATTTCATATGTTTCATTTATTTCTGTAAGATCTTCAAAGAAAGCAGATCTTAAGGCTTTTTCAACCTCTTCTTCATCCTGAGTATACCTTGTGTTCTTATGTTTTTCTTTATCTTCTATCATTTTTCCATAGAATGAATTCCCTTTCAGTTTATTAGTGTCGGCTAATTCTTTACAACCTTTATACTTTGGTTTTAGTTTTTCAATCAATACTTTAATGTCTTTGTTATCTTCAATAATTTTAAATATATCAGGGAATTGTTTTAATTCATTAGTAATTTTTACTACATCATCAATCTTGTTTTCATCAAAAGCTTTACTTAATTTTTCCAACATAACCTCTATATCACCATCTCTTCGCGCGTTTGAAACCTCTTTTGGGAACCATTCAAAAGGCCTTCCCGATTCATACTTTAAAATATTATGAATGTTTGTAATCTCCAAACCATGATTAAGATACCATTTTAATATAGGTGTATATAACAATATCTTTTTTGCCTTGGTAACCCCTAATAATTTTTTATTATCTTTTAGGTGTTTTCTACCTGTCGCTCTTTGATATTCTTTCATGTGCTCTGGTACTAAATATTCAGGAACGGCATCTACAATAAATAACGGTGAAAACTCTTCAAACTTTTCTTTTAGGTGAACAGGGGCATGGATATCAACTTGACAAAATCCGAAAAGATTACCATCAAGAATCTCTTTACAAATCTTCTTAATAAATTTAGGATCTGATGGATTTTCAACCTCAATGCATTCTTCTTTTCCGCATGGCATTTCTTGCCCTGCACAGTATAAATATAAACCATTTGCGTCATAACCAGCAATTCGATCACAGTTTTTGGGAAATTTATATTTATGGGGGCGAATCTTTGTTTGATCTTTTTCTGAATATCGCGTAAATATAATACTAGGCCCTCCAACCATACCCGTTTTCAATAATTTATAAATCTTATTTTTATCGCATATTTTACAATCTTTCTTTATTTTGTAGCATTTTTTGCAAATCTTGTTATTACAACAACTATGAATACAGTATTCCCCAGGAGCGAATAATTCTGGATCACTTTTCTTTTTCATTTTTTGATATTTATTTAGAACATACCGCATTGAGACTCCTGGGATAGAAACTGCGTCTTTTAATATATCTATTTCGTCTGGATAATATAAACGCCTTGTTTTTTCTAAAGCTTCTTTGAAAGGTATAACATCGTTTAGGTTATACTCTCTCAACCAGTCCAGCATTGTAACACAGCCCCTCTTTTTGAATTCAAACAAATATTCTTCATATTCTTCTTTGGAAATGTTTTTCTTTTTCAAACTAGAGTAAAAATCTTCATGTTTCACCGGTCCAACATGAGAAAGCTTATCATAACTATCCAAAAATTCATACGGAAGTACAAGTTTTTTTGCTTCACAATTATTTGCTTTACACCACTTATCAAAAGAAAGTCCAGGTGCAAGGTAAGACATTACATCCAAGAATTTTAAATTAGGTGTTGATAAAAACATATACTTATTATCTTTCTTTGCAATAAAAATCTCCTTAGTTTGATTGGTCATGTGTTTTATAAAATGTCTTTTAATCAAATTGATATCATATTTTCCACTATTAAACCCAAAAACAGGTACTTGATTACACCATTCTTCATATTTTTCTAAAACATGTTTTTGTAAAGAATCTTGATCAGGAAGCGGGTATTCTTCTTTAACTTTTTCAACTATGATTTTTCTTATTTCCTCCAATTTTTCAACGAATTCTTTTATAAGCTCATCAGGGTTTTGGTTATAAAGAAAAACTCGTTTGTATGTTAAATTATCGATTATTGCAACACTAACTGGAATGTGTATATTTGAAAAAATTAAATCATCAGTAATATTTTTATCTTCTTTTTTTAATATTGACTCAAAATCGAAAATAATATTATATGGATATGGAAAAAATTTCTTTTTGAACCATATATTGGGTAATTCAGGGTTTTCACACTCCCAAACCGATACTACATTATAACCCAAGCTTTTTATCTTCTTTTCTCTTTCAATAGTTTCATTATATTTAATTTTGTCATTTGTTGAACACGGACACCCGTGCCATTTGCAACCATAAAACTCAAAAACAGTATTTGTCTCAGGTTCGTATCCATCAAACAAAATCTCATTCCCCCCTTCATCCCTATAACACCTTTCACCACCATGACCACAAAGCCCATGATGAATATGTTTACCTATAATTTTAGATTGGTTTTCTATCCACCTACACGCTTTATAACTAAATTGGATTTTACCCCCATAAAAAACATTTTCAGATTCATTCCTGATGTGTTTTATCTTTTCTCCTGTGCATAATATTTTTGTCTTTCCTCCTGTGCATGTTTCATTAGTAAAATGCCTTTTTAAATCTTCATGTCTGGTAAATTTTTGTTTACATCCTTGGCATACCCAGTTTTCAGCAAGAAGGTTAAGATTTTTAATGAAAAAACCATGATTATTATAAAGACCTAAATTTAAAGTTGGTAAATTGTCTTTGAAATTGTTTTTTCCAAACACCAGTTTCCAAACTTTAAAATTTGTTATATCTTTCTGCTCGTAAGCCCTGATGTTTATGGAGAAAACCTTTGAAATTTTCTCAAAATCAACTAATTTTGTTGATCTAACATCTGCTTTTTTTAGTTTTTTGTTGCCATAAAAAGTTTTAGCTAAATTTAGAGCTTGTTTCTCTATGAATTTTTCAGGATTTTGTTTACCATCAATAATATTCATTAGAATAGCTAAACACCTCCATACACAGAGATTATCATCTTTATCATCTACAGAGTAAATACATCTTTTCTTTCGTAATTCATCAGGTAATCTTCCACACCCAACTAAAGGTTGTCTAGTGTTAATAACTTTTATTTGTACTTCTCTAAACTCAACTCCACCCTCATTAACACCTGGTTTATTAATTTTCTTTTCTGGGGGTAAATATGCCCTACTCCAAGCAGCTCCTTCTAAACTCAATCTCTCACCCTCACACCTTTCTATATAATCTTTTATTTCTGAAAGGGAATTAAAAGTTCCTCCACTTCTAAATGTGTGTACGTGATAAGCTATTTCCCCATTTCCTCTTTGAATCAAAGCAGTAAAACTGAAAACAATTCTTGCCCCCATTTCTATTTGGGGTTCCAATTCATTATAAATTATTTCTGTCAAATCGTTATTTAGATCCCTCCTAAATCTAATGATATTTCCATTTATTTCTTCGGTATTACGAATTGGAGGGTCATCTTCATTTTGGATTATTGAAAATATTTTAAGAACTATTGTTCTTTTTAGTTTTTTCCTTCAATTCATCTCTCACACTATCAGATATAGTTACCTTTCTTTTTGTTTTAATTTTCCTATTATTATTAATTTTTATGATGTTTTCATTTGTTAATTCTTCAAGCTTTTTGGAAAACTCGTCTTTATTCATTACCCTAAATGAATAATTTCCCCAATTAAAATTTTGTTTTAATCGTTTTTTGGGTTTTATAAAAGTGGGTGCGAGTTTTCTTTTCCTTTTAGGTTTTGCACCTTCTTTTTCATAATTTCTTTCCATATTTTTCTCTTCTCTTTCATGCGTTTTAATTAACCTTTTTTTACTTTTAGGTTTTGCACCTTCTTTTTCATAATTTCTTTCCTCATGTGTTTTAATTGACGGGATTTCAATTATAAGTTCTGGTCTATTACCTAAAACTTCATTGAGTTGATTTCTGGTCATACTTTTATAATCTTCAATGCCAAAATCTCTTGCTACCGTTTTTAATTGTCTATCAGTAAGTATTTCTGACACGTTAATTCTTAAACCCGGTATATTATTCAAAGCCTCGATAAGTTGAGATCTAACCATTAAATTAGTGTTTCTAACACCATTTTCCTTAGCTATTTTCTTTAATTGATGAACATTTAATTTATCCATAATTACTTTCTATAATTATTTTTTTCTAATCTTTTAAATATCATTTTTATTTTAAAATCTGAAAAAAATCTCCGTTTATTTTTCTGATAAATCTCTGACAAATTTAAAATAACCGTAAGCTAAAAAAGGACAGAGATTTTTCTGTCAAATTTAAAAAATAAGCTAAAAAAACCGTAAGCTAAAAAAAGGACATAGATTTTTCAGTCAAAAATTATAAATAAGCTAAAAATCTACTTATAAACACGCTTACATACTACTCCTACTAGTACAAATCTGCAAACTATTGGAATTTCAAAGTTTCCCCAAGCCAAGATATCACAGAATAACTTTTATTTTAGGGGCCGACACTTAAGTATGAATTACGCATGCGTAGATACAAACAGTCTGATCTTGACATTCTCATTGAAATCGAATCGTTACAATCAAAATTTTAATCCTTAAATAAACCTTACTGCACACCCCACTAAAACATGTATATAACAGATTAGAAATGATTCGATAACTTACCCTCCTAGATGACGGTCCTTGTTTCCATACAGTCTCTTATAATGTATTTTCACCAAAGTCAGTGACATCAAGTTTCTTGGCAACCAGCTGCAGGTATCGTATCTCAGCTTCTAGAGTAAGTGCAAACAAGGGATAAAGTTCGTTTTTAAGTTCATTTCAAATGCTACAACATTGTGAAAATGGAATGTTAATATCTAATCCGTGTAATGAGCACTGATTTGATGAACTTTAGTACTCTGTGAGCCGTCTGCTGTAGATTTAGCTGCCTTAAGTCAATATCTTTAAAATCAAACCTTACAAAAACTCGCCAAATTATAAAAGCCTGATTTATTGTGTAAAAAATGCCCTCTCCTACTAGTACAAATCTGCAAACGTATGCAATTGAAAAGATTCTCCAAGCCAAGATATCATACAATAGCTTTTATTTTAGGCGCCCACGCTTTAGTTTCAATTGCGCATGCGTAGTTACAAACAGTCTAATGTATAAATTCTCATTAAACTCGAAATGTTACAATCAAAATTTTAATCCCAAAATAAACTTTACTGCACACCCCACTAAAACATGTATATAACAAATTAGAAATGATTCGATAACTTACCCACCACCTAGATGACGGTCCTCCTGCCCATACAATCTCTTATAATGTATTTTCACCAAAATCAGTGACAACGAGTTTCTTGGCAACCAGCTGCAGGTATCGTATCTCAGCTTCTAGAGTAAGTGCAAACAATGGATAAAGTTCGTTTTTAAGTTCATTTCAAATGCTACAACATGGTGAAAATGGAATGTTAATTACTAATCCGTGTAATGAGCACTGATTTGATGAACTTTAGTACTCTGTGAGCCGTCTGCTCTAGATTTAGCTGCCTTAATTCAATATCTTTAAAATCAAACCTCAAGAAACTCGCTAATTAATAAAAGCCTGATTTATTGTGTAAATAATTCCCTCTCCTACTAGTACAAATCTGCCAACTAATGGAATTGAAAAGATTCTCCAAGCCAAGATATCATAGAATACCTTTTATTTTAGGGGCCCACGCTTTAGTTTGAATTGCGCATGCGTAGTAACAAACAGTCTGATCTTTAAATTCACATTGAAATCGAATAGTTACAATCAAAATTTTAATCCCAAAATAAACTTTACTGCACACCCCACTAAAACATGTATATAACAAATTAGAAATGATTCGATAACTTACCCACCACCTAGATGACGGTCCTCCTGCCCATACAATCTCTTATAATGTATTTTCACCAAAATCAGTGACAACGAGTTTCTTGGCAACCAGCTGCAGGTATCGTATCTCAGCTTCTAGAGTAAGTGCAAACAATGGATAAAGTTCGTTTTTAAGTTCATTTCAAATGCTACAACATGGTGAAAATGGAATCTTAATTACTAATCCGTGTAATGAGCACTGATTTGGAGAAGTTTAGTACTCTGTGAGCCGTCTGCTCTAGATTAAGCTGCCTTAAGTCAATACCTTTAAAGTCAAACCTCACTAAGATCGCAAATTACAAACGACCTTATTTATTGTGTAAAAAATGCCCTCTCCTACTAGTACAAATCTGCAAACTATTGGAATTTCAAAGTTTCCCCAAGCCAAGATATCACAGAATAACTTTTATTTTAGGGGCCCACACTTAAGTATGAATTACGCATGCGTAGATACAAACAGTCTGATCTTGACATTCTCATTGAAATCGAATCGTTACAATCAAAATTTTAATCCTTAAATAAACCTTACTGCACACCCCACTAAAACATGTATATAACAGATTAGAAATGATTCGATAACTTACCCTCCTAGATGACGGTCCTCGTTTCCATACAGTCTCTTATAATGTATTTTCACCAAAGTCAGTGACATCAAGTTTCTTGGCAACCAGCTGCAGGTATCGTATCTCAGCTTCTAGAGTAAGTGCAAACAAGGGATAAAGTTCGTTTTTAAGTTCATTTCAAATGCTACAACATTGTGAAAATGGAATGCTAATATCTAATCCGTGTAATGAGCACTGATTTGATGAACTTTAGTACTCTGTGAGCCGTCTGCTGTAGATTTAGCTGCCTTAAGTCAATATCTTTAAAATCAAACCTTACAAAAACTCGCTAAATAATAAAAGCCTGATTTATTGTGTAAATAATTCCCTCTCCTACTAGTACAAGTCTGCCAACTAATGGAATTGAAAAGATTCTCCAAGCCAAGATATCATAGAATACCTTTTATTTTAGGGGCCCACGCTTTAGTTTGAATTGCGCATGCGTAGTAACAAATAGTCTGATCTTTAAATTCACATTGAAATCGAATAGTTACAATCAAAATTTTAATCCCAAAATAAAGTTTACTGCACACCCCACTAAAACATGTATATAAAAAATTAGAAATGATTCGATAACTTACCCGCCTAGATCACGGTCCTCCTGCCCATACAATCTCTTATAATGTATTTTCACCAAAATCAGTGACGAGTTTCTTGGCAACCAGCTGCAGGTATCGTATCTCAGCTTCTAGAGTAAGTGCAAACAAGGGATAAAGTTCGTTTTAAGTTCATTTCAAATGCTACAACATGGTGAAAATGGAATGTTAATTACTAATCCGTGTAATGAGCACTGCTTTGGAGAAGTTTAGTACTCTGTGAGCCGTCTGCTCTAGATTTAGCTGCCTTAAGTCAATATCTTTAAAATCAAACCTCAAGAAACTCGCTAATTAATAAAAGCCTGATTTATTGTGTAAAAAATGCCCTCTCCTACTAGTACAAATCTGCAAACGTATGCAATTGAAAAGATTCTCCAAGCCAAGATATCATACAATAGCTTTTATTTTAGGCGCCCACGCTTTAGTTTCAATTGCGCATGCGTAGTTACAAACAGTCTAATGTATAAATTCTCATTAAACTCGAAATGTTACAATCAAAATTTTAATCCCAAAATAAACTTTACTGCACACCCCACTAAAACATGTATATAACAAATTAGAAATGATTCGATAACTTACCCACCACCTAGATGACGGTCCTCCTGCCCATACAATCTCTTATAATGTATTTTCACCAAAATCAGTGACAACGAGTTTCTTGGCAACCAGCTGCAGGTATCGTATCTCAGCTTCTAGAGTAAGTGCAAACAATGGATAAAGTTCGTTTTTAAGTTCATTTCAAATGCTACAACATGGTGAAAATGGAATGTTAATTACTAATCCGTGTAATGAGCACTGATTTGATGAACTTTAGTACTCTGTGAGCCGTCTGCTCTAGATTTAGCTGCCTTAATTCAATATCTTTAAAATCAAACGTCAAGAAACTCGCTAATTAATAAAAGCCTGATTTATTGTGTAAATAATTCCCTCTCCTACTAGTACAAATCTGCCAACTAATGGAATTGAAAAGATTCTCCAAGCCAAGATATCATAGAATACCTTTTATTTTAGGGGCCCACGCTTTAGTTTGAATTGCGCATGCGTAGTAACAAACAGTCTGATCTTTGAATTCACATTGAAATCGAATAGTTACAATCAAAATTTTAATCCCAAAATAAACTTTACTGCACACCCCACTAAAACATGTATATAAAAGATTAGAAATGATTCGATAACTTACCCCCCTAGATCACGGTCCTCCTGCTCATACAATCTCTTATAATGTATTTTCACCAAAATCAGTGACAACGAGTTTCTTGGCAACCAGCTGCAGGTATCGTATCTCAGCTTTTAGAGTAAGTGCAAACAATGGATAAAGTTCGTTTTTAAGATCATTTCAAATGCTACAACATGGTGAAAATGGAATCTTAATTACTAATCCGTGTAATGAGCACTGATTTGGAGAAGTTTAGTACTCTGTGAGCCGTCTGCTCTAGATTAAGCTGCCTTAAGTCAATACCTTTAAAGTCAAACCTCACTAAGATCGCAAATTACAAACGACCTGATTTATTGTGTAAAAAATGCCCTCTCCTACTAGTACAAATCTGCAAACTATTGGAATTTCAAAGTTTCCCCAAGCCAAGATATCATAGAATACCTTTTATGTTAGGGGCCCACGCTTTAGTTTGAATTGCGCATGCGTAGTAACAAACAGTCTGATCTTTAAATTCACATTGAAATCGAATAGTTACAATCAAAATTTTAATCCCAAAATAAACTTTACTGCACACCCCACTAAAACATGTATATAAAAGATTAGAAATGATTCGATAACTTACCCCCCTAGATCACGGTCCCCCTGCTCATACAATCTCTTATAATGTATTTTCACCAAAATCAGTGACAACGAGTTTCTTGGCAACCAGCTCAGGTATCGTATCTCAGCTTTTAGAGTAAGTGCAAACAATGGATAAAGTTCGTTTTTAAGTTCATTTCAAATGCTACAACATGGTGAAAATGGAATCTTAATTACTAATCCGTGTAATGAGCACTGATTTGGAGAACTTTAGTACTCTGTGAGCCGTCTGCTCTAGATTTAGCTGCCTTAAGTCAATATCTTTAAAATCAAACCTCAAGAAACTCGCGAATTAATAAAAGCCTGATTTATTGTGTAAAAAATGCCCTCTCCTACTAGTACAAATCTGCAAACTTATGAAATTGAAAAGATTCTCCAAGCCAAGATATCATAGAAAAACTTTTTTTTAGGGGTTCACGCTTTAGTTTGAATTGCGCATGCGTAGTTACAAACAGTCTGATCTTGAAATTCTCATTGAAATCGAATCGTTACAATCAAAATTTTAATCCTAAAATAAACCTTACTGCACACCCCACTTAAACATGTATATAAAAGATTAGAAGTGATTCGATAACTTACCCTCCTAGATGACGGTCCTTCTTTCCATACAGTCTGTTTTAATGTATTTTCACCAAAATCAGTGAGAACGAATTTCTTGCTTTCATTGATCACGGAATCCTTGGGGCCAAACTTAAGGAAGGCGAGATCCCCAACAGTATCGTAAACTGGATCCTGGATTTCCTGTCAGATCGGTCCCAGAGGGTGAAACTCAGCCGGGAATGTTTGTCTGAATGGGGCACTGTACCAGCAGGTTTTCCCCAAGGGACTAAATTTGGGCCTTGGCTTTTTTTGCTTATGATTAATGACCTCTTGACGCCCATTGCGCTCTTTGGAATGTGGAAGTACGTGGATGATACCACCTTGTCAGAAAAAGTACTGAGGGGACAACAAAGTAGAGCACAAGAAGCAGTAGACCACGTTTCCAACTGGTCGGTGGAAAATTTATTCCAGCTAAATCTTGAGAAGACTAAAGAGCTTACCATCAGCCTCCGTCGTTCCCCGGAACACTTCGACCCAGTCACAGTTGATGGGATACAGATCCAAGCAACGACTTCTAGAAAGCTTCTTGGCCTTATCATCAACAACACACTTACATGGAACGATCACGTTCTTAGTTTAATAAAGAAAGCAGCTAGGAACATTTATCTCCTTGTGCAACTTAAACGTTCGCGCATTCCAACCTAAGATCTTGTCGCCTACTACTGCGCATGTATTAGATCTTCCCTTGACTACGCTTGTCCAGTTTTCCATTTGTCTCTACCTCAGTATTTACAGTCGGAGTAAGAAAGTGTTCAGAAAAGAGCTCTGGCGTGTATTTTTCCTAGAATGCCGTACAGGGAAGCGTTAGAGCGCGCCTGTTTGACCTCTATCAGGGAACACCACGAAGACATTACAAAGTCTTCATTTAGATCAATCAGCGAGAATTAGGAAAGTAAACTACATCACCTAATTCCTGAAGCCTACAGCCCTCATTATAATTTCAGGTGGCAAAGAACGTACAATGTACCAGCAGCCAAGACAAAGCGTTTTGCTAATTCGTTTTTCGTGAAGTGTGCGGCTGAAACCAACTCAGGTTTGAGATGAATGAGAACCTTTTAATAGAACTTTAAGCATTATATTTACAATTTGTATATTAGTAGCTTGTAAATAATTAAGCAATTCAGTATTTTACTGCGATGTGATTTAAGAATAAACCAGTCTTTCTTCTTTCTTTTCTTCTTCTTGGCAGCCACCTCTGTCGGACTATGGTATCCAATGACATTGACAGCATATGGATTGTGACGTTCAAATACATCTATGTTTTTATAGCTTACAGGAAACTTAATATTGGAGCAATCAAATTTTTTAGAATGTTCTGGCATTTTCAAGTTTATCGTTCAGGATGTACCCGCACAGGATAAACGGATTTGTCGGAAGCTGTTGTCAGTAACATTTGGTTATTATCGCATTTTCAATTAGTGTTATTGAATCTGTCAATAGCTCTATTACTGAGACAATATACGATTGAAGCATTGCGGTATAGGGCGAATTGTCAGGATTAAAAAACAAATCAGTTCACTAAAGGAACACCTGAGCGCGAGTATATCGGAAGAAACGTCAGCCTTGAGGATTGCGAAAATGCCTAAGGTGGTCATTTCCAAGTTTGACGTAACCGCACAAGATCGGGTCAGATTTTCGGGACAATTTTCTTCCCAAATTGGCAGCACTAGTGAACCAGCAACCACAAAATTCTCTCACCTAAAAGAGTTGGTCGATGTAAAAATACGGAAACTTATCGATTGATTACCTTTCACCGATAAGGGTTACCTCAAGGCCAAGGCTCTACTCGAGACAAGACACGGCCAAACAAGTGAAGTTGTAGGAGCGTATGTAAGGAACATTCTCGAGCTGCCCATAATTCGAGAACGAGATGTGGCAAAGACACACGATTTTTACGAGAAACTGCTGTTTAATGTGTTGTCTTTACTAACACAAAGAGAAACTAAATGAGCTTGACGCGGCCGCAAGATTCACCTTCAACAAGCTTGAGGTGACAAAAAGTGAGCTCGCTTTAATCGACGGGAACTGGCTCAATTGGACCTTCAAGAAGTTTCTGTAAAAATTAGAGAAATGGACAATTAATAACCCTTTACAAGGCGGTCGTAAACAGAAGGCTTTTTTCAACCGATAGGAAAGAATGCATACGCCACGCGGATGTATATATTGTACAAGCACAGAACACAGAGCTGTAAGTTGTACCAAGGTTACTGACGTGAGTCAACGAAGGTCAGTCCTCGCTTCTAAACGACTATGCTTCAATTGTACGGGTTCACACAGAGCAGCACTATGCAAGAGCCAAACATCTTGTCACAGTTGCAAGGGAAAACATCACACGTCTATCTGTGAAAAACCGCAAATGTTACCACCGGCACGCGAACCAGACATGACTGCAAATCACGTTGGAGAATCGGTTGTCGCACATCCAGTGGTTGTAGTGAGGGTTGAGGGGTACAAATTTCGGGCACTTCTGGACAGTGGTGCGAGTCATTCATATATACATTCCGGGACCCCACTACAGAATAAGCTGTGGAGTGTTCATATCTCAAATCGTTTCCATACCGTAGCAGTAGCCGGCGACGCAAGGCCTTCCTCCAGGTGTGAATCCGGGAAACCGAAAGAGATGCACTAAGGTTCCACTGGGTTTTCGGCAAGCATTCCAAGAAAGTAGAGATCCTACGTTTTACCAGAGTGCTGTTTGGATTGGCCCCTTCGCCTTTCCTGTTGGGTGGTTTAATCCAGGATCATTTAGAGACCTGGAAAACTCGTCTTCCAGAGAAGGTAAGCGAGGTGTTAAAGAGTCTTTACGTCGATAACCTTATTACTGGTGCGCCTACGATATTAAATAGATTTAGGCAAGCCTAAAAGCGGAGCTCCTCACACAGACCCTCACACATTGAAAATGCTGTCACTAAAGTTATTAAATACGCCTGGTGTACGCAACTACTTAAAGAAGATTCGATAGCTGAAATAAATCGTCAAAAAAAAAACATCTAGCTCGCGACTCAACGGAAGAACCATTACCTGGTCGGCAAAATTATAATAGTTTTAAAGCAACACCAAAAGCAGCTAGGCAGCTCTTTAACAAATGAAAAATAGACACTCAGCTTTATGCTTATGTCCCTCCGAAAATGCTTGAAAACTTGTAGGAAGAACTCAGCTTTATGCTTATGTCCCTCCAAAAACGCTTGAAAACTTGTAGGAAGAAACTTTCTCCTCCAAAACCGCTATGAATAGTCCGTTTCTTCAGCAAAACATTGTAGACTGCTGTAGACTGCTGGCTGTAGGTTGTGTAGCCGCGGCAAGCCGCGAAAAGCGCGCGAAAAACAAAGCCTCATTTCGGTTTAAGACCTTCTAAATATCCCGGATGACTATGGCCGCCATGTTGAGGCAACGTTGTCGTCGTCGCTGGGCGCACGCGCCCGCGAGCCATGCCGCTAGCCACGATGACCATGAAAACTCAAACGCATGGTTTTCTCAATTTCTATCCTCGCACGGTAGTTATGAGGCTCCGCTCTGCGGCTCTTCGAGCCGCTGTGGAGCTCCCCTACTAACAGCAAAGCAGTTGAAATGCGAAGCCACAGAGATTTTCACCGACGCTAAGTTCGAGTTGCACAAATGGCACTCTAATGAACCGGAACTTGAAACTAACTGTGAGAAATACAAGCCTACCTTCGCCAAACAGCAACTTGGCAGCACATCCACACCTCGGTAAAGCAAGCTCCTCAGAGTTCTCTGGGACAAGGGTGAAGACACCTTAGAAGTAACGTTCACCAATTCTCCAGCCGAGTTGACCAAACGAGGAATTCTCGCTAACCTAACTAAAGTGTACGATCCTGACTAGGACTCGTATCTCACGTGCTGCTATATGGGAAGCGAATCTACAGAGAGACTTGCAACCAGAAGATTACGTGGGACGCACCACTACCGGAAGTTATCACGAGACAGTGGATAGCCTGGGAAAGACAATTACCTACCTTTCTGTCCACGCAGCGTAGTTTAGCAACCTATCAAGAGCCGATCCAAAAAGTAAACTTGCACGCCTTCGGTGACGCCAGTGGTTATGGAGTCAGCGCTGCTGTTTATGCCGTCGTCACGCAAAATTCAGGAGTAACAAAGGGCTTAGTAACCGCTAAGTCACGCCTCGCCAAACAAGGAGACGCGATCCCTCACCTATAGCTAGCTTCCGGTCACAGGGCCGCCACCTTAGCTGTCAACGTGCGTAACGCGTTAGAAGGCGTCGCTCTAGCGACCAACATCCAGGGTTCGTTGAATAGTAAAGTTGCCCTTCATTGGCTAAGTGACAATGGAGAATACCGTCAGTCCATGACAAACCGTGTCCGGAAAATACAGAGCCGTGCCAACCTCCTGTGGCGCCATGTACCTTCATCTGAAAACCCTGCTGACCTTGGGAGCCGCGGAGGAAGTGTGACCGATGCATAGCTATGGTGGCGGGGACCTGAATGGTTAGCTGATCGGAAGATATGGCCAACAAAGATTCTCACACAAGCTACTCAAGAGAGTGAAGCAGAGAGGAAGGTTCAACGAGAGCTTTTCGCGGGCGCTGTCGAAGTCAATCACGACTTTGTTCGTGTCCTCGAGAAGTTCGGCTTGCATAAAGCCTTGAGGGTTTGTGCATGGATCTCGCGATTCACGCACAGTTCTCGTCACCCCAGACTGTAGACCCTTTATCTACTCGAGAAATCTCTGCCCAAGAGCTATTCTGGATCAAGAGGTCACAACACCAAGGGACAAGTGATGCCAAGTTTCCAGATGATGAGGAGCAACTATACCTAAAGCCTAATGTTGAAGGAGTGCTAGAGTGTCACGGTCGCATTCAAGGGGACTACCCTGTGTACCTTCCGGACTCTGCACTCTACACTATCAAAGTAGTCTAACGCGCTCATGGTGTCACCTTACATGGGGGAGCCGGACGTACCATGGCTAAGGTGAGGGAAAGGTTCTTGGTGCCTCGTCTCCGAACGTTAGTAAAAAGCATTCTTAAGAACTGTTGGAGATGCAAACGATTCAGAGCCATTCCAGCCCAACATCAGCCGTAATTTATCTGCATGTGCTTACAGGTTACATTGTTACAAGTGCCAATAATTGTACATAGGTAATATAAGAGTGATTACAAGTATGTTGCGAGGCAGAAAAACAACAAGTCAATCCATTAATGCCCTTTATTTGGCTGTCTTGTAGGAGAAATAACCGATCACAAACTCTGAATAGATCGACCGAAAAGCTACAAAATTCGCACGAGGTCGCAACCACGTTCCCAGGTCCTCTCATATCACATTGCGTGTTTTGATTACGTCAAGTACATAACGCCACAAGTACAATATTGATATTGTTACAAGTGCTAGATATAAAATATAAGTGATGTAGGTGTGTTTACAGGTACAGTATTTACATTGTTACTAGTGCCAATTATAATATTTAAGTGAAATAGGTGTGTATACAAGTGCATGTCACTTTTACCGAGAGAGGGAACAGAAGACAACACGCCCTTTAATGTTATTGGAGTGGTTTTCGCTGGACCAGTGTAGTATTTGCAGAAACCAAAAGAGAGAGCAAAAGGCCTACGTTGTGCTCTACAGTTGCAGCCTGACCCGTGGAGTATTTTTAGAGCTGCTATCAAGCCTGGAGACAAAGAGGTTCCTCCAGAGCCTGAAATGACTCATTGCAAGACGATGACGACCGTCAAAGGTGTACTCCGACAATGGGAGGAACTTTGTAGCAGCAGCAAAGTGGTTAGGAAAGGTGCGCAGGGACGAGAAGTTGAATGATTCTCTCAGCCAACAGTCCATGATCTGGCAGTTTAACCTGAGTCGCGCCCCATGGTGGGGACAGGGTTTACTCACCTGGGAGGAGCTGACCGAAGTTCTTCTAGACATCGAGGTGACCCTAACAACCGACCCCTGAGCTATCATATGGAAGAAGATGTTCAGTTTCCTACACACGCCAAACTTTTCAACATACTGCCAGAACTCGCGCCCTATCACCTGGACGAAAGAGACCTGACAAAGAGAGCCAAATTCCTGTTCAAAACCAAAGACGCAATGTGGCGGGTCTGGAGTTCAGAGTACCTGCGAGCATTACGCGAACAACACCGAATCAAATATGGTAACACAGGAAATAGTCTTACAGTTAGGGATGTGCTAATTATGTGGAGCGTAATCGCAACCCTTGGCCCCTTGGCATTATTGAGGAGCTTATCGTGGGCCGGGACCAAGTTGCTCGTGGTGCAAAATTACGTGTTGGCAAGTCTGTCTTAGAACGACCCGTGCAACACCTCTAGCAGTTAGAACTGATGTGCGACAGAACCCCACCGGTAGACAGGCCTGCACTACTTAACCCTGGAGCACCTATATTTCGACCCGGGCGATCTACGCATCCAGGATACAGTTCGCCTTGGAAACGGACAATGAGAGAATTAACAGAAAAGCTGAACTTTGAACATTTATTTCATTTCGTTCCGTAAAATTAATTCCGTTCAATTCGTTCCGTAAAAGTAGTATTGATTAATTTTGTTACCTTGTTTACCTTTTTTCTCAATTGCGTGACGTTTTTGTGAGACTAAGTTTCCATAGTACCACATATGTCTCGTTAACGAGTCATATGGGGGGAGTGTTGTGTCGGAAACTGTTGTCAGGAACATTTGATCATTATCGCATTTTCAATTAGTGTTATTGAATCTGTCAAGATCTCTGTTAGTAAGACAAGCAAGCTAAGAAGAGAATCTCGTGACACAAATGAAACATTCCGGTATAGGGTGTATTGACAGGTTTCCTGATAGATAAGTGAAACAATGTATGTGCGGCACAATATATCTTTAGAGAATTAAATTTCACTGGAGAAAGCGAGAGAGTTTTTTAGGTCGTGCAACCAACAAATAAGCTAGAAACCGAGAACATCGCGTGTTTTCCCCTTATCCTAAAGGCTAACGTTACAGCCCATTTTAGACACTCGTTTCCAATAAATTATTAACGTTAACAACAGATTTTTTATCCGCTACTGTCCACAATCGCATCCGCTTCCACAACATGCATATCAAAATGTTCCACATTAACTAATTGCGATCCGGTACCTTCCGCATGGAATTAAGGTATTTTCTCCAGTATGATTGTGGATATGTTGTCTGGTACGTTCATGAAATTATCCGATTCGGTAATCAATATAGGTTTACCGCCATTGAATCCGGAAAACATTTCTTTAGGCGCTCGAGTTAGAGAATCGAGTTTGAATCGGCAGGTTAATATAAATCTTAATATAACTGGTTTATCCATATTACGAATGGTATTGATAATGCCCAATATTCTCCATGAATGATCTTGCATCGCCCGTATTCCCATCAATCCGATAGGTTTGAAGATATCTTTGAATAGATGTTTGATGCTCTCTTGTGGCATATCTAGTCGGATTGGTATATTGTTGATAGATTTCATTGACCCGTTTTTGTAGATTTTCAACGCTTTGGTTTACTGTCTTACGAATTTGGGGTGGAACGTAAGATAATAACCAGTCGGTAAATTCCCGCATTATTCTTCGAGTTTCGGCCGCCATTCGTTCAGCGACCTCACGTGAAGTGCTTTGATTGGTGGTAACTTGTGTAGGTCTTAAAATGGGTACATTTATTTCCGGTATGGGCTTATCATAAATCATTATTATCATCATAATTAGTTTAAATTTTTCTAAGCCATGTTACTTAAAGAAATAGTATGTTTGTATGAATAGATATGGAGTTATTGTGTGAAAGAAAGAAACCGAACGTACTGAAGGCAGTGAAGAATACATGAGGACAAGTAATGGTAAACATAATGAAATGTATATGTGCCAGTTGTGGTGCTAAAATAATGTAGAGTCTATGCAGATTCTGTGATTGCGGGTGACGCGATTGTGGTTCCTGTACAGTTCATGCGGAATTCTATGAAAGCTGGTTCGTGTTGAGACATGGATGTTATTTTATTTTATACGGAGTTCTATCAAAGCTGGTTCCATGTTCCTTTCAATGTTTCCAGGTTAAGTGACGTCGTTTAATTTTTTGCAGGTCTATACTACTGAAAGTGCAGATGATTGTGAAGAAGAAATGAAGGTCCTCTTTGATGCTGCAACACGTTTAAGACGAGCAATCAATAGAAGCAAGACATGACACTTCACTGGTTCATTTAATGCTATTGGTATAGAACATATATCTCAAGAATTTAGTTCATTCTGTAGATGGTTAATCTTTTGGTCTCTTTTAGTGGCAGGGAAATTATCAAGGGTAAATAGACGCGCAGCATTATGAAAACACGCAGCATTATTAAACCTAAAAAACAAGCTGCATTATTAAAAATAATACTGCGTGTTTTAGTTTTAATAATGCAGCATGCTTTACATGCATATATCCACTGGTGAAGCACTTCCCCCATATTTTTTTTCCTGACTAGAAACAACCCAAAACACTACAATAAGTATTTTTAATACAAAAAAGATTCAGCATTTTCTGTCCCCTTCACTCGTCGACACACCCATTCCTGAACACCAATTACAGCGTCAGGTTACACACAACCACGCAAAACCAAAAGAACTGCGACGACTGAAAGTAAGTACTTACCATCTCATTCATCAGACTGAATAGTAAACGTTGACTGCGTTGGACCTGTGAGGAAATCTTACCGAAACAATTCTTCCTCAGAACTGGTTTCCCAGACGCCTTCCGGCATCGTTCCAAACGACGATGAGTTGACTTTCAGAAACAACTGTGTTTGTCGAGCAATATGCAAATTGCATCTATCTTGACAAAACAGTCAACTTGTTTCTGGTTGCATTTTTCACATGTGCATGTTATGTACTACCTGTGAAAACAATAGTTTATGTAGCCGTTACCTTGAATAAAAACATCCATTGAACGTCATGAATTGTTAAATTTATTGTTTTCCCCAGAAATACAAAAGGACGGCAACACTCGGTGATATAATCGCAGACAGAAAAAAAAAGGTTTGGATGACGATCAGAGATTATAATAGACAATTACTTCGGCTCGCGGCATTATTGGATATAATGCAGGCACTTGATAATGTTTATTTTTCTGAGGATACCCCTGATGGCAAGGATACACTGCACGGAACTGCGATGGCTATCTACCAAAGGACTGTTGATGGGGACAAAATTCCGGAATTAAGGTCAGCCATAAATATGTAATATCGTATAAGTTTTCATTACACTCAATATGTATGCACTTTATTACTTTTATTTCTAGATTAGAAGTTCAGTCAAAATAACAACGTACTGTAGAGGTTACTGAATCACTTTTTGAACTGATGGAATGTCACGAGTCCTCAAAAACTTCTGCGTGCCCAGTGCTTCCTAGCTTTCAGTTCTTTGACGAGGATAAGCTACAAATTGTTGTAAGACGGCAAGAATTTGCTTGGCTCCTTGGTCGTACTTTGTTTAGAAACTCAGAATCTACCCTCACAGATAAAGACACCCAAGAGATTGATGCAACACTACAACGTACGCAAGTTCCTGTGTGGTCTGCTTATAATTCCCTTATTCAAAGCAAATCAAAACGAATCCAGATGGCACGAAATGACATGAATCATTCGATTCTCCGATATGCTATTGCCAATATGAACTGATTTGCTGACACATGAGCTCATGTTTATGATACTATCGTTTCAAGTGAATTGCACATTGTGCTGGCGCAGTTAAGAACGATCGGAAGCTACAGTTAAAATAGTAGTTGAATATGTGCTGGGTTGAATATGCTACATTGAAAATAGTGGTTTGACCTATATGGTCCCTCTACAGTTAAGCAGATCATTGAAGGAAAACATGTTAGACGAGGACAAACAGCTCACTTGGTTACTCTTCAAGACCTATATTATTGTCTTTACCAAGATTTCTTCTTCCAGTTTGATGGCCAGTGTCATCAAAGAATTTGCATAGGAGCTCGACGAAGTATGCGCACATGGCAAAAGAGAGGAAATACACGAAGTCAACGCTAGAATGGTAAACACCATCAGCCCTTTCGGTTCTGGAGAAAATAGCAGTGTTGGACGACGCTCAGGAAAAGAAGCTCATCTTCAAGGTAATGCGGCAGTACATACGCATGGCGATCGAAATGATGGTATTTATCCGAACTGTTCGAACAGGAGACTGGAAACTACAACTTTTAGCCCTGGCAAAGTTTGCAGGATACGTCTTTGCGCATGGCATGATAAACTATGCTCGTATGATTCCTGTTTACCTAGCAGAGATGGAAAAAGTAAGCAAGCCTGATCCAGATATCTTGAAAGAGTTTGAGAATGGGAATTGGGTTGTCAACCAAGTGATAGTGAGTTATCATTCTGTGCATTGGGTGCAGACCATACACTTGAAAATGTCAATCGGTCGATGAAATATACAGGGGGACTTGTTGGAATAAACCAGAACCCAAGTGCACGAAACAATTTTTTCCTAATCGCTCCAGAGTTAGCAAGGCTATCAGATGAGGCAAGGAACGTGGCAGGGCTGTCCAGCATAAAAGAAGAACAAAGAACACCACAACTTAACTGAAGCCGTTTTAGCACGAGAAGAAATCAAAGGCATCCTGTGGTGAGCTCGTGGATTACGATGCTGGGTCAGGGATCTTATTTTCCGAATTATCAAGCGTGTAGAGTGGTTTCAAATTCCGTGCAATACACTGTACTGAATTACGATTTCATTTCTTTAATTTGTTCTATTTTATTACTCGGGCTACTACCACAGGTCCTGCGTGTTCGTGTGGAAAGACACTAGCGGGAACAGGGCCAATAAGGACTGATAAATCGGAGGAATAGTATATCCGATTGAGGAGTAATATTGATGTTTTTCCCATATATCGCTTCTTCGCCTTCGATAAATTGGAATCACGATCAAGTTTCAGAATTGTTTTTCTACCGTGGGAACCAAGAAAGCTGATTGATCAACATTAATCCGATTAGTAAACAAACCCAATTATCAATGAAATTTCTGTAGAACCTTAGAAATCTTTCTGATAAAATCGCTCAGCTTAAACATGATGTCGGCAAGAATTGAGGTGCGATATACAGTCTGGTAGGTTTTTTGCGGTCGTGGAAACAGCCATATACTATGCAACATATACAAACCTTAGGCGTAAACTGACATTCACGCTTGTTCGAAGCCGTATTATAAAGTGTAGCCCGAGTGAACGCTCCCGAGACCGTCTAGTTGCTCTACGAAACCAAAAGCGTTTTGTTGTATAGTGGTGCTGTACATGTCAATCAAATCATCTAGAAACATCTCATCTACAAAGCAACCATGAAGAGGCAGACACAAAGATTATTCTACATGCCATTGATGCTACCTCCAATGGCACCACAACAATTACATCTATTCCCCAGACACCGATGTCTTTGTGTTGTCAATATGTCGTTATCCAGACCTTTGCCATAACACCAACTTTGTGACTGGAGTAGGTCCAAGACACCGTAATATCTGCTTGAGGCCAATTTTCATTACACTTGGCGAAGAAAAGGCTGTTGCTTTACCAGGTTTTCACGCTTTAAGCGGGGCAGATATCACAGGCTGTTTCGTAGGGAAAGGAAAGAGGATATGCTGGATGGTTTTCAGTTCGGCTCACGAAGATATAGTCTCAGCTCTCAGAAGCCTTGGAACTATCGTGCAACCAGATGAAAAAACCATGAAATGCATTGAGAGGTTTGTGTGTAAGCTTTACCAACAAAACTGCACCACGTCTGATGTAGGAAAGTTGAGATGGTCCTCATTCAAGAAGAGCCAAGCTCAGTCAGAAAGACTACCACCCACTCAAGGATCATTATATGAGGCCATTCTCAGAGCCAACTACCAGACTTTGGTTTGGAACAACGAAACGTATCCACACCAGGCTTACAATAACCTGAAACATATGGATGGAAGATCGACAGCAATGGCAGAAGAAGCTACCCGCTCCCGAGGCAATCATTGAGTTAGTGAAGTGCGGGTGCACTAAGCAACGATTCTCCAACAATCGGAGTCCGTGCCCATGAGGCCATTGAAGATGATGTTGATGACAAGGACGCTGATAGCTGTGATGACAGCGATGGTGGTGTTGACATAGATGAGGACGATTAAAGTATTTATATAGTGTAAATGTACAGAACGTTTAAGGAAAAAAGCCTGAGGTACTTTTCAACAAAGAATCTCGGCGTATGATTCTGTTTGACAAATTAAAAAAGGGTAGCAACTTGATTTTGCAAGCTGTGCAATGAGATACATCGATAGATATATCATACAGTCAACTCTCTCTAAGCGGACACCTCTCTAAGGCGGACACCTCTGTAAGGCGGACAGAAAATTTAGTCCCTGCCGAATTTCACTTGTTTCTCTGTAACTGAACTCTCTCTAAGGCGGACATCTCTCTAAGGCGGACAGCGGACACTTTTTTTCAACATGTTGGTTCAAAAAACCTCTCAAAGCGGACACCGGATGTTTATGAAATTTTATAACGGGTCCAGAATTCCGAAAAATTAGCGCAATCTGATAACAGTGGTTTTAATAAAATATACCAGACCCTACAATATGTCTTAATACAATATTAAAGTCACTTTTCCCGTCAGTTATACAACAAATCATTTGCGCTGCCTTTTACTGGAATCAGTTGAGTCAGTTGTATTCTTCCTTCGCTTTTTCGTGTCTTGGTTTAGATCAACGGCAGTTGTAATCTTGTCGTTTTCTTTACCTATGCACTTTGTTATCCAGGCCACGACCTTTGGAACACCTTGAAACTTGTACTTGCATGGGACTTCAAGCCCGTAGCCACCCCCACGGTTTAATCTTTTTCCTGTAACTTCACAAGAGGCGCTACTTGATTCAAGTTCCAAGAAACGACTGACATAGCGGGTCTAGATTAATGGCACATGGCCGACAACTTTTCCATCCTTGGTTACGGCAACAGCGTTCGGGTCTTTCTCATTTTGGGGTTCTCGTTTGCACTCCGGAATTTCTCCCAGAGTAGGGGTCCAGTCGTCTTTATATACATGGTGGCCACGAACGAACGAATCACACGAGAATAAATCTTGCACTACGCTCATGTTTTCCCCAATACACAATGCAATACAGTACTAGGTCAAATCAGTAGGTCAATAGGTGTGTGTCTATGATCAGTCATAAACTTCCTGAAGTTCCACTCGGAGCGATACGTGCATGCTGTGGTGTGACATTTTCAAAAACAAAATGTCCCTCTCAAAAGATGCTCGTGTAAAATACAAAACCCTCACTCTAGAAGAACGAATAGCTGTTCTCAACCACGCTAAAGGAAACCCTAAACATGGTTGCCAAAAAATAGCCGAGATTTTCGGAGTAGGCAAAACCCAGATTGCTGCTGTATTTAAAGACGAAACCAATATCCGAGCTCGTTATGAGAGCATGGGCCAATCCGGCTACAAGAGAGCACGAGACGGGAAGTACGAAGAGATCAATGAAGCAATATATAAGTGGTACTGCCTAGCAAGGGACTCAATGGTTCCGATAAACGGTCCTATGCTACAGGAGGAAGCATCGGCCATAGCCGCAAGGCTGGGGAAGTATCCTGACTTCAAGGCGTCGAGCGGCTGGCTAGAATGCTGGAAGAATCGATACGGCATTAAACAGAGGGTCGTAGAGGGTGAATTCGGCCAGGTTCAAACGGAGGCAGTTGAATCGTGGATGGAGAGGTTGAGAGAGCTTTGCAAAGGCTACAGTCCTGAAGACATATGGAACGAAGATGAAACAGGATGTTTCTTCCGGGCACTGCCAGAGAAAAGCCTAGCCGAGGAAGGGCGGAGGTGCAAAGGTGGTAAGAAGTCCAAGCTACGTATGACCGTGGCACTTTTTACAAATGCCAATGGTGACAAAGAGGAGCCCGTTGTCATTTGGAGGAGCCTTAATCCAAGGTGCTTCAAGAATTTACCAGGGAAACGGCCTCTGCATGTAAAATATTTCTCGAATCCCAAATCCTGGATGAATTCAGAAATAATGAAAGAGCTATTGAACAAACTCAACAGGAAAATGAGAAACCAAGGGAGGCATATCATGTTATTTCTCGATAATGCTGGCTGTCATCCGAGCGATGTAAAAGATTCGTATTCCAACATCAAGATGGTGTTCTTGCCACCAAACACGACATCTCGCCTTCAGCCACTCGATGCTGGAATAATCAAGAGCTTTAAGGTCCGTTACAGAAAACTACTGCTGAAGTTTGTAGTTTCACATGTTAACAGTCGATCCGCCGCCGCAGAAATCGTGAATACAGTTGACGTGCTGCAAGCAATAAGGTGGGTAAAGCAAGCCTGGGAGGAAGTTCCCAAAGAAATGATCAGGAAGTGTTTTCACAAGTGTGGATTTTCGGCATCCATTTGTGAGTCAGAGGTTACCGAGGACACTGCGTTGTTTGAGGAATTCGGAAACCTCGTTCAACGTATCGATGGTATCGACGGGCTTTCGGCAGAGCAATATATCTCTGTAGATGAAGAAGTTCCAACATCAGCACCCCCGGTAAACACATCCAGAGATGACTGGCGGGAAGCTCTTCGAGACGAGGCACTTTCTCTTTGTGCCGCCGAGGCAGACGAGCCAGCTTCAAAAGAGACCGTAGTAGAAGATAGTGACCAGGAAGAAGTAGACATCGAACCAGTCGAGAGTTCCATCCAGTCGATTGCAGAAGCCATGAAGGTTGTGGCAGACTTACAGCGCTTCGCCTCTTCGAAGCTAAAGGATGACGATATGGTGACCGGTTTAATAAAGATCTCACAGCGCCTACAAGATGCCAGACTTGCAACGCAACAACAGTGCAGCAATACAAAGTTTTTTTTTGTAGTGGATGGGGGTTATGAACCCCGACTCCACGTACTGTCAAATAACAAGCGACACAAACGAGTTTTGTTAAGGTTGATTCACAAATGTCAGTTCAAAGTGTGTATGAACTGTGTTGGATTCCGTAAGGACTAAAAGAAACACAGCCGGTCCGTCATGACTACATTGTACACTGTAATTAAAGTAATAAAGCACTGGTTTCAGTTTTGATGTTCCGGTGTCAGGTTAGATGAACTCTCTCTAAGGCGGACACCTCTCTAAGGCGGACAGTAAATCTGGTACCGAGGGTGTCCGCCTTAGAGAGAGTTGACTGTAGTATGTTTAGGGACGGACCATTAGAAAAGTGATGGGGGGGGGGGGTGGGGAATTTTCAGCTTGCACGAATTTTTTTTTTCGCTCACTGCTTGTGCAGGAATTTTTTTTTCAGGTGAACCCCTCTGCACGAATTTTTTTTACTACGTGTGAAAAAGTCACAATTGGACCTTCCTTCTGCATGAATTTTTTTTTACCTTCTTCTTTGCATGAATGTTTTTTTGGCATTTTCCTTTGCATGATTTTTTTTGTTTTCCCCTCCCCCCATCACTTTTCTAATGGTCCGCCCCTTAACCAAAAAAAAAAATTACAAAATTTTAGCTGAAGCCCCGTTTTCATGCTTTGAATCATATGCTAATAGCTTCCAGAACAAGGATCGTGTAGAGAATATCAAGATTTGGAAGCAACAGACTGAAATAATATAGAATTAATAATAATTTCAGTATTCAGCCTCGTTTACGCGTTTCAAGTCACGTGATCAAAGTATGAGGAATAAAGTATATAAAAGCGTAGAACCTAGGTAGAATAATATTCTGACTTGTTTTTGAGGTAGATTATGTGAAAACAGCAACAATAAAGAAGAGTTTAAACGGTAGCCTCGTTTCCATGCTGATGTTCTTTATAGCATAGTTTAAATGCCCCTAAATCCCGTCGGTGCGGTTTTCAAAGGTGGCGATAAGTTTTTCCATGCTCCCTAAGGTTCCCTTAACACATTAAGACTAGTCGCTTGTTTTAATCCCCGATTTCCCACGGGACGTTTATAAATGACACTTGCTCCCTGACTAACTTGGGCTACCTGTGTCTCTACAGTGGATCAGTTGCCAGGCGTTCTCAGCTGATGTTTGCCGAGGTTCACGGGGCTGGGCGGTCTTGGGGACGAGACCTTCGGCCATAACCAACACATGGCAGCCTTTTTGTACAGCCTGTCTGTTTTGCTATTTTATGCTCTTTTACCCTGCCTGTTTAAACGCCGTCAAGCTGTAAGGAAAATGAGAGAATTGCGAAGTACGAAGAATACTGTAACCCTGGAATGTCAGCTTATCGTTGTACTCTGAACCACCGATTGTCTTGGATAGTCGTGTCTCTCTGAGTTGGCTCAAGCTAATTTGCCCACAGCGGATTGTGTCGGGTTTTCGTCTTGCATCGTCTGTTCTCATCTTGGGTCGTTATTCGAAACCAAGGCCTTCAGACGAGTCCTGTTCAGTGGTGTCTTCTTGATCGCCGCCTATGTTACACCTTACGCTTGTTGTCGACTGCTCCTTCACATCTTAGCATAGGTTTGCGCTGCTGTTCCGCTGTTTTTCCTGTTCGTGCCGGCCTGAGATTCCAGGGTAGCCGCGTTACATGTTTTCGTTCGTGCCTCTTAGCACGTTTATTGCAGGACTTGGGAAACCTCTAAGTTACTCTGTCTCACTACATGCCCTTCGGAATTGGAATGGTCCTGTTCTCATGGCGGTATTTACGACAAGGGCTTCGAAGCTGGTAAGTCAGTAGTAGTAATAGTAGCAATAGACTTTATGATTGTAGTTGTGAGGACGTTTAGTTCTTGACAAACTTCAACTGGGAACACTTAGAAAGTATAAAAGGAAAATTGCTAACCGAAATAAAAAGAAGAAATATTATTTTACATACATACTTGTAGGTAGATCAAGACTTATGTATAAATGACCTCTTGGTATCATTAATTTTATAAAAAAAAATGCTAGACTAAAGAAGTCACCTTTAAATTTTTATTGAGTCAAAAGAACAGTGCATTTGATGTTAATTATGTGAGTGACAGGTTTTGTTGTCAAAGGATGTTCAATGCCCCTTTGAGGCAAAAAGTGTATTTTATCCGCTACAAAATTTATTCCAAATTACTGGTGGTTTAGGGTTGTTTTATCCCTTAGCTGTATGCAATTAGGCAACTGTTAAAACTAGGGTTATGCCTATTCAGCTTGAAAAATGATTGTTGTTAGGAAACAAAATTACCAGTTCCATTGGTAATTTTTTGCCTAATAATATACATGCAAAAATTTCAGCATGCTCATTGGCTGAGAGCACGGCTATTAATCCCAAACAGTGCAGAGAATTGAAATTGAGTGCAAAAAGTTGAAATTAAATTTTTGCATGTACACCGTATTCGCACGTGTATAGGCCGCACTTTTTTTTCAAATAAATTTTGTGCAAAATGGGGGTGCGGCCTATACACGGTATAACTAAAATCTTCATATGATTTAGTGAAAGCCCCTTTAGTTGTCACGTAATTCTTCGTACAACACAAGTGTATAGGCTTGGGCAGATATGGAGCTTTGATATTTTAGTCAATCGCTGCTGAAACGAACATTTTGAAGCCTGAAAGCATCCGTCCGATCCTTGAACCTCGCTGAGGTATAAATCATTGAATATGGAGGCTTTAAATATTTCTCATAACCGAGAAATGAACCATGTATGTAGAATATAACAGAACACGTGTACAAGTAGCGATCGCATGTCTCGCGTGCGACATGCTTAGAAATAGATTTGAGATTCAACGTGGGCTTTTTCTACCCGATAGTTACATTTAATTACAACTTAGCTTGGTTTCCAATGAAAACATAGTCCAAGAACATCAAACACTACGTAGAAAACACAGCATAAACCCTCGTGCGAGTTGACACAATCTGCCGCCATCGTTGATTCATTCAGGAACCTTAACAATCGATAACAATTGCGCGTGAACGAAACGAATGTCTTGACGTTTGATCCTGCACCTCACTGAGTCAGTAAATCCTTCAGAGACAATCTGAGGGGTCTCACTGTTTCTCAAAACAAAGACATGATTCACGCATGTGGAATTGCCAGAATCTCCGTTAACATATCTCTGACAAAGAGAGTACAAGTACACCAAAGTAGCGATCGCATGTCTCGTATGCTTATGTTTTATATTAAATTTGAGATTCAACATTGATTTTTCTGTCAAATAATTTATCCATTATGTGTACTTACATCTGAACTTTGTTTCTAACGAAAACAAAGTCTGAGAACAACAAACACTGCATAAGAAACGTAACATGAACTTTCATACGATCGAGTTGACACAGTTTTGTTTGTTCGATTGGATACATGCTGTTTTAGATTATTTATCGCGATGAATTTCAATATCTTGATGGTACTCGGCACTCGCCAGGCCTTTGCGTTTTTAAGAACGCGTGAATTTTTTTTTCAAGAAATATGGCAAAACTCGGGGTGTGGCTTATACACGAGTGCGGCCTATACACGTGCGAATACGGTATTATTAATAAGTAATCACATGATTTGTCTCGTGCAATTTGGGATAAATAACCACTCGTAAATTTTTCAGACTACAAATTGCACTCGCCCTACGGGCTTGTGCAATTTGGTTAGCCTTTGAAAAATTTACTCGTGTTGATTTATCCCAAATTGCACTCGAAATCATGCGATTACCTATACAAACTGTCCAATTTGACCTGTCCGTTTACAAACAATTGTAATTGGACAGGCTAAAGTGGACAGTTAAGCAGTCAATAAAAATTAAGCACTTCATTCCATTAGCTAATGAACGTTAGCTAATGAATGTTAACTACCTAGGCCATCCTAGCCAATCAAAATCAAAGAAAATCTCTTAAGTGAGCATGTTGATAGGTGCAGATTGAAAACACACATGGATGAAATTAACTGGTCCAAAGACTTTCTGCTTTTGAGTAAGGAAAATGCACCCTAATCCAGGTAAATTCGAAATATTTGTGATTGTGTATGTATAGACACACTTTTTGCCCCCTGCATATCTGGGGGAGGGCTGTTTGTTCCTGTTGTTGTTCATCCAAATGGGAGGGAATCTTACAAAGAATATATGATAGTGTGAAGATTAAAAGGAGAATGCATTAGGGCATAATTATGGTCTTGACCAATTTGCCAGAGGAATGAATTAAAATTGACCGGACTTGCCAACATCAGCCCACGGTTTAAGTACCTTTTCAAATATTATATTTTGACCTCGACAATCGAACACATGTGATCCAAAAACAATGCAGATTTATACGTTTACTTTAGTACTAGAAGTAATCAGAGGTTAGTACAAGTATCTGTTCTGAGGAAGGCTGTGGAAGGAAATGCTTATCTTTGGACTTGTATAACATGTGTAAGAACATATTGTTGGCAACTTGGCCGATTAGACAACAAATAGAAGAAGAGCTCAAAATGTACAAACATATTTTTATTTTCAGTTTTCTCATACAAACCAGAGCATAATATGTTAATTTTCCCAGCTACTAAGATAGGGACCTGGGTACTGCTCTGTCATCCCATGTTGCATTTGTTTAGTTTCCTTGTAATTCAGTAACAAGGATTAGTGTTTTTAAAGGCATGTACTTGTGAAGTGGATGAACTCCTATCTACAAACTCTCCCATCACATTGTAGAATTTCCAAAAAAAATATAGGTATGAAGATTTTCGAACAAAGCAACTTATGCATCTACTGTACATGTTACGAGGCACCAACAACTCGCCACAACAAAAATGTCTTTGCAAAATGGAACACACAATAATCGAAAGTGACATAATGTGGATAATTAGAATACATGTGAATAAAAAAAGTTGTGGATTCTATAATTTAGTATAGTTGACATTCAATCAAATTAACTTGGACGATTTTATAGACCACGAATGGAACAGGAGATTAAAATCTACCCAAGGTCTCTGCAAGCACGGGCATCCCGAAGGTAGTGCTCCATTTAGTCTCCTTCGCAGCTGCTCTTAAGGAAGGAGTGCTGCATGACAAGACTAAGAATGGCTGCGAAGGACACTAGTTCTTGCATAGTGTACAGTTATTTATGCTGTCTTCACTGTCATACTAAGTCAAAAATTCATGTTGAACACACTTTTAATGATTCATTACTTCTAGTATACAGATGATATTATGTTCTCCTTAGACACCATTACTTATTCCTGAGTTTTGTTATTTACAATAATTTACAATTTATTGGTAATCAGACCTTGTGTTGCAGGGATAATTGTGCTCATAGTTTTGAATCAGCCTTGTTCTGCTGATTTGAAATCCTTCGTCTGATGATTACTCCCTAAATTATACTCCACTCAGTCCTATTACCAATACTAATGGCATTGTTAATAAAAGCGTTCCTGGAGGATAAAGTGACTGTTTTGGTTTGCTATTATTCCTCCAGTCAAAGCTAATGTACAGTCTAATGGAGAAATAGGCTTGGAAAATTTCAAATGGAAAGAGCACAAAATTATTGAGGACTATTCGTTCTTCAAGTTTGCAGCGGGAGTCCACTAAACTGTAATTCCTAACTCCAGTGTTTAGTTTTATCAAAAAGTCCTGAATCTTCGAGGATGGGAACTAGATAGATACCAGAAATTTTTATTTGGCAATACATAAATGGTTCTTGTAATTAAACTTTGTGGCAACACTGTGAAATTCATGGATAATGTACATGTAAATATGATTTTGTGGTGAAAATTATTCGGGATTATCCCAATTCTGAAGTGCTTCCAAATTATTGTAAAAGTTACTGCTATACATGTAGATTAGATTGTATTTTGGTCGAAGATTGCTTGCCTAGTTGAATTCAAGTGTGTTATGATGTCTTTATAACTGTGATATTAAAAATCCTATAATTATTTAAGACATTATTACTTAATACAGAATGTTCATCATTGTATAGGCTTTTGATTATGTTAATATGACTGCTATGGGGCAAATATTGTTTTCATTATAGATATTAGTATAGGTAATAGTATGACTTGTAGTGGTATTTGACAATAATACTGTGAGTAATATCTCAAAATTGTCCAAAATACCACAAGCCACAAAGGGGAAAGTGGTATTTGGAGAATTTTGAAACATTACAAGCTGGTATTATTGCCAGCTAGAACCACTATGTGGATTTAACCATGCCCAGTTTCACTTAGTAAATATTGGCGTTTGCATTTTTGTTAATTAGACAATAGTGTATTACAGTCATGATGCCAAAAAGTTTTGAACGATGGATGTCTTTAAGATGCGCATTAATTGAATAGGTGAACATCAAGTATCTGGCAGAGCTATGTTTTGAAGTTTTATAATTCTTAGTATTTTGCTAAGAATATTGTGCTTTAAGGCAGGAGATAGGAGAATTCGTACAGGGTATCCATGGTAACATGTTATTTTCAAATTTGAAGATATCTTTATTTTCTTTGAGCGCAAGATAGCGTCCTCCGCAGGCATCTCGCTTGGCAGTTTTTGAGCCCGTTATTAGAGACGGTTGCGGAGGAGGCTAAGCGCAAGATTACCTGGTATTTCATTGAAGTTTATTTAAGAAAATTAGATATGTCATGGCTGCGTAAGCTTGCCTAGTTTTGCTATGAAAATTGTTTTGAGGAAGTGCATCATAGTACAATGAGAGTGTTTTTCTTTGAAAATTCAACTTCAGATTGCCTAGTTTCATATAATATGTATGTATATTTTTTTGCAAAAATGTGGTAATAATCTGCACTGACTTTACCTCTGGAGTTAATAAACAAAAGGAAGATGTAAATGAATCATGTAAAGTGTAAGAATTTTAATAATGAATCTTATAACTGTTACAATGCTTAAGTAGACTATATTTTTAATACTGGTTAAGTTAAAACGAGAATCAATATTGAAAACGTGAATTGATGACAGACCTAAACTAATCAATGGAAAACTGTAGCAATATAATAATCAGAATAAATGGTAATAAAGTATTATAGATAAATACTGGCAGGCAAATACAATGTTACATTCGCTTTCAGAACAACTCGAGTAGTAGAATCATATTGGACTTCAATGTTTTCAAGAAAGAGAATTGCTTCTGCTATGCTTCCTTACTCCATGTCCAGGACATCTGTATTCAAGAGGGATGTCAACACCTCATCAACAAATTTAAGGCTGATTTTATCGTCATGAACTAATATTGCTTCAACTGTGATGGTTAGTGCAGAGATCATCTTGTCTTTTCTCATCGTGCCACAACGTTCACATTTCACAATAATTTTTGTTGTGCTGCCTTGATGAATCTTTCTAGAGCATTTGCTGCACTTCAAGTGTTTGTCGGAGTGTTGGATTGCTGAAATTGCCTTAATTCGTATAGGTAATCACATGATTTCGAGTGCAATTTGGGATAAATCAGCACGAGTAAATTTTTCAAAGGCTAACCAAATTGCATGAGCTTTCTGCACTCAATTTCAATTTTCTGTGCTGTTTGGGATTAATTGATGTGCTCTCAGCCAATGAGCATACTGAAATTTTTGCATGTATATTATTATTGCTGTAATAACTTCTTCCTTATCGTCGTATTTATCATCGAAAGCAATTCTTTGAAGTTCTTCAACATCAGTTACTAGGTTAAGTGATGTATTTGTCATAGTGGAAACTTTTTTGGAGTTATTCCAAACATGTACTGCTACAGGATGGATATTGTAAACACATCCCAGCGTAAATTTGTCTATGTGTTCTTCCCAGATGTCAAATGGGATTGATGCAGTGGTATCTTTCAAAACAGTCTCGCGTAACCTCAGTTTCTTTTTTCCTACGAGTGTAACCTCCTTCAGCTGAATGATTTTCTCCTGGATAGAGATTTTGTCCCACTCGTTGTGATTGTTTAGGACTTCAAGTGCACTGACATATTGGCCGATAACAGGCGTCAAGTCAGCGTACTGGAAATCATACTCCGACTGGTTTGGAGTTGAAATACAGGTCATGTCGTTGACGATGACCTTCTTATCGGCTGTATATGTAAAATCCTGTAGCTTGATTGGTGTTCTGGTTACACTTTTTCAGTGAAAAGGGGTCGCTTTTGCGGCAAGTAGAGGAGCGCTTCACGCGACTCTGTCTTCGATGTTTGTATAGTCAAAGTGGCATAGTTCATTGTATTGTAATTGTGTCTATTAAGTACCAGAAATATAAAGATCCATCTTCTTCCAAACTTTAAGACTTTTTCACATATCCAATCATCACAAATGGTGACAGGTAAATTTATTTCTTTAAATATGAGAGGCATAAGCAACTATTGTAAATGATGCACAATATTTACCTGGCTCAGAATACAAAAACCTGATGTTGTTTTCCTTCAGGAAACACATTCTACCCAAGGAAATGAAGTTTTCTGGCAAAGAGAATGGGGTGCCATGCTAATCTGCTCTCATGGGGCTATATTTCTGACCTCAACTGTTCCTTCTGTCATCAGACTACTGAGACCATATCTCATAAATTTTCTTTGACTGTTCTTTTTCTACTTCCTTTTTGAATGAGATATGTGAAAAATTTTTAAATAAACTTAATAGTTGAGGTTGCCTCTCTTAAGAATATCACGAGATTATTTTAGGATTTTTAACGGGGGAAGTGGATCTGCTAAACTATATGATCATTTTAGGAAAAACGTACTTGTGGACTTGCCGGTGTAAAGAAACAAAACCATCTTTCATCCATTTTGAAAGAATTTTATTAAATAAATATCAAACCGAAAAGTATATTTCCTTTAAATCAAATGACATCAATCTGTTTAAGAAATCAAAGCCTGCTGTGAGGCAACTCGTGAATGGTGAGGTAGAGAATTTGTGGTCAAGGTTGTGGATGCAGGTGAAGGATAAGTTCATAAAGAATGTTTAGGGGTTTTTCAATTGCTAGGGCTCATAGTTGAATAATGTGGAGATGAGACATGCACACATGTTTTTGGGTGATCCAATGCAGAGTGTTTTGCAATATGTATACAGTAGTTTCAATATAAGTTGTCTGTATGAAGAATGATTGTCAAACTGCATGCAACAATCCTGAAAAGGTGTTGTGGGTTGCTTTAAGTTTGTCAGTTTAGAGATGCTATACCATAGAAACTTGTTTATCTATATATATGGTCATCCATTCAAGATCACTCAGTGTATGGAAGAGGTATGGCGGCTGTGGTATATTTATTTGAGTTGTTTAAAGTTGATTATATCCCAGATTACCTTTCAGGATTGTCAGGTGGTTTTTGATGCTGTTTCCCAACAGCCTTTTTACAGGTTTGCCAATGGGAATCTAGTCGGAAAATGGGTGGAATTTCTCCTTTTTAATGTGGGTTGCCAATGGCAGTCCAGTTGAGAAGTTGTTCGAATTTCTTGCTTTTTTGTTTCCTTTTCTGTCTTGGGAAAATGGAAACCTTTCAGTCCCCTGCTAAGTATTTTTTTTGTGCTTACAGTATCTTGCGCGCATCTTTGGTAGGTTTCAGGAGGTAGTGGAAAGGCATCAATTTTATCAGGTAGACAACACAAACTATGGCAGCGATGCGGCGATGTAACACGCATAGTGTTTTATCGGATCTTTCAACAAAATGTACTTTTCCTTATTTATTTGCAGTCACTGCCAGCAGGTAAAAAAAATTTGACCCGTTTGCGTATTAAGGATTCACACAGACAACTCAGCGTAGGCTTCTGAAGCCCCTTGTTTTTATTTCTTTTCCTTGTCGGGAAAAGAAAACCTGTCACTCCCCAACTAGGTATTGTTTTTGTGTTTATAGTATCCTGCCCGTATCCTTGGTAGGTTTCGGGGGGGTAGTGGAAAGGTGTAAATTTTATGATGTTGACACAATACAAACAATGGCGGCGTGGTAGTCAATTTCAAAATTTTTGTTGCCATTGTTGCTAGACAGACTCTACAAATATGAGGTTTATTCTATAGCTTACTAGCAAATTACATAACATCTTTAATCCAACAACCGCTGTTGTGACAATTCAATTGTTTATTCTGATCATTCTTCATGCTTTGGTTACTTTCTAAGGTGTTTTCAAATTTAAACAAGACTTAGTGAAAGCTACCATGTGATGATAAATGAGCCCGCAATACAAAGGGAGACAATGGAAGGGGTCATATAGAATGTAAACGATTACGTGCATCGAATGATAAATCTTCGAACATGCAAGTTACTAGTGGATTAACAACGGAAAACAACTTCTATAAATCGCAATGTTCTTAACAAAGTGTCAACAAAACAGTATCGTACCCTGTGCTAGTAAAATAATTTTACTGCGAGCTTTGTCAAATAACTCAACAACGTGAAAGTCAATGAAAGGCAGTGTTGTTACGAAAATTCAGTGTCAACATTATTATTGGAATTTGCAGTGAATTTCATATCTTGCATCAGTAAAATAATTTCACTGAGTTTTTCTTCGTCCATTGTTTCTAGTTGTTCCTGGCGGTAATGCAGCTTGTTGTGGTTGTTAATTACACAGTGCAGGGCCAGGGGAAATAGTGCATACCATTGCAACTGTTTTTCGGCCGTTCTGATGGAAACATGGGCTGGTAAGTTTTTTTACAGTTTTGAACTACAAAGCATACACAGCAGTTGTCGCATTTTGCCAGACGTGAATCTGGACGTGATTGAATCCTTTTGGCACAGCTGATACAGGAGTAGTACTGGATTATTTCCATGGCTTCCACCTTGTGAGATAGAATTTCTTGTGGATGGAGCATCTGTGTTGCACTTTCAATTATTTCTGGCGATATAGTTGGTTGAGGTTCCTAGGAGCTTTTAAAATTGGAAGAAGGTGTGAAACTTAAGTACTTTGTGCCATTGTACTGCTTCATACGAACATTTTGAACTTCGTAATACTGACGGTTTTCAATGAGTGGGATCATGTCGTTCTAGATGGTGAGCCCAATGCTGCCAGTTTAGTTGATTAAGACTGCCTCAAGCTTGGTGAAAGCTTTAGTTTCCACGTTCATTGGTTTGTTGGTACCAAACACTGTTTTACCCCGTACTGTGACAAGTTGATTGACTTTCACATCTCTTAAGTCTTTGACCGATGTTAGGAGGCAACTTTGAGTCAATTGTTTTGTAAGAAAAGTTGACCAGAGTATCGGGGGCGTCGTCCACTGTTGAATTTTTATTCATCCATAGTAGATTTTAGTAATCAGTTAATGTAATATTGACATCGCTTTGTTCCTTGGAGATATGTAGTTAAACGGTTTACTGGTGAGATTGAAAGCATTCACACTCTTATTCAAAAAATATCATCCCAAATCTGAGATCGAACTCAAAATGAATGCAAACCTTTTTATAATATTGCTCAGCGCACAGCGAACTGTATTTAAAAAAAAACAAATATGCCATAAACCTAAGATTATGTACAATTCTCTGTTTGTGAGACTCAGCTGAAAACACTCATTTTATGAGAAAAAACCCAAGACAATTAAAAAAATCTTAATTTCCATGATAGCATTTTTTATGTACGAGTTCTCTGCCAACTAAAAAACAAAACGTGTCTACTAACCAAGGAAGCCATAAGATAAATTTACAAATGGATACTGACATGCTAAACATCTTAGAACGAATCTTTTTTGTGTCTTTAAATGTTAACAACTTTAAAGGACAGAAAGCAGTTCCTTTAACCCATTCACTCCTGGGACTTTAAAGCGCGACAACCCCCCAATTCCCTGGGAGTTTTGGCCTAGAAATTTGCGTTCGCGAACACATGAAGTAAACCATATGCGCAGTAAACCCAAAGACAAGATCAAGTTTTCAAACAAACTCCCTTTTGAAGTGGAATAAATAAGCGACTAGAAAATGTAAAATAAATGCTGTTTAACCAAAGGAATTGAAACAAATGGTCAACAGGACTATGGAAATCGAATAATTTCTTTACCGCGCGACAAAAGGCACAAAAATAAATATTTCACGGGTCGCACAAAACACACGAGAAAACAATGATCAAAGCCAAAATGGGCAAAAGCACGATTTCTAAATTCTGTTCGTTAGTTTAACTAAAGTTTATTGAAGTTTTCTTTCAGATAAATCCGGTTTAAGACAGGTGAAGCCACAAAGAGAGGTGCATCAATTTCAACGTAAACAAGCCGCAAGCGCTTCACATCAATAAACATGATAAAGGAAATATACACTCTGTACATCACATAAAAGACACACAAATGGGTCTCCAAATCAAGTTTATTCGAAATATGAAAGATAAATGGTAGTCAAATTATGAAATGGGTCAATCATGAAAGAACTGTAGCCAAAAAACTGGCAAAAGGAAAACCCAAATGCGTAAATGCGTTAGAACACGCAAATCGAATTATCTCATCAAATGAAATTAATCACAGCCAAAGGGTCAAAAAGGTCAAGCAAACAACAATCATTTTCAAAAAATAAATACTCTCCGAACCCATTAAAGCTGTCTTCGCTCTCTGAGTCCCCAAAAATTGATGCGACCTCGGGGTCAATTTCAGAAGAAGCCGCCATTGTTTTCGCAAAACGTGTTGGCTTGCACTCATCGGAAAATCCCGACCTCGTGTTATTCTCATCAGCTGTCAAAATATGCACAAAAGAAGGCAAATGATTGGTTTATTACCTGTCAAAGTCTCTATGAGGACAAGAGAGCAAATAACACTCGGTAAGAGTGGGGAGAGGGTCAAGACCAGCAGCCATTTTTACGGGCGGTTACGGGCAGTTCAGGGAATTCGTGGGTTGTCGTACACGGGCGGTTACGGGCGGTTCAGGGGCGAATGGGTTAACGAAGGATGTTGTTCAGGGCCATCGCTTCTTAATCGATCGTGCAGTTGCTGTAGGCAGCAAGTCCAGCACAGATCTGAGGCTTTGCCTGCCACTTCCACATAACGATTTCTGGCGCAATATGAGGGTAGCGCTTCCGGTATTCTTCTCTTTTGGAGATGGTCATAGACATTGGAGGCTTTGCATCAGAGAAAAAGCATGCTTTACCAAAGCCTATTATCACTGGGTTTACAGAACCGTTCTCTTGTTTCTCAAGAACGACGTTGTTGGCTTTCACGTCATTGTGCAGCACACCACACGAATGAATGTGCTCAAGCGCTTCAGTGAGCTTCTGGAGCACACCGAAACAACCAGGCTTGTGCAGAAAATCCTTTTTTCTAATTGCCTTAGACAAAGTAAGGCTTCTCTGCTTTTGGCCATGGAACTTGATAATGAGGCGAAGTGGCTCGCTCTTCGTTATTACACCAAATAACAGAGGCACGCCACAGTGATCACCAAGATGGCTGATCATTTTCGCCTTGTGGCAAACTTCTTTTGTGATGTTGTCAGGAGTTGACTTTGCCTTCTTGTATTCTTTTACAGCGACCAGCAGATCTCTGTAGTAAGCCAGATAACAGTTTCCAAATGTTCCTGCTCCAAGGAACTTTTCCGTCCACACCACCAATGAGGGATCTATCTCTCTTAACTGGTGCTCGACTATTACTGATCTCTGCGGCTGCGGATTGGCAGGTTCGCCACGTTTCTGCTCTGCTATTTCTCGGACACCACTATTTGCCAAGTTGCCAGCGATGGCTGCCGCTACTTTCTTCATTACTTTTTCTCGAGACTTCTTTTGTCTCCATCTTTTTTTTTGCCTCTTTCCTAATTCCTTTTAACTTCTCCTCGTCACTGATCTTCTTTTGTTTGTTCCTAGCCATTCTGAAAGGGTAAGCGAGCAATCTGTCCAAAGCGAGCAGCAGAATGTGTTGGACAAACACGTGTCAGTATGTTAGATGTATGACATTGGTAGAGCATAAAGAACTCTGGAAGTAGCTTTCGTTATGAAAAGAAAGACAAAGGAGTAAAACAAATCTCCAGAAAAGCTTCCCATTTTTCACACACTGTTCGCAGATTCGGTGGTTGGTCATTGTCGTATTGTGTCCCAGCATGCCATGTATAATGTCTTAATTAAGTTCTTTATGTAAGGATTTATAAGTACACGTGGAGATATTGTTGCAATCATGGGTGTTTCTTTAGCTGTTTACAAAACGCACTGGGATTTTAGTCTGTCTGCCTTTAACACAACTACTGCTTTACTGAGGCACAGAGGCAAAACATATTGCAAATTCAGTGACATTTCTGCCGTTTTAAAATGGTCAGGGAGTTGTACGCCTTCCTTCAAGAATTACAAAAGGGGCAAAGATCGTCAAATTACAGACAATGGTTAAGTGGTATTGTGGACAGCATTAATTCCTGCCTCCATCCAAAAGCCGCCGGTAGGTATGCTTGCATTTACTTCCCCTTGATTTAAAAAAGGTATCGAAAATTTATGTATGGCAATGGAGCGCACCGAGTGTTTTGCAAACATTATCTTACTTGTGACGTCAGAAACTTGCAAGTAGTGAATAGATGACCATACAAAACAATGAAACCATACAACATAATGATAAATATATCATTGTCCCAAGGTATCTTTATTTGTACTAGGGAAATGGAGTCGCATTGAAAGACACTATGTACCAGAGCAGTAGGTCCAAACTTTGTTGGCTGACATGCCAAATGCATTCATAAAAAGCGGCAGAGAAAAAGGCACCTACGTTGCCCCATATGACGAGAAACGTCCAAAGTCAAAAAAAAATAAAAAGTAAAAAAAAGTGTTTTGCCTTCAGATAACAACAGACCAAACAGGACTGACTACCCAAGAGAGACAGAACTGGGTCAAAAAATTGAAAAGTAAAAAAAACAAATGTTCTGCCCTCAGATAACAACAACCGAAATAGGATTGACTTCCCAAGAGAGACGGAATAGGGAGATTAAAAAAAAAGCTCTACCTTCAGATAACAATAGCCTAAAAACGACTGACTACCCAAGAGAAACGAATATATGGTACTTAATGACAATATTACCAAAGCAAACAGGACATTTCAAGAAGGAAAAAGTAGAAAAACAAAATACCTTGCTTACCTCTGTTTGGCTCTATTAGTATGCCAGGGTCGCAATGTTCTGACCTCTCTTAGAAAAAGCTCTTGGCATACCCTTATTATGTTAATTGCTTTAAATTCACTGTCAGATGTAATAAATAGGTCCACTTGAAAGCAACGCATCTCTCCTTTAGAATCCCAACTAATGTAAATTGGTACAAACGTCGTCTAAAGCACCTCTTTTAGAAAAAGATTGTCTGTTTTAGTCTGGCCTCTTCCTGGAATCAGGACACTGAGGCAAACAAGCCACCTCACTGCAACAAGGTACAGACCATGAGGTGGAGAAATAGTGGGGGATAAATACATAAAAGAAAAACAGTTCTTTGTCTTCAGCTAACAACACCCCCAAATGGACTGGCTACACAAGAGAGACAGAACTGGGTTAAAAAATTGAAAAGTAAAAAAACAAATGTTCTGCCTTCAGATAACAACAGCCCAAACAGGACTACCCAAGAGAGACAGAACTGGGTAAACAAATTTAAAAATATGAAAACAATACAGAGTTCTGCCTTCAGATAAGAAAACCTGAATAGTGCATGCCTTGGCTTTAAGGAGCACTTTAATCAAGGATCTGTAACATCAGGGTTTTCTGTGTTGATCCATGTCACAGTATCTCCACTGGAAATTGTTGACACACAAGGACCCACTGTGAGTGATATTCCTTGCAGCCATGATCACACCTACCCCATAGTTTCCAACACCAATCATTTGTGAATTAACTGGTGCTTGAGATGGCATACCAAAACACCGAAATCTCGGGTAGTTTTTTCAAAACTTTGTGTGAAGAAACGGATGGTATGGGTATAGGAGTGGAACAGCATGTTGGCTCTGAAGAAGAAAATTCACTTAAACTTTCCTCAAGATCAACAACTCAGTCTTTCAGAATTTTTAATTTGCCTTGAAGTAAGTCGATTGATGCTGATTTGTCAGCCAGTTCTACAGACAGTTCCTCCCAGGCTTGAATGACCGAGAAAGATTTTGTGCCAGAGGCGAAGTCCACGGCGTGGCGGGGATCCATGTCCAACGCGATGGAGTTCAGAAGACCCACAATTTGCGTGAATCTTTCTGAATTCAGAAATCCATTAGCTGAACAACCGCTCTGACGTAGCAGGCCAGTAATTAGACTGAAGGATGAAGCCACATACACAAAAGTCGGCGTTCTTCCGAAGGCGGTCAAATACGCTGATTTGGCGGCTGTAGCTCCACACAGCCACTCTTCGAAGTTCGTCTGGGTAAACTCAACAGATTTCTCTCGTAAGGAGGTACCAATGTTTCTGAGGATCAAGTGATGAACTCGTAACTCTTGAAAGACTGGAAACCTCAAACATTGACGGACGCGATGGTTTGTCTCCCTCCATATCGTTGCTTCGAATGAGTTGCAAACCAAAAACATGATGCTTTTCAAACTTGAAAGTCCTGCCAAAGTAAAATATTACCCTGTTAGTAAAACTTTACCTTTGATACAAGACAGCAGATCACACGGATACAAATCTGTACATTTCCTTTGACAATAATTATGACTGTGAAAACAATAGCTATGACACAAGCGAGACACTGGAAACTAACAATTTGCGTAACTTGCTGTGTGTGACCACCGTGATCAAGAAGCCCAGTTGTAAGCGTGCTTCACATACACCGTACTTTGCTGAGTGAAATCAGACAGAGAAATGAATCCTATTTTTGTGTCATCATGGCGCCGCTTGTGCTATTCGTTCACTATATTCAGTTCACTTTGCCATTCACTAAATTCGGGAAAAAGCGAAATCCCAAGAACAGAAAGAGTTAAAGAAAATATGACAAGTGCAAAAAAAAAAAAAACGGTTGATCTGATTTAAATTTTTAGGTATTATGTTCTAGCATATTTATAAAAGTAAAGTACTATATAAGTGCCTCTGGTTTTGCCTGTGCACTACTTCGCATTGAATTAACAGTCGTAGTGTAGCAGCGTCTGGTTTATTATGTTGTATGACAGGATCAAATAAAAGAGAAATAATTTTAGAGTCACACAGAAACACCTTTCCCACGTGTGGTAATTGAGGTCTCTCACCTTCCTGTGACAACTCTCAGCTTCATTTTACGCCTCCTGCTGAGAATTGTTTTCTCAGGCAAAGCTCCTCATGTTTCGTTAACATATTTCTAATGGTCTGACACTTTTCCTTGATCTTTGATAATGGCAGGAATAATCTTCTGCACGTGGCCTATGTATCTTCTGCACTTCTCTGGTGAAATGCTATTCCAAATTTCCTGAATCCCAAGCAACAATTCTTCTTTATCACCAGTAGTTGGCTTTGCAGCTCGGCACAATTAGCCAGCCTTAACTCATGCCAAAGCATTTCTTTTAGATTAATATTTGGTGATTTGGCAGGTGTGGGCGAAAAGTTTGTCTTGTTCTGTGCTATGAACTTCAGGGCGAGTTTATATGTCATGTACAAAATTTTCTGTCATCTGTTGTAAGTAAGATAACAGGAAAAAAACTCTCTCCCGCGTTTAGCATGTTTTAAATTCCTGAGAACAATTGTAATTCGAAATTGACAAATCAGGGACCCACAGTCTTACGCTGAAATATGATGCAACACAAACAACGTATCACAGATGAGCAGTATACATAGAATTCCGAAAGAAACGGGGCCTGTTTCTTTTGCATTTAGCAGGCAAAAGGGGCTGCTACTATTGGATAGCCGTTACTTTCATGTAGCCTGTTACTTTCAGATGGTTAAAAAAGGTTTATGGTAATTCAGCTGTTTCAGACAGAGAACTTGCAACATGAAATTAAAGTTCCATTTGTGTATGTTCCTCACTACCCATATAAACAGTGCATAACGTATAAACACAAAAACAAATCCAAGACGCCACTTTCTCTTGTAATCTGCTTGTCGGACATGTGTCCGCCCCAAAGATCTGACCAAAAAAAAAAAGCAACTGACCATTTGAGGTTACCCCCACAAGAAACTTCCATGTGTTGTGATGTTTGTAGTCTGACCATGTCTCAGAACGGGCCAGTATTGTAGAAGGCTGCTGAATAAAAAGTTCATTACAATCTAAAATTATCCTTGCTTGTTGGGTATTGAGCAAACTCCTTGGACATGTTACCCCCACAAGAAACTTCCATGTGTTGTGATGTTTGTAGTCTGACCATGTCTCAGACCAGGCCAGCATTGCAGAAGGCTGCTGAATAAAACGTTCATTGCAATCTAAAATTATCCTTGCTTGTAGGGTATTGGGCAAACTCCTTGGACATGTTTTTGTGAACAAGCTCCTGTGTGGGAAATGGAAACAAGTCTGAGTTCATAGCACAGTAAATTTATCCAAGTGATACAGATCCTGGATACCAAGCTGGCACTGATACCAAATCTGTCTGCAAGGTCCTGGACAAAGAGAACAACCTTCAGTCTCATAAGAACCAGTAGAAACTCCTCCAGATAAGTGAGCTTTCTTGAAGGTCCAGGTTTTCTCTTATTTTCGTCAACCTGGTAAGGCCCACTTTCCTTCACTACACTTTCACCCTTCCAGTATTGCATTTTAATGTAATTGTTGAAGCTGATTAATGCTTCATAACATAAAAAGCTGGTGTAGAATAAGACAGCAGCATTGTCATCTTTCATTTTGTCGAGGGAAAATTGACGCCCCAACAGAATGTCTTGTTCCTTTTCTGTTTCACTGGGCTTTTCTTGACAGTCAGCAAGCTGGGTTTCAAGTAATGAAATTTTCCTTTGCAGTTCAAGGACAACATCAGTAACTGTCTGGGGGAACTCACACTCCACTTCAGCAGCATGTTGATCACTCTGTGAAAATGAACCAGCAGCATCAGCTGTTGTATCATCGGAGGGAAATACCAATGTTGATGCTGCTACTTCCGTTGTCTCTGGAGTTGACTCTTTACTGACCTGTCGCATTCTCTTTCCTGGTGCTTTTGTTTGTTTTTTTTTTCTCTGTGGACCATCTAAATAGTGATGGCTCTGAACCCAATGAATTAAAAGAAAATTAACTTAAAGGTGGCATTTATTTAGGTTAATCTGAAACTTTAAAGCACAAGTTATTTAAAAAAAATAAAAAAGTGTATAGTTCATGTATGACTTTTGCATAATTTGGCAAAAGATACACATACCGTAGTTATTCACTTATAAGGCACACTCAGTTATAAGACACACCCTAAACTTTCAAAGACAATTTTGACAAGTAAGCAAAATGAAAATTTCACCTAAATACCCTGTTATAAGACGCACTCAGAATTACGGGAAATTTTGTTGACCACGTTCGTTGTAATTAGAAAATTTGCTTCCATAAGTTACTAATATTGCGATGGTTAAGTTACTAATTGCGACGTCAATCATTTCAAGCACGTGCTTTGGAGCATGTTCACTTTTCGTTGAAATCACCTTGGCTTTGTTGACTATGTTTACAAACTTGTTTGCTGTAGCAGTGATTAGAAAGTCTAGTTTTCAATGTAGTCTCATCGGAGTTGTTTTTCTTAGCATTTGTAGTTTTTAAATTCGTTGTAAAGTCAGTTATTTCAAGCACTTCGCAAAGATCTGTGTGCAGTATGAAGCCTGGATGATTAAAGGCCCGTTCACCTACACGCCTTCCGGAAAGAAGCGAGCGCCCAGCAAAGAGGTGGTGTTGCGGTGGATCGATCGAGCGTGGAGCGAGATCCCAGTAGATTTGATAACAAGATCGTTGAAATCCTGTGGCATCAACAATGTTCTTGATGGAACTGAAGATGACGCGGTTTGGGACGACGAGGAAGAAGAAACAGAAGACGCATATGAGCCGTTCGACAACAAGTTCGAGACCGACAGCGAAGCCGAGGACGACGAGTAGCTGAGCTCAGCCGAGCTTTAAAACAAAACGGTTCTTTTCGGAGCCACCCTGGTTCGTTCTAGAACTAACAAATCAGATAAAGTCAATGATCTGCAACTGTAGTTTTCAACAAAATATACTTCTATCATAGCCTTTGCTGGAGTCAGATGTGCAGTCTTGGCTTTTGTTCTACAGTCAACTCTCTCTTAATGGACACCACTATAAGATGGACACATCTATAAGACAGAAACCTGGTGTTAGTCCCTGCCATTTTTCGGTCATTTTTCGGTAACTAAACTCCCTATAAACCGGACACCTCTCTAAGATGGACAGTTAGGGCCAGTCCCGAGGCAACTCTTCACAATTATTGACAACTCTTCACAATAAATGCTGACTATTATCTGAATCATGTGGATTCTGTTTGGTATTCCCTTACAGTGTGTTTTTATTGCTTACAAACCACAATGCATCCTTGTGCCAACTACATTTTGTCATTGATACCTAATGATATATCAATTTGTAGTTACATGGTTTTCATTTCCTGGCTGCTAGGAATTGGTGCAATTTCAGAAATTCCTAGTCCCAGACAATATTAAACTCTGAAGGCTGAAAATGTGGTGGGAAGAGTACCAGGTTTTTCTCTTTTGATTTTCTTGAAATCTTGTTGTGTTATTTCACATGAAAAATTTGATCCTCCTATAAAGAAAAAAAAGTACAAAAATATATATAAGATATGAAATACTTGCATTATGCATTTCAAGATATCCAGCAATGTAATCTTGCTAAGTATGAGCATAGTACAGCCTTAAATACTCTTGAATGCACAGTGCCACTTGGCATAAATACTGAACTCCCTTCCTAGCCTTTCCCTTTTTGTTTCTCTGCTCTTGCCAAAATCTTTTCTTGGACAGGAAGACAAAAATCACCAGACTCTATTTTGTTTGACTTCCTCCCAGTGCCCAAGTTTACTCTAGGAAATGGGTGCCAACTTGCAGTAATACGAAGCCTGCTGCTGACCGTCGAGGATGGCCTTGTGGGGTAGATGAAAACTGCTTTACAAGCAAACTGCTTTTCAAGCTCCCATCTGAAAAACTCTGTAGCCCTATTGATCTTGTTCTTTTCTTTAATAAGATGTAACTGTTTAATATTAAAAAAGAGAACAGGTGGAAAAAGTGTTTTTGTACTATTTCATGGTGTGATAAAATAGGCAATTGTGTGATCACTCTGATTTACTGCCCCCATGTGCTTGTTGTACTTATGAACAATCTTGGGTTTGGTGATAGGAACACTAGTGCCATGGTGATTACGGGTACCATATTTATGCGTGTACAAGACACACTTTTTCCCCAAAATTCATTATTCAAAATTGTGATCAGTATTATACACATATCCTATTTTTTCCTGTACTTAAGCTGCAAGTCCGCTTCGTGCTTCAAACTTCTCTACTTAGTAACCTGGACAGTTTAACTTGACAGTGAGGATGTTTGTATATCGAGTTGTTTTCAAAGAGTCCTGAACTTCTTAACAAAAATTATGTCCGGACATTTTTAACTCTAGTTATTTCAGGATGCTGGTGCCCTTTAGTTATTATATTTAATTGTTTATTAACTTAATTTATCAAATCGCTGGGTACAAAAAACATCTCTTTCTTGTTGCTAAAGCAGGTAAAACGCTTGTACATGTGCGATAATATTAAACGTATCACAGATCCATAGTAGCTGAAAGAAACTTCTAAGAAGTACAAGATAAGTTTTACAAGAAATTCATACCTAGAAATTAGGAAAATCTAGGGACTTTGGGACTCAAAATTGTGGGTTGACTTATACACAGGATCAACTTCACGGGTAAATATGGTAGGTTTTTCCATGGATCTCCCGTGAAGAGGTAGCTTTGTTTGGTATTGCAACAAGGATTCAGCAAACATTGAATTCTAGACACTTCAATAAATAACTTCTCGGAGAATTAACCTTTAGTTTTTGCTGTGACCTTTTGCTTATTTAATTAATTTTTTTGGAAAAGCACGCTCCAAAAATAGAGTGCGTATTATACACAGATGCGTGTTATACACGCATTAATACAGTACGTCAAATTTCCTTCATATTAACTGACTGTACTGGTGATAGCATTTCAAGAACGTATCTGTCTTCGATTCTTTGTGTAAGAAAAGTGTCATGATTCATGACAAATATGTCACCCTTTTTTATCTCACCTGAACTGTTTAAAATGCAATGGGAGGAATACAGGAAAACCTTTCTTGTATTGGGCAGTTCCACAGGTCTCGGTGTCACATTAATGTTGTTGATGTGCCACTCATGTCAGTATCCGATGCTTGGCTCTGAAAGACTTAAACTACAAGTAGATGTTTTTCCTTTAACAAGAGTGTTGGTTCTCACACCTCGTTTTCGATTGGGATGAGTCCCATGCATGAATCCTTTAGCACCTTTTTGTGAAGCGAAATGTCTAGCTTTGGGAATATAACCCATTTCTTCACAATTGGTACTACCTGTCAATAAAGACAATACCCTTGTGTGATTAAAAATAGCAAACAATGTTGTGCTCTTTATTCATTCTATTATACTTACAGGTTAAATATAATGTTAATATATTTTCATGCTGAGTCTGATGTCAACCAGTAGAAGTGTAAAGCGCCTTTGAACATATTCATACTTAAAAGCGTGTTATATAAATTCATCATCATCATCAATATATTCGAAACTAAAGTCGCCTGTCCAAATTTAAAAATAGCCAACAAATGTGTTTAAGAGGTTTACCCATAGCGTCATGACAAAATAATTTCATCTTGGTTATTATACTATAAATATTATATATTATATTATATTAGACATTCTGTTAAATTTCTGTAACAGCCATGAACCTGATCCTCAGGTTTCAAATCAGAACATAAATTCTCTCTTAAACTCTTTGATGTTCCTATGTCAACTTCATTGACAAACTTGATAAGTTTGTTGTAGGGAACTAACCGAGGTAAGAAATGCAACATTACTCGAATGGGTGTTGTTTTGGTGTTTCTCTTAGGATTGGTAGTCATTTAAAGAGATCTGTACTTTTTCTTTCCCATTACCCCTTTTGAACACAAAACTGAAACACTTCTAAGCATGTTTATGTCTGAAGTTTCAAACTTTTCTGCAGCATTCTTATAGTTTAGGAAAAACCTTTCTGGAAAACAACTTGCATTTTGACAGTCAACTAGTCAACTAGTATCCATGTAGGGCATCTTTTCTCAGCTGTACTAAGAAGACCTATGTGTGCTGGAGTATTATCATTTAAGTCAGCCCCATGTATTTCTTTGGCTGCTTGGTATGTCTCTGACCTTTGTGTGTCCACTGTTGAAGATGCCCTCTTTTTATCATCAGTAGGGAGGACAGTCGGGTTTTTGCGTCTTGCCTAGATAGACTGCCTGGTTAGATAGGCTTCCTCTTTTTGAGGGACAGCAGTGCCATTTTCAGGCAAGTGTTCTCCCAATTCTTGTATGTCCTCAGACACCTCATCTACCTTTAAATAGGTGGAAAATGTGAAATTATTCAATTCTGGTACATGCTTGTACTTGCTGTGGTTCATAAGCTCCATAATTTCACTTTGTTTTTAACTCATTGCTATATACAAAAACATTAAGGAAAATATTTATTGAGCCAAGGATAAAATGAAACAAAACACACATGTCATTTAGCTCATTAATGTAAGTTGATTATCCTTGCATATAGTCATAAAGTTAAGTCAAACCAGTACACTCTGCAATTGCACTATATGAAAATGCAAATACATTTACAGCAAATATAAATGAATTTGACAATTTTTCCTGTGTCCTTGCCAGTATAGTCTAATTTTTTATTTTTGCTTTTTTCTTTTGAATGTCAATAGACACAAATCCATAAGGCTTCTTAAATGCCTTTTCTGTTTCAGAAAAACTCCAACATTAAACCGGCTGTAAACTTTCACCTTCCTTCGAGCCATAAGGTTAATGTTTTATGACGTCCAATCTTCACTGTGCCATGTATTTGAACTCCTCTGTTTACATTAACTGACCATTAGTTGTATTTCAGTTTGGATTTCTGGTATCTTCCTGTTTACAGGCTTCGTCTTTTAACACTGCTTCTGTGTTGAGTGATGATGGCAAATGGCAAATGAATTGTTCCCTCAAACTTGTTGTTCGTAAAGCCCTTTAAATATCTTTTTGCCTCTTATTTAAAAAGTGCGATATTTTCCTACAGGTCACTGCACAAAATAGACCAAATAGCGCGCTCTTCATAGCCACTGCATAGTTATTTGGTTGTGTAAACCAAACATTTTAAAAGATAGGTTTCTTCTTCCATTGCCTTTCCTTGGCAGTTTTGATGGCATGCTTGCCCAGTGTGGGAGATTTCAGTCTTCCTAATATTATGTGGGTTGAGGAGCCAAAATGCTATGATGCCCTGATGTTGTGGATGATTATTTTTATACACCAAATGGTATTACAACCCATGAGAGGAGAAAGGATTTGTGCTACTAAAACTCCAACATCATGGAATTAAGGGTCAGTTATTGGAATGGATTTCAGATTTCTTGACTGCAAGAAGACAAAGCGTAGTAATTGATGGCCATTCTGGCTGGTCTGAGGTAACATTTGGCATGCCTCAAGGAAGTATTTTGCTCTTTCTTGTTTATATTAAGGACTTTTCCTTAGCAGTTAAGTGTAACTGTGGTATTTTGCTGACGACAGTATTCTTTATCGGAAAGTTACTTCAGAGTCGGATTTTGAAGATCTCCAAACTGACCTCTATACAGGGTTCGTACAAAGTCTAGAATTCTTGAAAAAGTCTGGCAATTTGCAAACTACTTTTTTAGACCTGGAAAAAGTATGGAAATTGCCTTCGCCAGTAATTCGCTAGTGGTGTATCTTTGAGCGGTGTCCTTGGACTCCAAGAAAATTTCTTCACTGTTGATTTCCGCACCCTCAAGTCCATTACTTTCAGGAAACCCTCCCGGAGCTAAGGTTTTAGCAACTTCACTGCTGTCACTGTTCCCATCTTGAGCAGTGCCAGTGTCATTTTTAGAAGCATTTCTGTTGCAAAGAGACGAGCTTGAAGCCTCTAAAAGACTTTGAAATTTCCCACTTGCAAAAAGGGACAAGATTCCTTTAAGCTGATCATGACTTAGGTTGAAGTGTTCCATTTTAGCAAATAAATTTTAAAATTGCAATAAAAGACGATCAAAGAACTCTGGAATTAAAGACAAGCCAAGGAGACCGATTACTCAAAAAAAGCTACTGAATCGAAATAGGCCAACAGTAATAAGCTGCTGCCAAGAAATTGAATTTTTGCGGGTCATATCGGGTCAATAATTTGGCCAATAGTTGGCAGATCAGAAATGCTTCAGGGTATTATGTTCCATGGGCTGGATAAAAGTTGTTACATAAATGTGTTTGTTTCGACACTACATCCAAAGGAAATGTTTCTTTTGATTGCTTCACAGAAAGGTTTCTGCCATACGGAAAAGACTACTATTGGTCTGCCTTAGTTGGAATCCAAGAAAAATTTGGAACCATTTTTGCGTGTTTGCGAGCGAGCAGTACCAAATTAAACAGCTCATCTGATTAACAACAACAGATAGAAATCAGCGTTGTTGACAGGTCACGAACAAACAGAGCTGAAGAAACAAGCTCCGTTGTAGGGTAAATTGATATATTTATTCTTACTCTTGATGCATCGACAAATCAAATAAATTTCGTGTGCATATTTACTATAAAGCACAGCATGATTTTGTCGGTGGCGCGGTTGCTGACCGAAGCAATTTGAACATCAAGTAGTTGTATATAAGTACAAAGCACATATTTGAAGGAAGTTTTTTACTTAATACAATTTCTTACTCGTCACTACATAGAAAGAGTAAAGAGCGCCTGGCCCAAAGAAAACACAGAGAAGAATTTCAGCTGTGTCCTTGTCCGCTACAGTAAAAACCCGCATATAAGAACATGTGGATTAAGAACACCCAGGCCTGATTTTAGGAAATAAAGTACCATTTATATAACAACACATTCAGCCTGAAAAACGAAAGTTGTTCTTATATGGAAAAATATCAAAGATCAGCACTACTTTTCATTGCAAACATAATAGTTCCACCCCATGATTATATGCAACAAAATAAAAATATGTACTGTTTTTTAATCAATTTTTTTTGCTAAAAATGTACTTCAGATCACATATTTCCTAAGCTTATTCTATTTTAGATTATGCATGTATAAAGTTGTATTAAAAGTTTTGTTTTAAAAGGCTTTGAATGCACAGTACAGTTTCCTATGATAAACAAGCAGTTCTGTCATGTTTGAATGTTTTCCCTTCAAAGTATCTTCCTTTATATACCTAATTGGAGTGTATTATATGACTGCTAGTACACTATAATTTTTTATCCAATCAAAATGTGTATTTGCTGCGAACATGGGGAAAGTGTTGATAGACAGCCTGTATGTAAACGCTGACCTTGCAGTTGAACTGTTTTTGTTTCCATCTCACAAATGACTTGGTAGATTAAGCTTAATCACACTTTCGTAATACCACTTATTTTCCAATCCATCTCTTCTTTCTCCTGTTTTTTCTGCAGCCTTGTGAACACCTTTCTCAAATAGCGAGCATTTCCAACAAATCTATAATCAACAGGAAGTTCAAGTCCTTTGCCTTGGCCAGTGTTAAATTGGCTGCCAATACATTCTGCCTCAAGTTGTCCATACTCTGACAGAAACTTATGACAAATCCTGGATAACTCGATTGGAACGTGTCCAACAATTTGCTCATCTTTATTTTTTACCGCAACTGCATATCTGTCGTGGTCATTCTCTGGTTCCATCTCGCAGTCCAATATATCCCCAACATGTACAGTTGATTCTTTAAAGTAAGCATGGTACCCACGTACATTGCTTGGAGGTAAAATTCGTATTCATCTGCCATTTTTGTTCGATTTGCGAAGAAAGCAGGTGAGATTTTGAACGAAGAATCCAAAATGGACGCTCTTCTGTTTTGACAGCTATAGAGCCCAGTCTCCTCGCAGCCAGTCCAAGGTCGAGGCCCAGCGCGATTTTTACAGTGCAATGTATTCTGGGACACATTATATTATTTGGTTGGAATTTTGTTCTACAAGATGAATCGTACATTATTTGATTGTGGTTTACGAAAATCCGTAGAGTTGAAAGATGGGAGGCTGTATGACATAACAGCAACATTAGAAAAAGAAGTTAACCTGGTCGACATTAAATGCAAACACTGTGACAGGTCGTTCAAAGGTCAACAGTATCTGGACGGCCATGTGCGATTCAAACATCCAAACATTGCAGCACAGAACCCGAACAGCAACAGCTCAGAATCTACCAGTACATCGACCATTCTTGTCAATAACAACACTCCGACATTAATGGAGAGTCCAAACTTTGAGAATGTGCCACGTGAATCGACATGTGTTGCCCAAGGTAAAGTTCAAAGTCGCAGCAACAATCGAAAGGGAAGGGACACGCGGAAGTCATACACTGTCGAATTCAAAAAGAAAACACTTGACCTTTTGGACTCGCTGAAATCATCAACCAAAAAGTACAACATAGTTGCAAAGCAACATGGAGTCAACAGATCCCTGGTGTTTAAGTGGGAAAAAAACCGAAGCAAAATTTTCAAAGAGCTGAGTCTTAACAAGAAGAAACAGAACACCAGGGGTTCAAGACCAATGAGACAAAGGAGGAGGATCACTGCAAATAAATCGGCACGTGCGGATAAATACCCTCTGGCTGCCAATCTTTTAGTTGCTGAGTTCAAGTTAAGCAGAGCAGCTGGAAGCAAGGTGACCAAACTTTGGCTGAAGAAGAAAATGAAAGAGAAAATCCAGGCATGCTACGGCACAGAACAAGCTGCAAAATTCAAAGGAAGCAGCAATTGGTTCTAGAGATTTAAAAGGAGACACAACATAGTACTCAGAAGAAGAACGAATAAAAAGAAAGTGTGTGCAGACGATGGAAGGGATACAATCCTCAAGTGTCATAGGGGTTTGCAAAAATCCTTGAACACAAAGAGGAGGAGAAAGAAGTCATCTGAAGTTGACCCAAAGTATGGGAGATGGGCGCCTAAAAATCGTTACAATGTCGACCAGGTTCCTCTCCCATTTGTGAATGAGCGAGGGACAACCTATGACACATTAGGGGCGAAGCAAGTGTGGGTATCACAACCTTCATCTGGTTTAGATAAACGGCAGGCTACCCTACAGCTCTGTATCAGGGCTGATGGGGAACAACATGTGAAGCCAGCCCTTATCTTCAGAGGAAAGGGGCGTGTCGCCATGGCAGAGAAGGGAAAGTATGACAAGCGAGTTGATGTCTATTTTCAGCAAAATGCATGGATGGACGAGGAAATCAATATGCAGTGGGTCCAGGGTACCCTTATTCCAGGAATTGGAAAAGGCAGTGATGAAAAAGTTCTGTTTGCCGACAATGTTGGCTTCCAACAGAGTAAAGAGTTTCATGAGACATGCAGAGATGAGCTGAATACAATAGTCTATATGTTACCTGGAAATCATACTGACAAACTCCAGCCCATCGATGCAGGATGTGGGAGAATGATGAAACTGAAAATCAGTGCTGCCATGGAAATGTGGCTGGAAGAGGAGGACAATCTAGACAAATGGCAGGATAACCTCTCGGCAAGTGACCGTAGGATCTTGATGACCCAATGGGTTGGCAAAGCATGGTCTGAATTGTGTAGTAATCAGACATTTTTCAAGAGGTTATTTGAGAAAACTGGCTGCATGATAACAGCGGATGGCACTGATGATTTTAAGATCTCACCACAAGGCTTGGAAAATTACGATTTGAATGGATAAGTTAATTTGTATAGTGAACTTTGCTGCTGAACATTTTGCTCTCTTTACTGAGAATACTGAGGAAAGGGGACAAACCAAACATTTATTTTGAATTTGTATGGTTTTGTTTGAGTCTAACACACTGTAAGTCTGGTGTGGTTCTGGAGTGCAAGCTGTACTCCACAGTATAGTTATATTAACTACACTCCACAGTATAGTTACACAGTACATTACCTTGATTGATCATTTTTTTTTAAATTTAAAATAAATTAAAATTGTGGTCATATACATTGATTCAATCTATTGGTAGCCTAGTATGTTCCTTTTTTTAAGAATTTTGTTTTAAGAACACTTAAGAACACTTACAGGCTGATTTTGCAGATTACAACCCTTTATATAAGAACCAAATCAGCCTGAACTGCCAAAATAGGTGTTCTTATACGCGGGTTTTTACTGTATGCCTAAATCGTGTAAAACTGAAGGAGGGCGATGTAGAAAAACATATTGAACGGTTTGAAATCGGAGGGAACACTTTGTCCTGTGGAGTTAAAAAGGAGAAAGATGTACAAGAAATAAATTCTATCTCAGATAACTCATTATCTACGGAAGCAGGTTGTAGTTGGCAAGAAATGGAACCACCCTTGAAAGAGCCTAAAATCTCATCATCATCTATGATTTCCGAGTTCTTCCCAAACATGTTGCAGTTTTGGGCAGCTTTTAGGGTTGGTAGCAAGGCACTTTTTGGCAGCGCTTTGTAATGAAGGGAGGCCAAAGTCTCCACACTTTAATACCATGTTGATGAGCATACCAAAAGAATACACATCGCTTGCAGTTGATTGCCTGTCTCCACAATGGATTACCGGGGCAGGGTGTTGAAATTTTTTCATTGCCCATTTTATGTCCACCTTCCGTTTTGACAGCCTCACTTTGCTTAATTTCCTGCTCTTTCTGAAGTCGATGAGAACGGGTTGTAAGCTCCTGCTGTGATCCAGGAGTACATTGTTTCCTTTCAAGTGGTTGTGCAAATATCCTGTATTGTGCAGATGTAACAAAATTCCACCGGTTTCCTTAAGAACACACACACTCATCTTCTGTAGTAATGATTGAAGTGGACACAGCTTCTGAGAGGGTTAAACTGCAGCCCTCAACAGCATGTTGCTGGAGCACAGACAGAAGGGGGTGTTTTCAAAACACACGCCAAAAAGATGCGGTATTCCGGGGTGATTACACAGTTTAGAGAGAACTGCAGCTTTGTGAAGGACTAATTTTTTCAGTTGGCAAAGTTCTTTCACGGAGGAATCTTTGGTTTTAATTCTTTTCACCACCACTCGAAAGTCGTTACAGTACAAAGAAGTAAAACATCTGCCGAAAGTCCCTGAGCCAATTTCTTCCTTGTCTTGTATGACCAGTAGATCTCTATTTATTTCCTTCAGATTTGGGTTATAAGAGCATGCACTGGTCACCGTAGAGCGGTCTTCAATGTTGCTTCCTTTCAGGACTTTTGCTGGTTTTTCAATTTCAGTTCTATTGCTGCTCCTTTTTCTTTACAATTCCTCTGGAAAGATGCTCCCCCACACTTTTAGTAATGTATCTTCGCTTCTTTCTTTGTGCTCTCCTTCCATCTTTACAGTTCTACTCAGACTCACAATACTCTATTGACAGAAAAACACCGGAAACTGAGAGGTTGCCTGGCAAGTACCAGTATGAGAAAGAACAATAAATTCAATGTTTTCACTTCCGTTTGCAGCTTGCGAATCAAAAATGTGTTCACATTTTACGTTCTCTTAAGAGTGCTGTTGCTGTCCTAAGTGATTTAAAATGCGTAGAGCAGTTAAAAAACATGTGGAAGCAAAGCGCCCAGACAAGGCTGGTACTGCTCAGATGGTCAAGTTTTAGGACATTGAAGAGAATTTGGTCTCGGTCCCTGTTGTCACGTGTATGGAGAGGCGCTCCAGGGAGTTCAAGGAGGGATACCTGGCGTGGCTAGCATAGTTAACCGAGCAGATTAATGCCTTGTTGCATCCTTGCCTACGAGGTTGGTACTATACATTGTCTTGTCTTGTTTTTGTTTCTTTTTCTGGCGAGTTCCACAATTCTAGAATAATGGCCATCTCATGTTGTGACAAGCATTTCTGTTCTGTAACTCGCAAATCATGAGTGGTCCGAGAAATCTGAGATCTAGCCACCTATACAACAAATAGCCATCATAAACATCACTTGCAACTATCGCAGAATTCTAAAAGTTTCCTTTTATTTGTGGGTCGATGGTTTACAATACATTTTACGCAAGTCCCAGAGAAGTTCTTTGGGCATCTGGTTTCTATGATAGGGTGTCACGCGCATAGCATGCGACAACTCCCTCATAAGAAACCACCAATGTATGTGCCATCAACCAGATGCATTTCTTACGGAGTGTACGACATCACTGAGTATGCTAATGCCTTGCATGAGCAGGACATTGTCAAGCTGAAAGACTCAGTAGTGTACAGTGGCCAGAAAGAGATAGAAGTCGAAGAAACAAATGATCCAATGGCAGAACTTCAAGCAGCCAATAGTCACAGTCATTGGAGCCACACAAATGGGCAACCTGCAAGGAGCGCCACCTACAAGGGATATACAAGTCAGCATAGGTTAAGGGCGTTCCATGCGGGAAATTGAAGTAATCTGGTGGCCTGGTCTTGTGCACAAAGCAAGAAAAACTCACAGTAAGGTTCTTTATTATGCAGGTAACGTTGTAAAGGACACCTTCAACTTAATTAAGTTTGGGCACCACTTGAACAGGAACTTGTCTTGTAGAGACAAATTGCATTTCAACAATGAGTTATGCAAACTATCGCGAAAGTAAAGTCATTAAACTAGTAAAACATATTTCTTACTACCTCAGATTTTCAATGTTATTTACAGTTTGCACCTTCAACTTAATTAAGTTTGGGCACCACCACTTTGCTATACTACATGACAAAACTCCACTCTTTCCTCAAAAGCTTGGGCGAGCCGCCTGTAAGCTATGAGGGAGAGCAAGGCCTTACAAATGGGCCTATTTTACAGTGAAAAATAACTAATGTATCTATATCGATAATTTGGATTTGATTCTTCTCTATACTACATGAAAAACTCCACTCTTCCCTCAAAAGCTTGGGTGAGCCGCCAAGAGTCTTTGACGATGCCCTGTCATTTCTTCAAAAAGCCAGTAAAAATGTGGGATTGTGGCCTTTGGAGGACTTAGAAAATCCTTGGCTGCAAGAATCACACCCATACCATAGCTTCCACAACCTTCTCCAGTCAACGACTGTGTAGGCATGTTAAAGTGTTGAATTGGGAGGGCGATGGACCAGTGTTGTGGCAGTGGACGCAAGGATTGGTTAGATGCAGCCAAGCTCACAGCCCTTATCACATTCTGACACACAGATGTTTGGTGGGGGGTCCATCATCAAAGAATGCTTGACATGAAACCATATTAAGACAAAGAAGACCCCAGTGGTTTGGAGTCAAAGAGTAGGCCTGCAACCTCTTCAGTTTGACTGCTAGTCAAGATGCAGCTGTTAGACAGCCAATGCTCTTCCTCTGCAACCTTTAGTTTTAGATCTGCGGCTATGTTGGCTTTCATCCAAATTCTCAATGAATTGGTATCAAACACACCCAAGTTGCCAAGTCTCACTGCAACGTCAGATTCCTCAACCTCTTCAGATGCTTGATTTAGAAGTTGTTGACACTTCAGATGGTCTGGCCTTAAGCATCAGAGGATTACTGAGACGTCCAAAACCAATAACAACTTCAATCGCATCATCTTGGATCTGGACAACAGGTAGTAGACTCAACTTGACAAGTTCACATCTGGTTGCATTTGTATTGGCACAGGCTCTCAAATCTGTGCTCCTGGGGACTCTCCCCTCATTAGATGCAGGCAACAAGGAAGTGGTTGAAGGCACTTCACATGTATCAGTAGCAACTTTTAGTTTGGCTTCTGGTTTAAAAGGAGAAGCTACCGGTAAAAGACTGGGAGATCCCGAGACACTGCACCTTTCAGAAATACATAGTGACCCCAAAACATCTTCCCAAAGGGCCTTGTCACAGTTAAACATTGGCATGCTTTCTAGTGTGATGACAACTTACTTGTATGCCTTGCCCCACTTGTACACAAGGAAGTCTTCACCAAATGTCTTGGAAAAAAGGTTGTCAACTGCTTTAATCCACTGAGTGTCATCCAGTGACCACACCACTTTCTTATTCTGGGCCCAACCACATCCCCTGAAATGGAATGCCTCACCTAAAATGGAAACACACACTTTTGAGAAAAATATGATAATTATAATGTATTTGAATTACCAGTACTAAGTGACAATTTTCAACACCTTTTCAATTACGTGTTGTCGTAGTGGTTGACAATTCATTATTCGGCTTTCGCAATTTGAGATGGAACGCCATGGGATAAAGTTTTGGAGCAATTGCAGAATACCCGGCCACTTCATTTACATGTGTGGGAGGCTGTTGAAGAATGAGGCATATTATTTATTCAGCAGTATGTAACTAGAGTGGCCGGGTATTCTGCAATTCAGCCTTGGCACCTCTGTCGGCATTCTCATCTGGATGTAGTAGGCGTTTTGCTTTGCATTTTGCCCTGTTCTCTTGCCTTGAAGACTTCTTCGATTCTTTCTTTAGCTCCTTCAAGTTATCCGATGCCCGATAAAATTTTATCAAACGCTGGTAGTATTTGTCTGTATAGACGAACAGTTCGCTTTTTTCTGAGTAGCGACTGACGTCCACCGGTAGCGATGATCGGATGACTTCAGCAATGTCGAGTGAACTCTTTCTGAAAATGAAGATTTTGTTATTCTTGAGGGAAGCCGACGAACAAATGAAGCACCTAATGCTGCTTTTGAATATTTTCTTCAGAGTTAGATTCATAGGAAATCTCTGAGATTTCTGGCAACATCTTGCAAAGGAGGCGATAAATTGAGGCGGGAAACTGACATCATTGACAAACTACTGATATGTTAATTGGTTTCAGAGCTAACGATAGGCAACGCGTGATTGGTGCATTCTGTAAATTTCATTTGAATTCTAAACAAAGGGAAACAAATAGAGGTTGGGTTTAAGCAGCCGTTAGTGGGGGAGAAGCGTTGCGTGACGATCCTAATAATGGTTGCGGAGGAGACTATAGAGTAAAGCAGTCTCTGAAGAGATTGGGTAGCCTCGAAAGCAAATGTTGTGCCACAATGGACCAGCTAGTACAAAACATTGATTGTGACATCGCAAAACAAAAAAGCCCAATTGCGCACGCCCTGAATCTGACATTCAAAAAATCAAGATTTTTCACTGCTTGTAAGTATAAACACTGCTGACCCTTTCAAACAGTGTGCTGTCTCGCTATGGCTCGCCAGCAAGTATACTGTGAATCAAATAAGGGAACTATGATTGCGATTACTTCAAAAGTGGAGCCAACATAGAGGGTATCCAATGCCTTAGCTCCTTTGTTGAACCACGACAAGGGCACTGGCCCGCCATCTTGCCCTCGTCAGTCACGTATGTTGACCTGGGAAACTTCCTGGGTAAACAGGTTGAATATGGTATTATTGCAGAACTTCCTCAGAGGTATACCACATAATGCATTGTTCAGGGCGAACCAAGTTTTCAGAGAATCCAAAGATGACGAGAAAACTTGATAAACCATGGCCACTGCAGTGACTGCGATGGCATAACAATCCCATCGATAAGTGAAGAATGAATAAGTGCTTCGCGCTGTTCTAGAATTCATATCTACTGCAAAAAATAGTTATTACCCAAAATGGTCTGATTCAATTTAACTCAGAATACCTGGTTTCCTTTAACCCGAAGTACATTATCAGCTGACAGAAATGGCTTCTCTTCTGTACAAGAGGTGTCTATGGAATGTGTTAAGCAAATTAAATAACCAAGCCTCTTGGGTAACAAGAGACGAATTTGCGGGCTGTTCTGTAGCAACAGGGGAACGCCAAGACCCACCTAAGCAATTTAGTCTCAGTTCAGTGTGAGTTGTAGAGACAATCTGAAATTGACTAAATCGCTTTTTCATGAGTTGCCATATGTAACCTTTCACGGGAAAACGTACACTAACGACTTTCCGTTTTCGAACGGAATTCCGTTTGCAAGCTGTTTGCAAGCCGTTCGAAAAAAATTTGCATCCGTTCGAACGGCTTGGCTTTCTGTTCGAAAAAATTTGCATCCGTTCAAACGGCTTACTCACCCGTTCGGTAGAAACATCCAGCCGTTCGAACGGCTTACTCACCCGTTCGGTAGAAACGTCCAGCCGTTCGAACGGCTTACTCACCCGTTCGGTAGAAACGTCCAGCCGTTTGAACGACTTTGTAACCCGTTTGATAAAAACATCCATCCGTTCGAACGACTTGGTCACCCGTTTGGTAAAAACGCCCAACCGTTCGAACGACTTCAACACCCGTTCGCTGGAAACAGTCATCCGTTTAAACGACGTGTATAATCCGTCATACGAACTGGATCATCCGTTCAGGAAGAAAAACATTGAGCTAGTATCTAGCTAGGCCTTACGAGCGGGATTATGCCATTCGTTCGTTGAAAGAAATTCACCCGTTCGCGCTGTTTTAAGAACCCAGAAACTTGCAGTAACTCGAGTTTTCCGTTTTTTTGAGTTTCCCGGCTGGCAAGTCTGATAAAATTGATGTTATCCAAGCTTGTTTGTGAATCGAATACAAGGACAAGCTGTCACAAGCATCAATATTTTTTTGAAACCACGTGTGAATCTCAAGCGGCCATTTTTTTCTCCCAGCATGCTCTGGTTGCTCTGGAATGCATTTCCAAGGCAACCGGAAAGCGGAATCAACAAACTCTTTCGCTTTCGCCGAGAAAGCATCGGCGAAGAAGCATCGGCGAATATGCAAAATTATTTGCAACGGTAAAGAATCCGAGTAACTGCAGAATACCCAGCCACATCGAGTCCGTTACTGAAAAGGGCTGGCTAGGGTAGGGCGGCTCATGGATTGTGCGTTTTTGCATACTAAACAAATTTCACAAGTCATGAATTATAACATCAATAGAGCTGTCAAAGGTCGGTGTTTAAGTAGCCGCCAGGCGTCTCTGTAGTTGTTTCTCTGACATTAAGAGATATAAAGGCGAAAAAAGATTTTTTAGCCTCGCTGTAGCGGGGCATTCTGCAGTTACTCCAAATAGAGATAAGTTCACCAATTAAATTAACAAGTTGTGGCAAATAAACCCGGAGATGTCTACTTTTTTTTTCTTTAAGGCTTGCGGCACGCTTTGCTTCAAAAGACAATAAACACCGGTTCGCCTGCGCGTGTCAAAAGAAAAAACTTTCCCAAGGAAAAAGAATTGATTTAAGAAAACACGCAACATAACAAGTTTGATAAAGTACTTTTTCTTCAAATAGAGATAACTTCACCGTTTGAATCAACAAATTGTGGCAAATAAAACCGGAGATGTCTATTTTTTTTTTCAAGGATTGCCGGCACGCTTTGCTTCAAAAGAGAATAAACACCGATTCGCCAGTCAAAAGGAAGATAAAACTCTCCCCAACAAATGAAGTGACTTTAAGAAAAGGCGCAAAATAACAAGTTTGACAAAGTACTTTTCCTTTAAATAGAGATAACTTCACCGTTTGAATCAACAAATTGTGGCAAATAAAACCGGAAATGTCTTTTCTTTAAGGCTTGCCGGCAGAAGGATTTTAGTAAAACGCGCAACATTACAACAGTCAAACTAATTGCAAATTTTCATTTTTAAAAAACGAAACTAAGAGTAATGAACATCATGTTATTCTAGGCGAACCTTAAGTCTTTATTTACAACCTATCAACCGTCCAAAGCGACGAAACAGTACAGGGCGCCATTGCTACTAAATGACCCATTGTTTCATGGCGCTGGTGCTACAAGGTCTTCCGTTCCGGGCTTACAAAACTGACGAATTTCTCGATAAAGATACTGTTTCCGTTCTTCAGATAATCCTTGGGGCTTAAGCTCTGCTGGAAGTACAGCGGGCGGTAGGATGGCGGGGTTTTTCAGCAGCAGAACAGAACACTCGGGAGAAGTGCTGAACTCTTTGAAATAAAGTTTGCCAGGTTCCTCTTTTGAAAATCTAAAATGATGGAACTTTTTTATGCCGGGAAACTTGACGAAGTACTGTTGCAGGAATGCTGTCCAATCGTACACTGGCACAATAACTTCTCCATCGTGCGTTCCAACAAGTTGCGCTCTGTTTACCCCCGCAGCACTGGATGATTCGACCATTTCGGCAAATTCGTAAAGGGAAGAAACGTAATTAACTTTGTACGATCTCTTGATGATTCCAAAAGAGCGATCGGGGCCAAACTTCGTGTGTCCGGCAATTAAAAAGGAATAACTAATCGAGTCATGAAGCTGAGTTATGGCTCTCCAAGCCAAGTACCAAAGGAAACAGTTGTTTTTATTCTGCCCTGAGCAGTTGTCTGCATGAAGATGGACGCGCGTTTCGCCTAGTCCATGGTTTTGGAAGTAGTGATGAACATAACTGATTGTGGTGTTTGCCCCTTTACCAACATCACTTGCCTCATCAATAAGGTAATTAACTTGCTGAGGTATCGCCTCACACATAACACCAAAGATTCCACATTTGCGTGGAGTTTTAAAGTAAATAGGTCCCGGCTGCATCGGGTTGCTGGGAATGTGAATTTGCTGAGCAAAGTTGAATGAATAGTGAATGGCTGTATCAATTGAGCATGGGTCGTGTTGCTCATCCAACTTGATTGTGTCTTCCAATCTTTTAAAATTGTTCTTTGACTCGCAACAAGTGTTCCTGTAAAGTTCTCTTTCTGTTTGAACGCGGTCTAAATGTTCCTGCTGAGTCAGCACGCACTGAGACTTTTCGCTGTCGGGAAGGTTCGCAGACCGCACGAGTTTCGGAGTGTTTTGTTGGCAAGTAAGACACAGATTGGTCATGGGCTTGGAGATGACAATATCAGGATGGAACTGCTGCCAAAGTTTTGTAAATGAAGTGTAGCCAACACCCTGCTTACCCGTTTCTTCGCAAACTCTTTGAAATTCACGCCATACATTCATTTTCGTCTCACACGATGAAAGCAGACGAATGTCGTCGGTTTTAAATCCTAGGATTCTGCCAGGAAGTAAAATAGCGTTTTCTTCGGCGTAATTAGTTAAGAAGTTCTTTACGTCCTCAGTTACGGCTTGAGGAGAGGTGTTAGGCGGTAGTCTCTTGCAGTTCCCATGGACCCTTTGAGAAAGTCCATGTTGTTCATAATGTTCCTTCAATCTGCGAAACCGTGAATAGCTTATTCCGTAAAGATTTAAGAACATATCCTTGCAGATCGATCGGTTAAGGTACAGGAAACTGCATCGCGAACTTCGTTTCCTTTTTTCGCCAATGACATCAATATTCAAGAACGCTTGAATGTTTGCCATAATAACAAAGTAGAGTTCTGCATGTGACAATTCCAAGCAATAGACCCTTCCACGGTTAATGGCGCCATATTGACTGGGGGGCAAACAAAACCTGGTTGCTACGCAACGCGCCATATATTCCCTTTCAAAATAAGACGCGGTTCGCTACGCTCATTCGCTTTTTTTGTGAACAAACGCTTATTTCTATAGCCGAAACTTTGTGGCAACAAAAGGAAGACATTGTTAAAGGTGAGTGATCGATTGCTTTGTAGAAATACGTCTTCTTCTTTGGGTTGTACGCGTATGTTGTGATAGGTTGTTCGAATGTGAATCGCTCAGAAAACTACTTTTGCAAGACGTAAATTGTGGATGTATTCCAATGACATACCTCTCAAATGAGGAATAAAATAGAAGTTTTAGACATAAATACCGGGAAGCGGTAGATTGCAGGCCTGAAATCACGATTAACGCAGCTAAAAACTATTCTTGGTTTTGCCTCTATTTTAGGGTTTTAATTTCCCTCGAGGTCGCATGGCTACTCGTGTCTCAAAAGAGCCCTTGATCGAAAATCTTCTGAACTTGTCGAGACCACGCTTCTCTATCATCTCGTTTTTGGGTTTGTGGAATGATAACCTCCCCACATGTGAGTGAATAACCCATTTCCCTGGATACCTTCGGTCGTTGCCGCAACCTCCACCGCAACACTTGTCTCCAAATCCCATTTCCCCGACTAAATTTTATGCACGGAAAGTATGATACTTTTTCACTTTTAACCTAGAGAAACAGGAGACAAACCAGACTTCCAATGTTTATCTTTATGTTTTCTTTTTTTGCCCACATAAATCCCAGAAAGGACTGTTTCTTGTGTGCTTCTCTCAACAGTGGAGACCACGATTCACATTCGAACAATCTATCACAACATACGCATGCAACCCAAAGAAGAAGATGTATTTCGGCCAAGCAATCGATCACTCACCTATAATAATGCTTTCCTTTTGTTGCCAAGAAATTTCGGCTATAGAAATAGGCGTTTGTTCACAAAAAAAGCGAATAACTATTTGAGGGTAGCGAACCGAGTCTTATTTTGAAAGGAAATATATGGCGCGTTGCGTAGCAACCAGCTTTTGTTTGCCCCCCAGTCAATATGGCTACCATTAACCGTGGAAGGGTCTATTGTTTAAGTTTGAAAGAACAGCTTCCTTCGAGAACTGCTGACAACACTGGCCTCCTTTCGTGCCATTGGAGCACCCGCATCCTTCTTGAAGAAACTTCGTCACTTTAGCTATGATTTCATCGTTTTCAACCACATCAAGAAGATCGCATTCAGCCATGATGGAAGTTTGCAGTATGAAGAATAGTTCCCGAGAGAAAATATAAATAACACGCTGAAGTGTGGTTGACATGACAACATACCAAACTGTCACGTGTACTTTACACGTGATAATTCGTGATTCCTCGCAAACAGCTTGCTCGTCGCATGATTCAATTTACGTTCAATGGTTTTTTGCTGCGAAATGTATCTTTCAGAGAATGATTCTTATTTATATCAAAGAACTGTGCTGTTATTGTGTTTGGATTCGTGTGGAAAGGATAAGATATCTCGACATTGTTGCTCGGGATCGATTAAAGTAAGCTTATTGAAAACACATTATTACACATTGTTCAGTTGATGTCAGACTCTGTTGTTGAAAGTAGCCGTTCCGTAAGTACTTCAAATAATTTATTTGCTTGCTCTGCAGATTGATGATGAGATACATAGATGAGCATTGTTCGAAGTGTTTGTTTACCCTTTCGAATAATTATTTTTTCGCAGCCGTTCGAGCGGCTTGGCCACCCGTTCGGAATTCATCAGCCGTTCGGACGGCTTGGCAACCCGTTCGGAATTTTTCATCAGCCGTTCGAACGGCTTGACAACCCGTTCGAAATTTTTCATCAGCTGTTCGAACGGCTTGACAACCCGTTCGAAATTTTTCATTAGCCGTTCGAACGGCTTGGCAACCCGTTCGAAATTTTCATCAGCCGTTCGAACGGTTTGCTTACCCATTTCAAACGGCTTGGTGACCCGTTTCTAACCCGTTCGATAGCCGTTCGTTTCACCCGTTTAACGGAAAGCCGTTAGTGTACGTTTTCCGGTGAAAGGTCACATATTATGGTCTTCATTTTCTTTACTCTCGTGGTCCATTTAATAATCTTTTATTGAATAACTTACCAACTAGGAGAAATCTCGAAAAACTAACTAGTATAAACGACCTAGACCTGTTTAGTCTAGACACAGATAGTGATATAAACCGAAATTATGTTGTCGCTATTATTCTCCTCATAGCTTCAATAAACTACAATTAAATCTTCCTGACCCTGGCTGATGCGACGGAACCTTCTCTCTTCTTCATAATTCCAGACTATTTGTTTGAATAGGTTCAGATGCCTCTAGCCGCTGGAGGCATTGGCATGTATATTGATGAAAATTGTAATTATGTAGTTATAGAAAAAACATCAGAAGAGGCTTTTCAGGCATTATTGATTGAGATCAAATTTAAGAGCCATGCAAATGTAATCCGGGGTAATCTACAGACAACACAACTCACCAGAAAGATTTTTAGAATATTTTGCTCAAACTCTGGAAAAGCTTAGCATTTCTGGCAAACCCATATACCTTATGGGTGATTTTAATATAAATCTCCTTAGATGTGGGAGTGCAATTCTATCTTTATAAGCTTAAGAATTCTAAAATTTGAAGATATTATCAAACTCCAAATAGGTAAAGTTATGTACCTTTATAAAAACGGCCTCCTTCCTGATAGTTTTAATGACATGTTTTTGCTTAACTGTGACATACATTCATATAATACTAGAAGTAAGAATTCCTTCCGTTTGCCCTACTGTAGGACAAATGTAAGGAAATTTTCACTTCGTTTTCAAGGGCCCAAAATATTTAATTCCCTTAGCTCTGAAATTCAGAATGCATCTAGTACTGCTTTGCTCAATTCTAAACTTAAGTCATTTTTTCTTGGTATAAGCACAATTTAGTTCTCCTAATGCTTGTGTGTAGTTTTTCTCCTCTTCGCTTTTTTTTTCTCGTTTATTCTTGCATTTTTTTTCACCTTTTCTTTCTCGCCCTTTTTTTTTATTTCATTATTATTATTACTTTTTTTTTACACTTACATGTTCAGCCTTTTCTATTTTTATCCTATTTTAATGATCATTTTCTATGTTCAAAACAAATATGCGTACTTAGAGAGTTAAATTGCCGATGTCAGCATTGTAATTATTAATTAAATAACATAATCTTAAAAGGTGGCTCTATTCATAAGCCTTATTGGCTTTCTTGGGCTTCCTTGCCTCGTCATTTTTTTTAATTTTACATGTATATTTTGTGTATATGGCAAAATAATAATAAATATATAAATATAAATAAATCAATCAATCAATATCAATCAATACTTTATTTATACACGTAACGCCTAGGAGCTATATAAGCTCGTTCATAATACGTACGTGTGTGAAATTACATTCACAAAGGCCATACCACAACACCGGGAACTACGTCCCCTACTCTTTGCAAACAGCGTGTGGGTTCTTTAACGTCCCACGAAGTTATTACAACCAAGGGTTGTGAGACGGGACCTACGGTTTATCGTCCTTATCCGAGAAGACTAGAAAGTCTAACCATTTGCAGATGTCATTACAAAGGCAGCACATTCTCCTCAAATAATTTAAAGACCCTGAGTGATGGTCCGGCCGAGGTTCGAACCCACGACCTCCCGCACGATAGTCCAGTGCTCAACCAACTGAGCTAACTGGTCGGCAGTTAAATAAAAATTATGCTCATAACTTTCTCATTTCTTTGCAAAGTTTTTCTTTCTTTCCTACCATCGATAAACCTACAAGATGTTATGGCAATTCAGCCACTTTAATTGATAACTTTCTTTTAAACCATATTAAGGGAACTGTCTCCAGAGGTAATATTGTTTCTGACATTAGTGACCATTTCTCGCAATTCTGTCTCTTTCATTCTTCTGGTGGTAAAACCTTACCTTCAAAGAAACAAATTCAAGATTCACATTTTTCCTCATCAGCTTTAAGGTCAGATCTTTCACAGATTTCTTGGGATTCCCTTGGGATAAGCAATCAATCCAGTGTTGATCGGATGTTTTCAAAGTTATATAATTCATTAAATAGACTTATAAATAAGCATGCTACTCTAAAAATGATATCTGAACGCCAAGTTAAACAATTCTCAAAAGCCTGGATAACTAAAGGTTTGTGAAAATCTATAAAAGTTAAAAACTCTCTATTCCAGTCAGGAGAACTATAGTGGAATCAGCGGGATTCCAGCATTGGCAGCCGTTCACCACAAACACGAAATAATTACCAAAGAGCCCCTATGATTGGTTTTCAACCAAGAAGCGCCAAATGAAAAAACAAATTTTCCTTACACCTTAGCGCTGTTTGGCAAAGAAAATGAATGACAATTGAACAGGCTCTTGTTTGCACATATCTACTCTCTTGCATTTCATCAGATTTGCATGTGGGGAAGTGCTTTTTGTATAGGTAATCACATGACTTCGAGTGCAATTTGGGATAAATCAGCATGAGTAAATTTTTCAAAGGCTAACCAAATTTGCATGAGCCCGTAGGGTGAGTGCAATTTGTAGTCTTTGAAAAATTTATGGGTGCTGATTTATCCCAAATTGCACTAGACAAATCATGTGATTACTTGTTAATAATATACATGCAAAAATTTGACTCTCTTTTCCTCTTATCGTGTTTATTTCGTGTCATGGCTCACTGGTCCCGCCTACATTAACATTATTGGTTGAAAAATGACAACCTTGATTGACATGCTAGCACTTGTGGAAACTTACAGATCAAAAATATCCTCTCAATCGACAAAGATCAAGTTCTGGAAGCATTTGTCATTGTGAAGCGTTTACATTTTATGGACCTCAAGGAGAAAAGAGGTGCGAAAAGCCGTCAAAACCTGTTCATTTAAAGAAGTCAACTTGTTAATGTTTGTTGTCAGTTCTAATTGAGGCGAAATCGATCAACATTTTCAAAACTTGAAACTTTTCGAACTTATGAACATGAATCAGTGAGAAGTACTGTCCTCGCCAGGCGAAACGGCTGACTGTGGCTTTTCGGGAGCTGCTGTGTTTCCCGTGTTGAAAGTGACTTGACATTGGTGGAAATGGTTTATGTTCATAAAACACTGACGCTGATCATTCTGGCCAGAGATATAACTTGGCATCTGAAACGCCACGAAAGCTGCTTGGTTGAAGCTGTTTCCACATTGAGCCGATTGAGGATCTGGCGAGAACGGGTTGAAAATATTGCTGGAGCTGCTGGTACTACTATTAAAGCTGTTTCCTCAACCTAACTGGCTGTTCATGTTTTTAGCGTGGCTGATGGTGTGGGAAAGCTGTCACTGTTCTCTTTCATCTCCTTCGTCATAGTCATCCAGTGACTTCTCGTTTCTGTGGCCCGTTACCTTAACAATTGAACTTCGCTCTAGGCCTGCTGTCTTAAACTTCTTTACAACTGTTTTCCTGGCGCTGTGGTTGGAAAAGGTCTTCAATGAATCTTCTAGGGTCGTTCCTATGATGACGGACTTCATCATGTCGTTGATCTTCTTCACTCCCATCGGCTGCTTTAATGCTTTAATAAGATACTCCTAAAACAGTAAAAACTATACTAGGAGGGCTAAATTTACATCAGTGAAATATAATTCATAAAAGCTAATTCTTAAATAAAAATAAAATCTAATTAATATCCTAACTAAATTAGTGGCATCATACCATAGATTTAATGGTTGGCATAATTGTTGATTGAAAATTTGACAAAGGTAGATTACGTATAGGTAGTTGATTCCACATCACGATCGATCTTGGATAGAATGAATATTTATATATATCACAATTAGATTGGATATGACGATAGGGGGAAACATTTGGAAGGCGAGAGGTCCTATCCAGAGGACACACCTCAGGAGGGAGTGAGATACCTACTAAGCCCCGTTGGATCTTGTAGAACAAGTTTAGTTGCGACAATAATCTACGTTGTTCAAGGGTGACCCAGCCAAGTTGTTTAATCATGGGGGAGACATGGCTAAATCTAGAATAGTCACGTTAGACAAATCTAGCTGCTCTGTGCTGGACCATTTCAATTTGATTGATATTATGTTTAGTGCGTGGATTCCACGCAGAACTAGCATATTCTAACTTGGGACGTACAAGGGTGGTATATGCTCTTGATTTCACGTCCCTGTTACAGTCGCACAGGACTCTTCTTAATAGGCCAAGTGTTCCATTAGCCTTGCTGCAAATGTAATCACAATGCTGACTCCAATTAAGTTTCTGGTTTATAATAATACCTAAATATTTTGTGGAGGTTGTTTCAGAGATGGCACAATTATTCAATAAATAATTATAAGAATGTGGAACAGACTTATTGGTGATTCCTAAGTGGTAACATTTAGTAATATTAAAATTCAGTTGCCAAAGGTCTGCCCAAACACTCAAGTTGTCTAAATCCCGCTGGAGTATCAAGTGGTCTTGCTGATCGTTGATCTTTCTATATATAACACTATCGTCTGCAAAAAAGGCGTATCTGGGATTTAATGTTATCCGTAATATCATTAATATAGAGCAGAAAAAGGACTGGACCCAGGACTGAGCCTTGGGGGACACCAGAAGTAACAGATTGAGGGTTAGAGTGTGATCCATTGACAGATACTACTTGAGTACAATTGTTAAGAAAGGCCTTGATCCAGGCTGCAGGTCTGCCATGAATGCCATAGAATTCCAGTTTAGATAATAAACGGTGGTGAGGGACAGAGTCAAAAGCCTTGCTAAAGTCAAGAAGAATCACATCTGTTTGGGTGCGCTGATTAATACTTTTAGCCCAGTCATTAATGGTTGAGACAAGTTGAGTTTCACAGGAAAAATTTTGTCTAAAGCCATGTTGTTGATTAATGAGAATGTCGTTGGTAGATAAGTGATTGGCAATGTGACTTAGCATTATATGTTCAAAAATCTTGCAACATATGCACGTAAGAGAAATGGGACAGTAGTTGGCAGGATTCGATCTTGCATCCTTTTTACCTCATGGTATGTACTTCATACCATGAGGTATAGTGATGGATGGATTTGTCACTCCATTCCCGTTAGACAATTAATTTATGCATTAAATCTGCATTAAATGTGAATTAAAACAGGTTCTCCCCTGTCTCCCCTACTAGGTTTGGTTTTGTCCACAAAGTCGTGCTATTGTTTTATGTTCACATCTGTGGGGGGAGGGGGTGAGACAAAGCGGCAAAACATGTTTACAAAATGGCGTCAGTTGTGTCGAGCTCGACGTAAAGATTGTCAAGGCGGGTTGTCGTTAACGTTCCCTTTACTCCATCTTTGATCAAAATACACTAACAGGAAATGTGTTCAAGAATGCTCGAGGGGAAAGAAATGGGTTTTAAAGTCTTAAACGTGACGATGTCTCCAATTTGGACGACGAGTAATCGATCAGTCGTAGCAAGAGTGCACAAAACGAACTATTCCGAATGAACGCTTTATTGTCTGGGGAAAGGACAGCACTTCATGGAATAATTACCACAGACCATGAGGTAGCTCGAAGGAGCCTTTGATTGTGAATAGCAGACACTAGTGCCTTGGACCAATCGGACGGAACAGTACTTGTGTCGTATGACTGTTGAAATATGAAACATAGCCAGGGTGCAATGGACAGTGCTAGTTCCTTAAGGGCCCGACTGGGTATTTCGTCTGGGCCACAAGCCTTGTTATGATTCAGTTGTAGAAGTTGTTTATGTACCCCTTGAACAGAAATCATGATGTCAGGGATGGAGTTATATGGCGAATTAACTTTGGTAGGAATTGGTAATTTTTCCTTGGTGAAGACAGAATGAAAATAGGAGTTCAAGGCCTCAGCTTTGTCTTTATCAGAGGAACACAGCTTGTTGCCAGATTGTAAGGGAGGGATGCCATTTTCTTCCGATTTGCAGGTGCGAATATAAGACCAAAATTTCTTTGAATTTACTTCCTGGCTAGCACCAATCACATTGTTCAAGTAGTCACTGTGAGATTGTTTAACAAGCCTTGAGACTAAGTTTCTTTCACTCTTAAATGCCTCCCTTGGTTACGGGTTCGGAGAGCTTTCTTATGTAAACGGTCTTTCTTTTGCATGTGGCGTTTAATCCCTGGATTAATCCAGGGAAGTTTGTATCGAGTTGAGGACTTTCGTTGTTGGATGAAGTCATCCATAGCCTTGATCAAAGTGGATTTGAAGTGTGCCCAGTTATCTTCTACAGAGATGTTTTGAGGGTTGGAGGCAAAGAATTCGGCTGTGGAATGTTCCATAGATTCATTTAGGCCGTCAAAATTTGCTCTCTTGTACATGTAAACCTTGTGAGGAGGCTTGCAGGATCTAGATGTTTTAACATTAATGTTAAAGAGGACCACTAAGTGGTCACTCATTCCAGATACCAAAGTTACGTTTGAAATGACATTTGGATACGATGAGAACAAAAGGTCCAGTGTTTTCCCTGAAGCTGGACGAGTAGGAGATTTGACATGTTGAGTGAATGATAGGTCCTCAGCAATTTGGAGTAATTTATTATGTTGGGCCAAGGTGTTACTGTTAGTAGCAAATGGAACCTCGGCTGACCAATCAATATCGCCAAGGTTGAAATCACCACCTGCAATTATGTTAGGGTGATTATTAGATGATTCCAGAACACGATTAAAAGAATCTGATATTTGATCCAGGACTTCAGGGGAGGAATTTGGAGGTCTGTAGCATGATGCGAAGTGAAGAGTCTTGCAGTTATTACATTTGACAGAGGACCAGATCAGTTCGCTGTTATTTCCAAGGTTGGGACGTTCTTCGCAAACAATATCAGATTTAATGGCCTGGAAAACTCCCCCTCCATTGCAGTTACGGTCGTTCCTGAACACAGTGAAGTTTTGAGGAAAAACAGAATAGGTCGGTATATCTTCATCAAGTTTGGATTCACATCCTAAGACTATATCTGGTTGGTGAAGATCAAGTAGAGCTTGAAAATCTATATGACGGGATGCGCCTTTCAGGCCATTACAGTTTATTACCATTCCTTTTAAACCATTGTTGACTCTACTACATGTAGATTTTGCGTTGGTAGCAAGAGGACGTAAGCTTGAGCCACTGTTGTGTACGTCATACACTAAGCAGCCATGTTTGCAAGATGAATATTTAATGAGTACCCACAATGCTTAGCGCCGTACATAACATCTCCCCTTTTCTTATTACCAGGCGTGAAGCTGATGATACTGGTGTAAAACATAACAAGTTCTTCAACGAAATATCAACAATAAAGCTTCTGAAACGAGAACATAGTGTTCACTGTTCAAACTTGACAGTCCTTAACTTGAGCAAATAACAAAATAGCATATCTACAGTTTGAAGTCACGGAGATTACTAGGGGTTTTCACAGTTCGTCCTGATCGGGTCTTGACTACCTCTGCCTCTGGTTGGGTCATAACAGGTGGTCCTAACTGTGCAGCTGGGTCATTCTCGATTCTTCCATGGTTCTGGTTTGAGATACTATGTTTTTGTTCTCACTGGTGTTAGTTACCAGAGAGCTGGGACTATCCATCAGCTGGACTGTCAGTCGCTTATTTAACGCTGCTGTGTCCTCTGATGCCATAGTGGCTGGAGCCCTTGTGAAATGTAAGTGCCTCCTATTTCTGCGATACTTGGTGCCATCAGGTGCTTGAACAACATAAGATCTGGGTGAGCTATGTTTGTACAGGACTGTTGCTGCTTTCCATTGTTTGCCATGTTGCATTCTGATAACATCGCCCGTGTGTAGTGATGGTAACTCTCTGCCACAGTGCTTGTCATATTGCTGTTTTTCGTTCTCCTTCATTTTCTCCAGGATGTGTTTAATTTCTCTGGCACCCTGTGGTCTGAGTAGGGCTGCAGTGGTTGGAAGTGTTGTCTTAAGTCTGCGTCCCATCAGAAGTTGTGCTGGGGATAAATTAATCTTCTCTAGTGGTGTGTTTCGATAGTTCAGAAGAGCTTGATATGGATCTGCACCTTTCTTAAGCAGGGTTTTCACTGTCTGGACTGCTCTTTCCACCTCGCCGTTTGCTTGAGGATAATGTGGGCTAGATGTGGTATGTTCAAACCCATAACACTTTGTAAATGCATTGAATTCTGAACTTGTAAACTGTGAACCATTGTCAGTTATCAATTGGTCTGGTATTCCATGTCTTGAGAACTGGCTCTTTAGGTAACTAATGGTGTTCCTGCTGGTGAGATCATCAAGTTTGTCAACTTCAATCCACTTGGAGTAGTAATCCACGCACAATAGATAACTATTTCCTTGGTACTCAAAGAGGTCTGCTGCTATCTTTGACCATGGTCTCTCTGGTGTTTCAGTGATGATCATTGGCTCTTTGGCATGTGCTGTTTGGTACTGGCTGCACTTGAAGCACTTGGCCACCTGTTCTTCGATTTGGGTCATCATTCCTGGCCAAAATAGTAGGTCTCGAGCGCGTTGTTTGCTCTTGACTATCCCTTGGTGTGACTCATGTATCTTCTCCAGCATCTGAGCTCTAAGTGCATGTGGAACAATGAGCTTTTGTCCTTTGAATAATAGGCCATCAATGCAAGAGATCTCTTCTCTGAACGTCCAGTACTGTCTGATCGCTAGTGGAACTTCTGCCCTCTTGTCTGGCCACCCTTCCAGCACAATATCTTGAAGCACTTGCATGACTGAATCATTAGCTGTAGCTTTCTGCAATTCCAGGTACCTTTCAGGCGAAATAGGTAAGTGTGCTGTCAAATTCACTTCATTGACCTCTAGATCTGGCACTAGTGTTTCCTTTGTTTCAGGGAGGAATGCCCTGCTTAAGGCATCAGCTAAGTTCATTTCTGCTCCTGGCTTGAACTTGACTTTTAGATCATATCGTTGTAGGGACAGCATCATCTTTTGTAGGCGAAGTGGTGCTTGGTGTAATGGTTTGTTCAGAATAACTTCAAGAGGCTTGTGGTCTGACTGGACCGTAACTTGCTTGCCATAGAGGTATTGATGGAATTTCTGCGCACCATAAACAATAGCCAGGGTTTCTTTTTCTATTTGCGCATATTTTTCTTGGGTGGAGGTTAATGCTCTGGATGCATATGCGATTGGCTTGTCTTCCTGTAGAACTACAGCACCGAGTCCCTTGGAACTGGCATCCACTGACAGTGTAACTGGTTTATCAGGGTCATAATAACCAAGGACAGGTGTACTAGAAGCCATCAACTTGAGCTTCTGAAAGCTTTCCTCTTGCTCTTTTTCCCAGTGCCACTCGACCTCTTTCTCCAATAGTTGTCTGAGTGGGGAGCTCACATCAGCCATATTTGGCATGAATTTGGCCAAGTACTGCATGAATCCTAGAAATGTTCTCAGTTCCTTTGCATTCTGTGGTTGTCTCATTTCCTGTACCGCACGGATTTTTTCTGGATCCGCTATGAGCCCATCCTTTGTGAGCACGTGACCAATATAGGGTACAGCTTCTTGTCTGATGTGGCATTTCTCAGGGTTGAGTTTTAGGTTTGCTTCACGAGATCTGTCTAGGACTTGTCGGAGTCGTACATCATGTTCTTTAACATCTCGTCCCCAGACTAGTATGTCGTCTACTATGGGTTTGGCTCCTTCAATATCTTCAAACAGGTTGGACATGGACTTCTGAAACACTTCAGGTGCTGATTTTATCCCGAACAGGAGTCTAGTAAATCGATATCTTCCAAATGGAGAATTGAAGGTGCAGAGCTTGGAGCTGGCTTCATCTAACTTGATTTGCCAAAATCCTGACTTGGCATCTAAGGTTGAGAACACCTTTGCACCAGGAATTTCTGCGACAACTTCTTCAATCGTTTTCATTGGATAGTGTTCACGTTTAATGGCCTGATTTAGATCCCTTGGATCAATGCAGATACGAATTTTGGAGGGTTTTATAACCGTGACCATGCTGCTGACCCACTCAGTCGGCTCAGTTTGGCGGACAATTACTCCAGCTTCTTCCATGCGATCTAACTCTTTTTTTATCTTGCCTTTGAGTGCCACGGGGACTTTCCTAGGAGGATGGACAACAGGTGTTACCGCTGGGTCAATCTTGATTGCATGTTCTCCAGGAAGACAGCCAAGTCCTTGGAATAAATCGGAATACTCTTGCAGTATGTCGGGAGTATCTGTTGTTTCAGTGTGTGTTACTGAACTTGCTGGGCAGGTGGTATCTGCCTGTTGGTCTTTAGAAGAGGTGGATGCAACTGTATGTATCCGACTGACTAGTCCCATCTCTGTGCAGGTGGCTGCACTAAGTACTGCTGGCACTTTGCGGTCAACAATGTAAAACTTCACTTGGTACAGTTTGTCTTTATATTGGCATGGCATTGTTGTGACTCCTCTGACATCGATCACATGACCAGAGTAGGACTTCAGTTGCGCAGCTGACTTTGTAAATTCTGCTTTGATTCCTAGCTTGTGGAAGGTTGCTAGGGGCATCACATTACAACGTGCTCCTGTGTCTAACTGGAATTTGACCACTTTGTCATGAATCATAATTTCCTCGTACCACTCGCTCATGTCAACTGCGTTCACTGTTTCGAGACATCCCACATAGAATTCTTCATCGCTGCTACTTTCCTGCACAAAGTGCATGTTCTTTGGTGGCACGGTTTTGCAAACTCTTGCAAAATGATTTGGCTTGTTGCACTTGGAACATTTTCGTCCTAGTGCTGGGCATACACTGCTCTTCTCATGAGTCGATCCACATCTTGTACATTCTGATGACTTTCTTGCCTTACCTCGGCGTAAGCGTTTAGAACGATCTTCCCATTTCGTATAGCTGGTTTCTACAGCTTGTACTTTGGGATCTTCACCAGCCATCGTCTGTAGTTGAGCACTCGATATTTCTTGTGTTCTAGCGATATCAACGGCTTGTTTTCGAGAGTCAGTCCAGAACCTTCTTGAATCAGCTTTTCTCTTGCCTTCTGTGAGCGACATCCAATTACAACTCTGTCCCTAACCATCTCGTCTGGATCCTTATATCCACAATCTTTAACTAGTAGCTGCAGGTCGGTGAGGAACTGGTCGAACGGTTCGCCTTCTTGCTGTACTTTGTTATGAAATTTGTATCGTGCGAAGACATGGTTCGATTTTGGCTTTACGTAGGCTTCAAACTTGTCGTAATACGTTTGTAGTTTCTTTTTTTCTTCCTCGCTGAGAGTCCAGGTATTATATATGTCTCGGCCCTTATCGCCAACCCAAATCATCATGTAATTGCACCGTTGTTCTTCGGTCTTGCCTTTGAGAGGGCCACCGAAGGTGAATTCGCAGTGCTGTTTGAACGATCGCCACGCTCCCGGCAAGTCGCCACTGGACCAATCCATTTTGGGTGTATTTGCCGTTGTTACGCCTTCCATTTCGGTTCTGGATATTCGTTAGGCTCTAATCGATCTTGATAGAAGGTTTTCTTTCCTTGATGGCTTTCTTTCACGCGAGAATTTTCCGATTAAACTCCTGACACCATGTTGTGTACGTCATACACTAAGCAGCCATGTTTGCAAGATGAATATTTAATGAGTACCCACAATGCTCAGCGCCGTACATAACAGCCACGTTGTTTCAGAGGAGTAGAGGTCAAACCAGGAGATTTTAAAGATGAATCAAGCGTGCTGAAAGAATTAGTAGAAGACAGCGAGGACCAGGGTGAATTAAACAGCGAGGAATGCCGCTTGTACCAAACTTGTGAGGATGGATTTGGCACACAAGACAGATAAAGTGGACTGGTTGTCCGTATTTCGGGAGGACAACGCCACAGAAACTCTTTGAAGATTGCAACGGGACATTTGTCATCTCCAGTTGCAAACATTTTTGGAAGGAAGCTTCTGGGCTTTGCAGACAGTCCGGACTGGTGTGTTTTTGTCAGGTTCTCGATGAATTCAACATACTCTGTGTTGTTTTCATCCAATCCAAAGAAGAAATCTTCAACCGTCATGCTGTGGTGTTCCTGTCGACCTCGAAGACCAAAATATTGGGTCAGAAGCCACCAAACGGTTTGGACAAGGACTTGCGGACTTCCCTTTCCCAGCTGCTTTTTCTCCCACAGCTCATTTTTCTCGGTTGTTGTCAGACTTCTCACCTTGTTCGGCAGCTTGCCTTTGCCTTGTTGCCGTAGTAGGCGGGCTTTTCCCTCCAGAACTTGCTTCGAGCTTTTAAACTCTCTGTCACGAATAATTGAGTGTTTGTACTCTTTCTCTGTTAGGTATCGGTCAATAGCAGTAACCATTACACGAAGGCTATCAGGCTCGTAATCTTCCCTGTCTTTCTTACGAACTGTTGCATAAAACTCCTCCAGAAATTTGTTCAGGGCCTCTGGTTCGTACTTTTCAATACTTTCGTCATAGCCCTTTTGAGAAGCCCAAGACTTCCAGACTTTAAGCCAATTGTTTGTGTTTTGTTGGGTATTTTTGTTCTTAGCATTCTCCTTCAAACTCTGAATTAAAACATTGTTACTTTCTCCTAACCTGTCCGCCATTTTGTGTTGTTGTGCTTTCGCGACTTTCCTGTCAATCAATTTAATTTCAACTTTCTGCACTCAATTTCAACTTTTTACACTCAATTTTAATTTTCTGCACTGTTTGGAATTAATTGACGTGCTCTCAGCCAATGAGCATGCTGAAATTTTTGCATATATATTATTAGGAGACAAATTTCTCCATGTAGTGAACATTGATTGTCAACAACAAGGTCTGCTTTCTATTTCCATCAAAGGGTTTTAGCAATGATCATATCTCATTGGTGCAGCACGAGGAGATTATCACCTAATCAAAGGATGGTTGTGCTTTGTCGCCAACAGCATTTTCTCATGCTGTCTTCCGAGTGCAAAATATTTTTGTTTATTTGCGCCAATTGCAACTCAAAATATGGTAGAAAGGCGAGTCTCTCATTCTCTGTTTATTTTTTGAATTGTTGATATTTGTAACTTTTTTGCTTTACGTCAGAAAGCGACGTAGTGAAGATGAAACAGTAGCAGAAAGTTTGCCAGGACTCAGATTGAACCGAACGTTTGTATTGGATAGCATTTGTATGAGATAACAATTTTACTTCCTTATTGGAAGAACGTTTCAATAGCCGTATTGTTTTTGTGTGTTCCTTGACTAGACTTTCTTCTAAGTTTTAGAGAATAATGGCAAATGTGAAAGATGTCAGTATTACACAGGAGCTAAGACCATTGATACTTTTTCTGGCAGAAAATTCACCTCTATTGACTCTGTGGTAACAACTACCACTTGCAAAAGAAGATCCAAGTGGTGGACTAGCTGAGGGAAGGAAAAAGTGTTGCTGTGATTGCTCACGAGTTGGGAATTGCTGAGGCGACTGTCAAGGTTTATGCAATCGATTGTTTTGCCGCCAACACACCACTGGACGAAACAATGCTTGCATGTCATATGGAGGTCAACCCCAAGTCCTTCAAACTAACAAAGGGAGCGATTGAAGGTTGTAAAGATAGTAAATTAGGTACCGTCAAAGATCAGCTGGATGATGTTTTCTCCTACAACCAGATTCGTTTAGTACTCTTGTGTAATATTCGTGATTTCGAAATTGATTTGGCTCATTGTAATTGTAAGCTTCGTGCAAAGCAGGGGCCTTACAATTTTGTCTGTTTTTATCACCAAGATACTTGGGTTACTGCTATTTCCAGTGAGTTTGTTTTCAAAAGTATTGCCATTAAATGCTGTCGAACATTTGTCCCTTCCCTACTATCCCCTGGGTCTCCGATGAAGTATTGCACAACAAGTATAAATTCAAGACGTAAACAGTACATCACACAACTCAATTTTACATTGTACGGTGTGGTAACTATTATATGAAGTGCTATCCTTTCCCCAGACCATAATGCTTTCATTCTGAATAGTTTGTTTTGTGCACTCTTGCTACAGCTGATCGATTACTCGTTGTCCAAACTGGAGACATCATCACTTTTAGGACTTTAAAACCCATGTCTTTTCACTTGAACATTCTTGAACACATTTCCTGTTCGTGTATTTTGATCAAAGATGGAACGAAAGGCATGAGAACCTGCCTTGACAATCTTTGCGTCGGGCTAGACACAACAGACGCCATTCTGTAAACATGTGCTGCTGCTTTGTCTTGCTCCCTCCCCCCACATATGTGAACATAGTAAACCAAACCTAGTAGGGGAGACAGGGGTAAACCTGTTTAATTTACATTTAATGCAGATTTAATGCATCAATTAATTGTCTAGTGGGAATGGAGTGACCAATCCAACCATCACTATACCTCATGGTATGACATACATACCATGAGATAATAAAGAAGTTGAAGTTAATTTTTACATATTCTAGTCAAGCTTTTTAATAGGGATAATACAGGCAGCTTTTCAAGAGTGGTCTCACATGAACCTATTTGCAGTAGTAACACTTTAATCAAGACCAGCCCTACATTTCTTTCCAAGTCAATTGAGATGATACGTCAGCACCCGCACATCAGGTGACTCTTGCATGTACTTGCGAGTTCCTGTTGCTAGACCATAGTGACTAAAAAGTGGGGCTGCTCATTGCCACTGAACGTGATTGCCGTCTTTTTTTTTAAAAAAAAGCACCCCTCATAAGAAGGCCTAACAGCCAATAAAAAGGTTTATGTTCTGTGTAAAACGGTGTGAAGATTTTTTTTGTTTTAGGCCATTGTTGTCGTGGTCTGCATTGTTTGGATTTTCTTTGTAATCTTTTGTTGCGTCACTGGTGCGTATTACACAGAGCATAAACCAATAAAAAGGTAAAATTGTCAATCAAGAAATGCTGTCTTGTTTTTTTTTATGATAATTCAGAACAATATGATGGCCCCCATCCAGATCCTAGTACACTTCTCTTGGTTCAAAAAACATGCAAAACAAAGATCTGCTACAAGCTTTAGTTGTCTGTTCTTTTTTATTTTATGAGATGGATACCCAAATGTCTTTCTAAATTGAGTAACAGGAACAATAAAACAAAGTAACATTAATGAACTGGCCATTTATCAAAAAAATGTCCAGTCCCAAGAAAAGAGATGTATAGACATCACTGTCAAAAAAAAATCCAACACAAAGGTAAATATGAAGCCCATAGCTGTACATGAACAAAGAGGGCTTGATCTAAAAGACAAAACAGGAATAAAACACTTTCCAGGTAGAGCAAAGAGTGTACTTAAGCAACATAATTCACAGATATCACTGATGTAGTACCCAGTTCATAGTGCCAAGTGTTTCGTGACATTCTTGTGAACCATACTGCAAGGTCAGCAGCATGTCCAAATGGAGCAAAGAGATCAGTGCTCCACTCCCAATGCGGCTATGGGAATCCACAACCATGGTGGACTGGTCTGCATTACCAATTACTAAAAATGACTTTCCTTGAGTAACAATTAGATGACAGCTTTGTTTTAAAGACAGGCCACTGAAAATATCTGACAGCTGATTGCTACAATTACACCCCAAAATATCATACTGGTTCTCGATGCAGTTGACACCACATTCATCCCCAGTTAATTCAACAGCTTTGTCATTAGCAACATCAATTGCATCCTCGTCATACAAGTCATCATGAATTTCATTGCCTTTCAAAATAGCGATACTTGCCACTCACCATCTAGTGTCACACCATCTGAAGGTGGCTCAAGACAAGATAAAAAATACAAATTACCAAAAGATAGGGCAATAAATGTGCATGTATTACTACCCAACCGACCCAAAAGTGTGGACTGACTGAAATTCACTGACAAATTCCACTCTGTAACACATGGGGTATGAGAGCTGGGAGTCCCATTCAAATGTGAAGCATGAACTTGATCTGAGGTGTGGAACGTGCTCTAGAGGCAACAGAAGTAGCCTCCCTGGCAGACATCCTTAGGGCTCGTTTCTCTCCCACGGATGTCTGCTCAACAGAGCTGCCACTTCTATTCACTGGCCGTTGTCCAATCATAGCTCACCTTCCAATTTCTGGAAAGTGGGACTTTGACCCCACGTTGTATTCTCGCGGCAACATGGTGGACGTAAACAGTGCTTTGAAGTGACTGTGCGAACAATTTCGTATCTGGGAGCTTAATGCACCCCAAAAAGAAGGGATAATGCACTTTGTGTTGAAGAAAACCGATTTATTTGTTAATTTGCCTACTGGTTTTGGAAAATCCTTGATATATCAAGCTTTACCATTGCTTTTTGATGTCTTGTGCAATACCTCTGGTCATGGTGTTGTGATCTTGCCTTTGATAAATCTTATTAAAGACCAGGTAGAAAAGCTTACCAATCTCCGAGTCTTGACAGCCACTCTCAGCGACATAGATGATGAAAAAGCGATGGGTGTTGAGAAGGAAGCATTTTCAGTCGTTTATGGAAGTCCTGAAGCATGGTTAAGAATTGAACGCTGGCGAAAGGTGCTATTGAGTAACGTGTATTCGAGTAAACTGTGTGTGATTGCAGTTGACGAAGCTCATGTAGTAAAGCAGTGGTAAGCAAAGTTAATCTATTTAGATGTGCATGTTTGTAAGGTTGCCTGAAAAGGTCAGCCGTTGCGGCTACTTCTGAATTTTGGAGTGCTTATTTCAATTTTTGCTCTTGGCAAAATTATGACACGTCAAATAAGATTGCATTGCTGTTTTTTAAGAAACTTGACAAAGAATCGGATCATTTGATTTTTTTAATAAACCCCTGTTAATCATGGGAAATATTGTGCTTGATATAAATGTTTTTCTCTTTGTTTCCAACTTTCTTTTCTTATTGCTAGGGATACTTCTAACAACATCAAAAGTTAAATTCTCAATTGGTGCCCTAATACATTTCCTATAGAAGAAGTTGGGAGAATCTGTTAAAATATCAAGCAAATTCACTTTGTGTGATCATGCCCTTTATTCTCGTGACTACTTGGCATAATATAACATCGTTATTACAAGGAGACCTTTGATGCTAATCACTCTTGGGACTTAAAGGATTAAGAGAACATTAAATGGGCCAAAGATGTTGTTGTTTAAGCTTGTACCCATAACAACACTTCCAAGTTTAAAAACTGATATGGTCCTTGTAATGCTCTCAAATTGATTTAGGTGTAATTTCTCCTTACATTAAGAAATATTAATGTCATTATTCAGGGAAAAAGAAGATCATGTTTGACCTGTGAAATCAAGATAAGGCACCAATGTATATTGGCGTATAAGGGAAGTGATTGACATGAAAGTCCAATAAATAACACAATAAATAAACAAATTACAAGTTTATTTCAGTGTAAGAAGTAGCAAGGAATGGAGCTTCATAATTTTATTCTTCAAACAGTTACTTTTTTCCTGTTAATAATTAATATCTGATTATAACAATTGTCAATGGGCTCTTTGAAATGTTAACTTCAGACCACTTGATGTGCAGGAATAATTGGCATATGGAATCCATCCACGGTGCATGTAAAGTAATTTTCCACGTTGAACCCTCCTGGTGAACATTTCTGGAAAAAAGGCTCTTTTAAAGAAGTAATCTATCTTTGGAAGATATTCATTCCAACAACTACCATCAAAGAAAATGTTTTCTATAAATAGAGGCTTGTTTTCACCAACGTAAACTACAAAAATAATTCCTTTCAGACCTAGGTTGAACAATATAGTTGACCTTGTACTTGAATATAATAGTCATGGTTTCTTCTTAACCTTATGGTTCCATGCTCCCAAGTAGGGTTTTTTTTCTGGACACAAAAAGGCCAACCTCCTCCACTTTTAGATTGAATCCTTGTCATTGCATTTCTTCCAGGTACAGTTTTACAGCTCTCTCCTTACTTTCAATACCATACTGCACTGCCTCTGTAGTAAAATTGGAGTAAAGTATTGATTTAAGTTTGTTGGAAGGTTCCACTTTTGTTTTTGCAACCTTTCCAAAGTTTGAAGCCATCAGAAATGATTTTTGCTTTTCAAACCAAATCGGATTTTGGCTCTGTCCACTTGTTGACATTTTGGTTTCCTTTATTTCCTCTTCACTGACAGCCCAAGGTGACGCATGTTCATCCACCATGTCTTTAAACCGAGTTGTTGCAATATCGTAGCTATCAGTGAAGGGAATTGCTTCTTCATCCTCTGGTCCATTTTCTGAACAAGTATTGTCTCTTCCTGAGCTTTTTGTTTTAATGTCATGGAACAGAAAAAATGAACTAGATGGCAAACAGTTTTGCAGTTCACTACAAAGCTTTTTGAAGCTTTCAGGATCTCGATTTCGCTGTTGTGGTACCCTCAGACCAAATTTTATGATTTTGGCCTGCGTGTGAATATTTTCTTTCCAAATCTGATTTTTCTGATCAGTATGGTTTTGCAGCAGATTTCACGGAACAATCCAGATGGACAAGCAAGATGTACAGGTTAAAAGTTCTGGGTTTTGTTGTAAACCTCTCCTGGAAAAATCTTCAATGGCAAAAAGAACTCCTCAGACATGATTACACTTTCCCTTGCCTTGTAATCCAAGTCCAGTGGGGCAAGTGCAAGCAGCAATTTGGTGAGAACTCTATCACAATTCTGTATGGTGTCTTCGTCATCAAAGGTAAAACATTCGCTCGGACGTACCTTTTGTTGTCGTGGGTTTTGCATTCCAACTTCTTGACATTCCCTTCGAAGAAGAACTGGTAACTTGTAGTTAGTTCCCTTTAAAATGATATGTCAAAACTTGCACGTTGATACCACGATGTAACCGCACAGCTGAACAAAATTAATTTCAGGCAAATTTCTTAGATCTGTTGACCATCCTAGTGCCAAACTCTTTCTCATCGTCGAATCGTATTTGAACTCCTCGTCGCTTTGTCCACTGCTTTCAATTTCCTCCCTATTCGCTGCCGATGGTAAAATCTCTCGCATAAGCAATGTGTAGACTTTTACTACCAAGTTGGCCTTCCTCCCGCCTGGCGACTCTGAATGGGATCTCAAAATAATGCGTAAATCTTTGGCTGAAAGCCTTTGGATATCAGCGAGTGACACAACTTCCTGATCTTTATATTTTAAAACCATTTCGGTTAAACGGTCACAAAGAAGAATATGAAATCCCACTACAAAGCCTACTGTAACACTTCTATCAGCTGTTTTAAATCTTCCGCGACTCAACACTAACCTTGCTATCATGTTTGCATGGCTACAAATCCAATATGGTGCCGGGAACTGTAAAAAGGGCTATTCAAATTCAATTACTGAATTTCCATTTTAAACATCTGTTAACATTGTATGTACAGTACTAAAAGATGTAGAAGTGGTAGTTTAGCATTTTGCAAACTCACTTGCTGCAATTTTAATAAAATGGGTAAAGTAATATGTGTGCAGCTTTTGCTTCAGGATTTCCCAGTAGGCAGCATCAAAGAGAATTCTTTCCACTGAAATCCCCTTTTTCGTGTAGACAATGAAGTCACACCATTTTGCCCCACTTACACCCATTTGGCCTTAAACTTGAGTATAATAAGCATGATTCTTTCTCAGTTTACATTGTCCATTGACAGCCTCACAAAAGAAATTAGGGCCTTTGCAGGCATCTAGTGGGGTGACTTGAAATTTTGTTTCAGGACACTTCACTTCAAGTCCAAAATGATAGTGGCATCCAAAATAAAAGGCATATCCAGGCAAACAACAACACTACTCTTGAGAATCTTAACAGGTGTAATTCGTGCAGACATGATTTTCTCATATTCCTGGAGAGCAATTGGTTCGTATTTTATACCATGCTCCACATACCTTGAGGTAAATGCTTTTGGATTGATGAGATCCATTGCAATCTTATCATGATTCCATTGTCTTTTTGAGATGAGGTCAAATTTTGAAGCAGTGAATCTGAACTTTCGTTCTTTCTTCCACTGCTCTGACAAAGTTTGACCTCTCGTGGCTTCTTCAATCTTGTTTATCATTTTTTCATCAACAACAAGGGAACTAACAAGTGTCTCTTCGGAATGACTCGGGTTGTCAGGCCTGACAAAATCACTGCCTGAGTTTAATGGGAACCTGGGATAGGTTAACACAGCTTCATCTTGGGATACAAGAAATGTCAACTGTAGCCACAAAGTTTGCTTCAGTATTGCTTCAATTTGGCTTTCACCAAATTTGGTCTCAACACAACTCTTGACAGTCGAATCGTCTCTTGCCATAACTGATAAACCCATCTGTGGATTTATATTTTGAAGGGCCTTTCTCAAGTTGATTTCAGCTTGAACATCATGCACAGGGTTTGATGTTGCATCATACGATAAGCACTTCACTCCGTCTCTACTTTTGACATCATCCAACTTTGCTTTTGTAATGGTGACTTTCATTACTGGTTGAGCAGATATTTTGTCCCTTCTTGTGCCATTTTTGAAGCTGGGATGTGCAGGCAAGATCTGGTTGTTCATCATCCTCCTGGCACAAATCTTCTGTGCTTTTGCTGTCAAATAAACTAAACTTGCAAGCTTTAAACAATAAAGCAAGAACGTGGTTGCAATGTCCTACTTTGCCAGCTTTACATGAACAGTTGGCATGTATTACTTGGCCTGAGACAATGCACATGGTAAAACGAACATCATGTGAAGCTTCACTTTTCCTGAAACTGTGATAGCACTTCGCTTTCAAATAAAAATACCTTTGGTCGCTGTTCGCCTCGATTTCCTTTAGGTACTCGTCCTTCAGAAATGTTTTTGCTTTCTTTCAAGTGGTCGGAATTGAGTGGTGCTCGGCATTTGCGACTCACTTTCCAGAATTTGCCATGTGCTGGTTCATTTCGGCTCTCGTGAAACATGGCGAATGTTATCATTATTTGACATATTAAACATAATATGTTAATCGACAAAAATTTGTGGTCCATTCACATGAATGCAAAGTTTTCTTAATGACAGCTCTGTTACCTCTCAATTTGTCATCATCATAGCATATTTACAGTAGAAATAGAAAGTGTAAGAGCTGTAGGCATTACCACTGTAAGTGGCTTTTTTCAAATTGTCATTATTTTATTTAAGTCACAGCCAAATTACAAGCACTAAGCAGTACATACATAATTATTCATTTATTTTTGCAGGTAGTAGGTCACAACAATATATGTAGGAAAACTATAATAGGCCTCCTTTTTAACTCGTGGATACGCGAAGCGTATTTGCGAGTTTTTGTGGGGACTCCGATATGCAAATTGTCACTCACTCACTCACTCACTCACTCACTCGCTCGCTCACTCACTCACTCACTCACTCCAGTGTAGACACACTTCGTAATTAGTCGGATAGAACTCGGGAGCACCGATATGAAGACGACAATTGTCGTGACCGAAGTCACGGAAGTCTGTTGATGAAAGTTCACGCTGAAAGTGTATCGTACCGTTGCCAGAGTTTGTAATGATTTTGTAGCTTAAGAGGACGATTAGCGAGGCCCTGTTAGGGGTAAATTTCGACAAGCGACGTGGCCTTGAAACGGCGACATAAAGGACCTGAAATGGCGATGAACGACGAGCCGCTCACGGGAAATTACGACAGCGACCTTCGACCTTCCGAAATTGCGACGTGAAAAGGTTTGAAACTCAGACGCGCGACATAAACAACCTCACTAACAGGGCCTCATTAGCGGTCTTACTAAAATCAAAAGGAGTTTAAATGTTTCCAGTTAGGACAATGACCAACTTGGAGACTGAATTTCATGAGCCTTTTACTCGGCCAGGCGCTAAACGTGAACAGATGATAACTATTCGCTTTTCCGACATTGACCGCCATCGACCGCCCCCAAGATTACAAGCAGTATATGAATTTCAGTTGGCTCGAAAGTGATCTGAAGATGAGAAAATCTCTTGCTAATATAGTAAGCTTTGATGAGAACTCATAGAGCGAAATTAGCACTTGAATGAGAATTTATTTGAGCGAAATGAGTACTCGTTATTGAACGAAACCACTACTGAAAACAGAATAAATTGACGAATCCATGATGTGAAACCGAAGAACTTCTGCGGCCAACCTGGATAAGAAACATCGCATGGAGGACTTTTCTACTGATTTAAGTGTTAGTACTAACAGGAATGGAGTTGGAAAAGTATTGGGACGGTCAAGAAGTATGTCAACGCTTACCATTAAATATAGAGGCGCATGCCGTGACGGAGAACCAGGGTTCGAAAAGAGTAAGTCATGTAGAAAATGTATTAAGCGTTATATTATATACAATACACCACAAGCCGTTACAATGAAACGTTTTCTGTCTATTGATTTCCGAATTTACCTTGAAGTGAACTAGATTGTGTTGAAGTAGACATGTTGGAAAAATAGGCTTACCTGTTTTGCTTACTGTTGTGTGACTCATCATATTTACATTGTAAAAACAAGAAGTTATAAGGATAAAAACAAAGATGTATTGCTGTATTAATGATGGCAAGTGTGATTTTTTTTAAGTGCAACCCTGAATATATATACCACTGATAACCTAAAATGAGATGGTACGGTAAATAAACTAATTCAACTTGATAAAGGATTGAGAGTCTTAAGGATTTTAAGATCATCACATCAGCTGGGCTATCCTACATGGTTTTGTTCATTATCAGCTGCAGAATCAAGGTGGATATTTCTGTTGCATACATTGAATAGACTTGTAGACAACAAAAACTATAATGATGATAAAATTGACAATGTCATGGCAACAAAATTCAGACCTTAATCAGAAGGACCCTGTTACTCTGAACACACAGACAGTGAGCAGCAGGATACCAGAACTACATTTGGTTTCGGTGCCATTTAATCCTGTACCCTTATGTTAAGTTATCAAATTTTTTAACAACTGTATGCTTGCCACCTGCCTTATAACTGATACCTAGTGTAGTCAAATGATTGGCGTCATGTACTCACTGTATGTTTATTTCAAAAAGCTACTCAGCTCCCTGGTCACTTTTATGTTGTGATTATAGATTATTAAAATTATCTTCAAGTTCATTCAATCACAACTCTGAAAAAACACCTCAATTTTTAAATTATTTCTTTTTTCTCTGTTTTGTAAACATATCCACGAGTTCACCATAGTCCTACTTTGATTTAATTCACTGCCATAATACCTGCAACTTGTTTTGATAACAGATGCCATTTATATTTATACATTTTATTTAGAAATTCATGGGTCACTGAGAAGCTTTATTGCTAGTTGGAAGGTGAAGCGTGGTCAATGAACATGATTGCCTTCATAGCCCCAGTTGAGGGTTTTGCAAATAAATGCTGATTGAGACAAAGTTTCTGGATTACACAACCTTATTGTAAGTCTGGGTGATCTTGTTATGAGTTTAAACGTTACTGGAGTAGAAATGATGATCCATGTGTTTTTTCGAAGACTACAAAATTGATATTTACACCTTGTTGTTTTGAAGGGGTTTGACCCTGTCTGCTCATTTTCTCTGTAAATTTTCTTTATTCATTTTCAGATCTCAAAATCCGGATCTCTTGAATTACAAATTGAACACAAAACCTGAAAAAAGATTCTGCTTTAAATTTTCTTATTAATATTTTGATTCCACTTGAAATTTGAACATTTTGTCATTCTTTGGTCTGTATTTTAGGAGCAAAGACCAATGTCAAAACTGATGTCCATTTGTAAAATAGGAACCGTAACCCCCATTGGCTTTACTTTAATTTTTTAATTTCCAGCTGCAGCTTTTCTCTCTCCAAAAGTAAGTTTTCCATTTCCATATCTAGTTTCTTACTTTCCTTGGTGAGAACAATCAATTGCCATTCATGGATCTTATCTTCCATGCACTCTCTCTTCCTTTTTTTTACTGACTGCAACCTTTTTTGGCAAACCAACTTGGCAATCTTGATGGGAGCTGGATAATGAGGAGGCCTGCAGAGAATAGCCATCGACAATAATTGGTACTTGCAATGGGCCATGCATATTCTTAGCAATGCTATCTCAGTGGGCACACTCACATCACGCTCCCCTGCTTCAGCCCCACTGATCTCTTGTTCTGGAAGCCACAAACTTGGTGTGTCCAGCACACTGACTGGAACTTCTGGGACTGCTGGGGAAGATGAGTTGTTGGTAAACAGCCCTATTCATTCAATTTAATAAAAAATAATAATAAATAATCAATAAATTCCAGAACAAGGATTTTCCCTCCTCAGAGTTGCATGAAGATAAAAGGGTCAGTTGCAGAACCAGGTGCAAATGGTGACCACTGATTACACTCCTCAATCTTGCATATCCCCTATGGGAGTCTACTTGTGTGAAATAATGTATTTTATAATTGCAAGCCCACAGAACTGCGCTTTGTCCAATTTTTAATTTTGTGTTCAGAAAGAGTTAAAAAACTTTTCAAATCTTACCTGAATTGCGACCGCCTGAATTGCAGAAAATGAGGGGTCATCTCCCAAAAGTTCGAATATCTTTTTAGAGGAACTTTTTGGGGAAGCTGGCTTCTCTCCTCCACCGGTTTTCCTGTGCGAAGCTCTGAACTTAGAAAATTCTTTTTCGGCAGCACCGACCATCCCTCGCCATTTCTCCTTCACTTCACAAACACTTCGTAAGCAGACACCCAAGGAATTTTCTTTTGCCGTGATATCTTCTCACACTTTTGTCTTGTTTTTGTTTGTTAGTGTGGAGGTAAATTTACTTTTGATTATTTCAATGTTTTGTTCCACTTCTTCAAAGATTACTGCGCATTCAGCAGCCGTAAAGTTCGGTTTCCGGTTCCTCTTATTTTCAGCCATTGTTTTTAACTTTGCGCTCAAGGCCCACACGCTCGCGCACACAGATGATCACACTAGCAACAGCACAAGTACTAGTTTATCCACCAGATAGTTTACCCGACACTATCCATGCTTTGTGCAAGAGCTTTTTATGCGCTGGGTAACTATCCTCTGGATAGCGAATTTATCTGGTGGATAGCCCTATCCGCTGGATAAAGTTATCCACTCTTTGAACAACCGGGGCCTGAAGGTTAAGATTTTAAGACCCTAACCAACCCTCATATTCTTCTGGGTTTTTCAGAACATCAAATGTCACAAGTGTTGGACAACATAGACAAACTGTTCACCATCAATGACGTGTGTTCTTCAGTTGAAATATGGCACTTAAAGCATGCCTACAAAATTTTGGAAATTTTAAGCCAAGTGTATGGAGATGGTGGTGAAATGAGCCATTTATTTCATGATGACCAAGCTGTAGATGGATATGATTTTGAACTTGATGACTTCAATTAACAATGGGATGAATTGCTTAATGATGACTCTTTGTTTGAAATGGCAATTGAGAATTTGTCCCTATCTCAACTTGAACTAAGTATATGTGCTGACGTATCTGACAGATTGGGAATATCTGGAGTCCCCAATGCTGCATTGGATGCACTTGAACAATTTTCAATAAGTGAGTAGGGTTTACATCTTTGTTTAATATGTATAACTACAGAATGGTAGCCTCGTACATAATATTGCCACGGATATTAAACCTATACTCAAATAATCATCACTCATTTGTTGATTGCCATCATGTTGGTATTTTGTTGTTTCAGAAAATTTCTCTTTCCCTGTATAAGTTGTATTGTATGAATCACCTCCAGTTATGCTTCAACTGTAGATAAGGTGGTTCCCATCAGCAGTAGTGGCCCAAATGCACTTGCTTCAGGGAGGGGGGAGTCTCTTATAGAACAGGTGGGGAGCTATTCTTCCAAATTTTTTCTATTAAACTCGTAACCTACAAGATATCATTTAATAACATTTATAATACAGTCCCTGGGAAAATGTAGATATAGAGGCTGATTTAAACAGCTAAGTCAGCATTTGTAAAAATGGGAAGTTAAATTAATAAAAGCAGGGCAACAACAGCAACCAGGAAACCATCAAACAATGGGGTTTTGAAGGAAACAATAAAGCTGCCATACAAAATACAGTTTGGTTGGTTTCATTGCCAAGCTATGCAAAACAAAAACGTGAAATGACTAATTTACAAGTCTTCTCCGCTGAAGACATGAAGGTTGACAGCAAAAATTTGAAACGGACTAACGGACCAAGTGGAAAATTCTACAGTTTCGAAAAAAATGAAAAGGATATGAAAACTTGCTTACCGTCAAAAGTGCAAGAGGAAGACAAATCCATTTTTGTCACTGGTACCGTACTCGGCGTTGTCGTCTTGGTTGCTTAATTTAAGCTCCCTTATGTCACAGTTACAAAAAACAGCAAACTGTATGGAGAACACGCAGAGGTTTGCTTGTATGTCATCTCCACAACATTATCATTAAAGCAGAGACTAAAAGCACGAAAGAAAACCGCAGTTCTCTCGTTGGCATAAATTGAGCGTTGTCCATTCAGAAAACATGGCAAACCATCTGAAGTTTCAGCCACAAGCAAAGCAGTTTGTCTCATTTGTTTTCTTCTGCTTTTTCACTTATAAAACAGAATAAGTTTAAATTTTGTCTTCATGGGCCATAATTCCACTGGATTTCGATTAACTTAAAGACTTGACAGTGTTTAAAAATATCTTGACTGAGCTGAAAAAATCTCACATTCAAAAACTTTTTGGTGCTTGGCGTTCAAACTTTTATGGTTTGACAGCCTTTTGAACCAATGAGAGTATTGAACGTATTCTTACAAGCTCGCTGATTGGCTCAATTTGCTGTACTTTATCAGAGTACAAAGGACAGTGCTGACGACATTTGGCGCGCATGCTAAAAAAAACCTTGGAAGTTGATTGAAAATAAAAGCTTTTTGTGGTTTTTGTGGAAAATCGTTTTTGTGGAAAATCCCTACTTCTTTATTATAAAACAAATAAATAAGCCTCCATTGGGTTTTGTTCTGTTATAAAGCACTTAGGAGGTGATGGCTTATTTATTTGTTAATTTGAAACTCTTTTTACATTCCTCCTCAGGTTCCCTAAACAATACATCGAGGGCCTGAAATATTGGTGTTTTGCAATGAACACTGAGAGTGTGACCGAATTGACACTTTACACCCTTCAGTGAGATGATTAGCATCTCTGACTGTTTCATAAATGAGCGCCACCTCAGCCACATTGGCCACCTCGGATTTGGAGACAATAAAATTATGGTGCTTTATTTCCACGAAGGACATTTCTTTTATGCTGATTTATCCAGTTGTGCATTTTAGGGTCAGTACTTCATGTATGACCCCATGACCCATGAAATGTCCTGAGGCACCAGTGCCATGTTGGGCCTCTAGGCATAGAAGTAACTGTAGTGAATTTAACAAAGTGTAGTAGCTGTAGTAAGTATAGTAAGTGTAGTAGCCATAGTAAGTGTAGTGGGGTCATACATGAACTACTGACCCATTTTAGACATGTTCAAGTTCTTGAATGGATCTCTTCCAAAGCTTGCAAAGTGTTGGTATTCAATGAATACCTCCATTTGCTCTGCTCGCTTGATCAATTCATGAAAGTCTCTTTCAGTTGAGCTGCTGGTGTGCTGCCCAGATCCACATAGCCGGTTGATGCTTTGATCAATATCACTTGCCACTGACGTTGTACTTTCAGAAAAGGAAATTCGCTGCACTGCTTTCTTGGTGACATCAAGGCCAAGTTTTCGTATTCCTTTTTTATTGTACAAGTTGCTGTGTTCCACCTGCAAAACTTACGCGATGTTGTTTCCTCTACCTCCCTAGTTGTTGACAGAACAGTTCCAAACAAGCCTTTCACAGTCTCTTGGAGGCAAAAGGGAGTTGATGTAGAAGGACTCTAGGGCATACTTGTGTGTTGGCCATCTGCTCTGCAGTAAAGTAGCATGTACTTGTACTGTCTCATTACTCTCAAGCCGTCCAACTCACTGATGGCATCCAAGAAATTGAGAAAGAACAACCCATCTCCCAGCAATGTACAAATGTAATTGAATACATTGTCACCCTTTTTTTCTTTACCATGTAAATCAGCTGAAGTGAGCTCGCCTGTCTTGCTGGATTCTCCAGTTGTTTGAGATGATGATTGACTTGCATTTGGAGCTGTACTTTCTGAAACTACTGGCGGTGGGTTATGTGTCATTTTGTGTCTTCGACGACTGGCACCATCATATTTGAATGAGTGCTGACACCCAGGAAACCTGCAGGGGAATCGGCCATCTGCTGTCCTAGGCTTTTCATCAGTAGCATCCTGGGGCTCTTGATGTGTCAAAATCTGATCAAGTAGCCTATTCACAGAATGATCTTCATAGACATACTTCTCAACAATCAATGATGCTGCTTTGTGCAGGTACTGCAACTTGCCAATTTTGCTCACATTCTTCAAGTCAGGTAATGGGACCTTCATGGGTTGGCTGGATTTCTCTGTAAATCCACGTTCTGATTTGGCTGCTGCAATCACTGTTGATTTGATAATAAGTGACAAGAAGTCTCTATCAACACAGTGTGTTGATAAACCGCTATGAATAATAAACCGCTATGAATAATCCGTTTCTTCAGCAAAACATTGTAGACTGCTGTAGACTGCTGGCTGTAGGTTGTGTAGCCGCGGCAAGCCTCGAAAAGCGCGCGAAAAACAAAGCCTCGTTTCGGTTTAAGACCTTCTAAATATCCCGGATGACTATGGCCGCCATGTTGGGGCAACATCGTCATCGTCGTCGTCGTCGCTAGGCGCACGCGTCCGCGAGCCATGCCGCTAGCCACGATAACCATGAAAACTCAAACGCATGGTTTTCTCAATTTCTATCCTTGCACGGTAGTTGTGGGGCTCCGCTCTGCGGCCCTTCAAGCCGCTGTGGAGCTCCGCTATTATGCAGTACCCCAACCTACTTATTACTCTGGCTACTACCACCGGTAGCCCGAGTCTAGGTTTACCTTTTCGGTCTATAAGTCTATTGACAATGTCGCAAATCAGACTACCCGCAGGGGCCCTTGGGTATTGCCATTGTGAAAACGAGGCTTCAAGTTATTGCACCATCGTTGTTGGATGCGAAAGATGTGTACTCTGAACTATCTTTGAAAGCCAATGTTATGCACATGAGTACTACTAACTATTGTATTGTCAGCTACTGTTGTCATTGGGATTTAAAAGCTGAAGTTAATGCACAAATTTTGTACAGCAACAAGACATGCGTCGTTGGATGCCTCGAGTCAATTTGTGCAAGACAACATTCCGGGAATAAAGGAGGTTATGAGGATTTTTTCATCAAATTTAAATTTTGATAGCATTTTTGGATGAAGTTTTCTTAATTGCGGTCTGTCTCATGCGTGGTCGTGTAGAAAGTAGTTGCAAGACAAAGACTTGACAACAAAAGCGTGATAATGCTCAAAGTTTGATTGCGCTTGCAGGTGAAAGGGTTGACGTTACAAAGGATTGCTAGAGACTGTTTCTAAAATCTATTGAACTTGTTGTTTGTTTATAATAAAGTTCTTGGTAATTATGACCGCAAAACGGCTAACAAAGCTATTAACTCGGTGACTATGTTTGTCAGCCGGAATTCCCTCGGGCCTCTTTTCAAAATCATCTCTGGATCTTTTCTTATTCAGACTCAAGTCTTCTTTCTACGTGGTCGTGTGGAAAGACATTAACGGGAACAGGGCCAATAAGGCTAAATCGGAAGAAAAGTATATCCGATTGAGGAGTAATATCCCCAAGCCTCGCGCTTATCGATTTGTGTGATAAAATTTCTTCTGCTTTTGATAGAAGAGAACATGCTATTGGAGTATTTTTAGATCTTTCGAAAGCATTTGACACGGTAAATCATGTCATCCTTTTTGACAAACTGGAGCATTATGGGATCCGTGGTCTGGCACTAGAATGGGTAAAAAGTTATTTCTCTGAGAGGAAACAATTTGTCGAATTTAACAATGTTAGGTCTTCCCCACAGGGGATCTCCTGTGGGGTGCCTCAAGGCTCTATTCTTGGTCCTTTATTTTTTATCTTGTACGTCAATGATTTGAACAACGCTTCCATACTTGATGCAATTTTGTTTGCTGATGATACAAACCTATTTATCTCTCACAATGATCCTTTTTACCTAATTAATACATTAAATAGAGAATTAAACAAACTGTCAACTTGGTTTGCCGCAAACCGGCTTTCCTTGAATTTATCCAAGACTAATTTTATGGTATTTAAGCCTTGGCAAAAAAAGCAATCGTTTGGATTTCAAGTTTTTATAAACGAGCAGCCTATCCTTCGTGTTTCTGAAACCATGTTCTTGGGTGTCTTTATAGATGATAATCTGACCTGGAAACCTCATATATCTCTATTAGCCAGTAAATTATCAAAATCCATAGGAATCATTCATAAATCTAGGTTTTTTCTCTCAACTCAATCTCTCCGTACCTTGTACAATTCAATGATACTTCCATACTTATACTATTGCAATCTAGCTTGGGGTGGCACCTATAAAGCGAACCTTGAAAGAATTGTAATCTTACAGAAAGGTGCGCTAAGAATTGTGAACAACTCTACCTACGATGCCAACACTAGTCCCATCTTTAAGGACCTTAAACTTTTAAAATTTCATGATATCCATTCGTTTCAATTAGGTTTTTTTATGTTTTCACTCAAGAACTCTACACTCCCTTCCAAATTCAATAACCTCTTTCTAATAAACAGTCAAATCCATAATTATAATACTAGGAATGCCCATTTATTTCGTTTGCCACTATGCAGAACGAACACCAGACAGTTCTCAATTTACTTCCAAGGTCCAAAGTTTTATAATTCGCTAAATTCTACAATAACGGCTTCGTCCTCCTCTGCTTCTTTTAAAAGAAAGCTTAAAGAATTCCTTTTCAGTACGTATTAGCTTCAGTATGGGTCCAGTATGGCACTAAGTAGATTATTAGATTAATTAATTTAACATGTGTGTGTGTGTGTGTGTGTGTGTGTGTGTGTGTGTGTGTGTGTGTGAGTTCGCGGTCAAAGTTAGCCATCATAAGCCCATATTGTAATTATATTATCAAGACTATTTTATCCTAAGTTGAGGAGACCTGACTCATAAGCCTCGTGGTTTCTTTCAGGTCTCCTCGCCATTTACTTTTTTTCTAATTTCATTATTCCAACCTTAAATTGTAAAAATTTTGTATTTATATGGCAAATAAAATGAATGAATGAATGAATGAATGAATATTGTTGTTTTTCCCACATATAGCTTCTTCGCCTTCGATAACTTGGAATCAGATGAATGGCATCAACTTTCACAACTGTTTTCTACTGTGGGAACCAAGAAAGCTGATTGGTCAACATTAATTCGATTAGTAAAGAAACCCAGTTATCACTGAAATTTCTGTGAAACCTTAGAAAACTTTCTGATAAAATCGCTCAGCTTAAACATGACATCAACAAGAATTGCGGTGCGATATACAGTCTGGTAGGTTTTTTTTGCGGTCATGGAACCAGCCATAGAGTAGACAATATATACAAAACTTAGGCGTAAACTGAAATTCACGTTTGTTCGAAGCCGTATTATCAAGTGTAGCCCGAGTGAACGCTCCCGAGAGCGTCTAGTTTGATGATAAATTGTCACAATATAAACACCTTCACTCTACAGACCTTCATGCACCACACAAAAATATTACTATTTGGTTACCAAACAGCTTAAAAACCCTACAAAGTCCACTTTAGTCCTTTCATACAATGTAGGTACCATTATTGATTATTTTAAAATAAGCACCCTTGTCTTTAATAAGCCCCTGTCTCCACCAACCACTTCACCAAAGGGAGGGGGGTTGGGTTAATAGGTATTTTATGATAAAATTTGTTGTGTCATTAGAAAATACTGATAAACAACTGCAAAACTTACTGATAATATTTTGACCCCTGCACACCAGTCACCAATTTGAAAATGCATTCCCTCTAGGTGTTCTTCAGGAGTGTAGCCATTGGCTTCTGGAGCAACAACATTAAAAGATCTTTCTATAGTCAAGAGCTGGGGGTCAATTTCACCATCATCATTTCTTGGGAGGTATGTGTTGAATTGATGTAGGATGGCCAGCATGTCTTAATTGATATTCTCATTTTTGAAGATTATTCCAAGTGGAACCTTGAAGCAACAGAAACAGCCATAAATAAATAACTTTCTAAATAATTCATGTAGTATCTCATTGTTTTATTATAGCAGTTTGTAATAGCTTCTGTATGAGGGCTGGGCTAGGAATAAAGGACAAAAGTTATACCACACAGTAACATATAAATTCATTTTGGGGGTGTTTGGTGTTGTCTTGGTACAGGTTTTCAAGTATTCAATAGTAAAATAAGACCGATGAGCATGGTATAATGCATCAATAAGTGTTGACAGGTTTACAGAACACATATCATACACTGCAAATGTGGTAGGTGTTTGTCTCAGCATGAGAACAGCCAGGGAGCTCAAATATTGCAAATATTTGGGTGTTTCTCATGCTTTTGGATATAACATAACAAAAGCCAATGCATGCCCATGGAAGTAATTGTTAAATTGCTATATTTTAAGAGAACATGAATTCATATAATATTATTAAACATACATGGACACAGTGAGCCCTACTGCACAGACATACACAGTCAGCTTAACAACATTGAAACTGAGTATATCCAGTTTAGAGTGGGCTGTATTTTCAATATTATATAGGTTTTTCACCTTTATGAATTGTTCAGACATCTCCTTCCTATATTTATAAGGTATGTGCTGGATGCAGACGTCTCTTAAAGACTCATGCATCAAAGTACTGCACCAGTATTCGAGATACAAGAATGATGTAGTTGAACCGTTGCCTTTGTTGATCAAGGACATTAGGTAGAAAATTACTGTTTTGGACAGTTGACAAATCACATCTTGGGCCATCAGACGGTAACAAATTCCCAGAAACCCTGTTTAAAAACATCTTGTCATTAACCCAGTGGATGTCTCCGTTTTGTTGAGACATTGGCATGTTCTTCCTATTGATTTCCAAATCAATGTTGTCAAAGGCAATTGTAAATCCTGGATGACAGGGCTTTACGTGTTTCTTTACAGATGCATTTGCTTGAGATGCAAGTTGGGAAGGCACACAATCTTCTGTAGACGTGTCGGAGCAAACATGTGACATGTGCTGCAGCAAGTGCCCTTGCTGTCTGCTGCTTGAGCTTCAAATTCTCTTCAGAAATTTGTTCTTTGGTAGCTTTAAATGGGCTGTTGTGGTTCATACTCAAAATATCAAGCTTTTTCAAAGCACATGTATTAGAACATGTGACTTTTAGCTTTGATAATCTGTGTTACGTCGCCTATGGGCATAAGATAAAAATTAAACCAAATTAGACATGTTTTTGTAAGGATGTTTTTGGAGAACAACACAATATTTAACAGAATGTAGACTACATAAATGTGTTAAAAGATAGTTTTTTACAAATAAAAGACCACAGCTAGAAATTGCGATGACCCAAAATCCTAAAAAAAATGTGTAGTTGGGAATATAATGATACCCTGGCTGAAAAACATTGATTTTGAAACATCTTAAAAAAATGCTGAAAATGGTGTTCCAGACCTTCAAGACTTAAAATTATCTTGCCTCATCTGGCTTTATCTAGGACTAATCAGTTTCAATAAAAACTTAGTATTACATGTAAAAAAAAAAAAACTATAATTTTGGAGTTCAAAATGCATAAAGAATTTTGGCTACATAGACCATTTTAAAATCAAATAATCTTTCAAGCTATGACACGACAAATATTAAGTGTAGCCTATGTAACCTTTAAAGGTTATCTGTCAGGGCGAATTTATTGTAGATAGAATCGGAGCTGAATTCGAACGCACGACGTATAGTGTTACTCCCGCAAACGGTTACAATCTTTAGCGAATAACTACTGTAGAGAATGGCTTGGAATCGTGTAGTAGTGCTTTAGGACTTTGTGGTTCGAACTAAAAAACGAAATAGGACGAGAACTAACCTGAGCATAATATGCTATAAGAAAGTGACACTAGAAACAAAGAAACGACTATGTAGAAAACTAAAGGCGTAAAATAAATGGATAATGCGAAATAACAATAAGACAAAATACAACTAAAATAAGTATGGGAACTTACTTTGGTCTAGCTCCTAGAAAAGACAATAGCTCGCACCGTAGCAATAAGACTACTATGAGAATATGATGCTCGTAGCCGATAGCAACTCTAACTCAATCTCTCTCACGTAGCAAGAAACTGAAACCTAACACGGGTAGGAAAACGGAAACATACACTACGGAGAGGGCTAAATTACATCACATAATTGACAGCTAACGAAACGTAACATAAAACAACATTAACGTGTAGAATAGTGAACGCTAAAGACAAAACCGCATTTAAACCTAACATTCCGGCCCCTTTGAAGGCGGTAAAAACTTATAGCCTTAAACAAAACAAAACAAAATGGTTTAAACGTCAAGTTAGTAGATATGTCAGTATATTCCAGTTCAGTCTATCAACGCAGCTTCCAACAGCACGATCTTGTCAATAGGGCGCACAAGGATTGATGACTTCGTCTTGAGCTTCACACTTCTCACTAATCTGTCTCTCTGATTAGGGAAGACTTCTAGGATGCGTCCAAGAGGCCAGGCGCTCCTTGGCAAGTTTTCATCTAGCAGCAGGACTTCTTGACCTTTTTTGCTTCCTTTAGTGACAGCCATTCTTCACGGAAACTTCTAGATTGGACTGCTTCAATTACAGCTCTTTCAGCGGACCGTAACTCCTCAACATCTAGGGGCCTGATTTTCTGGGAGGGAGGGAGTGACCTTGTTCCTTCTTTTCGTCTTGTGACAGCGTCGTGGGCGCCGTTCTTGAACCTAAGAATCCAGCCCACGAATTTCTTCAGCTTGTACCAATTGGAGAACCTTTGAAACGTCTCATCGATCTGTATAGCAGTAGTAGAACTCAGACTAACGAAGGAAGTCTTCACTGCATCCCGATCAGCATCCTCTCCTTTTTCACTCAGCATGGCGGCGGGACGTCGAGGCCACATTGTTTTGTCCTTAAGGAGAAAGTCGGGACCCTTTATCCAGCGTGTAGGCTTAACGATGTCGTCAGCGGATATTCCTCGCTATGCGTCATCTGCAGGATTGAGCTCTGTCTCGACATAGCGCCACTGACTCGGCAGGGATTGCTCGCGTATCGCAGATACTCGGTTGGCTACGAAGGTTTCATATCTCTTCTCGTCATTCTCCACATAGCGTAACACACATGTACTATCCGTCCAGAACATAGAATCTGCAATTGTATATTCGATTTCCTCTCGAATCATCCTGTCTAGTCTAGTAGATAGCACAGCAGCGGATAGCTCCATTCTTGGTATTGTGACGGGTTTCAACGGGGACAACCTGGATTTCCCCATCACAAAAGAACAATGGACATCGCCGTTGCTATTAACCAGGCGGAGATAGGCGGCAGCGCCGTAAGCCACTTCAGAGGCATCTGAGAAGAGATGCAGTTGGCATGATTCCACTTCACCAAAGTTGTGAGGTTTAAAGCATCGCTCTACTCGAAAATACTCCAGCCTTGGTAATTCGTTCATCCATGTCTGGCAGCACGTCAGATCCTCATGTGGTATAGGGTCGTCCCAGTCAAACTTCCTTTTGCACAGGTCTTGTAGGAGTATTTTAGCTGGGAGGACAAAGGGGGCAACGAACCCGAGCGGATCGTACACTGAACTGATGACGGACAACAGTCCTCTTCTAGTGGCTGGTCTATCCTTGATGGTGATGCTGAAGCTGAAGATGTCAGAAGCTACATTCCATTGGACTCCAAGCGCTCTTTCGATTATAGGAAGATCAAAATCGAGGTTCTTGACCACTGTTGCTCGTTCGGCTTCTGGGATCGACTCTATGACCTTTCGAGAATTTGATAGCCATTTTGTTAGACGGAAACCACCTCTGCGCAGCAGCTCTGTCAGGTTATCGACGAGAAAGATAGCACTTTCATCTGACGTCACGGACTTCAGGCAGTCATCAACGTAGAAGTTACGTTTCACAGTACGTACAGTCTCGGCATCAAAGCTTGTTTTGTTGTCCTCGGCTGTCTTCTTCAACGCAAAATTGGCACAGCTCGGAGATGAGACTCCGCCAAATAGATGCACTGTCATCATCAGCTCTTCTGGTTGTGTTGTTACGTCAACATCTGGCCACCAGAGAAATCGTAGCGCATTAGAGTCTTTAGGAGCCACCTTAACCTGGTGAAACATTGCCTCGATGTCTGCCATTACAGCAACATTCTCCTGTCGAAAACGAGTAAGAACTCCGAGAAGGGAGTTGGTGAGGTCCGGCCCCTGTAAGAGCTTGTCATTTAACGAGCTTCCTCGATGCTTAGCTGAGCAGTCAAAGACGATACAGACTTTTCCTGGCTTAGCTGGGTGGAAGACAGCATGGTGGGGTAGCTACCATGTTGTTCCTGGAGCGTCGATAGCTGGGGCTCTTTTAGCATAGCCCTTGTGTAGGAGGTCCTCTATGCAGGTTATGTACTTCGCTCGCAAATCCGAGTCCTTCAGCAGACACTTCTTTAACAATCTGAGCCTGTGCTCCGCAAGACTCCTGTTGTTCTCCATACAGGGTGGGTCCTCTTTCCAGGGCAGTGCGATAGTGTAGTGACCATCCTGCAATACGCATGTTTCTTGCATTATCTCTAGAGCACGCTTGTCATTCTGTGACAGTGATGGTTTTCCGCCATATACAGAGTCATTGAATTCCATGTTGTAGTAATTTCGTCGTTAAAGTCAAAATTCTTGCAAATTCGGTCATCAGTAACTGGTTATGGTGAATTAAACGTGTGCTTTTAGCCAATCAGAATCGGGGAAATATGTTGAATGAATTATAAATATATATTAATCAACTTCTTCAACTTTATTAATTATCACAGGGATTTGAATATAGTCATCTTCTATTTTCAAAACATTGAAAAGAGACGTTCAAAGAACCCTTTTAAATATTTTTTTGGGCATATCCCTCATATGGCATGGTATTTCATTCCACAGCTTTACCCCAAGTTGAGAGAAGGAATGCTTTTGGATATCCAGTCTAGAGTTTTGGACGTAAGGTTCCTGGTGGTGGATGATTGTGTATTATAAGAGTGAATACTGGATGTTTTCTTAAATAAATGTGACATGCTAGGTGGTGCATTGTTGTTATTGATATCGTACAAACTGGAGACACATTCATGATAGCGAAAGGTTATTGGAAGAACGTTAGCTTGACAAAAAAAGGAACTGCATGATTGCAAACATCTGCAAAAACGAGTAAACGAAGTAAATTATTTCACGGAAATTTCTCCATGCGTGTCAATTTCCATTCTAATGCAGCTCATTATTGGCTATCTGATATACAATAGACGGACAGACAATGGCACTGTTGAAGAAATCATTTGGCCGGCTGCTATATGTGGTATCCCAGCGGTAAGACTATTGGCCTGTCTAGCAAGAGAGTTGCAGCCTTTCTTTTCTTACGGTGGCCCATATAGGACATGAGCAATTTTTTTTTTCGATTGAAATTTTAACTCAAATTTCAGTTACAAAAATCCGTATTGTGTAATTGTCTAAGCGCACAACTCGGATTTATACTAAAAAATCTTAGTTGTAAACATCGTTAATTTACAACTCTGATTTTTACCGCAAAAATCCGAGTTGTTAAATTTCCAAAAACACAACTCGGATTTTTACTGCAAAAATCCGAGTTGTTAAATTTCCAAAAACACAACTCGAATTTTTAACACAAAAATCCGAGTTGTTAAATTTCCAAAAACACAACTCGGAATTTTACTGCAACTCGGATTTTTACTCTTAAAGATACGCTCTAACGAGCATATCTTTAAGAGATTTGCCTCTCCTGTATGATATAATGGGAGGCTTTGTATAGATGCTTTTCAGCAACGGCTAGTTTTGTATGGTAACCCAGTTTTTTATTAAAATCTTCTTGAGGTCACGCACTGCTGGGTGATCAATGTCGTGACAAATGGTAAAACTCTTGTTTGAGTCTTTTTTCTTTGTTGGAGTGCCAACCTTCTGTCTTCGAAGCATACTCCTGTTAGGGACCTCTCAATGAATTATTAGGGTATCCTCGCGTTTTGAGGCGTAGTTTGAAGCTTGAGAGGCACTCTTCAAATGTAATCTGTGAAGAGTTTGTTCTGAGGAGCCGTGTTGCTTCGCCTTTGATAACACCTCGTTTAACACCCGGAGGGTGACCTGAGGTGAAATGCGTGTATTGGAAGGTCTCTGTTGGCTTGTAGTGAGTCCTTATAACCGGGATAGAGTCACTTTGAAATCTATCCCCTTTGTATACTATTGTGTCGAGGGAAGTGGTTTCCCTCTCTGATGGTTCAGAGAATACACTGTTGTAACTTTCAACACGTTTATTTGTGTTGCTTACATGTGTTGACACAATATTCGTGTGTTCCAGGAGCCTTTTCTCCAATTTGGCTAGTTTTACATTGTCGTTGTTTACAATGTTTGACGCCGATTGCGACTCAAAGCGACTCTGCCTATTTACATCAGTACGTCTTCTAGATGAAAGTAAAGGCTTAGTCCTTAATTTGTTTCTAAGGCTTTCAAGCCTTCGTTTGTGGAAGCGCGTGAGGGCGTTAACAAATGCCTGTTCGGCAGTTTGCTTAATGTCTTTGATTTCCTTCTGGAAAGTAGTATCAGGCGCGATGTTGGCCCGAGTAGAGTACTGCAATGATTTCGGGCAAGTCCGATTGTTCAAATGTCTTTCCAGTTTAAGGATTGAATCCTCTGTTTTTGCGATTTTTGTCGCTATGGAAAACCACGTGTCTGAAGTAAAAATCCGAGTTGTGTTTCTGGAAATTTAACAACTCGGATTTTTGTGATAGAAATCCGAGTTGTGTTTTTGGAAATTTAACAACTCGGATTTTTGCAGTAAAAATCCGAGTTGTGTTTCTGGAAATTTAACAACTCGGATTTTTGCGGTAAAAATCCGAGTTGCAAATTCAAAAATGTTCACAACTCGGATTTTTGCAGTAAAAATCCGAGTTGTGTTTTTGGAAATTTAACAACTCGGATTTTTGCAGTAAAAATCCGAGTTGTACATTGAACGATGTTTACAACTAAGATTTTTTAGTATAAATCCGAGTTGTACGCTTAGACAATTACACAATACAAATTTTTGTAACTGAAATTTGAGTTAAAATTTCAATCGAAAAAAAAAAATTGCTCATTTCCTATACGGGCCACCGTATTTTCTGGTGATATGTACTCCACCAGTTCTTTATCTCGTTCTCCTTCAGGGGTTCAATGCAATGCTGCCTCATCACTTCCATGGCATCCTCTGGTTTGGCATGAATACCACTTGTTCTTTGGCAGTCATAAAACTCTATCATGATTTCTTTCTGAGCCATGGTAAATAGCACCCGCTTTGCTCCACCCTTTTTTTATAGCAAAGCCCTCTTTTGGCTGTCTTTCCATACAGGTATACTCTGCAACTGGACTCTTGTTGACTGGTTGCAAGGGCACTGGTGCATGGTGTATGAATTGCACACTGTATCGTTCTCAAGTTTGACCGTCAGTTTGGTTTCCTGCAGTTCTGACTTCGTGTGATACATCTTCTTTGACTGTTGCTCCAGTGGCACCTGCTATTGACACACTCCTCCCTGACAAGGAATGAAGCTGTGATTTGGTTTTACTCAAGGTATTTCCAACTGTGACTAATGAGCAACAGACAATACCACCAGAAAATTCACCATCAGCAGGAAAGGAAAAATTGCCAAACAATGAGATGTCTTTCAGAGATCCCACACCTTTGTGCCTTCTGTCTGTTTGCACTCTGCAAGTACACACAAATTTGGCTCAGACAACTGGACACCGATGGAACACAATTTTTGCAATTTTTCTGTCAATTTTGATGATCAAAAATTTATCGATACCTTTCACAACAATGGCCATTGCGGGAGATCAATTTTAAAAAAAGGAAATCCCTGACACAGTTTTAATGATCAATGCCTTGTGAATGATATAATGCAGTAGCTTTGTTTATGCGGTTGAAGGGACATCGGTCCTTTTGCGCTTTTAGGTCGTGCGCGTCTTACGATTAAGAACAATTGAAGCAAAACAATTTTTATTGAATACAGCATTCTATAACCTTTACACTAATCTATAATTTGTAGTTGTTGTATTTAAGACAGCGCGGTAATAAGCAAGAGAGCCAGCAACTGTCAGCGAAGTACGAAGCTTCCTCGGATTGGCTAATTATAGCAGCAGATTTATTACCCATTTTGCAACTCTCTCGGAGCCATTGAGGAAACTAACCAGGAAAAATGTCCCATTCCATTTTGGAGCTGAGCAAAAGGCTGCTTTTGAGTCACTGAAGCAAAGCATGGCTGAAGCAGGAACATTGGAATACTTTGACAAGAAGGCACTGACTAAAGTCATCGCGGACGCGAGTCCTGTTGGCCTTGGAGCCATGTTAGTGCAAAGACAGGATGGAGTATGGGTGCCAATTTGTTATGCAAGTGGCAGCCTCACAGAATGTGAACGCAAATGCTCCCAGACCGAGAGGGAGGCCCTTTCTCTTGTTTGGGCGTGCGAGAGATTCCATGCCTACATCTATGGAATGAGGTTTAAGTAATGGTCCGTGTAAGAACTAGGCAGAAGAACAATAGGCTAGTGAAATAGCGTCAGTTAGGCTTCAGGCGCTAATTTCTCTAATCAAATTAAATCCGAACGACCTGATTGGCCCATATGCTAAAAGCGCGAATTTTGAATTTAGAATTTGATTTAAGATAACTTGTATATCATTCAAACAGCATTTTATTTCGGCTACCCATTCAATACATTCAAAACTGTAACATATCTAAAATTTGGACAATTTCTAGGTGCCAAAAGGGAGAAATTTACAATGATATAAAATAGCTTCGGGATTAGTTCAGCGATACATCAATCAGTGACCTTGTGAAAAACATTTCGCTCGGAATTCACAAAGGAACTGTCAATTTGTGATTCAAAACAGCAACAACTCACGCGGATATTGGGAACGCGCCAAAGTCACGTGAAATATCGTCAACCATAACAAATACACAAAATAAAAAATACCTCAATGTAAACGTTCGGTAAAGCATTTCAAAACAAGTCTTCTGAAACATCATAGTCTGAAGCAATGTCCATCATATGTAAAAATATAGCCATCTGCCATGTCGGTTTCCAGCTTGAGATTAACTCCATTTTCGATCCATGGGCCCGGTTCCATGGGAAGGTCTTTGATAAAAACAAATCGATTCCTCAGACAACAAATTTCTTTTAGACTTCCCAATGAACGGAGACAAACGATGACGAGAACGCCGAACTGTTCGTTATGTAAAATATTTATACATTTCGAGAATCGAAGTGACGGTAAACAGCGCTTGCCCTGCAATTCCCATCACAGTTTTGTATGTTCAATTCCTGATGTCGGGTAGCAGTTGAAACCAGTTGTAAAACATTCTCATGGTAGAGATGCATGTCCTAAACATGTAGCCTCGAGAATACAATTTCAGTGGAACTTTGTGGTAAAGCCTTCCGGTGCAGTAAGACACTACCTCTCTGGAACCTCTATTTTCATTCGCCCGCTGTAAACACTACCTCTATTGTTATTCAGGGCTAGGGGCATTGTTATGACCTGTTATGTATTGTTTTTAGAACCAATGAGGTAACTTGTTCCGAGAGGTAGTGGGCGACTCTTCCTGTGTGCACAAGGTGAGATCTTGACACTCAATGAATCTTTGTGAAGATGCTTCCTGTTCTCGAAAACAACACTTGCAAGATCTTCTGGACCAAGATTATCAAACACAAGCACCCTCCAAAAATAAACGAGCTTCCTTTTCTTCGAGCTGTTTTGGTCGAACTTCAGCTACTCGGTAAAAAGTGCCAAATTGCGAAAATCTCACACCTTTTGATTGGCCCGAATCTTCATTCATGTTGCCACTTGCATCTTATTTCTACGCCTCATTCATTGAATCCACTGCAAGCTTACAATTTGTATTGACAGTGAATCATTCCTGGAACAACTCTTCATCCGAAAAAAATGGAACAGAGGCAAGTCAATTTTGCTGGCGATTTGAGTTTTCGAATCAGTGCCTTTATTTGTTCTGACTTTCTGTTTTTATTTCAGAAAGAGGTCTTTGCAATCACATGGAGATGGCCCCTCGGAATCAAAGCGCACAAAGTTAGATTCCGGCGTGAGTATATCAGCTGATTTCTTAACTTTTAGGCATTTTCGTTTACTAAAATCGGATTTTCTTTTCTTGCCGTAGAAGATGGAGCTTTGCAGACTTTATGGCAAAAACAATCCATCGCCTCAGAAACGACTGGTGATGCAAGGCCTTAAGCTGGGGAAAAATTTTGCTACAATATCGACCGAGCTGAGTATTGCCCAAGCAACCGCCGAGGTTTACGGCATTGATTGTCTTGCTGCTGGAGCAGATGTAAACCACACAACTGTGGCAGAATATCTGAGAGTTGACAAGCGGTCATTTGAGATCATCTAGGGCGAAATCATGGCTAACGAGGACAAGAAACTAAGCACCGTACGGGACAACCTTGAACAAACTTACTCGTATAATCAAATACGTTTTGTTTTAGCACGCCTGATTCATGATCATGAACTTGAGCTGTAATCTCTTTCCCATGTACCGTACAATTCCAATGATAAGTATCCCCCCAGGCCAACACAGACACGGCACACGAACACCACCCATCCTACACCGATAATCTGAAATCAAAACCCAGATGCGAGAGGCTCCCTCTCCCAATTATATCCCATGCTGTTTGGTGCATACTGTTTTAGTGTAAACCCCTCTGCTAATTAGCAAAGGCAATGAAATAGTCAACTTATAGCTTATAATTGGAATTTACGATATAACACGTCAAGTGAATGATGCATTTATGTAACCATGGCAGTTTTCAACATCAAATTATTTGTCATTTTTATACTAATTTTTCATTCTTCAGTTTTCGTTTTCCATGACAGAGGCTTTTCTATGTATTTCATTGCTGGAAAATAAATAAATTGCTAATTACAGATGATGGTCTATGGTCATAAGTAAACTAGTAATTCCACTGGCACTACTGGCAGAAGCCACCGTTTCCTGTTATTTGTTCTATTATTCACTTCACAGAAAGCAACCCATTCATGCAAGACCTTGCAGGCGATGCTACATGAGCTAGACCCATAATAAACAGCCACAGCATTGCCCTATAAGACCACAAGGCTGGCCGATTTTCCTCAGGGCAAATCTATCTTGTCATAATTATTCATTTTATCAAAAGGATCAATATTCAATGAACTTTTGGAAAGATGTTTGACAGCCTGGTATTAAGAAAACATCAGCTTCAACCAAATCTAAACTGTTCAATGTTTTTTAATACCATTTGCCTAAAATCCAGTTTTCAAGGCACATTACACAATACACAGGTCTGCACATTGAGAACAATGTTCCGATAAGTTAATTTCTTTCTCAATTTTAATTCATTTATTTATAAATTGTTGTACAAATTGAACATGTTTAGTTTTCAGAGGTAAAAACTTTCCCTTATCCATTGCTTAAACAATCGTTCCTTGATGAAAATGAACTTGTCTGATGTTGACTAATGTACAAAAGGCTATGTACAACGTTCATAAGATCCAGTACATTAGTCAGTGACAGACCACTTTAGATTTCACTGTCCATCCCTAGCTACAAATTCAGCATTTTTCAAGTAATACCAATATTGTACTGTATTTCTGCTTACCTCGTTGGGAAATTCCACCTTCAGAAACTTTTGCTACTGTCTTGTGCTCGAGACAAATTCAGAATGAGCAGCAGCATGTAGCAGACCATCCTTTTCGAGGTCATCTAGGAGTAGCGGATCATGTATCTTATAGGGGGCCTCGACCGATACATTGGTCGACACAGCGACCGAGATATCGGTCGATGTATCGATTGATACTCGACCGATACTCCGTCGATACATGGTAGATATGTCGACCGAGTCTCGATCGATACTTGACCGACACTCGGTCGACATATCGGCCGATATGTCTGTACACACATGTCCGCCGCTATAGTTGATACTTCACCGATACTTCACCGATACTTTACCGATATCTCACCAATACTTTACCGATACTTCTTCGTCACGTCGCCGAGTGTATCGGTCGATATATATATATACCAATACGACATATTACCGATACACAGACAGCGGCCGATAGTCGGCCGATAGTCGGCCGATATCTGAGGGTCTCAATGGGGTGATGACTTAATTTTACGGCTAAGGGTTAATATTTTTGGCCGTTTTTAGGGCTAACGGTTAATATTTTTTACGGCTAACGGCTAAAATTTCTCAATATTTACGCCGAACGGCTAATTTTCTTGCCCATTTTACGGCTAACGGTTAACCCCGTTGAGACCCTCGTATTTTGATCAATTCTCGATCGATATTCCGTTGACAAAGAACCGCTGAAATTACCACAAAATATGCGCGGACATTTGTTTTGGGAAGCGAACATTTTTCCGAGAGCTAAGCTCTAGAAAAACCGTGAGCTTATTATCCTTTCAATATTTTTTACACAAGGATGCATTTGGGAGACCTTTTATTCTGTCGCTGCTCAAAATGTTAGTCTATTCAAAATGTTTAGTTCTATTCATTTTAACAATTTTCCCGGGACGAGAAACTAAAACGCAAATTTCGCCAACTGGGAATCATCACTTGGGGACTATCCATATACCACACAAGTGAATAGTGGTTTCCGCACGCGCTGATTGGTTAACTCGGAGGTGATTAGCAAGGTACTATTCACCTCCACTTCTGTGAATAATTTTTAAATTTTTGGCTGCATCAGTTTTTCATGCGTCTGCCCTGTTATTGATCATGAATTTGTTCATAACATTTTTCAAAGTAGCTGTGTATCCATTAGGTATGAAAATCTGACGTCAATTTCTCTTTTACAATTGACTAGACTTTCTTTTAGTAAAAGTGCGAGTGAAATGTTTGAACGAAAATGATCCCGAAACGTACGGCGTCATAAATTTCAAACTACATTCAATAACTCAAAAACAGAATGCAGAAAAAGAAGTTCTATAGCTAACCTTTATTCCATTTGGAAATTCTTGAAAGCCCACTGAATTATTAACAAGTTCAGTCTGCTTGTTTTACTTTGAACACGCAAAAATTAAACAGATTCTATCCAATCTGAACAAAAACTCACTTAAAAAACAATTTCGATAATTTTCCCTTCAAAATAGTTGTGTTTGGTTGCAATTTGTAGTTTGCTTTTGAGAATTAAACAGCGCTGAACTGTAAATAGTTTGGCGAAGTTTTCAAAATCACCACGCAAGTGCGGTATCCGTAGGGATCTATGTCACACCTCACGATAAAAATTCACTCAGTAATTGCACAATAAATCTTTGATGGATAATAAATGCTGATATAGTTGACAGTGCACCGATACTTCATGAATACCTCGATCGATACACGTCCGAAACGGCATATCACCGATGCTTCATCAAATACCAGGTACGATGTGCTATAATATTGGTTATTGTTTTCGACTCTCGTTTATGCATTTCTTGTTTCTACTGTTGATCAAACCTAAACCATACAGTGGTTGACAATCGCAATTTCGCTTTTTATTTATTGACTTTTGAATAGCTACGCTCCGTGATTGCGCCAATTTCTCAACGAATCTGTGAGCGTTTTTTTTTTTTTGAGACATTGCGTTGTTTTGCTTTTATTGTGATTTGCCCTATTATTACTTTGGTTTTGGTTTAACAAGCAACTGAAAACTGCTCTAATGGCACTTATACTACCATTAACATTTTAAACGTTGTTTGATTTATGATTTGACCGTACAGGCGTTGATTTAATAATGGCTGATTTTATTTTGTGTTTTCCTGTACCCCTATGAGGCACCCACCCAACACAATAAATGATATGAAAACTGAGATTCGAGTTACTTTTTATTTCCTAGACAACGTATCACAACTGATTTTTAAGTAATATTTTAAGTGATGTATGTAGTTTATCTTGAATCTATTTTGGGGTTCAGATTATTCGCAAGAAAAAGAAGCTTTTCCGTCCTTCTAATAAATCATTACCTTATCGAATTCCTATCAAACTGCTTAGATGTGGAATATAAATGTAGTATCTAACATTTGAAACTGACAGGGGCTAGGTCATTCTCAAAAATCGCTGTAAAACAAAAGCAACATTAAAAATTCGATAAAAAAGCAAACACCGAATGCCATAAGATTTGATAGGCGACATTCGTTTCATTCCAGGGGTGTCACTGTAGTTTAGAGTGAAGGTTGTTAATTCTTCCTTGAGTAAACAGTATATGCCAAGATTTTTGGGTTTTGCAAGCTATGACGTAACCCAAACGTTAAATGAAGATAATTTTTAAAATGTCCACAACCAACTTGAAATACAAATATTTATGCAAGTAAAAACTAATGAAGCCACTAAATGAAAAGTTGTAATTTAAGCCAAAAATTTCACATTACAATCCCCACAAACATGGCAAACAACGAGTAGTCTATAATTATTCTTAGGGGTAGAGGACTAGTGAAGGTTTTTTTCTCTCTCTCTCTCTACTCTTGCGTCGCGTCTCCCCGAGGGAGAGGACTTACGCACGCTTTCATGTGTTTCGCCCGCTTTTCTATCCCTGAGAAAAATTAGGCACTACTCGTAGTCGACACTTGTTGTCAATAATTATACCTAAAGGCCTACCTACACTAACGAATGAACTCTTTATTTAGACAAATGGTCTGTCACCGCTTTACAATTTGTCAAAAGAACACCTTTTAAATGTTTAGATTGTTCAAAAACAATTTCAATTTTGTATGCTCTAGTACAGATAGCCTCTTTACGTTCAATAGAGTAAAGTTACTAAAAAACAGAACAATGTTTGTCAGGAGATGGTGCCCATTGTATTGCATTGTACTTTAAACTAACTAGCCTACATTTCAAAATGCCTGTTAACACGTCAAGCAAAAATTGGTCCAAGCACGTCAAACATTGGTCATTACCCTATACGTTTTTCTACTTACAAAGAAACAGTCAAGACTTCGTGGGAGCCATAGGGCTTTATTTGCTTGGGCTCGATACTCGCTTAAGGGCACCCGACAACGCTTTTCAATATATTTTACTGACGCTTTGCCGTTTTCCCCAGTTGCCTGCTGTACAACTGTTTTGTACTTTTCAGCGTCAATTATTTTCAACTCACATATGCCAATGTAGTCTCTTATATTGAATTCCTTGACAGACCAAATTGCTTAATGGCTTTTGTTAGGGAGGCACTTTTAATGCGCTAAAATATCCAAGACAAGCGTTGACTTCTCCACCTATGCTTCCCCCTCCCCACCCAACATTCCCCCTCCCAACTCCCTCCCACTCCCCCACAAAAAATGACTGTTTCTTTACAAAGGTCACCGTATCCACACCAATGTTTTGATGGGTTTTTACCATTGTTCACCCTAGCCAAAATTTTGTAAAAAAACTAGTTTTTCGCGTTGTAAAAGTCCTCGGTGGGGTAGAAGGGAAGCAGTTTTCCTTCTGCTTTCATTTTATTGGCTTGTGCTCGATACTCGCCTAAGGCCGCCCTACAACGTTGTTCAATACATTTTACTGACGCTTTGCCCTTTTCTCCTTTTGCCTGCTGTACAACAGTTTTGTACTTGTCAGCGTCAATTATTTTCAACTCACATATGCCTATGTAGTCCCTTATTGTATTCCTTGGCACACCATATTGCTGAATTTTGAGGTAAAGCGTGCAGTACCCACTCAAACCCGTTACGAGGCTTAAAAGAAAATCATACTTCTGAACAGGAATCAGACGTGGCACACAGCTAACAGTCTTTCAGTATTGTGAAGGAAGATATTCTTGATATGTAACTTTTGAAATTCACTTGTAGAAAATTGTAGAAAAGTAGAAAACTCGTGCAGTAAGTACACTTCCTTTTTTCTGCGTTTCTCAGAGCGCGCGCTTTTCGTTTCAGTTCATAATATATTTCCTTGGGTGTTGGTCTCTTACAATTACTGTGTGTTGTGAAGAAGGGTGTTTTTGGATGCAATCTAACTTACCCCTAGATCTTTTGGGGGCGGGTTCTCCCTTCTCTTCGTCGCTTTCGTCATCTGGACTGTCTTCGCTGTCTGTCTCTTCTTCGTCGCATTTCTTTGTTGCTCTTCGCCCACCCTTGTCAGAATCAACTGAACTCTTACCAGCTGAAACGGAACCTGCAGAATAGAAAATAAGCTTTTTAAACGTTTTGTCTCAAATGATTTCCGACTTTTTTGGCTCTCTTAAGTTAATTGAAAAATGGAAAAACGGCCGATACCATAACTGCCGTATAAGTAAACACGAAAGTGACTCTGAAGTTACTGTTCGCCGATTGGGCAAAATAATACAAAGGATTTTTTTTGGTCAATCAGGAGCTAACAACAAATTTTTCAAATGTCTCTATAACAACTGTAACGCTATCTTTATTTCATCTGCAACTTGTACGCATGATTTTGTCTCTCAAACTGTTCTACTGGCATGAACAAATTTGTGTGCGATACACGTTTTCTACCCGAAAGGACCGAAACTAAAAACCCCCAAAAAAGAGCGACATGAAATTTAAAAGGCTGCTAAATCCAAAAGCAATGGCTATTTCGTTTAGAACCTTGCGAGTCATAAGAAGAAAAAGAATTCTACCTTCAAGCTCCACAATACGCCTTTGCATTGCAGCCAGGGTTTCCTGAAATTATTGTTCTCGTTTTCTGTTCAGTTCTTCCGATTGCTTTATCTTGTCCAAGGCGGATGCGAGGTCATGCTTTAGTTGTTTGTATTTTGTTACAGACACCGTTTTATTTTGCGTGCTTTCCACTGAGCTGTAAATATCAACAAAGAAAGTGCATTTCTTTGAGCATAGGAATTATCAAGTTTTTTTAACTCCGAGATGTGATTATTTCATACACCAAACATTTTCCTGTAAGGTACATTAGGTACAAACTTTTTGTCCATGTGATAATATTACCATTCATTTCCCTGTTTGTTTGTTTGTTTTTTTTTTTTTTGTTTTTTTGTTTTTCGTCTTTGCTTTCCGCCATTAGATTTTGGCTGCGATAATTCACTGTTGCTCTTCATACACATAAGGTAAGAGTGATTGAATTTGACTACTTACGTTTCGTCAGTGCTCGGCTTTCCTTTAAAGTTCGAGAATGAAGACTTGGCACTTTTCTTCTTCTTCTCTTCTAGAGTCTCTGATGCCAGAACACCGCTCACAATGCTGTTGTTGAGGCAGTCGCAACGATCAACAGCTTGACCACAAAATTCGCATCTGTTAGGGCAATCGATGCGCGTGTGCCCATCCGATAACCCACAAACCATACATTTTCTTAATCGTGTGTCCCCCATTACGAAGAGTATCTTTCTTGGCGTGGAAACGTAACTCCAACTAACATAACTTTTGCTTGGTGTGATTTATATACTTGTTGAACACTACCGCCACCCCCTGGCTTGCACCCTTGGGATGGACGGCACCATGAAGAGTGTAGGAAAAACAGACAATTACCAGATCAATTAAAATTATGGGGATCGCGGCTATCCAGAATTCTCACAGTTCAGTCCCAATTCTCACATTTCTAACGCGAGTTAAACTTATTCCCCGACTAAGAGGTTAGTAACGATAGTTACATTCTTTAAATAATACTAGTTATGTTTAAGAATTCTTTTAATTTCACACCCGGCAATCACTCTTTGTTCTCCCCGCTCCTCTTTCTTCTCGCGCTAATGTTTGTAAAAGTTATTTCAGAAAAGGGCTGCGACAAGTGTTCTGGTCACGTCTTGCAATCATCTACGAACTGGTGTGAAGATTCGGGAAAAAAAAAAAACAGACCGCCCGTTAGTTGTATTGTAAAATGAAAAGTGGTGAATAAACGACAAACCAACCGAGTGTCATAAAAATGGGATTCTAGAATAGTTTATCTAACCCAGGCGCAAAGGCAATGGGTGCGGCTTATTCAAAATTTCTGGCTTTGTTCTTGTTAAATTCATCGGTAAAGTTCGAATAGCAAAAAAGAGGTACGCATTGCGTTGAAGTTCAGGTGCTACTAGTAATTTTTTTCTTGGAGTGATCAGACTAAATTTTACAAAAGATTCCCTTCAACGTAAGTAAAGATACTTACATTCTTTAAATAATATAAGTCATGTTTAAGAATTTTTTTCAATTTCATACCCGGCAATTCCCTTTGTTCTCCCCGCTTCTCTTTCTTCTCGCGCTAATCTTTTTAAAACTTATTTCAGAAGAGGCCTGCGACATGTGTTCTGGTCACGTTTTGCGATCATCTACGAGCTCGTGTGAAGATTCGGGAAAAAGAACATAGACTGCCCATTAGTTGTATTGTAAAATGAAAAGTGGTGAATAAACGACAAACTAACCGAGCGTCATAAAAAAGGGATTCTAGAATAGTGTATCTAATTCAAGCGCAAAGGCAATGGGTGCGGCTTATTCAAAATTTCTGGCTTTGTTCATCGGTAAAGTTCGAATAGCAAAAAAGAGGTACGCATTGCGTTGAAGTTCAGGTGCTACTAGTAATTTTTTTCTTGGAGTGATCAGACCAAATTTTACAAAAGATTCCCTTCAGCGTAAGTAAAGATACTTACATTCTTTAAATAATATGTCATGTTTAAGAAATTTTTTTCAATTTCATACCTGGGAATTCCCTTTGTTCTCCCCGCTCCTCTTTCCTCTCGCGCTAATCTTTTTAAAACTTATTTCAGAAGAGGCCTGCGACATGTGTTCTGGTCACGTTTTGCGATCATCTACGAGCTCGTGTGAAGATTCGGGGAAAAAAAACAGACTGCCCATTAGTTGTATTGTAAAATGAAAAGTGGTGAATAAACGACAAACTAACCGGGCGTCATAAAAAAGGATTCTAGAATAGTTTGTTAAACTCATCGGTAAAGTTCGAATAGCAAAAATAGGTACGCATTGCGTTGAATTTCAGGTGCTACTAGTAAATTTTTTCTTGGAGTGATCAGACCAAATCTTACTTTACAAAAATTCCCTAAATGTGTAAAATGGCACTAAGGGATCGAACAAACATAAACAACACACGCCCCATGAAAAGATCTCACAAATCATTATTCCCTCCGCCCCACGACACGTGTGGTCAACTCGAATGCGGGCTATTTCCTTCGATGTTCCTAGGAATTATACGGCGAGGGCTGCGGATCACACATTTCACGCGTTACAAGACCTTGTTTAGATTTTTTTAAAACTTATTTATGAAATTAAAATATCAGGCAAGCGACTTCCATAAGACCATAAAGGTTGACATTTTTTCCTCATCAAAATCAAACCGAAAGTCCGAAATGTTTGCTCTTGTGCTTCGGTCGCTAATGAAAACATGACAGACCTTACTGTCATCTGAAGCTTCGCGTGAAGTTCATACGAGGAACTGTCCTCTTGTTCTTCCCGCTAAAGCTGTTACGAGAATTCAATGCCAACCACGTTTTGACACTTCTTATGGTATTGACCAGGTAATCGAAAATGTTGCCAGGAAATATTGGAAATCGGACATTCTCGTCATTCTCAAAGAAGATACCTTTTAAATATAAATTATCCGTATACATATTGAATGAGAAGAAAAGAAAAGTTGATGCACATGTGTACATTGTAAAAGTTAACAGGCATGGTTAACTTGTTTTAAAAATGTTCTTCGATTATTGAGTGTGTGAAAGCAACCTAGGGTGGGATACCCAAGCTGTTTTTAAAAGCACACCAGGTGTGACTGGACACAGGCCAATAAGCATTGCAGGCATTTTTTAATAGAAAACGCCAATTAAATTAAAACAACATTTTAAAAACGTTATAGAGGAATACCCGGCGGTGGCAATAAATAAGGACACATGCTGTTACATGAATTTTTCCTCTTTAGCTTCTTTACTGGAAAATACTGGCATTTTTTCATACAAGGCTTGCACCACTTCTTTTCAACGATGATCTGAGAACCAAACTTTGCCTTATACCCTGGTTACAGAGAAACAGACTCATAAAAAGCAGGGTTAGCTGTAATCACTGCCATAATGTGATGCGTTTCACTCCTGATCATAGGAAAACTGATGGATACATTTGGTGAGCCTTTTTAAAAGTATTGAACGTATGGCATGTAATTTCAGATTTAGTTAAATTTCATGGATTGCTCATGTATTGCTTTTCACGTGGAAAACGTTTTCGCGACCCAGTTACTGCTGAGAACAAATAACCACTGGGGGATGCAAAGCTCCGTTTATTTCACTCATTTACTGTACTCCTCTCACTGTCATGCGAGCAGAGCGTCCTTCAGTCTTTTTAGGCCATTTCGACTGAAAGTTACGGAAAGCTCCTCTTTAGCATGCTAATTGAGCCGCACAAAACGCGTAAAATACCAGTACTATAAGCAACCTCGTTCCCAGACTGTTCTCTCCTTGTATCAAGGGGCGGAAGGTAGAGGGACTCTGGGGACGAGGTTGATATTGCGGGGTAGGGGGGGGGGGGAGGTATTACTCTCGTCCCCATAGTCCTTCTCGTTTCTGTAAGCCAGCAAGGTCTTGGCACGAGAAACGAAGGGCTCTGGGGACATAGGGTTTTTTAGTTAATTCGTTTTTTTTGTTTCGCTGTTTGAAACAATACCATACAGTATATAGAAACATCACGACTGCATACATGAACCGTGAATTCCCGACATGTTTTGTCTCCAGAGCTCTTTGTTTCTCGTGTCAAGGCCCTGCTGGCTAAGAGAAGCGAGAAGGGCTATGGGGACGAGAATGATACCAATCCCGCCGTTTTCCCCGCAGTATCAACCTCATTCCCAGCCGCTCTCTTCCTCACGCCCCTTGGCAAAGGAAGAGAAGACTACAAGAACGAGGTTGCTTTATTAAATGCAGTACTGGTTAGACTTGTCACAAGTCGACTCTCTTAGGGAAGAACCATTAGAAATAACCAGGGGAAGGGGTAAAATTTTTCGGTGCAGGAATTTCTTTTGAAGTTGTACTCACCTGGGGGAATTTTTTTTCTTCTCTGCTTATTTCTAATGGTCCTTTCCTTACGAGCGACAAAACTGGTAATGTACGCATTTTCCCCGGCTCAATTAGCATGCGAAAGAGGACCATACCGGTGCAATCTTGCCTTCACTTTCAGTGAAGGACGATGGAGACGAAAATGGGTAGAAAACTGGGATCATCATTTTTAATACGTATTTTCTTAAAGCGACTATTTGCGAAGTGTAACAGCTGACATCGACAATTGAGTGGATAAAAATATGGGCTAATAATTTAATTTCTTGGAAAGTTGAAAAAGCTTCAAAGTTAGCGACAATTAGATACCGCGAAAATTTTATGCTAATTGACCTTCTCTTGATTTGGATCTGCTTTTTCAGTCATTTACTACCGAGTTTCTCGACTCCCCCCTTCCAGCTTTCTAGAGCCTTGTGCAATTTTCCTTGAAACCTCGGGAATAGCGAGAATACTGATCAGGGTACAAAATGCAAACATCTTCCAATTTGCCACGGCAAAAGAGTAATGGAAGCTCAAAAAGCTATAAATGAAAAAGTATTGCACCATTTTGTATTTACGATTCCTAGTTATTAAAGGCCAAAAATGGAACCATTTAACTTGAAATGGTGAGGTTTTCTCAATTAATACAATGTTTTTCTTTTCGGGCAATTTTCGTTTCAGGAAATCTCACCGATGCAAACTTAAGAAGTCAGTCAGAGTAAATTCCTTTTTTGCTGGAAGCAAAATCTCACTGCAACGGCAAACACATTTCCTCTGGAAATGGTCCCTTAAAGACTCCTTGAAGGTTATGGCAGAAGAGGGGATAGCAAAAAGAAAGGCGTTGGTAAAGTTTGCAAGACATTGCCGCGAAATTGCGCGGCAAACGCTTTTATTGCACCCGATTCGGGAGGACCAGGGATCATTGTGCAAATCAATGAATCAAAGTTTAACCACAAGTCCAAAGTAAGTTGCAAGTAAGGTTGTTTACTAGTACATTGGCCGTATCTCAGTTTGATTAAACCAGCATACCCAGACTACTCGAACTGGCTAACTAGTTCTAGTCTGGTATGCTTTCCATCTGCTTGAACCAGTTTAAAGAACTAACAAGAGGAATGAGTATATTCAGAAACGGACAACCTCGAATTATTCTCGAGCGAAGATTTGAATTTTAGCGATTAGGATTTTTAGTGTAGAGAAGGCCACGCGTTTACCAGTGTTTTTTTACTACTGTAAAGTGTTATCATTATTATTATTACTATTATTATTATTATTACTATTATTATTATTATTATTACTATTATTATTATTATTATTATTATTATTATTATTATAAAAGTAAATTTGAGGCGTTCTATTGTCGGCCTTTCTTTGCCTTGAAGTGCTCCCCTGTCATATTTAAGGTAAAGTCAGAGAAGATTAGTGATACTCGTTAAAACGCGGTTTAAATGCCTCAAGATAGGTACTAAACGACAGACAATAACATTTTATGTGAATGTAAACTGTTTGTACTTATTTTAGTTCTATATTGTCGCAACGATAAATTCCCAGACAAATCTTTTTATGTTTGCAGTCACGAGAATATGACTTCATACTCTCTTGTTGCAATTGAATAGTCGCGTTTTGGGTGTGGGCTCCCTGTGATCGTGCACTTGTTTGGAAATTGTAGGATAATGGTTTGAAGGAATGAAAAACTTTTTAATACAAAATTATTATTTAAACATATGAAAGCTAAGGATCATGAAAGAATATTATTTCATTTTCTTAATTCGTTACAACAGTTTCATCGAGGACGGCGAACTAGAAGTGAAAGATGGGTGCTTGGCCTCTTCGACATGCAACATCAATCTGCACGACCTTATCTGCAGCTTGTTCGGAGAAGAAATGCTGCCACCCTTTTGCCAATAATTCGGCGAAGAGTAAGTCCTGGTACCATTGTTCACACTGATCAGTGGGCTGCTTATAACAGAATTCAGAGGGACCTGGCTTTTAACCACCAAACTGTAAATCATTCCGTTAATTTTGTGGACCCAGCAACGGGTGCGCATACACAGAATGCAGAAAGCAACTGGAGTACTGCAAAGGAAAAGCTAAAAATAATGAAGGGAAACAGTAATAGCAATTTTCTTCAAGAATATTTACAGGAATTCATGTTGAGACGTTGGTATGGAGAACCACACCCAAATGGTTGCTTTCAAAGAATCTTGCAAGACATTGCTGAGCAATATCCCCTGTAATTACACTCTAGAGGCTACTGTAAGCCACAGTGCAATTGTGGTTTGCAGGTTTTTATTGTCTGCTTTGCATGTGTGTCAGAAACGATATTAGTGAGTGAGAAATGTTGTAAAGACACTGACGGTTTTTAAAAAGCTCAGACACAATATCGCAGAATTTAGGCAAATCTTAAGCTTTACTGTATTTCACTGCCAGTTTATTGTTTTTGTTGTAATTTACTATAAAAAATAATACATTTAAGTGTCATAATTACGACTTAATTAGAATGCTTATCTACTTCAACTTTTTACAGGCTGATTCAAGTCTTACAATCTTGAAAAAATTTTGTTGCAATATAAAATTTTTTGTTTGAGTTTTTTAAGTCATTATTTCATTAATTTAGGGAAATGTTTCTCCATTTATAAACGTTTTAAGTAAATACAACGTCTACCAAAAGCAGAAAATAAAGACCGGAAAAATTAAAATATCTATTTTTATTAAACAACTTGACTTTTCAATTAAGTTGATGGGAATAACCCAGTCTCTCATATTTTTCCTCTCTCGTGCTTTCTCTATTGCTCTTGTAAATGACATATCGGGCGATATGTCGATCGAGGAACTGTAAAACTTATCCGACAAAGGTCGATAGTTTCCCGACATGCGACCGATAGCTGACCGATAACCGACCGACACTATGGCAATCGATAGTAGCGGTCGACACTCAGATGACAATTGAGCGTTATATCGGTGGTATGTCGACCGAGTGTCGGTCGAGTATTGATCGAGACTCGGTCAACATATCTACCATGTATCGACCGAGTATCGGTCGAGTATCGATCGATACATCGACCGAGATCTCGGTCGCTGTGTCGACCGATGTATCAGTCGAGGCCCCCCATAAGATACATGATCCGGAGTAGCTGCATGGATTCAAAGTTAGAATGACCAAAGTCATCACACAGGTTGCAAAGGCCTGCCAGCATCGTGTTCATTCTAAAATTCCTTGGCAGATGAGAATAAATGTAGGTCCTCTTCAGACCATCAGGGAACTTCAGCTGATATTGCTGGATAACATTTTTAATTTCACACTGCCAGTATCTGACCCCAGTTTCCTTTCCATCAACAAGCACACTTCTACACGAAGAAGGCCTTGAGATATCATCTTGGTTGATGAAATTTTGAAATTCGTGTATGATTTCTGGGCTTACTGCCTGCCTAGTAAACGAAAGACCATCGCCGGGGCACCACCTTTTCCAAACAATATGGCATGCACTCTTGCTGCAATGAATGGTGCTCTTTGAGCAAGGAAAATACGTCTGAATTTCAGACATAGCGAAGTCTTGGGCTACAATTGACAACAGCCTTCTACGTTCATCCCCAAACTTACTGACTCGTCCAATAGCTCGTGCAGTCTGAACTTGATTTCTTCCTTGTGCCACTCCACTCACATTCAAGTTACTTACTTTCATGCTGTCACCAATGAGAAGTTTGCTGGTTACTTTTGCACTCTGTGCCCGTATCAATCGGCTGCCGTCTTTATCTTTGGCTGCAATGTAGTCCTTAGCTAATGACTTCAACAGTTTACATCGCTGCTGCCTTTCTGGTGGCTATTGAATACATCAGCAAACTCAGCTCTGAATTTTTTGGTACCAAGAATGTCTCTCATGATGGCCTGAGTACCCTGCTCACCAAGGAAGGTGTAGTTCCCCAGAAGCATGTCTATTTTGCTCATAATTTCATTCCTAAGGTCAATCTTCCTCCGAAGACCAACGCATTCGTAGCCTTGGCGATTCTGGGTGGTTTCCGGGACCTGACAAGCTTTGTCTTCTGAAGCTTTTTCTAAATGCTCCGAGAAACTGTCACTTTCGACTGGATCATCGAGGAATTCAGACTCTTCGAATTCAGGCTCATGGAAAACTTCATTGTGACTTGATGAAGAAGCCTAGAAAATAGCAAAATCAAATAAAGAGGAGTAAATACATAGACGAATATTTCGAAAGAAATAAGTCACACGTGAGGACGTGTGAAAATGTTTCCACTGTCTTCAGCTTACCTCAAGTTCTTCACATCTTGTTTGGAGTTGAATCCCTTCTCGACAACAGCCACATATCTTTAGCCTTCGCTCCTTGTGGCCAGAAAGACTCCACTTGCCAGTGCCACAAAACTTTTCTTCTCGGTAGGTGAGAGAAAACAACTTTTTCAGGCCAACATTTCCAAAGCCACTCCTCATGTTGTGGACAGCAGCAGCCACTCTTGAAGGGCATTTTTTCGAGTGTTTGGACGTAATTTGCTTTACATTTGAAATAAATAACATGTATATATTCGAAAAGTATGAAAATAAATAGATTTCTTGAAAACTATGACGACTATCGCTGATAAAAGGTCTTGAAAGCTCAAAGTTCCCGTTCGCAAATCCAAGATGGCGTTGCATGAGGATCGCGCTTGTTGCACGTTTTCCGTTCTAACTTGTGATTGGCGCATAGAACAATGCTGACATTTGGCCGTGAGGTGGAAAACAGGGGCATGGGGAAAACTAAGTGAAAAAAGGATGTTTATGTCGCGGTTTTCTTTGTTTTTTGGGCAATTTTTTTATATCGACCAATCAGATTGGTCGATTTAATTGAAATTAATAATTAAGAGTTAACACCTTTTAATCGATTTTGCGTTTGGCCTGCCTAGTTCTTGCGCGGACCATTACTTAATCTGGTAACCGACCACAAACCATTGGAAGTCATCTATGGTCCCCGTTCCAAACCCTCAGCCCGAATTGAAAGATGGGTAATCCGTCTACAGCCATACGACTTCTGTATTGTGTATGCTCCAGGGCAAAACAACATAGCTGACCCTCTCTCCTGTTTGCTAAGTCAGAATAAAGCAACAAGTCATAATCATGGAGCAGAAGAGTATCTGATTTGCAGCTATCAGTGCCACACCTGCAGCCTTAACTACGAAAGAAGTTGAAGAAGCGTCTGCAGTGGATGAAGAGTTGAGAACTCTGAGAGAAGGAATAAAAACTGGTCGATTTGAACAATGCAAGGCTTATTCACTGGCTGCAGGTGAACTGTGTGTGATCGGGCAGTTGGTCTTATGAGGTAGGTACCCATATTGTACTGCCAAGGAAGCTAAGGAGTCAAGCAATTGCCTTAGCCCATGAGGGACATTTGGGAATCGTAGGAACTAAACAAAATTTAAGAAGCAAAGTATGGTGGCCTGGTATGGACAAGGCAGCAGAAAAGTTTTGCAAGTCTTGTTATGGGTGTCAATGGGTGGCACGTCCAGACCCACTGGAGCCATTGAGGTCCACAACATTACCAGAGGGTCCTTGGCAAGATCTGGCCATAGATCTTCTAGGACCACTCCCATCTGGGCACTCGATACTAGTCGTTGTTGACTACTATAGCCGTTATTATGAGTATGCGATCATGACATCTGCCATGACTGTGAAAGTAATCAACAACCTAGAAGAGATTTTCAGTCGTCACGGTCTTCCAACAACTATTAAGTCAGACAATGGACCACAGTTCCGCTCAGAAGAGTTTCAGGAGTACTGTAAGCAGAATGGAATTGTGCATCTCAAGACTACCCAGGCTAATGGGGAAGTTGAAAGGCAAAATTCCTCCTTAATGAAGAGAATTCACATTGCTCAAGCTGAAGGGTTGGACTGGAAGAAGGAGTTAAGAAGATATGTGACCAAATACCGAGGTATCGATCACACAACTACTGGCAAAAGCCCTGCTGAGCTTTTGTTCAATCGGAAGATAAAGGGGAAGTTGCCAGAACTACAAGCTGATTATCGTTCAGACTTGGAAACCCGTGACAGGGATGCAGAGGTCAAAGCAAAGACCAAAGCATACGCTGATAAGTCTATGAATGCCAGACCATCTGATGTTCAGGTTGGTGACCAAGTATTTGTGAGGCAAGAGAAAAAGGATAAGTTCTCCACACCATTTGATCCATCACCATTCCAAGTTGTAAGCAAGACAGGCAACAGTGTTGTGGTAGAATCCCAGGGTGGGACCCAATACTCAAGAAACACCTCCCATGTAAAGAAGTTTATGTCTGAGACTCCTATGTCTGTTATCAAAACACCATCTGCTGTCCCAAACGAATCTACAGCAGGAGATACACCTACAGTACTTACCATAATGCCAAGCCAAGCTACACATGAATTGACACCTGCTACACCAGCAAGTGAGGCTTTGACCAGGTTTACCCCAATAACACGAGCAAGTGTGAAGAATGGAAATAAGGCAGCTCCGCTCTGCAAGAAAATTGTAGTTGACCAAGCAACAGTTCCTAGTACCCCAGCAAGACCACGGTGTGAAAGACCTCAAAGACAGAGGACACTGCCACAAAAATACAAAGACTTTGTTATGGAATACTGAACTAGTCACTGAAGAGTTTGCCGAGTTGTTTAGGTCAAAGAATTTGTGATTGAACATTTGTTAAGGACTTTCATTGAAGGAAAAGACACTGCTTGAACTTATTAGTCTTGTTAAGTCGCAAGTTATATAAGCGTCTTTATTCTTTTGAGTTTCATTCATATATGTTTCGTTTCTGATCAGGTTTAAAGGACTGTTACTCCTTGTTTCCTTTGAGAAAGGAAGGGATGTCATGTATTACATGAAGTAGGGACCTAGAGAGAGATTATTATGGGATAAAGGAGAAGAATAAAGAGAGCACATGGTCGACTAGTTTGGTTTTCTCAAGTTAATGTTTATAACTAGCATCACTCTAATTTATGTATTAAGGGGACCCAATACTACATACACCAGTGAAGCATTTTTAACCTTAAAACGCCGAGAAGAAAACTTGACAATGCAAAATCCAAGATGGCACCGCTTGCAAATCTGTGCTTGTGAAGGTGCATATCAGCGTGGACGATTTCCCCACATTGGAATCTTACGAAACTTCAGAAACAATAGCCCATACATCATTATTGAAAAAGCCACAATGAAATAGGACTATTTCGACTTTTGTCACGTAAAATTTGGGAAAAATGAGTTCTTGCCAATCTGAGAGCTCACAATTAACTGGATAAGCCAATTAAATAGGAATGCCACTGCTCATGCATTGCCGCTAAATGCTATAGCTCTTACTCTAACCATTACTTAAAAATATCAAAGAAACCTGGGCTGGAATAAATTCCCTAATTCACCCAAATAGACATAATTCCAAAGGAATACTTGAACTTAAGCAACTAAATGGTCAATTAACTCGAGACCCCTCACAATTGCCGAAGTTATTAATGATTATTTTTCTACTGTTGGACCAAATCGCCATTTTTCTGACTACCGTACTTACCCCCACAGGATTATTCAGATTCTTTCTTTCTTAATCCAGTAACTGAATCAGAAGTTGAGTCCAAAATTTTGTTGTTACCTCTTAATAAAACCAGTGGACTATATTCGTTTCCATCAAAACTATTAAAACTGGCTAAGCACTTTATATACAAATCCATAGCTAATTTAATCAATCATTCAGTGGAAGTAGGTAAATATCCTTCTCAGTTAAAATATGCTAAAATTATTCCTGTTAATAAATCTAATGACCCAACAGATCCTGGCAATTATCGTCCCATTTCTCTACTTTCTATTTTTAATAGCATTTTCGAAAAAACTAATGTATAAGCACCTTAAAGCTATAAAAATCATGTTTTATTTAAGCCAGCACAGTTTCTGCAAGAAATATTCCACTCAACACACAATTCTTTATATTGCTAACACTATACGAGACAATATGGATAGAAATTTTTCTCTTGTGGAGTTTTTCTTGACTTGAAGAAAGCCTTTGATACAGTTGACCACTCAATATTACTTTATAAACTGGACCATTACGGAATTTTAGAAGTGTAGTTTATTCTTGGTTTACTTCCTATTTATGCGGCGGTTCTCAATCAACACAAATTGAAGGTAGAGTTTCAGAGAGTGGCTTGTGGCGTCCCACATGGCTCCGTACTTGGCCTATTGTTATTACTGCTGTATGTTAATGATATTTATAATGCCTCTAAGAAATTTAAATTTCATTTGTTTGCTGATGATACCAATCTTTTGTATGGCGACAAAAATCTGAAGTCTTTAGAAACTATAGTGGCTGCAGAGTTGTGAAAGGTTTGGGATTGGCCAAACGCAAATAAACTAACGCTAAAGGTTAACAATTCAGACTTTGCTATTTTTCAACCAAAAGGACGAAGAGTTAATCAAGTTAAAATAAAATTAATAGACAACAATACTAACTCTTCTACTTATTTTGAGCAGAAAGTATATGTGAAATATTTAGGAATTTTGATTGATAGTTACCTCACATGGAAACCACATATTGACTTTGTCAGTACCAAAATTAGTAAAACCATTGGCGTTATTGTGAGATTAAGGCATTTTGTTCCCCAGAGTATCCTGCTCAAGCTTTATAGAACCTTAATCTCTCTGTATTTGTCTTATAGTCTTATAGCGTGGGGTCAAGCTTCTAAATCAAATTTATACAAGATTTTGATGCTACAGAAATGTGTTATACGCCTTGTTTATTTCCTCCTGTACAGAGATCATTCTCTTCCTTTTTTTGTGTCATCTAATATTCTACCAATTGAGCTACTCTACTTTGAAACAGTCTCCGTCCTAATGCATGATGTTTCAAATAATCCTGCACTGGAAAACCTCTGCAACATTTTTACTTGCTCCAGACAAGTACACTCACACTACAGCCCTGCACTACTTTCACTGGCTGGGTGAAATGGCTGCATACTGCCTCAGTGTTACATCAGAGGCATGTGATGATTAAGGGGTAAAATTCAATATTTACAATTTCATGAAAGGTTTTGGGAACCTATTCAGTGCTGTAAACTTCACCTACTGATGACATAGGATGGGTCAATAAAAAATACTTTTTCAGGGGGATGGACATAGGCGGCTTTGAAATTGACTGAAGTGATATTTTAAATAAGCATATGACACCTTTGAATGAGAACAGCCTTGAGAGGTGTTGTAGTTCGCTGCAATCTTAGGTTAAAACCAGTTTATTAAGACTTTACACTCTTACTGCACCATGCTAACTTACTCAAGAAAAAGCTTCCAGAATATATTACCACATCTATATATACACTCTAATTGCATATTTCCATGCAAATAACATTAGACTACATTTTCTCGCTTTCACACAGTTATCAAGTTGAGATTGTCTTTCAGGCGCTTCAAGAATGTAAGCAGAGGGGAACTGTGTGGAAGATCAGAAACCTCGTCGCTGCCTTGAGGTGATTCTGGCTTGTGTACTGCATTGCAACAGACAGTGTTTTGAGAACCAGTTCTGCCAAGCATTGTTTTGTTTTTTTGTGTAGAGGCTCAGCCTTTCAACATACTTTTTCAATGGAGGTACAAATTGTTGTCTTGAGATTTAAATTCAATAACATTACTTTGCTGTTTTCCGATGGGATGGCCAATCTCTTTGTGTACTTCCATGGTTGCCATGTTGCCTTAGGACCACCAATAGTACAACCAATGGTTCCTTTGTTTTTTTTTTTAATTAACATTGGCAAAAGGGGAAAAATAAGTTGCAGCATTGTCTAGTTCTCCTGAGTTGGATGACATCCCCTTCATGTGAGATGGTATCAATTCAGATTCAAACACAACCTGCTACCCTCTCTCAGTAGTTAGTGACTTCCCTTCAATTTGTTCCATTTCTTGCCTCAAAGAATTGATCAATGATTAGAGTAAAATTTCCTGAGTGGATGATCTTCTACACAGTTAGCACCCAAGAGTAAGTGGCTATCATTACAGCTTTGTACTCTTTTCAACAAGTTGAGAAAAGTAACTTAATACGCAGTGGCTCTGTTATCCTTGCCAAATGGCACTCCATCTGCCCCCAATACCCCTTCTTCCCCAGTAAATGACTTAAGGAAAGGGTTTTGTTCATGAAGATAGAGGTACATGTCTGCAAGTCTCAAAAGGAAAGGTTTAAGAGGTCTGTATACTCCAGGAACTGATTCTGCAGAGAGCTTTTGAGCTAGCGACTTTAAAGGTAAGACTTGACCAAGGTCAATGTGCCTTACATAACTCATTAGAGTTTTGTATAGAAGAATCTTAGGAATTTCACAATCCTCCATAAAAAGTGTTTTGTCATTTCCTTTTGTCACATCACTGCTGTTTCTTGTGCTGGTGTACTTCCGCTTCCTGGTTACTTCCTGCTGGTGTACTTCCGAGACATCGTAGTCGAATAATCCTCGCCTTTCTTGACTGACAGGAGTTCCGCTAAACGCTTATGATAGACTTGACATTCAGGTGCCATGCCACCAGTAGTGGTGAACACCAGCGGCGTGAACGTGGCTTGTTCCACCTCCATAACTCGGCTTGCGTACATACGTTTCTTCTCATTTTCATGCTGGCGATATATTTGCTGAGGGGTGAGGTCCTTGTACGATTCCGCATTTGGGTGGCACACAGTAGTATGTAGGCGTGTTTATGAGTACGATTTTAGGTTATTTAGAATTTTGACTGAAAATGCCTGAGCTTCTTAGGTTAAGGGATGAGTACGATTTTAGGTTATTTAGAATTTTGACTGAAAATGCCTGAGCTTCTTAGGTTAAGGGATGAGTACGTTTTAGGTTATTTCGAAAATTGCCTGAGCTTCTTAGGTTAAGGGATGAGTACGTTTTTTCTAATCTGAAAAATTGATTTAAAGGATAGGTAAAACACATAAAGATTAGTTATGGATCAATTAAGAGATTTATATACTTATGAATTAAAAATAATAGCGAAAGATCTTGAAATTAAAGGAAGAGCAAAAATGAGTAAGCAAGAACTAATTGCTGAAATTTCAAATTTTAAAGATGAGGAAATTTCTGATTTAATTGAAAAAGTTATCCTTATTAGCAGAATTATTTGTGATCATGAAAAAATAAAAAAATTTTGTAGCGAATGTAATGGGCATAATTGTGAGCATAATAAATATAAATATCGTTGTAAGGAATGCATGGGATCACAAATATGTGCACATAATAAACAAAAACAACAATGTAAAGAATGCGGGGGATCTCAAATTTGTGAACATAGAAAACAAAAACAACATTGCAAAGAATGCGGAGGTTCACAAATTTGCGAACATGGAAAGCAAAAAGCTTCTTGCAAGGCATGCAGAATGAAATTATTAAATGATTTAAAAAAATAAAATTGGTTAAGTAGTAGTTCAATATCTGGCAAAATCAAAATGGAAGGTAATATAATTCAAGGTTTGACAAGTCAAGAATATATTGAAAATGTAACTATTACTATTGCGTATTCTAATGAAAAAGAGTTGGAAATCGGCGATTTCATTGATTCAATGAACAAGGATTTGTTAAAAGTAATATCAAAAAATTATGGGTTTTTAGATAAAGATTGTTGGCCCGATATTGAAATTATATATTCTGGAAAGAATGACGGGGAGATTTTCGAATTTTATTGCGGCGAAGATGATGAAATAGATTTTGATAGGGGTTTTATATTATCCGTTGATGAAATTTCCGAGATATTAATGGAAAATGCTAATGAAACTTATTATGATAATTACCTAAAACAAAAATATATTATGCGAGTTTATCATCTCCAAAATGGGTATGAAGAAGATGAATATGAAGAATCAGATGAAGAAGATGAAGATGAACCTTATTCAAATAACACGAATGATTTTATTATTAATTCAATTAAAATCACATTATACAAAGATCCGCATAAGGCATTACACAAAAAGAAATTTTATAATGATTTGCATAATGATTTGGTGGCCGCCGCGTGGAATCCAATTAGAGTTTTAGATTGGTGTATCGATTTTGAGGAATTAAGAGATTTGAAAGAACGCTGGGGGGATAGGATTAATATTATCTAATTATGTTATATAACCCAATAAATGGTTACATAACAAAATTGATATTTAAAAAATAAAATTAGTTTAAGTAGTAGTTCAATATCCGGCAAAATCAAAATGGAAAAAATAAATCTCGAGTACTTCAACAATAAGGAGCTTAATATTTGCGGTTTTATAGAGGAAATAAAAGAAGATCTATTAAAAAATTTGGCGAAAAATAGGGAATATATAATCAATAAATTTTGGTTTTGTTATCCAATAAATTTTTGTGCGGAATATCATAATAAAAATTATGGTTTTAAACATTGTATTCATTTTGGAGAAGAAACAAATTTTGGAGTTAGTGGAATTTACACTAATGAATTCGCGAGAAAAATTTTAGAAATAGCCAATAAAGATTTTTTTGGAAACGAATATGAATATGATTTTGACCCATGTTATGGTTGGGTTATTGTAAACGGAGAGGCAATTGATCATTTTTATAAAAATGGTGTTTATCTTGCTTATCACGATGAGGAATGCCAAATTGATCTATTTGATAAAAATTTTATATTAAAAAAATTATATGTTTGTGTTAATTTAAATGAACATAAGATTGCGCATAAAGAGCTATTTTACAAATCATTGCATGATGATTTATTGGTTGTAGCATGGCATCCCAAAAGAGTTGTGGATTGGTGTTATGATATTGAGGAGCAAGAAATTTTTAATTCTTTACCCAACGAATAATATTATCTAATTATGTTATATAACCTAAGTACTGGTTACATAACAAAAATTTATCTAAATCTTAAACTAAAAGTTATGGGAGAACCCTTCAGATCAAGTTTTTTCCATTCAGTGTCTAAGATAGTTAAATCAAAGTGGTTTATGGGACTCTCATATTTTTGAACCGGAATTGTTGGATAATCCTTTGAGGGTATGTTCGCGAGTAGGTGCGAGGGTTTGAGTTTCACAAGTTCTCCGTATTTGGTTTTATTCATATATGAGGACTTATTATCCACTATACTACACATAAGTCTCAGAGGCTCCTTAAACTGAATATTTATGGGGTATAATTTACCAGGATCTAAAACTATAGGAATTCCTAAAGCAATTGACAATCCTCTTGTAATTATAATTTTGGTGTTCTTATATGAATAAAGATAGTCAATAGTATCAGTCTCAATTATTACTATTTTTTCAAAACCAGGATCATTATTAAGAAAGATCGATTGAATACCGCGGAAAGTATATGTCCCCGGTTCAATTATGAAGCTCTGATTTTTGCCATATAATATTCTCTGTTCCTCCCCGAAATTAATCAATCTTTTGGTTTGTATATTGCAATCCAGGAGTTGCATCTCACGAAGATTTTTCATCGGAGGATCTAAATAAATTCTAGTTTCAGAATCATACATCGTAATACTCAGCATATTTTTGATTAAATTATATTAGTTTTTAGATAAGGAAAATGGAAACTAATATAATTAAAAGGCGAATATATCTTGAACCAAAATATCTGGATAAAAATATTATGTCTCATCTATTGAGAACAATTGAAAAGAAAATTATTGGGGAAATTGATAAAGAGTATGGCTATATTATTTCAGCGAATCAAATAGTAAAAATTTTGCATAATGAAAATACTACTTTTGTTTTGGAAATTGAGGCGAAAACATACAAACCAAAAAGTAAGCAAAAAATTCATGGATTGGTATGTGGGATTTTTGAAGAAGGTATTTTTGTTAATGTTTTTAGGAAAGTAAAAATTTTAATCCCAAATATTTATATAAAAGATTATACTTTTGATGCTGTTTCTTGCAAATATGAAAATAATAATAATAGAATTGCAATGGGCGATAAAATTAAAGTGGAAATAAAAGTAGTTAGATTTGATGAAGGCGAGTACAAATGTATTGGGTTTTTAGCTTAAATATTTTGTTTTGATTACATCAAGATTTATATAATCAAAACATTAGCGAAATAAAAACCAGGATAATAATCCTCCGGCAAGCATTAAAACAATAAGATTATTTTGATGAGAAGATGTTTCTATATTACTAACTTCTTCCTCGCTGTTTGATTCATCGTTATTGTTTAGTTTAGTTTTCATCGGTTGAGGATTGGTATTTAATAAAACCTTTGATTTCCCCAAACTCACCGGTATTCCAACATTTTTTGTCTTAACATTTATTGAATCATTTACACCAAAGGTCATATCTTCTGTTACCCTTTTCAAATCATTATTGTACCCAATAACGCTTTCTGTATTTATTATTAAATTGCTTGGCATTAACCAAACACCCGGGGCTACAGCCAAATCAAGGCGAGATTTTGATTCTTGAACCGCCGTTTGATATCTTTGAATTGATTTGGATACATCATTTTCAACCACAGAACTTTCAAATAAAGTTATAAAATTTTGTTGGGTTTCAAAACCGCCGCCCCCCTTACTAACAATTGAAGTTCTGGTATTAACCTGCGATCCTAAAACACAATAAACAAAAGCTTCAATTGATCTATTTATTCTCCCCAATCCCGCCTTTGTTAGCCCATGCCCCGATTCTGGTATAAACCATGAATATTGAAAATCTTCAAAATGATCATTTCGCAACATAGATATTAAATTTCCATCAATTTTTTTCCCCCCATCATCGGAAAATCTATTTGCACCGCTTGGCCAAATATTCGCATCAGGATCGTAATTTCTTATAATCCTTAAATTTTGGTTTTTTCCGCCTTTTGCTTGCGCATCAAAGCTGCCAGGAATGCTTTCGGGGTCTACGTATCCTTTTCCATAATCAACGAATACATCTCCAACGCCATGATTTGTCCCACCCTTAAATCTAAAATCGGCTAAAGGTTTATTCCATCCTTTAAAATCTTGGTTATTGCTTAATCCAAATTCTGCGCACAATCTATTATAAACATTTTTATCATATGGATTATTTTTTGAAGAAAAAGTTTCTTCACCAGGCTTTGGTACATTCAATTCCTGTAATATTCTTCTTATTGTAAAGTATACGTGAAATACAAAAAAACTTCTAATAACTTTTGGGTAGCTTAAAATTTGAATTAAACTAACTCCGCAGCCAGATGTTGCGCACCAAACCGCCATGTTTAATTGTTGGGGCCAGTGCTTAATATTTGGTTTACTCAACCAAGCTCTAGCTTCTTTGCCGCTAGTAAGTTCTACAGTTTGGTTTTTGAATACGTTTGGCATTGCTGCTGTGAAATGATCTTTTTCTGAAACATATATATCCAAAATAGTTAACATCATTGTCTCATCATTGGCAAATTCGTCAAAGTCGACTCCAGGTATTGGATATGTTTGATTTGTAAATGTTAAACTTTTTGGAAATGAACTTGCTCCAACTTTATTTTCCACCCCCAAATCTTCCCATAATAATGTTTTCAAATTATTAGAAAGATTTACAGTCCATGTTTCTCCAGAAGGATCATCATCAGACATAATTGTTGTTCCATTAACTTTCCACTTTACATATCCACCAAATGGATCGTGTACAAATGAAAATTTATTGAGGTTAGCCTTTGGGTAACGATTACTGAAATCACTAAACAACATCTTATTCTTTATTTTCCAATTTACCTGATCTTTAGATTAAGAATAAGATGTAAAACAATTGCAACCAACTTCGGTTTTCTCATATACAAGTTTTAATGTCCTTTCCCTCCGGTAAGTTCTTTCAATATATCTTCTCGGACTTCCCTCCTTAACGCAGGCATGTCCAAGTTTTTTTCTGAATCTTTTCTGTATTTTTGGCGAACTTCTTGCTTAAGTTTTTGAAACTTTTCCAATTCCGCTAAAATTATGGAAAATTCTTGGTCGGATATAGCATTATCTTTCAAAGCTTTTGAAACCAAATCGCTAATGGTGTTTAATTTTGATTTTGCAATTGCAACGGTTTGTTCGTGTTTACTAACTTTGGAGGAAAGACTTTTAGAGGCAAAACCAAATCCAATCGACAAACCTCCAAAAACACCGCCAACCACGCCCAAAGGCACACCAATAATAGCGCCAAATCCTGTTAGAGAAGTTCCTAATCCGCTTGCTGATAGAAGAACTGAAATAAATCCGCCAGAAACACTAATTTTTGTACATATTCCTCTCGCCCTGTTATATTTTTTCCGCACTTCTTCGTAGTGTTTAATTTCATTCTCGAGATTTTGCAATACTTCGCTTGATTTTTGTAGTCTGAAATTAATAGGATCTGTATTATTGGGTAATACGGGGTAAATTCCATTGTATTGTTCCATTGTATTTTACTGAACGGAAAAGATATCTTTAAATTTGTTACTTTTTCTTCTTCATTTGTTCCACAAAATATAGAACTACGGCCATTATCAAAAGCCACGCATTCTTGCCCAAAAACCCAATAACTTCGCCCGCCGTTTTGAAAAGAAAGCTAACTATTGCGCCAACCATTCCGGGTAATATTGCCCCCAGTTTTTTACCAAGAGCTTTCAAACCATTACCAACTCCTTTTCCCAAAGTAGATAAACCCTTTGAAAGACTAGAAACTATAACTCCAATTACTGTACCTACAGCAATGAGAACAGCAGTTACTGTAAAGCCATACTTTTTGAATATAGTCTTAATTCGCTCCCGCAATGACATTCTTTCTTGGATTTGTTCAGACTCGCGATTGCGGTCAGCCATTTCGTTTTCATACTCTTCAATTTCTCTATCTAATGTCTCTATTCGTGTTCTCTCCTCTGGTGTTTTCAATGGTTTTTCCTCAAGAAATTGTTTCTCCACAATCTTTTTGTTTTGTAATTCTTTTGTCTTTACATTTTCACGATTATTTTCTTCCACAATTTCTTCTGCTCTGGGCCCCAAGTATTTTTTCAATTGTGCGCTAGTAAGTTTAGCTCCGGTTTTTTCATTTATGAATTCTCCATTTCTAAGAACATATATGGCGGCTTTATCTCTTTTCAGTTTAATGAAAGGTTCTTTGAATGCCTTGCTTATTCCTTTTATGAAATTTAGAAATTCTGCGCGCGGGTATACTGTTTTTATTTCATCTTCTGCAATTTTTTGATCTTTTTCTTTCGTATTTTTAAATAAAAGAGGTCGTTTTTCATTATTCCCCCCAATCGAAGTTTCTTCTTCTTCTTCCTCCTCATAATTAGGATTTTCATAAGATGCGGATGTTTTTGTAATTGGTGACAAATAAATTGTATCATCATAATCATCATCATTGTCTTTTGTATCATTTAGTTTAGTTGGATCTAAATCTTCTGGTAAATATCCTCCTTCTGCCATGATTTTTTTTACTCACCAGTAAGAAATCTTTAGATTACCTAGGGCCGAAGTAAAAAATGATTTAAAAAGAAAAAAAATATAAAAGAAAAATATAAAATGATGAACGAAAATACCAAATTAACAGATATTAATAATTATAACCCCAAAGTAAGAATGATCTTTTCTAAACCAATTTTAGGTGAAGTTCAGAACAGCAAGCCAAAGGTTGAATTTAGAAGAATAAAAATTTACACAAAAAATGAAGATGGAACTAAAGGAGAACTAGTTATTCCAACCAGCCGTTTGTATTCATACGGAGTTTCTGAAAGTTTTTCAACTTATTCTTTTCCTTTATGTTTGTGGGGTGGAAATAAACCCACTGATGAAGAGGAAAAGTGGATAGAAAAATTTAACGAAATAGTAGATTGTTGCATTGATCATATTGTAGAAAATAAAGAAGAAATTGATAGATTTGAGTTGAAAAGATCTGATCTCACTAAAACAAAGGGAGGTTTAAATCCTCTCTATTGGAAAATGGAAAAAATTGAAGATGGTAAAAACAAACCTTGTATGCAAAGAGTTCCTGATAGAGGGCCGACATTGTATCCAAAATTAATTACAAAACAAGGAGAATTTCTTACAAAATTTTATGATATTAGAAGTGTGAATTGCGATGAAACAATAAATCCCAAAGATTTAATTAATAAGCATTGCCACGCAGAGTGTTCAATCAAAATTGAATCAATATTTATTGGTGCCCGTATTTCATTGCAAGTAAAACTTTATGATGCCCTTGTTGAAACGAAACAAGAAATTAAAAGATTGGCGCCCCGGAGAAAATATAATCCCGAAGTAATTATTTCTGACGGTGAATCTGCTTCTTCCCATATTGGAAATGATGAATATGAAGATTCTGATTCTGCAAGCCTAATGTGGTGAACAACTAATCATAATACTTTATGTTATATAACTAAAATTACTGGTTACATAACATTATAATATTTTACTGACCGCATACCCCAAACCCATCATTCCAGCCCCGACATATATCATTTCTCCGGTCTTTTGATCATCGCTTGGTTTGTAATAATCAGAGAATTTTGGTTCAATCATTTGCCCGTACAATTCAAAAGCTTGATTCGTAGCAGAAATATTTTTTGATGCTTGATATTTTTCATCCTTTTTCTTCATTTTCCAATCAAGCATTTTTTGTCTTTTTTTCTGATATTCTGCCCAATCTCTTTGATATTTTTCCATTGCTTTATCGTGTCGTATTTTTTCTGTATCTGTTTTATTACCAGATAAATATTTTGCAAGAATATTTCCTCCGGTAAATGCCGTTGCATTTAATACTGCCCCGAGTCCCATCATTGCTATTGATGCCAATGCCATTATTTAGGTAAAATCTTTTGATCCTCTAAATATGTTTTAAGATACATACTTCCGGATAATACAGCTACCCACTTTGCATAATTTGTAATACTTGAGGATGGATCGCTCAAAAATGATTCTTTCATTACCTTTTTGGCTATATATCCGACCCCGGCTCCCAATCCGATAAGTACCGCTGAATCAGTTACAGTTTTCACAAGTTTGTTTTCAGTTGACATAATTTTTTTACTGTATCATTGTGAAACTTTTAAATTACTTTAGAGATTATTCCATTCCTAAAGATTTTGGAGATGGTATCTTTTTTAGTTGTGGTATTTGTGGAACTTGGGATAAATCCGCTATCCTATTAGAATATTCATCTCTAGCTTTTTCCTTATATCTCATAAAAAGATCAAATGCCGTAAAACCCAATCCAACAATAGATAAAACAGTAGTAAAAGATAACTCTGGAATCCACGATCTAGCTTCGCTAACTGTATTTTCATTTTGCTCCAAAGTTCGTTGGGCCTCTTTTCTCGTTTTCATTTCCCTGGCTAATGCATCTTTTGCTTTTTTATTATATTCAGCTAATTTCTTACCAGCTGCGACTTTTTTAGGATCTTTATCTCTCTTTTTAGTATCTTTATTTTCAGGCTTAGGATCTGCTGTAATTTGCTCAACTTCTTCTGACATTGTTATTTAGATGCTACAAATAAGTTTTTAGATCTGTTTATTATGCTGCATCAACACCTTCAGTAGATTGCTTAGTATTCTGCTCAAGCTCTGCTGAGGAGACTCTTAAGCGATGCTCAATTGCGCTACCATTAACTGGTTCTTCTCTTAGAAATTGTTGATTTTTGTTGAATTTTATGTGTTTAGCTACCTGGAATAGCCCGCTAGCAAGTGCTGCCAGTCTTCCTGATTTCAACGCCAAGAGACCTACAATGTTTGATAGTTCTCGATTAACCAAATCATCATTCTTCAGATCATTGCAAAGAGCTTCTATATCATCAACAGGAACTAAATAAGAAATAACTTTGGAAACTAATTGAAGGGATGAATCTATCAATCCTCCATTAATTTTTTTACCCATTACCGACTGATATCTATTAAAATATTTTTCTACATCTTTTTCCGATAATCTTTTTACATCGCCCAGGCTCATATCAACCCCAGTATATTCCTTTGTCGTACCAAGAACTGCGAGAATGGCAAGAGATTCTTGTTTGATTTCAAGATCCTCATTTTTTCCCGACGGCCGGTCAGTTTTTTCTTCTTCAATGTAATCTTCAACGTTTGTCATCTTTGTTAAATCACTTCGGGTATCTCTAAATAACAATTAAATGGATAGCGCAAACTCAAACACAGCCTAGAATATTTTTCGGTTTTCAGGAGTTGTACAAACTTTTTCCCCAATTCATAATCCAAATCTCCGCCGTAATCCTCGAAAAACATTTTCATACCTTTCTGCGATGGATTATGGAAAGTAACAACGCAAGCAACATTTTCCCGGAATGGTTTTGCTATGGATGTTAATTGCTGAGTTAGAACCCAAACCGATAAACCATGGTGCCTTCCGGAGAATGCCAAATCTATAAACTTATTCGATCTTTTCTTCAGATCCGATGAAACGGCGCAATCATCCAAAATTATTAAAGTATTCGTCCCAGAGAATAAAGTTTGGCAATCATTTAATAATTCATTGATCTCCTCAACGTTACTGGCATCTGGTGATAATACAAAGAATCTCTTGTCCCCACTGGCAAAATTATGATAAGTTTTATTTTTAGAATAAGTCGGGCAAATTAATACAATATATTCAAAAACTTTTCGAAATGGCCCGCGGAGCTGTTCAATTAAGTACTTTGTTTTTCCGCAATTTGTCGGTCCTGTTATAATACAATGGAATGGGATTTTATCTCGTAAATCTTCCATGATTTTTGTATCATAACATTATGTTTTTAGTACTTAATTGATCTCAAGCTAGAATTCATAATCTCCATCATTGCGTCGGCTACGACAAACATATGGCAGGTTATGGTTCCAGTTCCGCCCTGTTTCCTTTTAATTTCTATTTTTACACCATCATGCGTATTATTTAGAGCAAGTCCGCCGCCGTGAATGAGATTATCTGGGTGAGTTCTAGTATCAACCCAAAGAGCAAACTTATCCGCGTAAAATTCTTTTTCTTTCAATGAAATTTGTTCCCTGCGAAAGCGTTTCTTCACGGATTCCCAAAGATCGGAAGGAATCATTCCCCTGGAGTATATTCTATTTGGAACGCCATCAACATCAATTTCAACGGAAGATATACCAGGATTATAAAAATTTTCAGAATCCCTTGCTCCCGCAGCTTGAGGCGCTAAAAACAAAAACAATATTCCCGTCATTGATCTTCTCGGTAAATTAATGTGTTGATTAATAACTCCGTCGCCGCCAATGGAAAATGTAAAAGTTTTGTGCAAGGTAATATTTTCGTAAAAGAATCCTTTGCCGACTTGGTATGTTGCTTGAGCCTCGCGCGCCAAGTATTCGCTAGAAATTGAAGAATATTCTAACTCTAAGTTTTTGATTGAATATGATGGCGCCTTAGTCGTATCAGAATAAATAAGGATATTAGTGATCGGCGCAAGAGTAATCTCAAATATAAGATGATTTTCCAACGCTTTCGGATAAAAAACTCCGTGATCATTTAGAATAGGATGATTTATTGGTATTCTGTACTTTGAACCATGAACATTAGCGAGAGCAACTTCTTTTCCATCTTGCGTTTTTGCATCTCCGGCTTTTGTTCTAAGTTTTCTAATATTTGGCGAAGAAATACCTTGTTTTAATCTATCTTCGCGCTCTTCTTCGGTTAAGAATAAATCATGATACGTTTGAAATAGATCATATCTTTGAGTATCTTGCAATGTTTCTCCTCCAAAAAGAACTTTCAGTCTGGTTACAAGATTACGGCCCAGATTATTAACGACTGTATTATTAGCATGTCCCTCGACATCTAAATCAAATAGAAGAGATACACTTCCGGGTACAATCACCAAATTCTCGGCGAGTTTGGGGATATTTATGTATAATGTTTCTCCGGGGCTGGCTGAGGATGGGTTGAGCGTAATTCTATTCAAGGTAGAATCTGCTTTCAAACCAAAGGGTTCTTTTGGAATTCTATTTGGATTAATTTTTTCAGACGTCATTGTAATTTATAAGATACTTTTGTTAACCTTTAAACCTGAGTTGTCCTATTTTCTAATTTTTCAATGTGTTTTAATAAGCCCTCTCTCGCGTCGGGAATTAAAATCATAATATTAAAAATTTCATCGCCATCTTCCATATATAGAATTTTTTTCCTAATAATTTTTTTCATGATATTAATTTGGTATTCGGTGAATATTATTTTTTCTTCCTCCTCAACCATTTTGATTTATAAGATAATTGTTTATTTTTAAATGATGTCAAAAATATATTATTCGGCCGAAGGATATTGGAAAGGATATTCTGCAATTCCTAAATTGGCGGAGAAGGCTAGAGTAAGTGAAGATGCGGCAAAACAATGGTTACAGAAGCAGGCAATATGGCAAATCTATCTTCCAGCACCAAAATATATACCAAGACCGCATTGGACTGTGGATAAACCAAATCAGATTCACCAAGCGGATTTATTATTTTTACCGCACGATAGAGTTGGAAGAAAAACATATAAATACGCGTTAGTTTTGGTTGATATCGCCTCGAGATACAAAGATGCTGAGCCATTAACCTCAAAAGAAAGTCGAGAGATATCAGGAGCTTTTGAGAAAATATATTCTAGAAGATTAAAATACCCCAAAACATTAATGGTTGATCCGGGTAAAGAATTTATGGGCGAAGTTAGTAAACTCATGAATTACCATAATGTGAGGATACAAAGAAGTGAAGCTGGTAATCATAGAGCCCAAGCATTTGTGGAAAATGCAAATAGAATATTAGGAGAAAGATTATTTAGTCATCAATATGCACAGGAAATGATCAGTGATGATCGATCAAGGGTATGGGTGAAAAGATTGCCGGCTATTCTAAAAACTTTGAATAATACGAAAAAGAGAATAACCGGTAAAGAGCCCAATGAGGCTATAAAAATGAAAGAGGTGAATATTGAAACTAAAAATTACAAACGCGCGGTGGGGCTTGATGAGGTTAGACTACCAACTGAAGTTAGGGTTAGATATTTATTAGCTCCGGGTGAACTTGAAGGCGGAGAAAGAAGAAGAGCCACAGATCCCATTTGGAGCATAAAAGTTTATTATATTTCTGGAAGTAGAATTTCTCCTAATCAACCGGTTTTGTATTTTTTGGAAGACGGCCCAAGACAGGGTTTTGTGCGTGAAGAATTACAGGTTATTCCGGATGATACAGAGTTACCCCCTAATTCTGTTTTGAAATGATCTAATACAATGGTTTTGTGTGAATTCCATCCTCATAAACTCGTCTTTTATCATAATAACCATTCAATCCCTTTTTATTTTGTGTATATGTCACAATTTGATGATCATTGACCCTAAATCCTGTATTTTGTGCCATATCAATTGAACCATTCAAAGCTGACATGTATCTATCCCAGTTTACTTCATTTTGTCCATGCTTTTCTCCTTTAGTACTATACTTTACTTTTCCTTTCTCATCCTCCGCGTAATAACATTTTGAAGAAAGTGCAATCATTCGTATACCATCAAACTCTTTTTTGAACAAACCCGGAGTCTTTTCATGATATTTAGAAGTTGATAAGAATTTTTCTTTTCCTCCACTAAAGTATTCTTTTCTCATTTCGGGTTTTATAATATCATCCAAATTTTCAGACGAGATTGCCATGTACATAGAATCTGTATCCATTTGTATCAACTCAAAATCCTTTCTATCTACATATTTATCTAGAAAATCGTAATAGAATTCCAACATTCGTTTTTTTGCTAGCTGATACACCGCAATTCCACATTGATAAGGCCTGTCTATTTTTATTAATCTTTTTCGTTTTACTATTTCATATGTGTCATTTATTTCATTAAAATCTTCTAAGAATGCAGATCTTAAAGCCTTTTCAACCTCTTCCTCATCCTGAGTATACCTTGTAATATTATGTTTTTCTTTATCTTCTATCATTTTACCATAAAAAGAATTTCCCCTAAGTTTATTCGTATCGGCTAATTCTTTGCAACCTTTGTACTTTGGTTTTAGTTTTTCAATCAATACTTTGATATCTTTATTTTCCTCAATAACTTTAAATATATCGGGAAATTGGTTTAATTCATTGGTAATTTTCACTACATCATCAATTTTGTTTCCTTCAAAAGCCTTACTTAGTTGTTCCAGTAAAACCTCAATATCCCCATCTCTTCTTGCATCTGCCACCTCTTTTGGAAAAAATCCAAAGGGATTCCCCGATTCATACTTTAAAATATTATGAATGGCGGTAATCTCCAAACCATGATTAAGATACCATTTTATCATGGGTGTATATAAAAATATCTTTTTTGCCTTGGTAACACCAAGTAATTTTTTATTATCTTTGAGATGTTTTCTTCCTGTGACTCTTTGATATTCTTTCATATGCTCTGGTACTAAATATTCAGGAACTTCATCTACAATGAATAAGGGGGAGAACTCTTCAAACTTTTCTTTTAGGTGGTGAGGGGTATGAATATCAACTTGGCAAAATCCAAAAAGATTACCTTCAATGATATCTTTACAAATCTTCTTAATGAAATTAGGGTCTGATGGATTTTCAACCTCAACGCATTGTTCTTTTCCGCATGGCATTTCTTGTCCAGAACAATATAGATATAACCCGTTTGCATCATTGCCAACAATTCTCACGCATTTTTTCGGATTTTTATATTTATGGGGGCGAATCATTGTTTTTTCTTTCTCCGCATATCTAGTAAATACAATACTAGGGCCTCCAACCATACCCGTTTTCAATAATTTATAAATCTTATTTTTGTCGCATATTTTACAATCCTTCTTTATTTTGTAGCACTTTTTGCAAATCTTGTCGTTACAAGATTTATCACAACTATGGGCGCAATATTGTCCTGGTGCGTACAATTCAGGATCACCTTTCTTCTTCATTTTTTGGTATTTATTTAGAACAGCCCTCATTGATACCCCTGGAATCGAAACGGCATCTTTTAATATATCAATTTCGTCTGGATAATATAAACGCCTTGTTTTTTCAAGGGCTTCCAGAAAGGGAATAACATCATTCAAATTATACTCTTTCAGCCAGTCTAACATTGTAACGCAGCCCCTCTTTTCGAATTCGAGTAAATATTCTTCATATTCTTCTTTGGAAATGTTTTTCTTTTTCAAGGAAGAGTAAAAATCTTCATGTTTCACGGGTCCAACTAAGGAAAGCTTATCATAACCGTCCAATTTTTCATAAGGTAGAACAAGTTTTTGGGCTTCACAGTTGTTTGCTTTGCACCACTTATCAAAAGAAACCCCAGGTGCAAGGTAGGACATTATATCCAAGAATTTGAAATTCGGTGTTGATAAAAACATATATCTATTCTGCTTCTTTGCAATGAAAATATCCTTTGTTCTATCGGTCATGTGTTTTATAAAATGTCTTTTAATCAAATTGATGTCATATTTTCCACTATTAAACCCCAAAACAGGTACTTGATTACACCATTCTTCATATTTTTGTAAGACATTTTTTTGCAAGGAATCTTGATCAGGAAGCGGGTATTCTTCTTTAACCTTTTCTACAATGGTTTTTCTTATTTCCTCCAATTTTTCTACGAATTCTTTTATGAGGAGATCAGAATTTTGGTTGTAAAGAAAAACGGGTTTTTTTGTTAAATTATCGATTAGTGCAACACTAACTGGAATGTGGGTATGGGTGAAAATTAAATCATCGGTAATCTGTTTATCTTCCTTTAGTAATAATCCCTCAAAATCGTAATCAATAAAATAGGGGTATGGGTTAAATTTCTTTTTGAACCATATATTAGGTAATTCAGGATTTTCGCACTCCCAAACCGATACTACATTATAACCCAAGCTTTTTATCCTATTTTCTCTTCCAATAGTTTCATTATATTTAATTTTGTCGGTTGTTGAACACGTACACCCATGCCATTTACAACCATAAAACTCAAAAACAGTGTTTGTCTCAGGCTCGTATCCATCAAACAAAATCTCATTTCCTTTTTCATCCCTATAACATCTTTCGCCACCATGACCACAAAGCGCATGATGAATATGTTTGCCTATAATTTTAGATTGGTGTTCTATCCACCTACACGCTTTGTAACTAAAATTTATTTTACCCCCGTAAAAAACTTTGTCAGATTCATTTATGATGTGTTTTATCTTTTCTCCCGTACATAATATTTTTGTCTTTCCTCCTGTGCATGTTTCATTGGTGAAATGCCTTTTTAAATCCTCGTGCCTGGTGAATTTTTGTTTGCATCCTTGGCATACCCAGTTTTGGGCAAGAAGATCTAGATTTTTAATAAAAAACCCATGATTATGATAAAGACCTAAATTTAGGTTTGGCAAATTGTCTTTGAAATTGTTTTTTCCAAACACCAGTTTCCAAACTTTAAAATTTGAAATATCTTTCTGCTCATAAACCCGGATATTTATCGAGAAAACCTTTGAAATTTTCTCAAAATCAACCAATTTTGTTGATCTAACCTCTTCTCTTTTTAGTTTTTTGCCGTAAAAAGTTCGAGCTAAAATTAAAGCTTGTTTCTCTATGCGTTTTTCAGGGTTTTGTTTACCAGAATTGATATTCATAAGAATAGCCAAACACCTCCATACACAGAGATTATCATCTTTATCATCTACGGAATAAATACATCTTTTCTTTCGTAATTCATCGGGTAATCTTCCGCACCCAACTAAAGGCTGTCTAGTATTAATAACTTTTATTTGTACTTCTGAAAACTCAACTCCTCCCTCATGAACACCTGGTTTATTAATTTTCTTTTCCGCGGGTAAATATGCCCTACTCCAAGCAGCTCCTTCTAAACTCAATCTCTCTCCCTCACACCTCTCTATATATTTTTTTATTTCTGAAAGGGAATTAAAAGTTCCCCCGCTTCTAAATGTATGAAAGTGATAAGCTATTTCTCCGTTTCCTCTTTGAATCAAAGCAGAAAAACTGAAAACAATTCTTACCCCCATTTCTATTTGAGGTTCCAACTCATTATAAATTGTTTCTGTTAAATCATTATTTAGATTCCTCCTAATCCGTATAATTCTTTCATTTCTTTCTTCGAAATTACGAATTGGCGGAACATCTTCATGTGGATTTATTTTAAGAACTATTGTTCTTTTCTTTTTAGTTTTTTCCTTCAATTCATCTCTCACACTATCAGATATAGTTACCTTTCTTTTTGTTGTATTTTTAGTATTACTATTATTAAATTTTATGATGTTTTCATTTGCCAATTCTTCAATCCTTTGAGTAAACTTATCTTTAAAAATATTCTTTGGTTTGAGAATTGGAACATTAATTTCAGGTACCGGCTCATCAAGAATTGGTTTTTGTGGTTTTATAAAAGTTGGTGCTAATTTCCTTTTTCTTGCCGGAGTTCTTAATTTTCGTGGTTGATCGTGAAATATTTCTTGTAATTTGGCCGGATATTTATCGAAAAACCTATCAATTTCTGGAATTTTCCGCAACTTTTTAATAACTACATTTTTTGGTAAAAATTTACCCTTTTTCTTGATAATTTTTTCTAATCGTTCAATTATTAAACTTCCTATTGTTTTGCCAATTTCTTTTGGCTTTTCTACAAAATTTTCCTTTTGATCCATAACTAATCTTTATGTTTTTTTACCTATCCTTTAAATCAATTTTTTGTAATCTGAAAAAAACGAACTTATAAATTAAAGCTAAGAAGCTCAGTCAAATTTCGAAATAACCTAAAACGTACTCATCCCTTAACCTAAGAAGCTCAGGCAAATTTCAGTCAAAATTCTAAATAACCTAAAATCGTACTCATCCCTTAACCTAAGAAGCTCAGGCATTTTCAGTCAAAATTCTAAATAACCTAAAATCGTACTCATAAACACGCCTACATACTACTCACACCCTTATGTCAAAAAATGTGGAATCCTGTCTAGACCAAAAACCCCGTGCATGAATGTCCAGCCAGGCATCGGGGGCTGTATTAGCCCCTCTGGCTAACGACTCACCAGTAATCTCCTGCAAAACTGGTTCAACTTCAACATCATGACAGACCAAATCAAGCATCTGCGCCTCAAGATCCCACAGCTCGTTATGACGTTGTATAATGAAGCCTCCCCGTTTACAAATCATAGCATGATCGACATTAAAGGGCTCTCCACAGATACATACATGTGATAATAGAGACAATAATAATAATACAATAATCATAACCAAAAAGGCTGCTCTTGGTCTGGCTGCCAAAGAGGGCAGCACAGGGTTCTTGGAAGCCTTGTGCTTGGTGGAGAATTTCATTAACCCTTCTTTTGAGGAAGAAAGAACCTTGATTGCTAACAAAATAGAGAGGATGTTCCCAGGGAGGATTCGCAGTCCTGTGATATATTCCAAAGTGATGTGGTACACCTCGGAGGTAAGTGCTCAAGTGCAGTTATCAGTAGAACAGGTACATTGGTTAGTTAAATTATAAAACATTGTGATATCTTGACAACTGCATGATGCAGAGAAAAACTGATTCTTCAATGGGAGAGCTTGACATGGCAACATATTGATGAGTAACTTTCCACCCTTTCCACTGAAATACTTTTGCTGGCAACTAGAGGCAATCGAAACCTGCAACTGTCAAATCCCAAAAGATATGTTTTATTGATTGAAAACATTATTGCGTTCACAGAATGCAGTTCATGCCCTCGGGTCGCTGTAGTTTCAAAGGTGACCGTCTGCGTTTTCTAGGCCATTTTGAATGTCGTCATATGTGACGAAATTCAAAATGGTTGACACCTTGGCAGGTGTCAACCATCCTCTGTCAAAAAAGTAAGTTAAAGCGCATAAACTATACATGTCAGTAGTAGAAACTATAACTTTGTGGAGCAAAGTTTGAGGCAGCTGTCTAAATTGCACTGTCTCATTTAAGCTCTATTTGGCATGCTTACAGTTTTTTTCTACATTCAACCCTTGATGCAGCTCTCAAATGCATAATCAAACTTGACATTCATTAATAATTGTTGCATCAAATGAATCCCCAGATACCAAGCACCCAGCATCTCTTTTAGTTATGTCTGGAGTCATTAATCTGTGGACAATATTCCAATAAAAATGTGAAAGAAAAAAATTACATCTTTAAAATAAAATTGTTGTCGTAAGTGAGAAAGAAATTGCATATTTAAGATAACCTCTTCAAGCCATATGTTCTCTTGTTACCTAAAAGAGTTTTTAACACGCCTCATTTTTTTTTGGTTCCAGGCTAACACAGCCTATAACACAACTTTCAATAAAGGTAGAAATTGCTTGGCTATCGCCTATGATGTGTCCAGTACCTTCCTTAGAAATGGAACAGAGGGAAAGTCTCTGTTGTATAAGTTACAAAATTTGCCAAATGCAGTCAAGGGGAGGATTCATTTCTTAAGCCCTGATCCAGACACTGACTATTTATTTATTTATTTATAGAAAGAGTGTGCTGCAACAATGCGTTAGCATTCCATTGTTGGAGGTACCTGAGAAGCTTCTTCAGGTCCTACATGCATCTTATGGTAATGACACTGCAGTATATTATTTTGCAATTATAAGTAGACCTTACTTCTTAGATTATATTGTTTTGGAACTGACACAACTAAATCCTTTGGTTGTATTTTCCTTAAAATTACTCATGTTTTTTAACTATTGAGATGTCCTACCGCCTTGCAGACCTGCTTGGCCACTGATAAGTCAGAACTTTTACCAATCCAAATTTTGGCCAAAATAATATTATTAGGAAAGCCATAAATACTATTTTTTGTGGATAGAAGTTGCAACCTTCTCAATGGAATGTTTCGAGCTACGTTATTAATTTCAAGAGTGAAGTGGATTTGACATTTGTTCTAGCCTTCATTTACGTATACCATGATTTCAACTTCTCCTGGTACTGCACTTTAAAGGCTGCACGTATGAGATGAACCAGCCACACTGTCTTTAAAACATTAAAGATTCTTTAAATTCAGTCAGATAGCAACAATTTTTTAATGAGAGGTTTGCACACTCTGCCTGCTTTTAAATTTATCCCGATTCTTTCTAGAGGCCTTCTTGTTATTTCGTTTGTGAATTGTTTGTATATTATTGGTCAGTTTGAGTATTAAGAATTCAAAAACAGTCTTTTAAAATTCACTTATCTAGTTATAAAAGATCTTCCTCCATCAAGCTCCACAACCTCTCCAGCCAGAAATGGTAAGTGTAATGAATATTAATTTAGTCTGACTGGTTGTAGTATTAGGTGGTAGCACAAAGTAACAAAGACAAAGCTGCACTTTAAAATTGAAGGGAAATTGAAATCTTGTGAATGCGAGTGTGAAATAAATCTTGCAGGGCAAATGCAGTTTATGGAAAGTACAGCTTTCACCCTGATCGGTTTTAGTCACACTAATGATTAAATACATGTACCTTTTTTCTAGTACAGTTTCTCAATTGTATGAACTACACATAGCCTTAAAATAGCTTTTCTACAAGTGACCACAAGTACATGTTCATATTTTTATAACTAAATTTAAATGTTGTAATTGTAATTCTAAATTTATTCTAATTCCCGAAGTTTCCCTTGGTGGGAAATACAGTTGGCCTTTTAAAAGCATGCCCTGACTTACACCTGCCATGTGGATAATTGACTCTGCTATTGTCTTTTCCCCTTCTTTAAAAATATTCATTTGCTTTAATTAAGATTTTTTGTTGAATTGTGATCGTTTTAAAATTGTTTATTTTTGATATTTAGATGATTTGATGACATCTGCAGATGATCAAAAACTGGTTGCAGCTCTTGATGAAGGCAAATGTTGGGAAGAAGTTTTCTTTAATTCATGTTTCCTTCTTGTCAATCTTCCTTGATTTTTCAGACAAATGGTCAATCTGTACGGCCAATTTTTGTTGCAAATTTGTACCCATGTGATTATGTGCAACTGGTATTAATTGATTTAAGATCATCCTTTATTGCCATTTCTACTTCTAGTGGAAACAAGTTTTACTCTTGACAGCCAAGCTAGTTTGTATTAATTTGTATCATAAAATAACTGATACATGCATAAATAGCTATGGATGGCATAACCTTAAGAATATTGCAAAGGAATATTATTGGGCGATCATAAATTAACACCTGCAGGCGTGTTTTGAAGTCTTCTAAGTCATACTTTACATGTAAACCCGGTGAATGTCATGCATATGAAACATTTATTTGTGTTGTGTTCATGACACGTTCATTTAAAATTAAGATATGAGTTAATTAGCACCATGTTTGTAGAAAGCGCTATTTTTACAAAATACTTAGTGTTGTGTTTGTTACCCATTCATTTGTGTGGCGGTCCATTTACCGATCTCATTGTTAGACTGCGGTTAATACTTCACTTTCAGTTATTTGATATCTTAGCGTCCTTTCTTAGCACATGCTCGGTAGCCTGAGTCAATCCTCTTTGTTCGGAGCATACGCCTACAAGATATAAGTTTTTTTCCGTTTTTTCTTCTCACTATTTCCGTGTCATGTTGTCAATTCTTGAGGTATAAAATGTTCTTTTAATTGTTGTAATCATTTATTTTAGTTTTCACCGTGTGTGATACAATAAAGCCTATTGTGTAGCACACCTGTTGTCACTAGCATCTCTTCGATTTAAAACAACGCCTGGGGATGCAACAGTGAAAAATCTGGCATTGTACAGAGTTACCGGCGACTATAACCACTGGAGATCGCAATCAGACGACCCGATCGACCGCAACAGCAGGACAATTGTTTAGAATAAAGGAGTATAGGAAGGGAGCGATCATCTGTTTTACATGGAAGGATTCCTACGGTAAAATGAGTCTCACAACGCACCGAGCGAAAGAAATTGTGACAGATACAAAACGTAAACGTTTGCTTTCACAGAAAGCCCTACAAAACGTTGTCGACGGTAAAAGACAAGAAGCAGACAGGAATGCACAAGCCCTTCAGGAGTTATCTGGTTCTTTAAAGACAGGTAGGGGAAAATTAAGCAGTAAAGCGCTACAAGCGATACGCACCGCCTCCGACCGATATAAGCAATCAATCAACAAACTCAGTGAACTTTTTCAGCAAGATAACTAGGGGGATTACACCAAAGAAGCATGGATCACGAAGGAATTTAGCATCTAAGAGTGTGCATGAGCGCTCGCCGAAGAAAATATTCACCTCAACGATAAAGCCTCTCAGGTTTCTAAAGGAACAAAGTGCACCTCTGTCTCCTGGATGGGACGACCCCCTTCTGGATGACCTGGCTCGCCTGTGGGAATGCTGGAGGCTCTCTTCCTGGACTTGAGAACATAAAGGTTGCCCGCTGTTACTATGGACCAGCTTTCGGAAAGCGGCCCGAGCAGAGATTCACATGTTCTCAGACGCCAGGGACAACGCAATAGGCATAGCCATCTACCTCCGTCTTCTGAATCAGAGAAAGGAGGCAAACGTCACACTCCTCCACAGACAGTCGAAAGTAGCTCCAGTCAAAACCACAAGCACCCCTCACCTAGAACTATACATGTGTGGTGCAGTGCCTGCCACCCAAGCAGTACGGAAAATCGTAAAGGAGATCGACATGAATATAGATGAAAAGGCATTCTACACAGACTCCTAAGTCGTTCTTAGCTACATACAGAACAATAGTAGAAGGTTTTACGTGTAAGAAAGCTAACAGGGTTCAAATAATACACACCGTCTCAGAACCACACCAGTGGAGGTACACTGACACCAACCCTGCAGACCTTGCTACAAGAGGCACTGTTGCCAACAAACTGGCTAGCACTCAATGGCTAACAGGCCCCGAATTCCTAAGGCAGACCGATGTATCATTGCCGCCCACTAGCGAGGAAATTGCACTTGACGAGGATGATCCAGAGTTGTGTTGAGACGTAACGGCCAATCGTATCAGTGTCACCACCATGACGGGTTCAGATAGGTTTGCCCACTTCTCGAGCTGGTCTTCCCTTTGCTGTGCTGTGGCAGTGCTATTAGTGAAAGTGAGGAGACTCAAGGGTAAACAAACCAATCCCAAAAGTAGTGGATGCATCACACCTACAGTAGAAGAGCTAAATGCAGCATTATTGGTGCTGGTAAAAACGGTGTAGAGAGAAGTATTTGCCAGCAAGATCAAGCTCCTTGAGGGCCAGGTACCCAGCCATCATACAGTCGACCGTAATCAGGTAAGGAGAAAGAAGATTGCCCAAAAATAATCCCAACTCTACCAGCTTAACCCGTTCGTAGATGAAGAAGGCGTCTTGAATTACTTTTTTTTCTCTGTAGGTAAAAGTGATGATGAAAAATTAGTATGTATGTTGTTGTGTGTTAGAGCAGTTTGAAATTGAGTGTCGAAAGTAGTTATGCCATAAATAAGGTGCAGCAATTTTTCAACAAATCAGATGCAAAACTAAAACCAATATATTGTACTTAGTAACCCACGTTTTCCTTGCTTGGTGCGGGCTAACTTTACTTGCTCTGCGTTATGGTTACCTAGTCAAACCAAGTCGTAAATTACTTCGATTTGTGGTTGGATAAAATAATAACATAACCTCTATTTACCCTTGGCAGTGTTTATAGAGTTCACAAGTGCTACTGGGGCCAAGCTAACAACTGAAACAAATAATTCAAGAGTGTATTTTCTTCAGTATGTGATTGGCGTTGTAACTACATGGTATGTCATACCATGAGGTAATGGTTGGATGTCACTCCATTCCCGTTAGACAATTAATTTATGCATTAAATCCACATTAAATGTGAATTAAACAGGTTCTCCCCTATCTCCCCTGCTAGGTTTGGTTTTCTCCACAAAGTCCTGCAATTGTTTTATTTTCAATTGTTTTATTTTAAGCAGCACATGTTTACAAAATGGCGTCTGTTGTGCTGAGCCCGACGCAAAGATTGTCAAGGCAGGTTTTTCTTCCTTTCGCTCCATCTTTGATCAAAATACTTTTTTGACGATCTCGCGAACGAACAGGAAATGTGTTCAAGAATGCTCGAGGGGAAAGAAATGGGTCTTAAAAGTGACGATGTCTCCAGTTTTGACGATGAGTATTCGGAATGAATGGTTTATGGTCTGGGGAAAGGACACCACTTCGGGGAACTAGACCCTTGAATCAAGGGTTTCTCGTGCACATACAGAGCAGGCAGCCCAAGCTGTGTTATTAGATGCAACCCAAACGTCTGTTTTTCTGTGGCATTTATGGAATTATACAATGTTTGAATGTTAGACCGCAAATATGATGAATGTTGTTTCTGAAGAGCATGTTTCAGCTGGTTTGTATTGCTAAATTTGTGTTTTCAGCAATAATTTTTTATGTGCTATTGATTTGTGTTTCCTTATAATATTTTGTTTAGCTTGTAGTGTTTATTAGTCAGTTGAGCATGATAATAAATTATGAAGTCCAGTAATACTCCTCACTACAGAAAGCAGTTTTTGTTGTAAATATATAACATTTTCTGTGTTAGTCAGGGCACATTGTTAACTTTTTCAAATACATCAGTCACCATTGACAATTAATTCCATGAAATAAAACTCAGTTGCTCTAGCTTTATGGTGGAAAATGCAGCAAAAACAGTAAGTTGACAGCCATACATTGTACTATAAATCCAGTATTATCATCTATATTATTGTCATCTTCTGAAGTTCAAATTCAGTAGCCTTAGAAGTAGGATACAGATTTCCTTTTTTTTGTAAATGATATTAGATTTCTCCGGTTAGATGGCCTGAGCTAGTTTTAAATTCGGACATGGAACACTTTTAGAATATTCTCCTGTTACTGTACACAATTCTCCTGCTGCTACAAGTCTTATTGAAAACCCTGACCAAGTGTGCACAAGAAGTATTGGGAGCCTTACAGTGTATAGGTTTAATGCACACAGTGACATGGCTACACATTCACAGCCAGCATTAAACACAAATAATGCAATGTTACCCTGAGAACATGGAGCATAAATTGTTTATATTGCTTTATTGTTTCTTTTTGTTTCTTAAATACCACGTGCATATTGCACAGAGTAATTATCCTCATGCTTATACACTTTCATTTATGTAATGATTTCAGTTGACCGCATTCGATATAATATAAGACGTACCAGGTCAAAGGAATAACCGAAAAGCGATTGTCGAATTGGCTTGGTGCTTTGCGCGTGCTTCAACCTCGGAACGAACAGGAAATTCAAACGAAACCATTACAATGGTTTATGTGTAACCATTGTAATGGTTACACATAAACCATGGTTACACATAAACTTTCAAAGCCACCCCTCCCTTCCGCTTTATGGCGGAAGGGAGGGGTGGCTTTGAAAATAGTATTAACAATACTCTGTATTAAGTTTTAACAATTTTCAAATTTCCTCTTTATCCATAAATAATGCAGCTGAACTCATGTAAGGCAGATTTGGCAGTTTAATTCTCAGCTTGATTTGCCTTTTTTAGGACCAGGTCAAGGTGGTTCAGAATTAAGTTTGAGAAATTGGAGCCTCAGTTACAGGGCGTGGACCTCGAGAAGGCTGAAACTGCACAACGAAAAGCAATGAGAAATGCATATAAGAGCACCTGGGTCGTTACATCTTGTGTATAAGGAGATAAAAGAGAGACATAACGATGCCTGTTATCACCAACTGACCAAAGAGATTGAAAACGCCTGTGAGGATTGAAAAGTAGACATTGGCGCACCAGCAAATGTACACATTAATGTGTACTGCGCTGAAAAGGTATGAAGTTCAATTTCATGCTAATTGAATGATTTAACCATCACAACAAATGCATTAGTCAAATATTCCAAATAAATTCTCAAATAAATATAACAATTTCTAATCAATTAGTAAATTTTAAGTGATTGAATTGTATGGGGTGCCATTACCGCCAAAATTATTGTTTTATTATTATTAGGCACTAGTGTGTTATTATTAGGCACCAGTTTATTATTATTAGGCACAATCTCTTATTATTAGGCACTATTTTATTATTGTTTGGCATTATTTTCTATTATTATTTCATCTTTATTATTAGGCACTGTTTCGTACCTTACTATCTCCAAGTAGTCAGCGGTTTTACACATGAGAACAGCATGGCAGACATTGCGAATGATCAAGGGATAGACATCTTGACTTTGTAGGCCCAGAAAAAGCAAAATGTAGCTGAGTATGTAGAAGCAATTTATCCTCGAAGTATAAAACGATGGCAACTAACACTATTTCCGACTTAAGGCATGAAGTTACCTCCCGATTACAAGAGATTGTTGCTTGTGTTGGTGTGTCTCATGACAGTGACTTAGTGGAGGAGCTTGAAGAAATTCAAAAGCATGTGGATGTCCTTGATTCAGTGACAAGAATACCTGAAGAATTGTTTAATGTGTTGAGTAGCGCACGATCACTTTTACAGCAGAATGAGGAAAGAGCAAGTGTTGTTCGTAGTGGTACTCCTGGTAGGCCAGCTTATGATATTAGGAAGGAACAACTTGAGATGCTTCTAAGAGCTAGATTTAGTGTCCGATCTATTGCAGACCTTTTGCACGTCAGTTCAAGGACCATAGAACGACGAATGCAAGAACATGGCCTCTCAGTACGTGCTTTATACACCGAAATGCAGGATTATGGAGGGGAATACTGGACAAACTTGTTATTAGATCGTGTGCGGTGAGGTATTATATCGTACTACATGGCTAAGTACCACATATGCTACTATATCGTACCCGATAATGCTATATCATAACCGGTGTGTTGTTATATTGTATCCGATAATGCAATATCGTACCCGATAATGCTATATCGTAACCGGTGTGTTGTTATATCGTATCCGATAATGCAATATCGTACCCGGTAATGCTATATCGTAACCGGTGTGTTGTTATATCGTAGCAGTGATGCCCTTGCATCGTACCGTATGCTGCTATATCGTACCCGATAATGCTATATCGTTACCGGTGTGTTGTTATATCGTAGCAGTGATGCCCTTGCATCGTACCACATATGCTGCTACATCGTAACCGGTGTGTTGTTATACCGTAGCAGTGATGCCCTTGCATTGTACCATATGCTACTATATCGTACCCGATAATGCCATATCGTAACCGGTGATGCTTTATCGTACGTCTAACTTGTCAGCGGCTTACGTTAAAATTGGCGCGAAACTGACGTCACGTGATCTAAAGTGTGGTGGCCCTAGTTCGATTGTACTTCTCTTGAATAGCTGTACTGTCTACACAAGTGAAGACCGCTTATAAGCTTATGTATGTGTTTCTTTGTTCCAATCTGCCGATATGTCTGATCAAGATCTCTTAGAAAGAACAACATCCATCTTAAGAAATGCTCTAACAGAGCTTGAAGGCACTGTAAGTGCAAACAGGACAATTACAAATAATAACGTTGGTGACCCGCATGGTGTCAGTGTCGGCGCATCTTCTAGTTGGGAACGTGCCTCGGATAACTTCAGGTAAGTACATCATCGCTCATTTAAGAAACATAAGCTGAAGGTTCTTTATTTGTGAAAACAAACTTGTGGCCTGCAGAACAGACGTAACTTGTTTGCATATTTTAGGCAAACAGAGGCGAAAGCAAGGAGAGTGCGAAGCGCCAGTTTCGCGCTCTTCCCCAAGCGCGACTGGCGCTTCACACTCACCTCGCTTTCGCCTCTGTTCGCCTAAAACACGCCAAAAAGTTACGCCTGTTCTGCAGGCTAAGAAACTTGCAATTGCCAAATAATTATTGACAATTATTGGTGACAGTTATGAACATAATATATATAAGACAACCAGTCAGTTGGATTAATAGCATAACACACTGCTTCACATTGCCGCCATGTTCAGCCAAGTTTATAGTAATGTAAGAATTTTCCGGTCGCACATGAAGCCACACGACAAGGCTAAATTCTTGTCTCAACACTGATCAGACGCTGTTGTAAACAATACTGTGCATTAATTTTCTTAAATAAACACGCAGTTGACATGTTTAATGGATTTTTGTTTTCTTTGGGCAATTTTGGAAAAATCTGCCTGTCCCGCCCATACACTACGGCGTCTTTGATCTTTTTGATCCACTGACAAATTGTTCCAAATTTTGCTCGTAGGGGTATGGTTTTCTTTTCAAATTATCGAGACAAAAGCTTACATCAGTGTGTATTGACCCCAGACTAATCCCTTTTCTACAGAAGAGCATTTCCAGGCCTTTGCTCAAGAAATGTGACAAGAAGGCCGATGCACGTGTCTACAACACCTGCTCCCAAATCAAAAAAACCCAAACTGAATGGTTATTTACCGGTTCGTTTCACATCTCTTGAAACCTGGACCCATGATGTCTGCGCCTTGGGAAAGTGTGACAAGAATAAAACACCAGACCGGCCAAGAATGGAAAAACTAATGCAAGCTGGCCTCGGAAAAATGAAATCGGTTTTTCCAAACAAAAAGGCCAGTCACTACGAATTCCAAGCTTTCTTAGTAGAAAAGTTCCCGAGACTCATATTTGGAGGTGGAATTGAAGTATTAAGAGCTCTTGGAGGGGGAGGGGGGCAACGAGATCTCCATCTTGTCCCTCCTGGAAGAGAGGGCTATACACTAGCTCATGTTAGGGAACGCTTCTCGCAGGCTACTGTGTACATCAGGCCCCTACAGACTGACTTGGACGAATCACCTCTGTCAAATGAGGTAAATATTGCATTTCATAATAATTAATTATCCCTATCAGGAGATAAAAGCCCAAAGGTTGACTTGTGGCAAGTCTAGATTGATGCTATAGATCTTGTGGCACCTGTGATAGGACTAGGGATTTTTAACTTTTGTGTGACAGGAGTGCCATGTCAGAACTGGTATTGTTATACCTATAGGGTAATGAGGATGGTCATCCTGATGTCAATTGCCTGCTATGTGGTGTGGATATCCCTTACATCAGCTTTAAGGCTCATAAAGGCGAATGCCAGGACAGAGCACAATCAAATAACCGGTAGGTGATGATATGTGTAGGTGTCTTTATAGTGTGAACTCTATGATCAGTTTACTATTCAAATGTTTCACTAACTTTAAGTCTGTTGCATCAATATCGAAGACTTAGAGTGTTTCAAAACCTGGAGCAAAATTACAATTTCCTAAGCCAAATAATGCCTCATATACCTAGATTAGTACATGGGAAGAGCTTGATATTGTTTTTATTCCCAAGTTTTTAATGCCATCTTGTACTTCAGCAAGTGAGCAATAGGCATGAAAATCAGGTGAATAGAAACAATTCCAAGCTCTTACCATGTCATAATTTGTTTATAACATAAGAAAACAACATGTAAAGCACAACTATAGTATAGTTAAATTCTTTATGCTATCATGCAACCTTTGCAACAGTTTTCACTGATCCTCTACAATTACTCTCCATCCAATTATCTGTAATAATATAATATTTTAATAGCCTTTTCATGTTTCGTTTTAGAAAATCTGACTTGCAACCCAGTGATAGGGAATGTCCCAGCTCATCCTATGGTACTGGTGAGTAGATGTAACAAAAATCTGTAACAAATTTGATCACTGATAGCTACATTTGATCTATTGATTTTCGATTTGTTTTTTTACAGTATGTGTTCAAAAGCTTGTAAACAGTTGCCTCTTGAAATGGCTGTCTACATTTGTGCAGCATAAGAGCAGTCTTAGTTCTTCCTTAGGTCTCTTTCAAGTGTACATGTATTTGCAGGGTCATCTACTGAAGTTTTCAACAAAGAAGTGCACACAGAGCAAGTCAATCAATAGCTCTTTTTCGAAATGAAACCGCATTTTTGCACGCCAAAGGGCTCAAGCACGAAAGTGAGGCTAATGCGGGCAAAATATAAACATGACAAAAACATGACAGCTTTTTAACCCGACACCTTACGTACTTTTGCTGCCTTTGGACGAAAAATAGAATGACCTGGCATTTTTGTGCAGTGTACGGATGTAACAACAGTACTCGAGAAAAGGTTGCTTGTGTGAGGAGATGTAAGCAAAACATTTCTTCTCATATTTGTGGCCATCCTCTGAAACGGCCTGATTTAGTGAACGTAAAGTTTCATCCATTTCCAGCGGAGAAGACTTTGAGAAAAGCCTGGTTTTTATTTTTGAAGAGAAAAGATTTGAAACTAAAGGACATATCGAGAAACCACCGTGTTTGTTCAATGCATTTTGGTTTAGGCTTGGGGCCCTGCAAAGCAGACCCGATACCTTCGGTTTACAATTGTGCGAATTTGGCTCGTTCACAGGAGCATTCTTCTAAAACTAAAAGAAAGGCCCCTCGAGACCGGGAGAGTCAGTCGACTCCTTCCAAGTGTATGAAGAAATCCTTGACTGAAGAGTTTATGAAACCATCAACTGAGATATCGAAAGTTTCAGAAGAAGTGAGTAAGAATTGCGCTGGTCATGATCAAGCCTTCATCTCTGCAGTAATTCAAGCTGAACATAATTACTGTTCCTCGAACTGTTCAGTTGGGTCACAAACGTTGCTCACCTCTGAAGACCTTGACAAACTCACCGAAAGGATCAGGCAAAGCGAAGACACACTTCAAAATAAGGACAAAATGAGAAGGGAGTTATTTATGTTGCAAGTCTTGAAGGATGACAAGAGTGTCAGGTTTTACACAGGGTTGCCGTCTCGCAGTTTACTGATCAACTTGTTCGCCTTGCTTGAACCTGTTGCTCAGTCCATGAGGTACTGGCATGGACCAAGCAGTGTCAGAAATGTGAGGGGTCTTTCATTTATTAGGGTATAAGTGGGTTGGGTAGTGACATTTAAGTGTTTCTTTGTACATATCCTTCCATTATTATCAATCATGTGTTATTGTTTGAATGTTTGATATTGGTTATGGACTAAATATAAAAATCTGAGATGTTGCACACAGTTAATTATCCATTTATTTGGCCCCCGGGTAGTCTTGAGATTGAACTGAAATAATTTGTCTATATAAAAGAAGTGGCTGACTGGGCTGTGGTAAATAGGATATTTCAAAGAATGCAGTCTACTCTCTTGTATTTACTTACTTTATCCTTACTTTGCCAAATACAAACACTCTGTGTTTTTTACTGATGTATTCTGTGATATGGTATTGAAGTATCACTGACCACGAGTCTATTGTGTCATAATGTTTACAGGATACTGAGAGGAAGCAGGCAGGCAGGAGGAGGAAATTAACATCATACGAGGAATTTGTACTTGTACTAGTGAAGCTACGCTTAGGTCTGACAGAGCAACATCTAGCAGATAATTTTGGTGTTACTTTCTCTACAGTTTCTAAGTTGTTTAAAACTTGGATCAATTTATTGTACTATGAACTGAAAGGCTTAATAGCCTGGCCATCAAGAGAACTTGTTGAAATTCACAGGCCTCAGTGTTTTGACCGGTATCCTAGAACCAGGGTGGTCATTGACTGTTCTGAGTTCCAGGTTGAAAAACCTAAAACTCCAACTGCACAGCGAATCACATGGAGTGAATACAAACAAAGAAATACTGTTAAGTGCTTATTTGGAATTTCACCATCAGGAGCATTTACCTTTGTTTCAAATGTATGGTCAGGTAGTGTTTCAGACAGAGAAATTACCCAGAAATGTGGGTTTTTGGATCTTCTTGAGCCTGGAGATGATGTTATGGCTGACAGAGGGTTTAAAGTGCGGGATTTGCTGCTTGATAAAAAATGCACTTTGAATATACCACCCTCTACTACTGGTAAGCCATTATCCAGAAAACAAGTGACAAAAACTAGAAGAATTGCCTCTGCCAGAATACATGTAGAGAGAGCTATAGAGCGGATTAAGAACTTTAAAATGCTACAAGGTGTCATTCCTTTGACACTTAAGCCAGTAATTCACCAGATTGTTGTTGTTTGTGCTGCCTTGTGTAACATGTATCCAAAATTAGCTAAATAAGCAAAATGGATAGGTTTCATTTAGAAGTAGGTGTATTAATTCTATTATTTACATGAGACATACCGTCTGTACCAAGGTTGGTCTGGACTCTTCTAAATCCCATTGTTTCATACATGTACATGTAGTGCTTGAGACCATTAAACAAGTATCAACTTATAATCCTTATTAAGTTAAATACAAGATAATTCTTCCACCAAATGTGGCACTACAAAAGCCAAATAAAAGTCCTTCAACTTTAAAGTCATTGCTTCAGAAAACATGGAATCAAATTCAACCAGGACACTTTCAATCCCTAGATCAGTGTATAGGACCAAAACACCAGTCGACAATTGAGTAGCAATCATTTCCATTTGCATTTGGTAAAACCACTTTGTTTCCTTTCTGAGGACCAGTTTTCCAGCATTGTCCAGGTCAAAATAGCCTCTCATTGCAAGGGCTGCTTCCTTGGGATTTTGTGTTCTGTGTGTCCACAGACATTTCACTTCCACTACTTTGGCCGTACTGCAACAGCTGCATGTCATTATTCCATCTGGACTTGCACCTAAAAACACACAACTTTTGAAAATGTGCAGCCCAGTCTCCATAACTGCAAGATCTCTGTGTAACTTTTTGTTTTCCTTGATGAAAAGTTGAATGGCTTTGTGCTCATTGTTCTTCCCATACTCTAATGGGGCAGGCATGTTCTTCCACACAGAGTTTTTTTTTGCCATTATAATCTCAAGTAAGTTTTTAGGATCTGTGCTTTCTCTTCGATGACACACTGTGTATGCAATAGACCCTGTAATTCTAGCAACCCTGTGTTTAAACCATATGGGGTTGTTGGATTGACTAATTGTAGACCTAGCTATCTCTTCCCTCTCCTCTTCCTTGTATTGCACTGATGACAGCAAAGAACCAAGGTCTTCATGGCTACTAGCAGCTCTGTCCTCAACTAATTCCTTTATTGTCAGAGATGTACAAGTGCCCACTGTAACTTCAACCAATAAATTTGCATCATCCTCTGGTGGTATTATGTCCAGGGAAACTGGCATGTTAAAGCCTAGCACATTCAGGCCTACTGCATCTGGACAGTGTTTGTGAAGTATTTCTTGCAACTGGATCTGTCGGAGCTGGGATTTTCCTTTTGCCCATCCTGGACGAGGGTCAAACAAAGAATGGTCAATGGGAGGGTCAGTAGTACTAGCCTTTTTGTCCAGCCTCATTTTCTTAACTGGCACTGCACCTTGGGCTTTCTTAGCTGGCTGAGTCCACACACACTTCTGATCAGTGCAAGAAGGCTGTTGCCACACTTTCCTTATCTGTAGTGTTCTGTCTATCTCAAAAAGCCCAGCAGCTACATGGCGACACCCTCCATCTGCCCTAACATTAATAAATGGTGCACTAGATGAGTCGATTAAAACATTTATTCATTGTTCCCCTACAGTAAGTCGTTTGTTATTACGACTCTTTGATGCAAAGGTAAATCACATAAATCTTTAATCTTTTGGTTACCAAATACTTTAACTTACCCTCCATAGCAATTACAATAGCCGGATATAATTTCACCACTGTTACTTATGATCGTCCAGCAATCGTAGCAGTCCTTGCCATTCCATGTTTTTTTCCTTTCAGTGGGTTGGACTTGAAATTTGAAATAACTGCACTGGTCAGTTTTTTGGAACAGAAGACTTCTGACATGTCCATCTATCATGAGTTTATAACCGTCAAGTCCTTTGTAGGCCTTAAGATTCTCGTGATCGTAACCCGTTTTATGAACAAAATAATTATAGATGTCGGCGTATGAAAATTCAGGTGCAGCGTACAAACATTTCGTCCATCCGGCTGACAGTTTCGTGATCAGAGGTAAGTTGTGACCATCGAAACTATGCTTCTCAAGGATAACGTCATCAACGTTCTCTTCGTCAAGGCTTGGAATTTCTAGCTTCAGTCTCCAAGTTTCGTATGAAAGTGCTACTAATTTTTGCTTCACGTACTGCTTCCCCTGAGAGCTACACGGTACACCGTGAGCTGACAAGTACGATCGCAAAGCGTCCACTTTTAACATTCTAAACCATTCTTTGCTAAGATCATTTAAATTATCGATACCTTCTGCCGAATTGGGGAGAACAGAAGGTACAATCGCGGACATTTTCTTCTAAAAGCAATCGAAAAAACTGAAACAAACAGCTAACAACGACTTGGAATCCAAGATTTCAGTGTTGCCCGCATGAGCCTCGCATTCGTGTTTGAAGCCGTGATAAAACAAAACTGCGGTTTAATTTCGAAAAAGGGCTATTGACACAAATTTTTCCGGCACATGAAGTTACATTCCTCACAGAGGTCCTTGGCAAGTCTGGATCTGTTGATGATGCTGTTGCTGTCATTGTAGGAGATCAGGAAACATCATGTTCTACTGATGGTACGTGAATAAAAATAAAAATTTCACACTGACTGTAGAGTATTTCTTTACCAATGAGGGCACATGTATAAACATATTATATCTATGCCACTTGATATGGGTTTATGGGGAACAACAGACAGTTTATCCAAGAGAATTAAGGCTGACAACACACATCTCTTCAAGCAATAATGGACATTAAGTGTGTGTACTTGCAATTGCAATGGCTGATGATAAAGTGAGGGTGAAAATGATAATTTCCATTACAGATTTTATCACCGGTGTTGTTAGTACTCACGGAGCCCCCAACCATTGTCCAGGAGCTACTGACACAAAGCCTCAACAGCCATACAACCTAGTAGAAGGCCTCAAGCTAGCTGCCAAAAAGGTGTATTCTTCATGGCTGCAACATATTTACATTGAGTTTTAAATAAGTCAGAAAGATGGTTTTAAAAGGAATCCGATCAGAGGAGCGCCGGCGTGACCTTCATGCCAATCACGACAACTGAAGAAGATCGTCTCCTCATGTTTTGAAGCTGTTGTAGGTAAGAAAAATAATCATAGTACATAAATTGGTTCATTCACGTGTTACTTCAACTTTCGTATCGTTGTTCTATCAACACTGATATGTCGATCAATGAAATGTTTTTTTTTTTCCTGAGCGTTTGGAACTGGGAATTTAACACCAATTCGCCCTGCACTGCTCTTAAATCTTATTGAAAGAATGAATTAAGGTCGAAAGTGTATTTAAGTGTTTTATTAACGTAACATTTGACTTACTAATGCGTTGTACGTAAGTGGCTTACCGTTTATGCCTCCTATTTACACATTTTCAATTTTCCACTATCTTTTTATCTGTAGAATCGAACTATTTTATTTTAAATCTCAAAACAAACCAGTAATGACTGATGCAACTAAGGCTTATACCGCAGTCACGATACAATCAATGGTATATCGATCCGGTTTTTGGACTTCAACATGTTGCAGATCATCTGCAGACGCTGCAGATAATCTGCAGATCTGTTGTTAGTCTGTTTCTCGTCTGCAGTCTTAAAATTGCGAAGAGTATTAAAGCTTAACGTCTGCAGCAGACTGAAAACAGACTCTGCAGACGATAAATTAGTCTGCAGTTGATCTGTTTTTGTCAAAACAGATCTGTTGTAGATCTGCTCGTTTCGTACGGGTGTTGTTTATATGAAACAGGCCATCAAGGAGCATCTTAGCTTATTTAAAGCTCTTTATGGAAACACTGCTAACATTATACCAAACAACATTACCTTATTCATTTGCCCTCTTTGATTTTGAAATTTGGGCCACTAGTTCATTCTTGGTGTATGCGTTTCGAAGGTAAGCATGCCTATTTTAAAGACCAAGCAAAGATCATAAAGAACTTTAAAAACCTTTCTTTGTCATTGTCAAAGAGGTACCTATTTTCATTTAATATTTCATTTAATAAAGAGGATCAGGGTCCCATTTTTAGAGATGAAATGCCATTTGGTGCCACCAAGGAGCTATTTGGTGAGGATAGACAGAATGCAAAAACAAACATAGAAAGGTTTAATGGGGCAGGCAGTCTTCATGACATCACAGGAATCTTTTCTTTAGATTCTGTTCAAATCCATGGAACCCTTTATAAGCCAGACAAAAATTCATTTCTTAACTTTGGATGTCAGAATGGGTTGCCAGTGTTTGGGAGAATAGCAAAAATTCGGTTTATTCCACTTTATGGAGTTTTCTTTGCCCTTCATGTTATGGTTACTGTACAATATGATGAAAATCTAAATTCTTTTCAGGTTGAGGAACCTGATCTTCCTCAAGGCTTTGAAGTTGTTAAACAAGAGGAACTGGAGTTGCCATTTGTGTATCATTCACACAAATTTTGAGATAAGTTATACATCATTCTCAAGGAACATCCTCTTGCTTGGCTATAAATTCAAGGTTTTCATTGAAAATGGTGTCCAACTTAACTTGCCTCTTCATGAGATCAGTGCATTTAGACCTTCACCTATTGATTGGACTATGTTCAGTTGTTCCAGTTGTTATCATTAGTTTTGAAAACTTGAATGTGATAATATAATGTATTGTTGATATTATGTTAAACTATGTTATATATTGGTACCACTGTGTAACTATTAAGACTCTAGAGGTCGCGTGATACTCCAATCGTAATAATTACAGGGGTAACGAGGTGCGAGGCAATAGACGATTCGAACTCCACTTGATACTAACAGGTTTAATCAAAGTTCAAAGGTTCTGTTTCACAACATTACGGACGATTCATCGTAAACTAATAACGATGCCTTGCAATTATAGCAATAGTATTAACGGTAACGATACTAGTAGTGCTGGGAAACGGTAGCGATGACGATAGTAGTGGTAGCAGTTGTAGAAGTAGTAGTAGTAGTAGTAGGTTCGAACTGAAAACAACAATTAAATATGTTTTTACTTAAACTAACAATCATCATAGCAACATTGGCATATTGAACGTATAAACGTGATAATTGGTACTTAAGGGAAAATAATTGCCGTACGAGATAACGAACAACTAAACTAAATCCAACGGTTCTAGAAGAAAATGGAGAACTGAAATAATCGTAACTATACTAAGCTTGACTCATATACTAATGGGTCCTAATGGGATGAAACTACGATCGTAGAACGTTTTCTAGATTAAAGCTCCCTTTGGTGCATAATGACGCCGTAAAATTGGTAAATCAGCGTAATAATTCTAATATGATTCATTGAGGAGTTGACTTTGAAAATCTAACGACGAGTAGATACATAAACTAGCTAATAACAAAAAATGCAAAACTCACTTTGGTTGACGACTCGCACCAAATAGTAGCGGGTAGAACGGATTAGCGGATCCTGTGATCGTAGCGTGGCGACGAAGTACTACAATTTCTATGGCAGGTGCAAGCCTTTATCTAGATTCTGCTACGTGCATTCTGCCCTGGGCGTCGTTGAGGGCGTGTGATCTAAGCGTAAGGATATTTCCTGGCGGCAGTTTTAGCGGGAAGGGTGAGCGCAACACCACAAATTCTTAAACTAAAGCGTAATTCGTGTTAAGCACGTTTGCTAAATTCTATTCAACTGTAATCACTAGTTGAAAATACCAAAGAAAGGAAGTTGAGATTTAACAATGGCATTTCAAAACTAACATTCCGGCCCCTTAAAGGCGTTGTAAACAGACTTTACAATTTAACTAGAATAGGTTTGAAACGCTTGTCTCAATTACTTAACTACTGGACATACAGTCCTTAGAATGTTCATAGTTTTATCTTAACTGTCTACTCCTTGATCGTCCACTTCAGCAGTCTCGAGGAGAACAATCTTGTCCACAGGTCTCACTAGTACTGACAACTTGGTCTGCACTTTGGCTGAACGTACTAGCCCGTCCTTGCGGTTGTGGTACACTTCCAACACTCGTCCTAGTGGCCATACACTGCGGGGTGTATTTTCGTCAAGAAGCAGCACAACGTCATTTATGGCTAAGTTTCTCTGCGGCTTGTTCCATTTTTGTCGCTGCTGCAATGATGGCAAATACTCTCTGACCCATCGACGCCAGAATACATTGGTCAGATACTGCACTTGGCGCCACCTTCGATGGCTGTAGTTGTCCTCCTTCTCGAACACTCCGGGAGGAATGGCTGGTCCTGCTCGAAGGAGTAGTAAATGGTTAGGCGTCAGGGCGTTTAGATCTCTTGGATCGTCAGAAACCTTGGTGATGGGTCTTCCATTTACAACGGACTCAACTTCGCACATAAGTGTGTTAAGACCTTCATCGTCCAAGGTTTGCTCCCTTAGAAGTGCTTTCATCACTTTCCTCACCGCACGGATACATCTCTCCCATACTCCTCCATGGTGGGATGCTGCAGGTGGGTTAAATATCCCTCTGATTTCCTGTTGCAATAGGAACTCGTGAATCTGGGCTTGATTCCATGATTCCAGTGCTTCCCGTAACTCTCTCTCGCCCCTTACAAAGTTTCCTCCGTTATCTGACCTGATTTCGTGTGGTAGTCCTCTCCTGGCGATGAAGCGTCTCAATGCATTGATGAAAGATTCAGTATCCATAGACTGAACGACCTCGACGTGAACTGCAAGAATTGCGAGACAGGTGAATAGTACACAGTACCTCTTTGCGGTGGTCTGGCCGCAACGAACTGTAAATGGACCGAAACAGTCCACGCCCACGTACGTGAATGGCGGCTTGGAAGGTGTTATGCGATCTTCTGGTAGATCTGCCATTTTTTGTTGCATCACTGGTGCTTGGCGTCTTCGGCAGTCAAAACACCTGTTAATTATGTTGCGTACGCTAGATCGCGCTCCCATAATCCAAAATCTTTGTCTGATTAATGACAGAGTGTATTCAACTCCAGAGTGACCAGAAGCCCGATGGTAGCAATCAATTATCAGCTTTACGATGTGGTGTTTCTTTGGCAGGATGACAGGGTGTTTCGTTTCATTCTCGAGTGGCGCGTGTCGTAGACGTCCACTGACTCGTATGACTCCGTCCTTCAGGATCGGGTTGAGCTTGTATGTACTGCTACTTTTCTTAACTGTGCTGCCTTGCTCTTGTTTCTGTTTACTTGAATTGCTGAAGGAAATTAATTCTTCTTCAAAACCGCGCTTCTGAACATACTTGGTGATTGCTGTTTCTGCTTCCTTTATCTCATTAACACTTAGAAGCGTGATTTCGCTGAGTGATGACTGATAGCTGACGGTTTCGTTTTTCACTCCTCGCCTTTGGATCTGTTTTTGTATGTTCTTTATGTAACGCAGAGTCTACGCGATGACTTTCTTAAGGCGAGTCCACGATGAGAACTTCTCAAGCGCTTTATCGATATGATCGCCATGATGGGTTTGTTGGTTAGCAAACACTTCTACGTTTTTCCTTACTTCTGGGTCGTCGTCTGGGATCCTCCCTAGATCGGTAGGTCCCTGTGGCCATGTTTCTTCTGGTTGCCTTAGAAACGATGGTCCTTCAGTCCAACGTTCACTGTTCAGTAGGTCATCGATTGTCGTTCCTCTAGATGCATCATCAGCGGGGTTAAGTGAGGTGTCTACGTGTCTCCACTGCGCGGCCTCGGACTGATCCAATATGGCGGATATGCGATTCACAACGAACGTTTGGAATCTCGCGTCTTTGTTTCCTAGGTAACGCAGGACACAAGTACTGTCTGTCCAAAACGTTGATGTGGCGAGGGGCAGAGTAAGCTCTTGCCTGATCATCCGATCCAGTCGTGCGGCTAAGACTGCAGAAAATAATTCCATTCTTGGGGTTGTCATTGTTTTAAGTGGTGCTAACCTGGACTTGGCCATAACCAGCGAACAGTGAATTTTACCGTTTGTGTCAATTTCATGGAGACACGATACAGCTCCGTAACCCTGATCAGAGGCGTCGGTGAAGTGGTGAAGCTCGCTTTGCTGAACCTCAGCGAAGTTTGGTGGTCTAAAGCATCGTGGTATTTTGAATCTCTCGAGCTTAGGGAGATCTTTAAGCCAAGCTTCCCATTTGCGGTTGCTAGATTCTGGAATCTGCTCGTCCCAACCAATTTTCCTGCGGCACAAGTCTTGCTGGATTAAGTTGGCCGGTAGGATACACGGAGATATAAAACCCAGTGGATCGTAAACTGAACAGATGATTGAAAGTATTCCTCTTCTTGTGGCGGGTTTGGTCTTCTTGGCTATCTTGTATGTGAACGAGTCTTTGTGAACGTTCCATTGAACACCTAGCGCTCGTTCAATTAGCACTGCATTCTCTTCAAAATCAAGATCCCTTATTGCAGGCGCTCTTTCTGATTCCGGAATGGAGTTAACGACCTTCTTAGAGTTAGATATCCATTTGGTTAGACGGAAACCTCCCCTTGACAATAAGTCAATAAGTCGCGAAGTTGTCCTACCAAGCGAACAGCCTTTGAATCTGTTGCAACGGATCGGAGGCAGTCATCAACGTAGAAATTTTGCTTAACGGTCTCGACTGTGACTGCGTCGAAATCTTCCTTGTTATCCTCTGCTGTTTTCTTTAGAGCGTAATTCGCGCAGCTGGGAGATGAGGCGCCGCCGAACAGATGTACTGACATTTGATACTCTTCTGGCTCTGTGTTTAGGTCGCCATCTGGCCGCCAGAGAAATCGCAAATAATTGCGGTCACTGGGGCGAACTCGAACTTGGTAAAACATAGCTTCAATGTCTGCCATAAATGCAACCTGCTCTTGGCGGAATCGCGTTAGGATGCCGACTAGCGTGTTTGTTAGATCCGGCCCCTGTAGCAGCTGGTCATTTAAGGAGGAGCCACGATATTTTGCAGAGCAGTCAAATACGACTCTGACCTTGTTAGGCTTCTGTGGATGGAAAACCGGGTGATGCGGTAGGTACCATGTGTTTGTTTATGCAAGTTCTTCGGCATCCACTTTCTTTGCATACTTCCTATGTAGCAAGTCGGCCATGAAATCCTTGTATTTGCTACAAAGTGCATCATCTCTTTGGAGACGTTTTTTCAACAGCTGTAATCTGCGCTCAGCCTGGGTCTTGTTACTTTGTAGATGTGGCGGGTTGTTCCTCCAAGGGAGGCCGATCTCATAGTGGCCGTTTGATAGTTTGACTGTACCTTTCATCATTTCTAGAGCGCGGCGGTCATTCTGCGACATTGATGTTTTGGGTTCGTATGTTGAATCATTGAATTCTACATTACAATATTGTTCGAACTGTTTGCTTAACTCGGCGTTGGTGTCAATAAAATTCGCGATGGTGACTTCGGGTCCCGTTCTACCAATGGGGCCGTTTAACACCCAACCGAGAGCTGTGCGAATAGCGAAAGGACCATTATCCTTGCTTTGTCTTATTTCTGTTGGCTGCAGGGCTTGTGCTGCGTCGCTGCCAATCAGGAGACCAATCTCGGCATCGATGGTTGGTATTTCAATTCCACTCAGGTGAGGCCAGCGCTTCACATCTTTCTGGGTTGCGATTGTGTCGGTTGACATGGGGAGAGTTGGCCTGGAGTAGACCAACGGTAGCTCAATAGTTTTGTCGTCGTTCAGGCCAAGAACTTCAAGATTGACGACAGAACACTCAATCGCCTGGTTCGTGGCTTGCATTGTGGTAAGAGAGAGACTGGTTCTTTTTCCCTTGACCTTAAGCTTGCTCAGTAGACTCTGTACAAAAGGAGGTGTTTGAGCCCGAGTCGAGGAACGCATAAGTGACAACGTGCTTCTTTTGAGCCTTTGCTCTTACTCGCACGGGGAGTATCGACAGTGCTACAACCGACGGGCTGCTTGAAGCTTGAAAGGTCTCACCTTGAACGTAGGCGTTGTTCGCTTGTGCTGCGTTCTCCGCAGGCTCGGTGCGATTTGCGTTGCCGTCGTTTACTTCACCGCCGAATTGTGGTTCCATACTGTTTTCCTTAACGTGGAGGAACGTGGAGTGCTTTTTCGTGCATCCTTGAATGCGGCAAAAGCTTTTCTTTGGACAATCCCTTGCAAAATGTCCAGCCACCAAGCAATTACAGCAAAGCTTCTTAGCGTAAACTAGCTTATAACGGTCGCTTATGTCCAGCTTCTTGAAATCGTTACATTGTGACAGCCAGTGATTCTTGTCACAAAACGGACACTTGACTGGACCTCTTTTCCCTAAGTTACCGCTTAAGACCTCACGCTGACCTTGAACTGCAAAGGCTGTCACACTCTTTCTGTGCCTTGCCTTGTCGCTGGTATTGCCAGTCTTCTGTTCTGCGACGGACACTTTGCCAAAGATAGGGTGATTTCCTACTCTAGACCTTGCTTCTACGAACTCGGTGATATCCTTTAAGGTGGCATCTCTTTTGTCCCTCTGAGTAATGTTGTCTGCTATTTCGTGCCACTTTAGCCTAAGATTGTATGGTAGCCGGTCTACTATTTTTCGGAGACCCTCTGGGTTTTCCAGGCGGTTCACATAGCCAATCTGTTGGAGCGTGTTGCTGCAGCTAGTTAGTAACACAGAATAGTTCTGAGGTGCGGCGCCGTCTTCGGCCCTGATTGGCTGGCCATTGATGATGCAGTCGACATACACGCTTGCGATCTTGTATGGTTGCCCGTACCTCTCTGCTAGTAATCTTCTAGCTTCCCTGTAGCCCTCGTCCTCTCTCATCGCTAGGACACTTCGCACAAGATTTCCAACTTTGCCGCTTGTATACTGCACCAGGTAATAGAGCCTAGCGCTCGCGCTACTCGTCTTTCTTTCGATGAGGTTTTCGAAGGCTCTAATAAAGTCACAGTACTCTATGGGATCACCACCAAAAACGGGGAGGTCAGGTTGCGGAAGGGTCAGTGCCATAATTGCTTCTTGCTGTTGCTGAAGGAGCAGTTGAATGTGCTTGTTTTGATCAGAAGCGAGGGGTGCCTGTGAAGTACTGCTAACAACCGCGTCGCGGTCGGGTTGCATCGACCCTTCATATCGCCATTCGGGAGCCTCTGCACTTAATTGATGTTGGCTGGTTATTGGGAACCTAGCTAGGTTGTTATGGCGTTGAGTGTATAGCCTACTTTGTTTCTCGACACTGGACGAGTTTCTGTCCGGTAGACCACTTGTATTTCTTAAATCGGGAGTGGTAGAGTCCTTCATTAAAGAATTTCTACACGGGGCCTGTCCTTCATTAAGGCCTACATTAGCATGCAACTTAGCCGGCTTGTTTTCTCTTATTTGAACTTCGCGCGCCGTCCTTTCTTGCTCTACTGCCTGACTGAACGCGATTTCTTTGGCCTTCGCCTTTGCCATTTCTGTTTCAAGTTTGAGCTCGTTTTTTCGCTGGCACAATTTCAACTCTTCCTCCTCGATCTGGTGCAACTTTTTTAGCGTTGCAGCTTCAGCTTCTAAAATTGCTCTTTTCGCGGCCGCCTTAGCTCTATCATCCGAAGCTGTGCTCCGAGAAACAGACTTGCGTGACGTTACAGACTCATGCCAGGACTCGACATTTGAAACGCTATCCTCTGGATGAACATCGAAAGATCTAACTACTCTTGAAGCCTCTATGCCGGTTGACCAAAGCAGAACGTTATCTTCAAGCTGTTTCACTTGATTCAAAACCAGCTCAAAATAAGCCTCTGATTCTTCAATAGCTTCCTCATCACTTAATTGAACATGGAATGTTTCGTGCATAGATCGAAAGTTCTCAAAGGCTTCCTGAAGCCAGGCGAAATTTTCATTAACTAGTTCAAGATTGTTCTCATCTTTCATCAACTCGATAATTTCTTTGACCTTTCTGGTCACGACTGCTCTTGCAATGCCACGTGCTTTCGTTGTTTCCATGTTCGCAATAATTCAATTACTATTAGCGGTCTTGTTATCTGAAAGGTAATACGATTTAGGCGACGCCAAGAAGCGATATCACATCCGGCGTTAGACGCGATGACAGCTTAACTGTGGGACGGTGATTGCGTGGTTTCCTACAACGTGACGTGATCTAAATTCCTTCGCAATCGGAAGATAGCCTTTCGAACGATGTTCGCGATCCAAATTCGAACTAATGTAACTATTAAGACTCTAGAGGTCGCGTGATACTCCAATCTTAATAATAACAGGGGTAGTGAGGTGCGAGGCAATAGACGATTGGAACTCCACTTGATACTAACAGGTTTAATCAAAGTTCAAAGGTTCTGTTTCACAACATTACGGACGATTGATCGTAAATCAATAACGATGCGTTGCAATAGCAATAGTATTAACGGTAACGATACTAGTAGTGCTGGGAAACGGTAGCGATGACGATAGTAGCGGTAGCAGTGGTAGAAGTAGTAGTAGTAATAGTAGTAGTGGTAGTAGTAGTAGTACTAGTAGTAGGTTCGAACTGAAAACAACAATTAAATATGTTTTTACTTAAACTAACAATCATCATAGCAACATTGGCATATTGAACGTATAAACGTGATAATTGGTACTTAAGGGAAAATAATTGCCGTACGAGATAACGAACAACTAAACTAAATCCAACGGTTCTAGAAGAAAATGGAGAACTGAAATAATCGTAACTATACTAAGCTTGACTCATATAAAAATGGGTCCTAATGGGATGAAACTACGATCGTAGAACGTTTCCTAGATTAAAGCTCCCTTTGGTGCATAATGACGCCGTAAAATTGGTAAATCAGCGTAATAATTCTAATATGATTCATTGAGGAGTTGACTTTGAAAATCTAACGACGAGTAGATACATAAACTAGCTAATAACAAAAAATGCAAAACTCACTTTGGTTGACGACTCGCACCAAATAGTAGCGGGTAGAACGGATTAGCGGATCCTGTGATCGTAGCGTGGCGACGAAGTACTACAATTTCTATGGCAGGTGCAAGCCTTTATCTAGATTCTGCTACGTGTATTCTGCCCTGGGCGTCGTTGAGGGCGTGTGATCTAAGCGTAAGGATATTTCCTGGCGGCCGTTTTAGCGGGAAGGGTGAGCGCAACACCACAAATTCTTAAACTAAAGCGTAATTCGTGTTAAGCACGTTTGCTAAATTCTATTCAACTGTAATCACTAGTTGAAAATACCAAAGAAAGGAAGTTGAGATTTAACAATGACGTTTCAAAACTAACACACTGCACCTAACTTTGTTAATGTCTTCTACATAATGGAGGTACATTCTGTTCACCAATAGTTAATTGCCCAACATTATTTTACTGTTACTGTTACTGTACTGGGTTCAATAAAATAAAATTTATATTGATCAGTTGTTTCTGTTTTGAATAAAATTATAATAATTTAAAATTAATATTTTGTGTTCTAAAATCAATAACCCAGCCTCTTAAAACTGGCATTGAAATAAGAATCTTAGTCTTAAAATTTGTCCTTTCTGTATGACTACCTTAAAACAATACACCAGGTCTTAAAACAATTATCAGCATGTAAAAATAATACTTAAATCAAAACTTACAGTCTTAAAATAAAACTTTTGGTTCTTAATTTAAAAAGCTTGTACTTGATTTCAATAAACCAACATTTAGAGTGCACGATTTAGGTGCTTCAACATCTGCTATCGACTGGTTTTCTAGTTATCTATCCAACAGAACCCAAGTTGTCCATATAAACACTAAGATCTCCGACCCAGTTCCACTGACTTGTGGAGTCCCACAAGGTATCATCCTGGGACCAATACTTTTCGGAATCTATGTCAACGTTTTACCATCTATTCCAAGAAACTGTCTTACTGAGTGTTACATGGATGACACTTAGCTATATATGTCTTTCCGACCTCATGCCTCTGGAAACACTGTAGCTGCTATGAACGAAGACCTTGTTAGTCTACGTAACTGGTACTTTGATAATGGTCTACTGTTAAACCCTGACAAGACTAAGCTTATCATATATGGTGGTAGACAAATGGTTGAAAAAATTCCGGAATTTCGCCTTTCACTCTTGGGAAAAGCCCTCGAACCTTCAGAGACTGTTAAAGATCTTGGAGTGTCTTTTGACAAAAATCTCACCTTTAGTGAACATATGATTAAAACTTTCTCCTCGTGTATGTCAAAACTCGGACAAATCAGCCGCATAAAACATGCACTTAGGAAAGAGGTACCTACTACGATCATAAATTCGCTAGTTTTTAGCAAATTATATTACTGTTCGACAGTATGGGCTAGCACAACTCAAACCAACATTAAGAAACTACAAGGCATTCAAAATTTTGCAGCAAGAATAGTTTGTAACATTAGAAAAAACGATCATGTGTCTCCAGCTTTAAAACATTTAAAATGGATTCCTGTGAAATCACAACTGTACTTGAGAGACGCTGTTATGGCTTTTAAGTGTATGAAAGGTCTCGCACCAGATTATTTCACTAATAAATTTATTTCTAGGGGTAGTGTTAGTGGTCGCATGACCCGTAATTCACAACAACTTAACATTCCACTCTGTAAAACAGCAACCAGTCAGAGATCATTCTATTATCGTATAGTAAGTATTTGGAACGCTATTAGACCCGAACTGACATTAAGCCAACGTGTAAATAGCTTTAAACGTAATCTTAAACTAGACCTTTTAAATTCGTTTTTGTCTTAGTAATGTTGTATTTAGGATTTGCCTTAATTAATTAACTTATTGCTTATTTTATATTTTCACTGAAAAGCCCCCATGGGGAGTTGTCAATAAAGTATTGTATTTGTATTAGGGTAACAGAGGTAATAAGGTAACCTCTGTAACAGAGTAACAGACGGAACAGAGGTAACAGGGTAAGAGGGGTAAGAAGGTAACAGGGTAACCTCTGTAACAGACGGAACAGAGGTAACAGGGTAACCGAGGTGACAGAGTAACAGACGGAACAGAGGTAACAGGGCTAACAAGGCGACAGAGTTAACAGAGGTAACAGAGATAACAGAGTAGGTTTCAAAGGAACAAAGGTAGTCAACAAGTATAAAGTAGTACGAGACTCTTTCAGGATAAAGCCTGGGAATTTCATGTGATCTAAAGGTCGATGAAGGCATCCAGGAATCTCAGAGAAGGTCCGGGGATGTTTCGTGCAGGCTTACATGAGTCACTACCCCTATACTGGATACAAAAAAGACCCATTCTATTAAATAATCACATACAGATGTGCAACAAATATGAAATTCGTGTATTAAAATGTCAGCAGAAACTTATCTTTTAAATTTAAATATCTTATTATCTAGTCTCTGGATTTGTCGCTGCAAGGCTTTCACCTCATTTGAGAGGCTGGCTTTTTCTTTGGCTTGCCCTTCCTGGCGGATTTTTTCTCCTTTGCATATTGCCCTTCGGGAAAGCGGACATAATCCTTTCTTTTTTGAGGCATCACTGGTGTTGAAGATTCAGAAAATAAGCCTAAACTATTTGAGGTCCAGCCGATTTCTATGAGTATCTGATACAAAACACCCATAAATGGAAGCATCATTTCTGTAAAACTACAGTGAAATCACCAAAACAAAAAACTGGTCCTTGACGAACCACATGCAGTTGAACGCAGATAAATGCAAAGAACTGTTAATTGACTTTAAGATTAATAAGAATGAACTTCACCCATTATCAATCAATGGTTCTACTTTATCAGTTGTATCCGAAACTAAGATCCTAGGGCTAACGCTTTCTTATGACTTGAGCTGGAACGCTCATGTTAGTTCAATTGTTAAGAAAGCAAATAAGCGTTTATATTTCCTGTTGTTACTGCGTAGGGCAGGTGTCCCACCTGCTGATATCATCAATTTTTATTGTACCTTCATCAGACCAGTTTTGGAGTATAGCGCGCCAAGTCATGCGCATTTGATCATATTCACATGTATTTTGTGCAATATAAATGTTACATTATTATTTTCCACCACATGCTCCCAATGTACCTGAGCAATGATTTAGAGAGAGTACAGAAGCGTGCACTTAGCCTTATCTCACTGGGTAGTAGTTACGAGACTACACTGATCAAGTACAACCTAGACACATTGTATAACAGAAGAGCAACACTATGTTGCAGGCTTTTTAACTCTATCGCTACCGAAAGCCGGCTATCCAAGCTGCTACCGGCACCGCACTCAGTGAAGTATAATCTCAGAAGGACGCACAGGTATAACCTTCCTCATTTCTGTACGGAGCGTTTTAAAAATTATTTTGTTATATAGACACCAATGAAATACCAGGATTTTTCCAGTGACGAAAATTTGGTATCCAGTGAAGATACAATTTTTATCTTTCACATGTGAAGATATCACAGTTGTCGTGACTACTTCAGGCTCAGCCAATAGGAAATTACCATCACAGCATCGCGCGCGTTTACCTTTTCATTCACAAATGAGTCGTCTTGAAAAACAAGATGGAATTTTCAAATCAACTACCAAATTTCGACATAAATGTTTTCCACGACGAGCAAAACGAAAGGATTGATGGAAGGTTTCTTCCGATGACAGATAGCGAAGTTGATAATTTGATTGAAATGGAGGAAAATTCCAACACAAAGAGAAAGACACTGTACGACTTAAATTTTGTCAAGCAGTTTCTAACAGAGCACGGTGAGAGGAGAACCATTGAAGAGATTCCAGCAGTTGAACTTAACAACTACCTTCTTATTCGCTGCAAGAACAAAAAAAGGTGAAGACTACAAACCATCTTCACTTAGAAGAATTTTGTCGAGTGTTGAGCGCCACCTATGTCGCACCAGTTATGGGAAATCTATTATCAAAGACAAAGATTTTTAAAAGACACGAGATGCCCTTAAAGCAAAACAGAAAGAACTGAAATGACAAGGGAAGGGGAATAAACCCAAAGCAACCACAGCTTTAAGCGATGAAGAGATCAATATTCTTTATAACGAGAAGGTGTTTGGATTGAGATCTCCTCAAGCTCTTGTAAACACTGTTTGGTTGAACAACATGCTGCATTTCGGTTTGCGTGGATGCAAAGAACAGAGAGAACTGCGATGGGGAGACCCCGTTCAGGTTAACAAAGCCTACAAAGATAACCGCCCAGAAAACATGTTGAAGCCAGACTCACCATTCTACTTGGCAGTAAATTACTTCAAGACTGAAGGCGAATTAAAGTCAGAAGGCTCAAAATGGTTTAAATCTCAGCCAATGGGCGTTAACAAGCTCAACAGCTTGATGAAAGAAATGACTGAAATGGCGGGAATCTCTGTGAAAACAAATCATAATGGAAGGAAAACACTAGTTCAAAAACTTCCAGATAACGATGTGCCACCGAATCAGATTGTTCAAATAGCTGGCCATAAAAATCTGCAATCAATTAATAATTACAGCTCATTAAGAGAAAGACAAATGGAGAACATTTCGAATATTTTGTCATCCTCATCATCAACAACGAATGCTGTACTGCCAGCAGCACAACAGAGTCTACAAAGTCATTTCACTGAGGCACATTCATCGACTTCAACCGCTGAAAACACACTCCAAACAATGTTTCAAGGTAATTATATCACTGGAGGTGTTTTCAATATCAATCTGGCACCGACTAAAAATACTGTCACAAGTCCAGAACTGGGGCCGAAAGCGAAAAAAAAGCGATATATAATTGAAAGTGATAGCAATGGTGGAAGCCAAGAGTAAACTGGTGCTGAACTTGAAGGTGACTCTAAATAATTCAGGTCTTTTAATATTGTGCATTTTTATTCAAGCACATAATAACGTGAGAAAACTGCAAAAAAAAAAGAAAAAAAGGTAGCACACCATGCCTCAGCAACTAAAACAATGATCTTTAACTTCTTGGTACACTATGTTAATATTTTTTAAATGTTGCTCATATTTTTATCCACGGCACATGAGCTAGGCATTTTATCCATTGCCTGATTTTTTTTGATAAATTATTCACACGTTTTAAAGGACAGTTACATAGAATTTTTATGAAATTTCGTATGTCTTATTGCTATAACATTCAAAATACAAATAAACCCGACTTATATTCTCTTATTCAGACCATAATTAAAATTGTGCGTAAGATCTACGGTATGTTTTATTACATTTTATTGATTCAACGAATAAAAGATTAGTCCAAGAAATTGTTGTCCTGGTATTTCATCGGTGTCTATATAAAAGTGTATACTTTCTTTCACCATTATTGATGACTGAGGCCAACTTCCCAATAATAACCTTTTAAAGACACTTATGTATATACATTTTCACATCACTACATTCCCGCACTTTTTTTTAAATTCTAACTTGTATCAATCTTCTCTGAAGAAAGAAAAATGATATAAAATTGGACTGGAACCATGCTCCCCATGGGGGGACTCGCATATGAAAAGGACATGAATGCTCGTTGTCTCGCTTAGGTGTGGTCTGGGCAAATTGCCATCATATTTAGCCCTTGAAGGTCTCATTTAAGATCGCACGCGAAGAAATATAAAAATGTATATTCAGTATGTATTTTTTAATTTGTTTTATTTACTCGCCGTTCATCAGGAGCCCATTGATGGGCTCCTGGTTCATATAATCAAAGTTTTCTATAACATCAATACCTTAAGAAGACTTAAACATGATTTCTTTGTGGGGTCAAAAAAGAGTGGCCCGCGCCCAGATCGGTCTCTTTTTGGGGCTTAATTCAATATGTCCAACGAGCCTCCCCACCCCGTTGATATGCAAGTCCCCTGGGACAGGCTCTCGAATAATGAAACATAGAATGATTAAATAACTTGGAGAAAATAGGAACTAGAAGAGACATAACAAGATAACTCGTGGACAGTATGGCATTGATGGGCAGTTAAAATACGTATCAAACGATTTGTAGATTGTCAATTCTACCAGAAGCTCATAGTTGCTGGCTCTACACGGTGTGGGTATTTAGCGCCCAGCATGGTGCATCTGGTGGTGCCAGTCGCATTGACACCTCTGTTGACCGCCGCTGAATCATCATACCTTGGGCGTGACTTGAGCGGTGACGGTGAGCCTTTCGGTCCAATGCCTGAAGGATGCCTTGCAATTCAGGGCTTTTCCAGGGAAGAGAGGATGTTTTCAGGTACTTCCTGAACAAGGGCCTCTCTTCCCCGTCATGGCTGACCTCCTCTAACGAGGACACTTCTGATGACATGTAGTCGGCGCTTATGACTTTTTCAAATTTTCTCCTGTTTTCCTGTGTGGTTGATGTACTTGATTGCAATGCTCCTTTTCTTCGACGGGCTTTCTGAAAGAAAGAAATGAAAATATAATCAATGACAAGTTCAATCTGCTGGGTTTGTGAGGAGCAATAGTTTATAAAACAAATACTAAAATAATTTCTCTTAACCGTGAGACATCCGGATCAATTCATTTATTATTATATATGAAATCATAACGAATTCACAAATTTAGCCTGAAATACACTGTAGAATGCATTTGAGAAACAATGCCAATCATTCATCATTGCACCGCTGCCCAAGAACTACCTACGACCAAGGGTCAATTCAATAAAACCTTCAAAAGTGTAATTTATATGTGCAACTATTGTTTTCAAACTCTAAAACAATAGCTATTCTTTTCAAAACGTTTGTTAGAGTCCTACCAAACCGACCCGATAAGGTCGCAGGCTTCAGAAAGTATAAACCTGTGATTTTCGCCGAGTGCCGGACAAAGTGAACACCGGTTCCTCATGATGGCCACGCGATGGCAGAGATCTCATGTAGATACCCACTACTACGAGTCCCATTGCACGTAATTGTTCCCATTACGGGCAGACATCTCATGTATATACCCAACACGAGTCCCCTGTACGTAATTGAATGCTAAATTGATGTATTTGCATGGTTTATTGAATAATTTAATGTGTGTTACGTAGTTGGGGACGTCGTGGTGAGATCTTCCCCACGCGATGATACACCCGAGGGTACAGGAAATGCAAATTTGAGATATTCTCACTTACATTCAGCAAAGACTGCTCATTGGGCTTCACACCAAGACGTAACTAAGAAAAAAAAACTTTTTTGGCTCTATATATCTTTACATAAGAACCTGGTATACAAACAAATAGTGAGTGGCAAAGAAACAATGCAACCATTTGGAACAGTGGTGGAAACTACAAGATGTTGCTGCGTGCTTTCTGGCGCCACTTGTCGCGCTCGATCTCTATGATGGTGCCGTCTTTTTTCCCTTTTTTGGATACCACGTGTTATTGATTTGTTCTAAAAAGGACTCGCTGCCTGCACTGTTTTCTGAATCAGTTGCAGAAGCTGAATTCACCCCGCAAGACGGATGAATAAATGGGTTGGTGTCACCTTCCGCTTACTTCATTACATAAGTCATTGTCTTAGTAAGTTCACTTTATCCACATCAGTAAATCTTGAATTAGATAAAAATTAGGTAAGATCTTAAATGGTGAGCTCTCAGCTAAACCTGTAGACAATCATGGGCCATTTTGCAAGCCATCGAACGTTCCGGTTTCTTGACTGTGATGGCAGAGGAAATTATCTTCCTCTCAGTGCCCATGTGTGAGCCAATATCTCATCTGACTATTCATACAGTTCCCAGACGAAAGAAACGTAATGCAATCGTGAATTTTCTTAACTGAGAACAAATGGCCTGTGTTCAGGTCCTGTTTTGTTGATGGAAACAAGCCTGGCGATTTAGTCAACCTATGGATATGAAAATGAGTCCCTGTTAGCTAGCAGGTTGTTAGTCTGCTTATAACATCTCGCGACCAATTCGCATGTTGCTGAATGTACATTATTTTATTAATCCAGTAGACATTCTGCCTGTTGAAGTCTGGTCAATGTCGATTTTGATATGAAATGATTGCATGCTCCACTACGTTATGATAATTTCTTGAATACCATCAGTTTTTCATGTCTTCTTATTTTGGAATCACAAATTCTGAAAATTACTTAAGGTGATTTTGAAAATGTTAAGCCACTTTGAAATAATACTAATTCTTGTAGATCAGGAAAGTGTAAATCAGTTTAGGTATAATTATGGGAAAATTCTTGCAGCATAAAATTATTGTTCTTCTTTATTGTCTTTATTCTTAACTTGGAAAATTATACCTATTATTGTTTTCAATATGTTGTAGTTTTTAAGTTAAACATAGAATTGCTGCTTTCCATGTTAATAATTTATCTGCAAACTTCAAATAACAACTTGCTTTTTTGAGATGCATGATGGGACTACTTGCTTCAACCATAGAATTTTTTTCCAAATGATGAATACCCTAATGATTACCATGCAAACACTGAGGTGGGAAAAATAAGCTAAACAATGTCAATTAAGGGCTGTCTTGTTGTCTCACAACATGCATTCAATCATGCAGTGGAATGTAAAAGCTTCAGCTGGTGAGCAGCAGTTTTTTCCTGATTATCTTAAATCATGGGGATTTGTATGTGTAATCGCATGGGCCCGAGGGCAATAAAGGATTAATTTCACGCGTATTTTCAAAGTTTTCCCAAAAATGGAAAAACTTTGAAAATACAAGTGAAATTAATCCTTAATTGCCCAAGGGCACTTGCGATTACTTGTTTATCACATAAAGGGCAAAATTTTTGTGGGAATTGCATTCTCGCACAATGTCCGCACGATGAAGCCCTTTCAATGCCGCCACAAATGTCAAAATAAACGTAACTGACCAATAGATTCAACGAACATTTTATTCTCACAATAGAGTTAACAACGTTACACGGCTTCATTCAGTTATATTGCAATCAACAGTAGACCATTGCCGCGAACAGCAAAAAAGTTTAAAATGTATTTATGTGAACATTACACCTTAATCGGAGTCAGAGAAAATTCTTTTCTAACCTCGCTTGCTCTGGCTGAGACTTGCTTGGGAAGAATGATTTCCAGCGATGTTGAGAGTCGCACTGCAATGGCTGAAATTGTAGATTTGACTCGGAGCTGAGCCGGGCTGTGTTTGCACTGAGGACAGTGGTTGAAGTACTTGTCTTCTCGTGGCAGTGTTTGTGAGATTGTCGATGATGTTGGACATCATTCTTTGCTCATTTTCATCACCGGAGTGGTAGTCATCTAAACCTTGCTTGAAACTGTGACCAGTAATGTTTTTAATCTCACATGTCGGAATACCGAAGCTCTTCAATTTCTTGACAATCGTTTTCCTGGCGCTGTGGTTGGTAAGCTTCTTGTCTGGGTAGGTAACTTTCAGAGGTGAGTTTTCCTTCATTGTTTTCATGATGTTATTTATGGTGTTTTTCCCCATGGGTGTCTTTTTGTACCACACGCTGGTTTTTGGGTTTTCGATAACACCAAGGTACAATGGACCTGTTGTCTTTAGCTCTGCCGGTCGCTTTTCTAAGTACTTTTTCAACAAAGCAACAGGACATTTTCTTCTCACTGGTTGCGAACATCTTAGGGGTAGCTAGCTGTGATTTGACTTGCAGTCCTCAACCTCTTGTCTTTGTGAAGCCTTTGGCAAAAGTGACGAATTCAAAGCTGCCATCATCTTTTTGAAATGAGAAGCCTTCGACTTTCATATCATTGTGCTCTTGTTGGCTGCATAGTCCAAAGTGCATCGTAAGCAACCACCAGACTGTGTTTATGAGTAACCGGGGAGTTTACATACATACATACATACATGAACTTTCTTTCAACTCGAATTTGAGAGTAGCTATAAAAACTAATGTCTTCGAGTAAAATAATAAATTTAAAATACAATAAAATACAAATTTATCATTAAAATATTAAAAGCATGCCTATAAAATAGTAAAATTGATAATTTGGAAAGAATACAATATAAAAATTAGCAATTTATAATAAGTTATATTTAATATTAAAATTGATAAAAATTTCGAATATTCCTCTTAAATTTGTTCAAATCCTCGCAAGTTCTCAAGGCATCAGGGAGAGCATTCCAAAGTTTTGCACAATGATACCTTAACGAGTTTAGACCAAATGTTGTTGTTCTTGCCTTTGGAAGTGACAGAATGTAATTGCCACGTAGGTTGTAGTTTACAGTGCGTAGAGTAAACATGTCTCTTATATAATTTGGATTATCAGTTACAAACAAGCTCTTGTATAATACAATCAGCATACTTTGAAGTCGTTTATTATTAAGTGAGGTTAACCTTTTCGAGTAACTGGCTGTAAGAGGAACTGTAATCTTTAAGAATAAACCTAAGTATATGTTTATTCAAGGTGTCTAACTTCTCAGTGTTATGTGCCCCACGAAAGTGCCAAACTGTAGAGCAGTAATGAAAGTGTGGTACGATGAAAGCCATGTACAGCTTGAACATAGTTTCACGTAAAATCAGTTTGTGTCGCCTTAACATAACATTAAACTGATTATTTATTTTCTTGCAGATGGTAGATATATAATTATCGAAGCAAAGTTTGTTGTCTATGTTCATACCAAATATGTCTATCGAAGGCTTGACAGCAAAAGAAAATGTGTAATCGGTAGTGCCCAGGACCATAGCCTGATGCTTGGCTTCGTTGACAATCATACCGTTATCGCGATACCACTGATTAGCGACTAGAACATCCTGCGTAATACGTTCCTCCAAGTGAACTGGATCTACATCAGAGTCGTAGATTTGCTGATCGTCTGCATAAATATTTAGCTTGGTATGTGTCACATGATAAAAAAGATCGTTTATAAAAATATTGAACAACATAGGTCCTAAGACGCTTCCCTGTGGTACTCCCCTACTGACTCGTTTCCAGGTAGAGTGAGTATCCCCAATCTTGACTCTTTGAGATCTGTCACTCAAATAATCTCTGAGTAAGGCACAACTGTCTTCACCTACTCCGTACGCCTTGAGTTTGGCTACAAGGAGTGAGTGACGTCAAACGCTTTTGATAAGTCCATGGACATAACAGCCACCAATTCTCCTTTGTTGCGCTTTGACCTCCAATCCTCAGTCATCCTTAGTAAAGACGTCTCGCAGCTGTAATATTTTCTGTATGCAGATGTGAAATCCGACAGGATATCCCAATACAAATCACAAAGCTGTGATGACAGAAGTCTTTCGTAGATATTGTTCAGAGCGGGTAGGACAGTGACAGGCCTGTAGTTGTGCTTGTTTAATTCCTCTCCTTTTTTGAACAGTGGTGTTACTTGCCCCATTTTCCAACGAGCTGGATAACGACATTAATCGATGGAACTATTGATTATTTTGGCTAGAGGCCCTGCTATCACAGTTGCAGATTCTTTAATGAGCCTAGGCAGAATCATGTCATGTCCACACGACTTGCGAACATTAATACCCTAGAGGAGACGTTCTATTTGTACTTTCGTCTCCCAACTGCCCGTTCTCCCATAATATTTCCTCTTCCTCTTTGGTAAGACTCTGGGCTTTGTTCGGCTGCTTGCCCATTCCAAGCTCACGAAGCTTTCTTGCCTTTCCTTCTAGGACTTTTCGTGATGGCAGGAACTCTGCATCTCTTACAATAGATTTTGGATAATTTTTGCTTCTTAAATAGCGATCTAAAGATGCTTGCATGATCTTCAAAGAGTCTTCAAAGAGTCAAAGAGACAAAACTCTTTGTGCGAAGTCTGTGTCATAACAAGAAGTTTGCTTACTCTATATGATCATGAAATCATGTCACGGGACTGGTCATGTGACTCTGAACAGGCCAAAATATTACTTGGAAAGTATTTATTTAACAATCCGTGTTCCTTAATGCCAACCAATTTTCAATTGCATAGAAAAATGAAATTCAAATTTTACTTTCGTATTTTGATTTTCTCTTTCGAATGGAATTTGGAAAAGGGATTACAAGTCGTTTTTTGTTTTTTCTTTTTTGCCAATTTTGAGAGCACCCATAAGGAAATAAAAGATAAAGTTATACGAAAAATTTTCCAATTTTCCAGTCCTGGCTTCTGGACTATGAGATGATAATATGGATACCCGCTAATACAACAAGAATTTCTAAATCTAAATTTTTGATTAACACCTTTGAGATTAAGATCTTAATCATAACTATAACAAAATTCTCAAATCTGATTGGTTATTAACTGCCCTGATTTCAGCCTTAATATACCGTTAAATAGGACATTATGCGTCATGGCTGAGTCATTGGACAGTATGCCCCATCGTGTGCATGCTTAAATGGCCTTTTTTCACTGCTAGCAAAAACGTTTTTTAAAAAAAGTTTATATCACAAATTTTGTTAAAGTTATGATTAATTGGTAATAAGACTTTGTGTCATCCAATTTAGTCTGCAATCATACTCGTGATTAAACAAATCGGACTTCCGTTCATCTGATTTTGTTACTCACTGGCATGATTACAAACCGAATTGGACTCCACTCAGTCCTAGTACCATTACTAATTATCCAAATTTGTTGATTGTAAATTCTTAGTAGTTATCCCTCCTGTTTCAAAGCCTTAGGTAGCTTTTCATTTGATTTTTCATACAAGAATTAACAGAAGTAAGAAACACCAGCTTAGCTCATTTGGAAAAACATGCACTTAGGTAATGATATTTGTATCCTTAATTTTGATCACATGTTTATGTGCAATGTTTCATGCCTTTTCATACCTTGGGGACCCAGTATTTTCATTTCTCTCAAACATCTGTCAAGCACAGTTGTATATATGATTTATTTGAGCGTGTAGCAATTGGTTTATTGGACTGCAAAGTTTGTGTTCTGATAGGTTGGTTTGGGAAATCATCAATTATACAAAACGATTCCGTATAACTGTGACTTCAAGTATGCAACATTGCAGTAGTGTTACAGTAGTTCCTTTCGATATTACATATAGGCTGTTGTGACCACAATTTTGAGAGTGACAGTCCTTTAACTTGATATAATGTATGCATGTACTAGTAAATACTTGTGGCACATTAGACGTTACTATGTGATACGTTTAAACTTACTCGTTATGATGCTGCCCTGCGTGTCTTTGTCCACAGCTCTTATTCTCTTGAGGATCTCCATATTAAGATCCTTGTTTTCCTGGGAGCCAAATGACTTGCTGCATACATGTATCAGTGTCAAGGAGTTTGATATCAGTAACCATATTATGCTAAATGACTTGCTGCATACATGTATCAGTGTCAAGGAGTTTGATATCAGTAACCATCTTATGCTAAGTTAATTATTTGTAGTGGACATGTGTAAGCTATAACAATCATTTTTCTCTGTTTTTCACGAGGCTAGGGAATTGATGCCATTTAAGTATTCAGGTATTGAAAGGAATAGAAGAATATGGATGATTAGGTTTATTGATCTCATTCTCCCTCTTGTTCTTATTATTGTTCTTGTTAGATGATTGTTGTAGTTAATTATTATGCTAATTTCTATAGACTCTTTGTGGCAATATTTTAATAATTTTTCACTTTCCATTACAGACATGAGGAGTGGTTGTCAAGTCATATTGTATAATCATAGCAGTGGTTAATGATTGGCCAAAATGGGTTAAATACAGATGTTGCTGTATTCAAAGCCCAAAAATGGTATGTATATAGTCTTCTGACTGCTGTAAAATACAAACAACCATGGATCTGTAATTATCTAACATACATGAGGATCCTCAAGCGTCAATTTTTTGCGATCAGCAGGATACCCAAGTTGCTATAAACGCTTGGATTTAATTAGATTTCAGAGGATATACCAACTGTGAGGCTTTCATTACTCAGTTAATTCCTGGCCAATCATAAAGAATAGGTAATTTGATGAGGTGTGAACCTTGTCATTTATTGGAAATCTAATATATGCCCACAACATGCGAGAGAAAACAGACCCGACATACAATAGAAATTTGTAATTTCCTACTGTACACGTAACAGATGTTGATCAATTAAACACGCTTTAATTTTATTACGATGTGATTGCAGTAGCTAATCTTTTATCTTCCTGGGTGCTAGTCAGACGGGCTAAGATAGATTTTTGCTGATCGCATTTGGTATTTTGCGGCGGACTTCAAATGGTAGTGAGTGTCAGATTTCTGATTTGTGTTTGAGAGCCTGTCACGATCTCCTGGTATATATGAGCCTACTTTTCTTTTGCTCTGCAGTTATCTTCATTTTTGCAAAGCTCAATTTGTCACAAGATGACAACAACAGTAAGTCGTACAACGTAAATAAGTAAAAGTACAACCAATCTCAACAATGGCGGTAATTGGATTTAACTTTATATGGATATTTAGCTCCGTGGTGCCACATTTGAGAATATATAGTGAGTGTTTGGCCAGAATATCTGTCAGAGGATGCGTGCCAGACGATGGAGAGCAGAAGCGATGGGAGAGCGAAAGATATGTATTTGCATTGAGTATTTTCTCCAGCTCTTGATGCTCAGAAGACGTGGGAAACCATCAATGTTTTGTTTTCTACAGAGCTTGCCAAAGTGTTTTGTGTTGAATACCAGCAGCTAGATTGGAATAATGTCTTTGGAAACGATGGGGCTCCCGCTCGTGCACATTGGTTGTCCTCCGATGGTCGGCACAGCGATAAAGTGTACGTCAGTTCAGCCTTTGGCCTCCTAGGAGGAATCCTACGACAGAAATCCCTTCACCAAGTTCAGTTGTTGAAGACGCAGCAATTTAAAGACGTGGTTGGTGTTTGATAATGCCATGATGTTCTACAATTGCAAAAGGACACTAGGTGTATTGCCCGTGTTTTTGTGAGTTAGAAATTCATGGCACTATTATTAATTCACTAATGCAAGCTTTAATTCTGTAAAAGTTATATTGTTCATGAATGAGTTGGTGTTTGATAATGCCATGATGTTCTAAAACTCCTAAGTGCACATTTTTAATTGCAACAGGACACTAAGTGTATCGCCCATGTTTCTGTGAGTTAGAAATTCATGGCACTATTATTAATTCACCAATGCAAGCTTTAATTCTGTAAAAGTTATATTGTTCATGAATGAGTTGGTGTTTGATAATGCCATGATGTTCTAAAACTCCTAAGTGCACATTAAAATTTTACAATTGCAACAGGACACTAGGTGTATCGCCCGTGTTTCTGGGAGTTAGAAATTCCTGGCACTATATTTATTGACCCAAAACTTGTTTTTACTCAATGATGTTTTTTTGGTGACGACTTCCAGTAATTTAATAATGAAAACTTTAACTTACTTTCTTTTTCTATATTAACACTTGACTATAAGGGTCTGCTGTTAATAATGGTAAGGATTAAAAATGAAGACTTCATTCTTGGAGGACAGGGACTTGCTGTTGAATTTTGTATCTTTTGTACAGCGTTAAGGGTGAGGGTGATTTTATTGTTATTAACCTTATTCAGTTTGATGTTATTGTGAAAGAAAAATGTTGGTTAACATGATTAAAACACAACACGAATGACTTGGCATTTAAATGCTGCTTTTGTATACAGACTTGCAATGCTTTGTAATCTTAACTTGGCAACCCTGCAGGTATTAGACAAGTGATTGATGTGTATAGAACACAAAAGTAGATGCTGTGAACTGTGCAAGTGACAACTCTGGACCTGCAAACATGCTGTATGTTCATTATGCCTATTTCTATTTCCTTTATATTATAGGCCTGCGACTGCAGAGATCTAGGAAGGAATGAAGTTTGCTTAGAACAATTTCTTCAAACAAAGGCAAACATTGGGGGCTATGTGCTGTTATGTAAATTGACTAATTCAAAGCTACCAACATAATATTTTCCATTATGCTTTCTGGCATGACTTCCCATTTTTCCCTTCCTAGACTGAATTTTTTTTTGATGTTTTGTGTGTTGCCTTCAGATTTAAAGGTTTGAGAGAAGATCTAACTTGCCTCCTCGATGAGGATCTTACATCAATGTGCCTCTGTGCCTTGCATTGTGAAATGCGTAACACAGAGCAGCTTTTGAAGAGTGTGGGCCTTCTAGCACATGAGATTGGTTCACTGCCAGAGTGTAACAAAGCACTGAAAAAATATGGTCCTGAAAATTTCAAGGGAGATAGGATCACTGTCAAGCTGAGAACTGGATAGCAGACAGCTGCAAGCAGAAACAATATTTCTCTTTCTTCTTTTTCAGGTAAATGTTTAGGGCTGACTTGAGCATAATTTAGTTCATAAATGTGATAAAATTTCAAAAGCTCTTAATATGGTGCTGTAAACTGAAATCTTAGAATTAACTCAAGTCACTTACCACTTGCTATAAATGTTCAGTGCCCAGCGAGTGTTTGGGAAACCATACCATTTCATTTTAAGTTCCACACCACTTAAGGATGGTGTCATCCTACATTTTGCTACATGAAAGATGGCTGAATGGGTTCCTTATCCAACATATTTGAATGTTTTCTGTACAACTATCATGTGGGATAATTAATTTATTGTTTTAATGAAAAGCTTGCTTTAAAACTTAGGTCTTTGTGGTACATTCAATCCAGGCCAGTTGACTAAATGTTACTTTGAGGAAGGAATCAATTATGTTTTGTTCCCTTTGTTGTAGGCAGTACTGAACGACAAATATTATCTGCCATAGAAGAGGTAGTGGATGACTCCTTACCTGAGCCAAAGCTCGCAGAATGCTTCCAAGACCCAGAAGCTGCAAAGCTCTGTGTCCTAAACAAGATATCTTTCTGTGAGGCACGGCAAAAGGTATTATATACTATCCTATTCAGAATGTATGAAGATGTTATTTTGTGATGTGTACATTCTGGTTCTTAAATTTATTCTTTCATCAACATTTTTACCTTTTGCTTTTAAGGTATTGTAATAGACCAAATGCATAAATAGTGGCCAAAAATGTATTCTTTTATTTATATGCTAATTAAAGTCACTAACCTCGCTCTCAAGCAACATTTCTTTTGAATTTTGTCCATGCAAACGATGCTAGTGAGTCTAATTAGCACATAAACAAAAGAATAATTTTTTGGCCGCCATTTATGCATTCGGTCTATATTTAAGACTGTATTTAATTAAAATTACATTTATTTAGTATTACTTGAGTGGAAGTTTTTTGTTTGTTTGAAAGTACTTCACTGAGATGATGGAAAGGGGTATTCTTGTACGTGACTTTGGGACCAGCATAAAGGAAGTCAACTTGAAGGATTCAGGTATGTACTAATCAATTGACATTGGTTGCCATGCAAAATATATCATCAGTTGTTAGTTTCTGGCCAGTATTTCATTCTTTGTCTTAACACATAAAATGCACTTTCCTTGGCCTTCCAAGACCTGATGGCATGTAATATATTTACATAATTTTATGTAAATGTATTAGATGTGTTGCATTCTTATAAGCATCATATAAGAGTTTGTAACCGGTAAAAGTGCTGAATATGACATAAATAAACACTGTTTTTCAGTCATGCCATGAGCATTGTAATCCTTAGTAATTTCAAAGCAGCTTTAGAATCACAGCTTCCAATACATGTATTTTTAATGAGTTCTGCTTAGACCTGCTGTACAATATGGATTGAAAATTACTTTCTTATTCTTTGAAGTGATCTTTAAACCAAACACAGGTGTAGTTGATGAGATTATCCAGCAGAGAGAATTTTACAAACCTGTACCAGCAAAAAAGGGAAGGAAAAAGCAGGTGCAGCCACATAACAAGGAACTAAGTTCCTACGTAGGCAGTCTCACCAAGGAATTTTTAATCCAAGTAAGCACTTTGATACGTAGTACTTAAGACTGCTCATTGAGTGCAATGGAGTGAATTGACTTGTATGCTAATGCACTGAATGTTAGGACAGCCAACCTCCCATAACCAACCACCAAAATGTTGAGTCTTGGTGGTCACTTACAAGAGACCAGACATAATTAGTATGGTAACTGTAGAGACCTATCTTCCCCTTTTGCCATTGCTAATCTTAACTTATGGTAATAACTTTTGGTAGCCACAAAATATTTAGACCATTCAATAATTTTTGCAGCCAAAGAATTTCAGGACACATGGATAAGGTGATTGTCAAACCAAACATAGTTTGTCCTCATGAAATACCTAATATGGCAAGTTGTGCAAGTTTTATGACATCTACTTGATTGGTTTGATAAAAATATAAGCTGTGAGCTGTAGAAGTGGTTGTGCTTGCTTTAGAGAGGTGGTCGCATATGTGCAAAATTATGGACAACGGAGATTGGGCTTGGCTGTGGGAAAATAAATAACAATCTCTTGATGTTTGCAGGTGTGTTCTCAGTGGAAAGCAATTGCTTTTATAATGAGGGACAAGGAATTCAAGGAAGATGAAGAGCACCTTATTGATATTTTTGATATCAAGGTAAGCACTTTTGTTGTAGATACTAGAAAACTGAACAGCTGCTCACTAACTTTAGTATAACGTCTCTACTACACTTCAATGAAATGGTATAAAAAGGTATGAAAAGAGCTAAAATTCTTGTTTTGGACTCTGTGGCTTAATTGAAGTTTAAGTAAGGATCAGAAGAGTGCCTATAGGGCAAGTTTTGTAAATGGCAGTTTTCTAGAAATCAATGAGTAACACAGTGAAGACTGCTGTCATGGAACAAAAATCTTATTATGATTACTATCTAACAAAAAATTGTTTTTTAGTGCAAAGAGTGGGGTTTTCTCCTTTTGGAGATGTTTGGTGCAACACTTGGAACAGGAGATTATGGCCATTTGACTGTGGAACATGTGCCAATGCTGTTTAGAATGCATCGTTCACTGCATCAACTATCAAATCAAGGGTTTGAAGCTGCTCATAAGTTGCAGAGACAACTTTACACCAAAGCAACATCTCATGATTCTTCAAGCCAAACTGCTTCATGTAAGTGAATTAATTTTCATTTCTTTGCTTAAATCGTAACCATCCATTTTCAGTGTCCAGAAAAAAATAAAGTTGCCCCTGAATTTTGTCAATAACAATAACAGTTTTATCTTTATTACAGCATAGTAACTTACTATGATAACATGCAGGTGCGTTAAGAATTGACAGTTACTTTGCTTTATTCTGTTTATTTTCTTAGAATCTTGAGAAAAAACTGGGGGGCATTGCATTGTAAAAGTTGGAGCTGGTTGCAAAACAAGCAACTTTGCAACAGTTTTACTTCTATTTCATTTCATTTCTTCTATTATCTTCACAGGAGAACCATTTTATTAGAGGGTGTGGCTGGAGTCCAAAACAACGATACTGGACCACTGAAGAGAGAAAGTGGATCCAGATGATGACAGGACTATTCAACAGTTTATTTGGTCCAGATTTCTGTTTTTATGAATACACAAAATCAAAGCACTGTGTTCTTGTACCAGGCTAATTTCCTAAGTTTTCATATGACCATGTTGAGTGGGAGAAGGCATATGACAACAGCAGCACAGGTAACAATGACACAACAGATGCCGAAAATACAGAAATCCCTGCCAAAAAAAAGCAGTGAAAAAATGGGAGGTTTTGCCCCTCTTCAAGTCAGTTTTTCTAACTTGGGAAGCATTAGTGATCTGACAAGAAGGCAAATAGCTGCAGTGAAACTTCCCAAAGTGGCTTTCATTGCAGACAAAAATGTAACACTTGTTCCAGAAAAAGAGGCAGCTACTAATAATTGCATTGTTGGCACAGAGCGTCCCTCTGAAGCGACAGTGAACTATGCTTTGAAGTTACTGGCAAGTCCATTGACTGACAATGCTGATGACAGTGATGATGAGGACCGTGTAGAACTATATGTCAAGATTGGTAGACTGGGAACATTTTCTAAGAGATCAGTGCAGGTGTTTCAAAGTATGTGTAAACTTTCTTGGGAAGCTAAAAAAATTTGCAAGGAACAGGAATGGCTCTCACAGACAAGCCTGCTTGACATGACCAATGTGAAAGCTTTCCTTCTTAATTCTAAGCCACATGACGAGGTTCTCAGACAGGGCCAATTTATCATGGATGTTGCAGATTACAGTACTCTTGCATGTGAACGTTATCTAAATGGATTCACAATAGACGCACTGTGTTTGAAGCTGCTTGATGAAAACAAGCCAACCAAGGTTATTAACCTTCCAACAGTCAGCCAGATTTGGGCAAAGCAAGGCTCTGAATATTCCAGATATAAAGTGTCTAATTTTTTTTCACATTGCACAGCAGAAGATGCTACATGCATCTTAACTCCTGTCCATTTTGAGAGTGAACAACACTGGGGACTCCTATGTCTTGATGCAACAAGAGCAACTGTCTTTTTTGATGATGGACTTAAGATTTCTCCCCCAACTGAGATCCTCACTGTGATAAAGAATATACTGATTGCCCTTAACGATTTGTTAGGCAGCAAAAAATACAAGTATGACAACTGGAACCCATGCCTGCCATTACCAAGAATGGGTATGCCCACTAAGCCTGCAAGTGGGGAAGGTGATACTGGCAATAAGGGACATTATAGCATCTGGAGAGAGCTGTCCCACATTCAACTAGTGCTTCACCAACATGGCCCATTTGAGAAAGGAATTAATGATTCTTGCCCTGCAATGGAAATGTTAAGAGGTATTTGTGTAGTGATGAGCAATAAGAATTATTAGTATAATTACATAGGTGATTTTTGAAAATTCCTTGAACTGGTTGGTTGCACTTGAAGTGACTGTTCATAATAATCAGCTAAGCAGTTTTTTTCAAAACGGCTGCCAGCTGTTTTGTCGAGGTGACAGATGAAGAAATTAATTGTTTTTATGATAATGCATATTTTTCAAATAATCATCTACAAAATTATGTATTTATATTAAAGCAGTTCTTCACCAGCAAATAACTTTTAATCATTGATTGGGCTAGAATATATTGTGGTTATTTGTTTTATATTCCATCCCTTTTTTTAACGTACATGTACACAATAAAGAAGATTAATAAAACAACCTTAGAAATGTTCACTAATTATTTAACTAACCTAGCTCTGTAAAATTTATAGAGCGCTATAAATTACAATTATTACTACTCAATGTCATGGTTCAGTGCATCACATTATCAAGCCAAGATGTTAACTCTTGAGGCACTTCTAACCTGTTCACTTTTTCAAGTGCATAAGATTAAAACTTGTAAGAATTTTGAAAAAATTAGTAGAGTACCTTGATAGAGAAAGCAAACTTCTCAACAGCCTCTTGTGAATGGGTGCCTCTTTACAATTTCATTAACAAGTTATAATAGAAGCTCTAAATTTGCTGGACCCAACACTTTGTTGCTTTCATTTCTATGGCCAAACTGTAGAGGCCCTGCTAGATTAAGTTTGAGCTAGTGACATATTGCCCTGTAAGGAGCCAATTTTAGCAATCAGAAAAATGCCTATTTTCCATAAACTAAATTGTTATCGAAACGTGACAGACATTTTGAAATCCAATTAAGGAAAATGGGACTATCTCTGTCAGGGCCTTTTTTTTTTTTTTTTTTTTTTTTTTTTTTTTTTTTTATTTCAATATTTTAACAGGAACATCTATTTAGCATAGCTAGTTTAAGTAGAGTCCTGTGTAACATAATATTACAAAATACAAAAAAAAATAAGAATTACATTACAGGTTACATATAAAGACAATTAAATTTGAAGTCGTATTCCCAATTCATTCTAAGTCTTGAAAAAACGTTTCGCTTTAGTTTTAAACTCTACAAGAGTCATGCTCTTTCTTATAGTAAGCGGAAGCGTGTTAAATGTGCGTGCTCCATTTATGCGAAAGCTACCTTGGTATTTACTAGTTTCTTGGTATTTAAAAGTTATTTGCTGGTGAAGAACTGCTTTAATATAAACTAATATCCTTTCTTTAGGATTTCATAAATGGAAATGGGTGTAATGGAAATCATTAACTAAGAGCTATATTTTGTACTTTGATTTGATTTTTTCTTTTATCTTCAATAACAGTGATGGTATTATTAACCTTATGAATCATAAGAAGGGACAGCTAATTATGTCCAGAAATGCACCTCATTAAATGCATGCTTAACTTTTAATTACTATAAACTGCCTTAAATGCAAAGATATGCTATAAAAAGGAACATATAATTATGCACCATTGCCCTGGTCATCCAAGATGGGAACCAATGGTCATAGAAAATAGACACGGATGTAAAGCACTTTTCCATGCTGATAATATTGACTGATTATCTAAAACCCAACAACAGCAAATAAGGTCTACCAGTAATAAAATATTACTGAAAGTTTTCTCACAAGCAGCGTTTTGTTGCAAACTTTCAGAGCTCTGTATTTGTCGATGGCTGAAAATGACCCACAAACTTAAGTTACTGCTCCTTTCATAGCATGCCTTTGTACTTAAAATTCACATTTTTCAATGTACATTCTGTTGACCAACCGACCATGTTCAGTTACATTGTACAGGTCGGGCCACCATATAAGCTCAATCTCTCGTGTAGCCCTACCTTCCCCGTACCCAACAATTAGAGTAGACCTTGATGAAGGTCTACTTCTTGTGCCTGCCCTATTAACCCTTTGTTTTGCTTTCATAATTTCTTCTTCAGCAGAGAGTGGAGTTTCTTCTTCTAATGCCACATTCCCGGCAAAGAGAACTTCTGTATTGAAATCAACCTCACTCTCTTCCAGGGCATTAAAGAAAAGCTCAGCATCAAATATCTTGTAAGATATTTTGCAGGTTTTGGCTTGGTAGCATGGGGGTCTCTTATGGCATACCTCTCTCACTGAATTAACTTTCACTTGAACTTTTGACAAAAAGTATTCAAAATACGTTTTAGAAACTTGATGGCAATCCACCTTAATCCATCTCCCTGTAAAAAGAAACCGTGATAACCAACTGATGAAAGGAATCCGTAAAATGTGAGGAAAAATCTTTGTAAAGGTCTTAAAGTGACCGATTTAAGTGTATGGTCAACACAGAGAGTGATCATTTTAAAAAAAATCTTTGTAAATACTATAAAACCTTTAGGTTGCACTTGAATTTGTTGGGAAATAAGGAACCAGCCAGATTAGTTTTGTAGTCTTCTTATTAAAGAAGGCAGGCCTCGGCCCAGAGCTCCAACATTCCCTATTTATAAAAGCCTATATTTTGGCAGAAATTCCTATATTTTAATATAATTATTTTGAAATTGAACAGACTATTTTCCTATCCAATTTTCCAACAAGTCAGCTGGGAGGCCTGAGAAGGGTTTTAAACCTACAGAACCCACTATTCTGTTTTTATGGTGTAGTCCTTGTCATATCATATGCCTTGGTGCAAACTATAGAGCCCGCGATCTACATGTATGATATCTGTTCAATGTTGTGCTTTTGAGAAGTCAACGTTATAATTATGTGTGTGTATAGTACCTACAGACCTCTTTCATAATGGCGACTAGATAAGATATGCTTCTGTTTTAATGCTATTAAGCCTTTATAGATTCACTACGATGTGCAAATTTCAAACGGAATGAGGGCAGTAGGTATAAGTAACCAAAAATATGAACGTGGTCGCCATTTAAGAACGTGGTGTGTAGTGGTCTTTATATGCATTTGTTTTCAACATTAAACTATTTAGCTACAAATTGAGCTGACCACTGAACGGTGAAAGTCGGACAATAAAGTTCGAATGGTTATACACTGTCTTCTATAGATCGTTTTCATATGACGTCACACTATGATGTAATCCTCCTATTGTTTTATTCAAATGGTTGTCATGTGGTGTGTGAGCCCGCAGTATGTTTGGCAGTACTAAAGTAGGAACGTTGTGTGGCAGCCATCTTGTTGTAATCTAGTTTGGTTGTAAGTTGAATAAAGCCATTTCATTATGGTTACAACAATTTATTCAACTTAAAACACAGAAAACGCATGGATACGCTACTCAAACCAGCTCGGCTCGACTTGGATCCAAATTCGCCCACAGCTACGAAAGAATGGAGGCATTGGCATCGAACCTTCACGAATTTCATCGATGAATGTGGTGAAAGGGCCCCCGACAAACACAGAACCCTCGTGAATTATGTATTGCACAATGTTTACGAATACATCGAAGGGTGTGAGGACTACGACTCGGCCATTCGAATTTTGGAGCAACTGTTCGTTAAAACGCCCAACGAGGTATTTGCTCGACATCTACTCGCAACAAGGCGACAGAAACCTGGTGAGTCCCTTACAGAATTTCTTCAAGAACTTCACAAACTAAGCAAGGATTGTAACCTTAGAAATGTTACTGCTGAACAGTATCGTGAAGAATTGGTCCGGGATTCTTTCATTAATGGGCTCTTGTCGTCATTAATCCGCCAACGACTGTTGGAAAACAGACAACTGGATCTCAAGACTGCTTTTGATCAAGCAATGTCTTTGGACTTGGCGCAAAAGAATTCTGAAGTGTATACTATGCCTGGGACTCCTACTACTGCAGCATTGCCAAAGCCCTCTATAGAACATACGTCTGGATTTCCTGCATCAACAGAGGCTCCTGGAGTCACTGCATCAAGACAGACTTCTGGAGCCCCTACATCAGTTGGAAATTCCTTAGCCGCTGCAGTAACACCAAATAAGTGCTTTTTCTGTGGTGACCTTTTCCACAACAGAAGAAATTGCCCAGCCCGGAACTGTTATTGTAATAAGTGTGGTAAGAAAGGTCACTATGCTAAAGTGTGCAAGTCAAAGGTAAATGCAGACCCAGCAGCCTCTATGTTTTCGCCAGCCCTTTGTACAATTACTGCTGCTTGCCCAGAAAGTCTGATACAAGCCTCTGCAAAAGTGTCTATCGGTGGTACTTGCCTGATCGCACTTATTGACTCTGGTAGTTCAGACAGCTACATAAGTGAGAATATGGCAAAGAAACTGTGTCTTAAGCTCCATCCATCAACGCAGAAAATATCTATGGCTCTTACTTCGCTCAAGACCAATGTCCTTGGCCACTGTTTTACTCCTGTTACCCTTGATCAACGTACCTACCCTTCTGTCCGTTTGGGTGTGCTTAAAGATCTTTGTAGCGACATTATCCTTGGCCAAGACTTCCAAAAGAGCACAAAAGTGTTACCATTGAATTTGGCGGCTCGAAACCAGAGTTGGTTATCGCAAAGAGTACTTCAGCCTGTGCCCTCTCTACAGCTGCTGTTGAAAAGCCCTCACTGTTTGCAAACCTACTTCCTAATTGTAAGCCAATTGCCACTAAATCCAGGCGTTTCAGCTCAGAAGACGAGAAGTTCATAAACCAAGAGATAACGAAACTCCTGGATGAAGGGATTATCGAGCCTAGCACATCACCATGGAGAGCACAAGTAGTTGTTTCAAAGGATCCCTTGAACCGGCATAAGAAACGACTCTGTATAGACTATTCGCAAACTATCAATTTGTACACAGAATTGGATGCCTACCCCCTTCCTCGGATTGATGACATGGTCAACAAACTTGCTAAGTATAAAGTCTTCTCAACATTTGATTTGAAGAGTGCCTATCATCAAGTGCCAATAAAAGGGTCTGACCGAAAGTACACTGGCTTTGAAGCTAATGGGAGACTTTATCAGTTCTGTCGAGTACCCTTTGGACTCACCAATGGTGTTGCTGTCTTCCAAAGGGCAATGGACAGATTTGTTCAGGAGGAGAAACTTGATGACACATTTCCATTTTTGGATAACATTACTGTTGCTGGACAGGATCAAGAGGAACATGACAAAAATGCTGAGAAGTTTCATGAAGCTATCAAACGCAGGAACTTAACTCTTAATGAAGGCAAGTCCATTGAGTCCAAGCCTTTCATCAACGTACTTGGCTACTGTGTTGGCAATGGGGTAATTGCTCCCGATGAGGAAAGGCTTCGTCCTCTCCAGGAATTTCCACCACCAAAGAACATTCAGTCCCTGCGGAGGGTGGTTGGCATGTTTGCTTACTATGCAAAATGGATACCAAACTTCTCAGACAAAATAAGGCCGCTGGTGGAAGCCACCAACTTCCCACTGGAGGAAACTGCCTTATCAGCATTTAACATGCTCAAGAAAGAACTTGAGAAAGCCACTCTCCAGTCGATAGATGAAAGTCTACCTTTCGTGGTTGAGTGTGATGCATCTGAAGTTGCTCTTTCTGCTACACTTAACCAAGGGGGTCGGCCTGTTGCGTTTATGTCCAGATCCCTCCATGGCAGTGAACTTCACTATCCTCCAGTCGAGAAGGAAGCCATGGCCATCATTGAAGCTGTCCGAAAGTGGCAACACTTCCTTGCCGGGCGTCACTTTACACTCAAGACAGATCAACGCTCTGTGGCCTATATGTTCGATAACAGAAGGCGAACAAAGATAAAAAACAACAAGATTCAAGACTGGCGACTTGAGTTAGCTTCTTTCAGCTATACAGTGGAGCATAGACCTGGGAAGGAAAATGTGGCTCCAGATTCATTTACTCGTGCTTTCCTTTCTTCTATGTCAACAACAAGTCTCAAGGAAATTCACTCAGCACTTTGCCATCCTGGGGTAACCCGGATGCTGCATTTTGTAAGGTCCAAGAACTTACCTTACTCTACTGACGATGTCAAGAAAATGTGTGCATCTTGTAGGATCTGTGCAGAACTGAAGCCCCAATTTTACCAGCCACCAACTGGAGCTCTTATCAAGGCCACACAGCCCATGGAACGGCTCAGCATTGACTTCAAAGGTCCCCTACCAACAGCAACTCGCAATGCATACCTTTTGACCGTGGTAGATGAATATTCACGCTTTCCATTTGCATTCCCATGCCCAGATATGAGCTCATCAACTGTTATCAAGTGCCTTGACCAGATATTTACCTTCTGTGGCATGCCCAGCTACATCCACTCTGACCGTGGCACTTCATTCCTCTCACAAGAACTTAAGCAATACCTATCTCAAAGAGGTATAGCTACGAGCAAGACAACTCCCTACCACCCGATTGGAAATGGCCAGGTCGAGCGGTACAATGGAATTATTTGGAAGTCTGTTAGACTTTCCCTTAAGTCTATGAATTTACCTGATTCCCGATGGGAACTGGCACTTCCAGATGCTCTTCACTCCATAAGGTCACTCCTTTCTACCTCTACGAATGCTACCCCACACGAACGGTTCTTCAACTTCCAACGACGCTCATCGTTTGGAACCTCACTGCCTTCATGGCTGCAAAATCCAGGACCAGTTCTACTGCGACGATTTGTTAGATTGAGCAAGAATGACCCGCTTGTTGACCAGGTACAGTTGATAGATGTTAATCCTACTTATGCACATATTAAGTACCAAGATGGAAGAGAATCAACAGTCTCGCTCCGGGACCTGGCCCCATGTCCATGCACGCCACCCATGGAGTCGCCAGATTCACTACGGGAAAGTGTACCAATTAGCCAAGTGGGTGAAGAGTCAACCCCAGCACCTGGTTCAATGCAGGAGCCTAACCTTACCCCAGCTCCTTCTGATTCACAGCAGGGACCTACCGTCGAAGCACCCGTACTTCGACGTTCGACTCGTCAAATCAAGCCTCCAGCCCGCTATGGGTGGTAGAACAGTTAAAGTTGACAGTGACTGAGTTTTGACTTTGCACAAACAGTTATAGCTAGTCTTAAGCCTTAGGGACGAAGAGTGATGTAATCCTCCTATTGTTTTATTCAAATGGTTGTCATGTGGTGTGTGAGCCCGCAGTATGTTTGGCAGTACTAAAGTAGGAACGTTGTGTGGCAGCCATCTTGTTGTAATCTAGTTTGGTTGTAAGTTGAATAAAGCCATTTCATTATGGTTACAACACACTATTTCCGGTCGCCATATTTGTGTACAGCTTTGAATTGCATAACAAATGCAGATGTGAGTCACATCTATAATTTTTGCCTTTAGAAATGAATAATTCAGTGCTGAAGCAAATTTAGGCAGCAATCCCGATGACAAAAGCCCTCCTCCTCTTTCTGATTATGCCAAGAAGCTTGAACCACGAGTGAAGCAGCTTTATTTAGAGAAAATTTTGGAATCGATCCTGTTCTCATCGAGGGTAAGCGTTTCGAACCGGACTGCTTGCCTCCCGTAGAATCCACAGATCTTCTATTCTATCTGGTGTTAGAAACGAGTTTCTACACACAACAACAGTTTAAAGCTTTTCGGGGTTTATTACTAGCGTGAAAGGCCACATAATCTCAAACAAGTTTGTTGTGTTAGCCAAAGTGAGACATTCACAGAGGATGAATGACTCTTTATTTCCTATCTGGATCATCACAGAAAGAGAACCAACAGTCTTGTCTACTCATTGCCTAAGTTGTAAGGCCGGGCTAGCGGAATCTTGCTCACACATCGCAAGCGTTTTGTTTTACTTAGAAGCGTGGACAAAGATTAATGAAAAACGTAGACCACGTGGAGTACGCGATGGCCCGGGATATAAATTTGCATCGGCTAAAAAAATGAAAGCTGACCTAGATTCGAAAATATCTATTCTTTAACCAGGAGTTCCAAATTCTGATCCTCCTGTCGCTTATTCCACAATCCATGGTAGTGCTGCAAAGACAATTCCAGTTCCCACAGAAGAAGAGATGAACGACTTTTACGCGCTCCTCTGATTGTGTGCCGGTGTCAACAACTACTTTTGCGTCAGTTTGTGTTCCTTTCTCTGTGGCTGTCGACGTCGCTAAACTTTCTCCTTCGCTGACCTCGAAGTTCACATCTAAAATTTGCTGCCCTGGTTCCGTAAGTTTTGACCTCTTCGCTTCCCTCTCAGACTCAAGTTCTATCTTCCTTTTAGCAAACGCCGGCTTCTCTACAAGTTCGCGTTCCCTCGCCCTCTCGCATCTTTTCGCCGCTTTTTCTCGGTCTTTACGGCTGGTCTTCTTTTTATGCCCTAAATTCAAAGTTTGGACCAAGTCAACGTTGAATTTATCCATGGTTTTGCGGCACTTCCAGAAACAAAGTGCTTCTCACACAACCGATCATTCTCCAAAATGGTATCAGTGAGGTCGTCCCTGCTAATCGCCGAAATCTAGCGCGATCTTCTTTCTTCTGATAATTCTCTGGCTTCTTTCCTTTGATTTCCAATGATGGAAGGTACTTTGGCAAAATGTAATCCTTTATCCCGTCCACTTCTATTCCCACAGCCCACAATAAAACACAAAACCATCTTCGTAACTTTGATGGACGCAGTCGATTTGTTTGCAATGTCTGTACACAAACATGGCGGCATAGCAACAGTTGTCAGGGATTTGGTCACGTGAGTGAAAACGATCTATAGTTTCGATTTTATTTATTTTTTAATTTTTTTTTTTGAGGGGGGTGGTGGCGGTGACAATTTAACTTTGAGTCTGCACTGGGAGTACATGTAGTATAAATTTACCTGGTAATCGTGGGTGGAATGTTGTGTTAAGTCTCTCAATAAGCCTGGCTAGCCACATTTTGTAACCCTCCACACTACCTGGATCCAGCACCGACCTTGCCTTTGGTAACGGTGTTATGTCCCCTTTACAATCTTTGAACCGTGGTGTTAGTGTCCCTTCTTCTCCTTTGTGCTTTTCTCCAAAGTGCTTCTTCACACTATATACAGTCTTGAAGCATTTCTTGCAGATAGGGCACTCCGTAGTAAAGGTCGACATTTTGTAGAGCAGTGTGAATTAAATTTACATCACACCTCACCGGAAATGAGTCAAAGCCTGCTCTTGTGCAATTAGAACAGGCGCCATTTATAGTTTAGAATTTCCAATGAAACCCTTCTATAAGGGACCATTTACAGATCAATCATTAATATTTTTTAAACAATACGGTGAAATCTGGCTTTCAGTAGGTTCCTTCGCATAAGATACATGTATCTGGTCGGAAACATTCTCTCATTGCCAGACACACTCGTGTTCAACCGGAAGGGAAACTCCCCTTGTCATAAACCGCCCTTTTATACGTTCATTTCAACTAACATTTTGTGCATTTTTTCCGATGTGAACTTAACCGATTGGTTCAATATTATTACAAGTACAATGATGAAAACTTCCCTGAAATACGATAAAAAGAAATAAAAAAACGCAAACCAACTATAATCTTTACAAATCTTCAGCCCACTACCCCTCGCACTCCCTGCCGTTCCAAACATCACACCTTCTCAAACAGTGTCTGTGTCTCAGTATCTTGTTCCCCTCGAGTTATTGTAGCTGTTTCGATCTGTGCCTCTTCAAAGCTTGGTCATGGAGAAATCGACGCTTGAATTTGAAACAAAGCAACCCTGCCGTCGTCATTCAAAAGAAGATAAAAAAAAAAGGAAAAACGTGAATGGAAAGAAAGGCGTCGACAGGAAAGCTGAAAAAAAAAGGAGAAAGTTTGGTTGAAATGGTTTGTGCTAGACAAGAAAGAGCCCTGGATCCTTTTGTCACGGTGTCCGAAACACAAGAGGTGAAAGTGCAAGGCCCTTCCAGTACAGGAGACATGTTGAGCAGAGGAAAGAAAATGGTTGCCCTCGCAAAAATGGCAACTTCCAAATGTTCTGCTCCGAATCAGTTCAGCTTGCCACGTGCTGCAAATCCGGCCACTGGAAGAGTGCAAAAAGGTAATGATCGTCTGCCATTAAGAAAACAAGGGCGTAGTTCCAGCTGTAGTCAAAATACCTGGAAACCGAGGAAAATTGACCGCACATTAATCGTGAAAACCTGTGATGACCCGATAGGATCCGGAACATATGGTGATTGTTTTCTTGCAGAATATCGTGGCATTAAAGTCGTAATCAAAGAAATGAAAAGACGAGATGAATCGAGAAAAGAGAGCAAGCGGTGCAAGAAGGAGGTTATTCATGAGGCCATTGTGTTAAACAGCCTTGGAGATAACGAAGGTCTCCCTTTTTTACTAGGGTCATGCACTGAAACAGAACCGTACTCTCTAGTTATCCAGTTTTACGGCACAGGGGAGGAGAGTCTCACTTTGCACAAGGCCATCAAAGACAAAATGTTGCCCAGGACAAGCACAGTGGAGACTTTTGTGCGCATTTGCAATACCCTGGAATTTATCCACACCAAAGGCTACCTGCACAATGACTTGAAAACAAACAATGTTTTACTAGAAATACGAAATGACGGTTTTCGCCCAATAATTATTGATTTTGGCAAGAGTAGGCCAATAACAAAGTCAGTGCAGAGTGGTCAACACCGGCTTTCAAGTGCTGACTACATCGCGCCTGAGGTCAGGAACGGCTTAAAAGAAACTACAGCAAGCGACGTGTACTCGCTCAGTAAAATGCTTGATCGGGCAGTTTACAGAAGGAGCTTTGAACTTTCATTTTCAAGGATCATCCGTAAAACAACAAATCAATCACATTTAGAAAGACCTTCTGTTCATGAAATAATTAATCAACATAAGAATGTTTTGTAATAGGAAAGGACTGAACACAGTATACAAAGTAACATGTAACTTTCGGTAACATATGCTTTTTAGTGTTTTCCCCGGCGTCTGCTTTTTTGTTTTAACCATGCATAAAATAAAATACTAGTTCTTATTTCATTGTTTAAAATCCCTGAATTGACAGCTACTAACAAGATCAGCCGGGTTTCACATGTAGTCTTCCTTTTTCTCCCTTGAGCGCTGTGAATCAAATTTCATATTGCATTTGATGAAATGTCAAGTGATGACATGTGAATGAAATGTAACATTCGTCTGCGTGGATTACTGGAGTATCGTGTTCTTGATGTTATCAACACGTCTATTGTTTTAAGTTGCGCAATAGGTCAGTTTAGATGACCTACTTCACCAGTCTCCAAGGCTTGGGGGTCCTCATGTATGCTAACAAGTTACACCTCAAAATACACCTCTTGCTGTTCAGTACAAGAAAATACACAGTCATTTATGCCAAATGTTAGTCAATAATAAGAAGATGCATTCATTTGGGTCCAAGTAATACTAGGTTGAGTGAAACTATTAGTCAGCAAGAAATGAAAACCTGAGGGCGAGCATAAACAAACTTTCTAAACACAGCGAAAACAATCATATCAGTCTTGCCTGCAATGGGTCTATGTTTCTTATGTCTTTAGGCCTTCAGAGTGCAAGAAAGAAGCGAAAAGTAGCATTAAAATGAAATCGCCCAAGATCGGCGCACAGTGAATCAACGAGTCGATCAATTTGTGTTTTTGTTGTTGTTGTATCTTTTTTATGCGACCCAATTCTTGTCTTAAAAAAGCACATTGATATTGATAAAAGGGCATTTCTTTCCTTCTATTTTTTTTGTTTTGGGGGGTCTTAGGTTTTTGAGGGTCTTAGTTTTTGTGACACTCCTATTAACTCTGGTAAAATACAATGTGAATTGCAAAGCCATAGAGGGTTTAAATGACACTTTACATGTAAATTGGTGAGCAAGACCAAAACCTCAGTTTGTTTTACATAGTCTTTGTGAGTATTTGGAGTAATGAGAATTGCTTAAATTGTATTTTACCAATCAGACTTGTCCTACTGCCTCATCCAGGATGTAGCTCAATTACAGTACCCGAACATAATTATTTATATTGATGTTTTCATTGAATTGTATGTTGGAATTGACGTGTAGTGGAACTTCTCACGAGACGCAGAAGTCGGTATCTGGACCTTATTGCTTAGGCAGATATTCTTTTTTAAGATAATCTGCTGAGTTGAAGATTTTGCAATTCCTTTCACAAGCCAGTAATCCAACGTGACGAACACGGCTGTAAAACTGATTCATTTAAAACATGTAATGTGTTTAAAACTGATGGGGTTAACACTTTTGTGTCTGCCACTTATGATAACTTAAGAGTCAGGAAATCGTCAAAATCCTTTATTCTGTTACGTGTCCGTACTAATTAGCAAAAATAATAACTAAATAAACGACAACAATAATCGAGGGAAGCGTTTTCTTGCCATTTTATTTTGAAGGTGATCATAGGTTGAATTGTCCACCTAATTTCGAGAGCTGCTGCAGTTTTCCAGATTTATTGTTACAAGTTAAGGATAGTGGAGAATTCTGCACTGAATTGAATTGATTCATGGGACGGGATAAATGCAAATTTTCTCAATCTGAATTGAACGAATTGAGACAAGTACTGCACAGAAGGCTATTGAAATGATGTTTGTTGTGTAGATACTGTGGTATTACATATAAAAAGTCTCACCAGAATAGTTTTAAGATACGTTCATGGCGGCTACAAGACTCGGTTTGTACATTGTGAAAAGTGTTAGTCCAACTTAGCAGTGGAAAATATAAAACAACTGAATTCATCAACTGCAATTGACAAAGCCCGTATGTTTTCTGCTGTGATTCTATAAACGGCACTGTCAAGTTGGTATCTGGTGCTTCATCCTAAGCTTTGATTTAGTTGACATTAAAATTATCAACTTACTTGTGAATGGCGAAAAATATCTTAGTCTCTGTATGCAGTGGACGACACCAAATGTTGAAAGTAACGATACAAATACTCACCTCCACTCTCTTTAGCACTCTCTTCTTTACTCTTGCTCTTCATCTTCCTCCTTATCCAGTCAGTCTTTTGGTTTTGGTCCTTAATTGTTTTTAGTAGGTTCTGGATGGACTCACCCTCCATAGTTTCTTTTTCTCTTGGAGCCTTTTCTCTCATTTCATTTCTATTCTTCCTTAAAAGGAACACGCTCTATATTATGGATGTAGGGCCTTTTATGGAACTGGAATGCTCTTGACCCTATAAGCATGTGCGTTGGTATTCGGTTTAAATAGTTTAACGGTTTTTGTCATGGACAAAGGTGAAGTTTTCTGTCTGCACTGTGGCGGATTTTGACGACACAAAAGTGTCCATTATGATATCAAAAGTGGAGTGTGGGATATTGACTCTTCGTCTTAGGATGAAATTATGGAAATAGGAGGTGCCGCGGAGAGTAATTTGTGTGAGGATGCAGCTTTTGTTCATGATGTTTTAACTGATCGTGAAGTCCTGAATGCAGACACAGTTGAAAGTGATGGGGGCCTTAGAGGTTTGGAGTTTTGGGAAGATGCGATTGAGGATGTGGTGGCGGACTTTGAAGGGGAGACTTGCCATTGGTTTCCATTGAGGTGGAAGGTAACCTCCAAGACAGCATGCTCTTGCCACCTGGATTTGCTTTTTTTACTTTGTTTTGGGCAGTGCAATTTCATCTGTCGGATAATGCTTTGGAACTCGTTTTGAAGTTTTTTCAAAGATTGTTTAGCGTTTGCAAACATTTCGCCCCTTGGTTAACTGCTGTTTCTATCCTTGTTCGGACATCTGTGTATTTTCTGAAAAAGAGGCTGGGAATCAGTGGTGATAAATTTATGAAGTACGTTGTTTGTCCCCACTGCCATTCTTTGCACCGTTTTGAAAATTGTTTTCTCACCCTTGGGAGGTGGAGAATACCTAAACGTTGTTGTCATCGCCCCTTCCCTCATCACAGGCAGAGAAGGTATCAGGCCACATGCGGCAAACTGAACGGTGGATATCTTCTCAAGGAAGTTCAGTTTCAGGATGGGAATACTAGGCTATATCCTCATTAAGTGTACAGCTACATGAGCGTGTTAAATTCGTTGAGAACACTAGTAGCAAGAAATGATTTTTGGAAGACATGTTATCTTTGGAAGACAGAGAGGGATTTTGGTTGTGCGAGTGGTGTTCTGACCAATGTCTTCAACGGGAGGGTGTGGCATGAGTTCCTTTATGTAGATGGCCAGCCTTTTCTTGCTAGTGAAAGAACCCTTGGGTTTCTATTGAACAGACTGGTTTCAACCTTATAAATTATCCAAGAAACAGTGTAGGCGTCATCTACATGGTAGTGATGAACTTACCCAGGTGTGAACGGTTTAAACTCGAGAACGTAATCCTTGTGGGCGTCATTCCAGGACCAACACCGCAGAGAAGCACAAGAGGCAATGGCCCAAACGTCGTTAAAGGATAGGCAAAGTGTGGAAAGTAAATACGGAACATGTTATAGTGAATTAATGCATCTCCCGTACTCTGATTGCATTCATTTCAGTGGTTGATCCAATGCATAACCTGTTTCTAGGGAGTGCTAGATAAGTATCGTGCAAGATGTTTGGCTTGATTGCAAAAATCCATTGCTGTTGGAGGTGCAGCTGAAACGGATTTAGGATAAGGTTGATGCTATCAAGTTTCCATAGTCCCTTGGTAGGTTACCAAATAAAATTTCCACTAGCTTCGGTGGTTTTACCATGGATCAATGGAAAACATGGACTTTGGTGGTGTCTGTGTTTGCGCTTAAGGGAGAACTCGGTGACAATCATCTTGAGGTGTGGAGAGCCTTTGCTCTTGCTTGCCAAATTCTTTGTACTCCAATTATTACCGACGGTGGTATTAAGCAAGCCGAGTTATTACTACAGCAATTTTATGTTGAGTTTTAGAGACTGTATGGGAAGCAGCGTGTAACACCCAACATGCATATGCACACTCATCTTTGTTAATCAGTGTTGGATTTTGGTCCAATTTATGCGTTTTGGCTATTCTCGTTTGAAATGTACGATGGCCTTTTGGGAAACTTTCCAACGAATAATCGGTCCATTGAGCTTCAGCTAATGCGTAAATTTTTGAGGGATCAGTCTTTGTATGACCTCGTCCATCCGGGACAATTCGGTGATCAATTTGAGCCCTTGCTTGGCACCCTGCATGTTGGTCACACTGGCACTGTAAGAGAAATTGAGTCAGAAAATGTGTCCTCGTTTTGACCAGTTGCATTCTTGTCCCATGGTCTTGTAGTAAGAAGTAATCTGTGGAACAACATTGTTTGGTACAATTGTTTGCCGCCATTGTGTTTAGAATGTTTGGAGGAGTACAAGGTAGAGTATCTCCGAGAGATGTATAAGGTATTGTGTGACGATTTGGAAGAGGAGAATGTAGTTGGTAATTTTGAGAAGTTCTCTGCGGGGCAAGTTGGTGGTGAACTTTATGGTTCTTTCACTTCTAGGTCTAATCAATCTGCGTATGTTTTGGCGTCTTGGGTTTCTAACGGTCAGGTAGTATAGATCCATGTTCTTCCGAGGTAAGGCCAGGTTACGTAAAGTTCTACATGCGACACAATGTCTGCATTGCTGGTGAATACCAGACTTTTATACTCGCATTTGTGCTGTGGTTTCAGAATCACCCTGATAAGAATTTTCTTGGTGAACCTGTGCTTGGTTGTTGCATCCTTCACTACTGTACAAAGGATCAGATCAAAATTTGTTCGTATGATTGAGAAAGTGAAGGAAGAGAACATTACGGTAGTTTGTCCACTTCCCAGGAAGGTTGGAGCTCTTTAAGTAAAGCCAAATTGAGAGTAAAGGTCAAGGTGTTATGAGATCCTGCGAAAGCTGGAGTCTTGGTAGTATACATAGTTTTTTAACATTGTGCCGTGTAATGTGCAGCTTTGCTGTAAACGGCTCTTGTAGGTTAGATGAGATGAAACGTCGCCTACTGAGTAGATATAATTGGTGTATGGAAGTCATTGTTCGGTTTGAAAAAGAGATTTTTTTAAAGTGCAGTGCTTACGAAAGTCATTCTCTATGTTTTCCTATTCAGGTATTATACATTGTCTCTAGTTGTCCGGGTGAATTCGTACATGAAACATGTACATCACATTGTTAAGGTTCAAATAGCGGCTGCGACAATGTATCTGGTAGTTTCCATGAAGGTTGCTCACAAGTACGTGGGAGACTTTGACAGCAGGTGGGGGGAACCGTGGAAATTCATGCTAGTGAAATTTATGTCCTAGCATTAAATGCAGTTTTAAGCCAGAGGCAATACAATAGGCACCCCCCGCCTTGTTTATTTAATAGATCATTTTGATTGTTGTTGTTCTAATTATGATAGAATTCCGCTGTCTTTGCTTAAAGTCACTTATCTTTTCCTATGTTAGGGTAAAGAAGACAGATTTCTACTGGCAGGTTACATGCAGTCCCTTGCACTGGTTGCTCCCTTAGAGAGAGAGGGAGTTGAAGAAATGCATAGCCTAGAGTCACGTGCTCTGCTGCAAGTTATACTTCTGTCATAGTACCACAGAGCTGTGTCTTCAACAAGCTGCACCTAACAACACCAAGTTGGTGTTAACAAGTGTTTTATTTTAAAAAGCATCTACTTGACACACTTCGTCATTTAAGTACCTGATCAAGGTATTGGTGGTTGTGCTGGGAGGAAGGTTATTTCATGTTACACTCAGGGCACAAATAGCTTGTGCAATAAAAAGCCATGTATTTTTGGTGTTGTTTTCTTTAGAATTCAGTATCCCCAAATGATCATTTTGTTGTTACGAGTGATTGTTTAGAGGAGAGTAAAACAATGAACTGAACAAATGGAATGCAGGCTTGTCGGAACACCAACAAGAAGAGAACATCGTCTCAGCCCTTAACTCTTTAACAGCAGTTCCCTTTTAATTAACAACATGACATCTGCCAACTCGACTTGAACTTCACCTACATCACACCAGAAGCACTGACACGCTAACGCCTTCAAGGAGGTGGGTAGGGTCTAAACTGCGTTCTGTAATATAGTTTATTATATTACGTGTTAAAGGTAATTTCCTCCGTAATTTGCTTAATTGTGTAGCATAATTGTTTATGTACATCAATTATGAAATTGTGGTAATTACAACGTATGTTAAAAACATTTTGTGTACCCAGAACGTTGTAAAAATCCTTCCAATTATATTAAATAGTTAGCCAACTCATTTGTTAAGTCCGTTCAGTTCATTCAGGAATTCAGTTTCTTTTGCCAGAATATTGGTGTATAAGGGGATCTTTTTTCTGTTCATTACTTATTTTCTTTCCTGATTTGTTCTATTATTGTAATGAGTGTCGAAGCTATGTGCTCTTTTATTTTGTAGAAAGTGTTCCATAAGTTCATAACTGCTGATTCCCTTTTTGACATGACTTCTGTGGTTGTTTAAATGGAAATTTGACGCTGTTTCGCTCCTGCCTATGTACTGTAAATTGCAGATGTTGCACTCAATAATGTAATATGTACATATCATGAAGAACTATTAGGACGAGTTAAATTGCCAACGCTACGCAGTGCTGATTTACAAGGTCAATTACTGACAAACACCAACCTGTGTCTGATTAAGTGTGGCGCAAAAACTCCACTTGCGCTCTTTGCTGCTCCTAGTTTTATCACTACACGTCATTGCAAACACTCTATTAGACACGGGTTCTTTTTTATGATCAAAGCTTCCTTAAGTCGACCTGAAAACTCTCCTGACATAGCAATTTTTAGAACTACAATAAGAAACTTAGACCTTTCGTGATATTTAACTGTAACAGTAGCAATTGCTGTAACCTTTGCAGCCAGTAAATTCATGATTAGCACCTTAAACAGTCTAATAAATAACTATATAAGCTAGTTACCTTAGTCTATTATAGTCCCTAAATGGTGGTTTGATTTTGAGTACAAATTTATGTTGTAACTAGATTTAATCGTCATTTTAATATTTTCATGATAATTTGTAAATATAAATCGTACAGTGTCCCCATTAGTCCCAGTGTGGGCTAAATACATCAACACTTAAATGAAGTTCTGATAACTTCTTACTGACTTCGAAAAGACTTTGGATAAGCCTTTATATAAAGACTAAGGATCTACAATCTCTGAGTACAGAAGAAAGAATACAATGTAGGTGGCTCCAGTGCAAAGTAAGTGGTAGAAATATAACGTTGCTGGTTGAAAGGTGACTTTGACTGTCTACTTACTCACCCACACTTATTCTTTTGGAAAACGTTGGTACTGATTTCGTCCTGTCGGAGTTAGAGAGTGTGGGTGCAATGCAGACCTCGATGGTACTTATATTTCTTAATCTGAGATACAAACCACAACTACATAATCACCACATGAACTCCCCAGCATTTTATTTCGTCATTGGTGATGATCAAAACATACCTCTCTTCTGCATTTTCAATGACAATAATATCACAAATATGTGAGACCGGCTTTATTAAACCCGTTCCTAACACGGAAATCACGTTTTTAGTCCCACGTTTTAGCCAGTCTCGCAATATGAAAGATTCTTTTGAGTACCAAGATTCAATTCTCTGGGCTACTGCGATGACAAATGAGACTTGAAACTTAAACCGCAGAAGAAAGCTTAACTATTTATATTTTTTAATGGTTTTAATTTTAAGGTAACATCTGCATCATCTTGCAGTTTCAGATTTGACGATTTCGTGTATAGCTGGCATCTTCATTCTTATTGTGATTGCAGACCCGTCTATTTCCTGGTGAAATTGTTAAGTTTAGTATACACGATCTCACAAGCTGTTTAGCATCAAGTTTTATAGTTTTGAAATAAAGGCTATCTGATCTCATTTGATCTGATTTATAATATTGCTTCATTTGACACCGTGGCAAAGGTGACATCAAAGGTGTACAAACGCCTACCGCCTTTGATGCTTTAATTAGCATCAAATGCGTGGTTATGGTAACGGCAAAGAATATCCACATTTGACAAACGTCAAAGGTCTTGTCAAATGTGTTCTACATTCTACATTTGATTTCGACAACTTTTTGCCTTTACGTGCAAAGAAAACAACGATGTACAGTGGCCCACAGGGGACAGCACTCCAAATAAAAAACACACTGCAAATAGAAAGAAACCGATGCAAACTAAAAGAAAACACTGCAAATAAAAAGGAAACACTGCAAATAAAATACATCGCACATTGCAAACAAAATAAATCGCACACTGCAAATAAAATACATCGCACACTGCAAACAAAACAAATTACACACTGCAAATAAAACTCGAAACACATGCGCATGCATACCAGCGGTGAAACTGCGGGCGCACATACATTTTCCCGCCTTTTATTCCAATGTTATTAAGATGGCGGACAGTCGACCGAGTTGCTCCTCTGCTTCGAATTAAAATCAAAACAAAATGGCGGCTAACAGTCATGAAGAATTGCCTCATGGCTCTGAAAGGGAAATGATCGAGCACTATTTTCATAAAGGATTTCAGTACAAGGATATCATTCTTTTTCTGGATAAGCATCACGATATAAACATCAATATAAGAACACTTAAACAACGATTGAGTGATTATGGTCTAAAATGTCACGAAGAGTTTGACGAGCAGTGCGTCTAGGAAATAATACGCCATGAAATAATGAATGGACCCGATAGCCTCAACGGTTGGAAATAGCAAGAAGTGACAGGCCTGCACGACTTCTAACCATGGAAACTTTTGTACCATGTAATATTTTACCCCTCTAGAGTTTTGCTCTTACGAGCATGTCTTTTATGGATTTTCCTCTTTTATACGATATTAGTGGTGGCTCTTTGAAAATTTGCCGTAGAGAAGGCTGATTTTGTATCAAGTGCCATTTCTCCATTAAACCATTTTTGAGCTTTGGCACTGATGGTTGATATTATGTTACACTGATGTCCGCCGATAGCGGTTTAGGTTTGGATTTGTTGTTTAAGCCTCTGTCTGGAGTGCCTTTTCGGAGAGTTTTTCCTTTTTCTTTGCGAAAGTGAATCTGTATGAAAATGTATGTGCGCCCGCAGTTTCACTGCTGGCATGTGTTTGGAGTCTTATTTGCAGTGTGCGATTTATTTTGTTTGCAGTGTGCGATGTATTTTATTTGCAGTGTTTTCTTTTTATTTGCATCAGTTTCTTTCTACTTGCAGTGTGTTTTTTATTTGAAGTGCTGTCCCCTGTGGGCCACCATAACGATGGCATCAAAACTACCCTAATTTTATATCACACTATAGAATGTTAAGACATGGATTAAGACCATTAGATGTTGGTGGTGGAGGAGATTGTTTATTTAAGTCAATATCACATCAGTTATATGGTGATTCAAGTCGCCATACTGAAATCAGAGCAATAGGAGTTAGGTATTTAACAGAAAATCCTGAAAGATTCTTAGAAAGTGTAGTTGGTTTTTCATGGTCACAGTATTTATCTGATATGTCTAAGCAAGGTACATGGGCTGATAATATTGTAATACAAGCAGTGGCTGATGCAATGAACTTAAAGATTCACATCAAATCAAAATTTTTCAGAGTTGACATTGGTTGAATGTGCGCATCAAAATGTATTACAAAATTCTAGATCAATATTTATAGGACATATTGGTGAAAGGCATTATGTCTCAACATCTCCAGCTTTAAATCATAATTCAAATGAAAGCAATGAGGAAAAAATGCACCATGAAAACTATTCAAATATTAGTATGGAAAATAATACAAACGCAATGAATATCGGAATTCTTATCAATCAGCAACCGCATCACCAGAGAAAAAAGCAAAGCGTAGTGATTACCAGAAAAATTATAGAGCTTCCTTAGCACCAGAGAAAAAAATAAAGTGTAATGAATACTTAAGAAATTAAAGAAAAGCTCAGAAATCTCAAGAGAAAAACAACAAACGCAATGAATACCAGAAAAATTATGGATCAGCAACCACATCACCAGAGAAAAATGCAAAGCGTAATGATTACCAGAGAAATTATAGAGCATCCTTAGCACCAAAGAAAAAATAAAGCGTAATGAATACTTAAGAAATTATAGAAAAGCTCAGAAATCTCAACAGAAAAACAACAAACGCAATGAATACCAGAAAAATTATAGAACATCTACTGTCTCCCAGTAGTGGATTTGTAAAACATGTAATAATCTTTTGATCACAAGTAAAATTCCACCATGTGCTGTAGCTAATGGTATGGTGTTTCCAGACAAACCAGATTTCTTTGATCTAAATGAATTAGAAGGTAGATTACTGGCACCAAGAATAGCATTTCAAAAATTAATGCAAGCTCCTAGAGGAAAACAACTTAAAAATACTTGGAAATATTGTTAATGTACCAGCAGATGTGAGTCACACAGTAAGCATGGTTGCACAGCCAGACAGCTACTATCAAAGTCAATTTAAAAAGAAAACTCCAGTATAAAAGTTCAGCATTATCTTTAAACATAAGACCACATAACGTTGTACAAGCAGCAAAATGGTTCATGACAAATAGTAGTTTATACAGAGATGAAGAGATAGTATTTGATAGTGATTGGATTAACAAATACGGTATTGAGGCTACACAATGCGATAATGATGACAATGCAACAATTTGCGGTCACAATCAGATGAAAATATTGCCTCCAGTGATGTCACTGGTGTGAACTTAGATGATAATGATGAATTAAATGAAGATGAATTTGAATTAACTGCTGGTGTAACTGATACTCTGTTTACTGCAACAGACTTTTTAGAAGATAATGAACAGCAAAATATTCTGAATATTGCTCCTGGTGAAGGTAATAGACCATTAAGTGTTTTTAGAGATAAGTATTGTGAGGAGCCAGCATATCCTGGAATATTTCTTGGACAAGCACGACCAGATATCAAACAGCGAAAAGTGAAAGTTACTTATAGTGATATTTGTAAGTCAGAACTGAGACGGTCAGATAGGCGTGCTATAAAACAAAGAAGCTACAAATGAAAATCCTTCTAGGAAAATCGAATATTGCCCTTAGAAAATGCAAAGGAAATAATGAAAGTATTAAAGAAGGGGAATTGAAACAACAAGGAGCTTTAGACAGATTAATTCATCACGATAAAGGGTATAAATTTCTAAATGCATTAAGAGGTTCACCTCCATATTTTGAGAAAGCTAAAAAGGATTTATTTGCCATGATAAGACAGCTGGGTCCTGCTACATTGTTTTGTAGTTTTTCATCAGCTGAAACGCAGTGGTTACACTTACTTAGAATCCTTGGAGAACTTATTGATAAGAAGCAATAAACTGATGAACAAATAGAGAATTTTAACTGGGAGGATAGATGCCGATTCAAAGTGACCCTGTAACATGTGCCAGACATTTTGACTACCAAGTAAATCAATTTCTGACAAACTTTCTCTTGAGTTCAGCTGAACCTTTAGGTAAAATATCAGACCGGTTTTATAGAGTTGAATATCAACAAAGAGGATCACCTCATATACACATGCTAATATGGCTTGAAGGAGCTCCACAGTTTCAAGAAGATAGCGATACAAAAGTAACAGCATTCATTGATAAAATCATCTCCTGTCATAAACCAGTAGATAATCCAGAATTATTGAATCTTATTAATAGACAAATACATAGACATTCACATACATGTCGTAAGAATACAAGCAGTCCATGTAGATTAAACTATCCATAACCTCCAATGAAGCAAACTATGATAATTCATCCTCTGGATAAAGAAACACCAGACAGTGAAACTAAAGTGCATAAAGATAATTGGAAATATATTGAAAGCTATTTAAATGACCTCAAAGAAGATGAAGATATGTCAATTGATGAGTTATTGGTTAACTTGAATATTACAGATATATTACTTGCTATTAGCTCCTCTGTAAATACTCCAACAGTGTTTTTGAAAAGAAATCCTAATGAAGTTCGTATAAACAATTATAATCCTGACTGTCTTACTGCATGAAGAGCTAATATGGATATACAGTTTATATTAGATGTGTATGCTTGTGCAGTATATATAGTGAATTACATATCAAAAGGTCAAAAAGGTATGAGTGAACTTTTGCGGCAAGCATGTACTGAAGCTAGAGAAGGAAATCATAACATAAAACAGCAGGTTAGAGATATAGGAAGTAAATTTCTAAGTAATGTTGAAATAAGTGCGCAAGAAGCAGTGTATATAATCTTACAATTGCCCATGAGAAAAGCATCCAGACAAATCATATTCATAAATACTTCACCTCCTGATGAGAGGGTAGAGCTTTTAAAACCAATAGATGATATTAAGAATATGGAAGATGACTGTGAAGAAATCTATACAAGTGGGTTTGCTGAAAAGATATTGTAAACATCAAAAAAAATCATGAAAATTTGACACTAGCAGACTGGGCTGCATGGTATGATAAGTCTAATATGAAACCATAATATTATGTAAAACAACCAAATTAAGTGGACATTGATGGCCTTCCATTAGAAACATTTAGTGATGATAACATAGTTAATAGATGATGATAATCAAAATGCCGATGATTATGAATGCTCAGAAAAGAAGTAAAGCTCGGATAATAAGAAGTGTATGGTTTAATGTTCAAACTGAACCAGAAAAACATTATCGTGAACTCTTGATGCTCTTTACTCCATGGAGAAGTGAGGAGACTGACTTAATTGCGAATTTTTCATCATATCAAGATCGATGTACATGAAGATTTTAAAGAAGTGCAGCGGGAAATGATGTAGATACTAAAACGAGGAACCACCCAAAACGACCCACAACCATCCACAACGACCCACAACGAACCCAAAACGATCCACAACGACCCACAACGAACCAAAATATTCCAAAACGACCAAAAACGCCTTTGATAGTTTTAAAACACTGACTTGGATTGTCTTGGTTGACTAAACTCATCTCCAGGGCTCCCCGACAAAATAGAATAACTGGAAAACAAATTTCGAATTTCAAGACGAATTTCGAAGTTGATCCGAACACTAACGAAAATTTCCGATGTCGATTCGAAGACTTTTGGAGTTGAACCGAAGTTTTCCGAAGATTTTCCAGTGTTAGCCCTAACACTTAGGAAGGTTTCGGATGTTTACCTGGAGTATTCTGAAGACGAACCAAGGAGGAATTTTGTTGAGGTCGAGCGAATTCCTATACTTATGGTTTCTTCGTGAGCCTCGAAGGAGGAGGGGGGTGGTGGTCGGCATGAGGAAGGGTGTATCTCCAATTATGAAAATGCCTTGTCTTAAAATGAGTCCGCAAAGACAGCGATTTGTTTTTTCACGTGATCTCCAAGTAACCATGTAATATTCTGTTTATTCAGGAGCCCATGATGGGCTCCTGGTTTATTATAACAAAAAAATACTAATTACGATGTTTTTGAAGATTTTCCGAAGATTTCAAAAGATTTGCAAAATGTTGTCCGAAGGTCGTACGAATGTCTCCGAAGATTTTCCGACTTTTTTCGAAACTTTCCGAAGATTGACGAGGAAGATCCGATGATGTTTCGACTTAATATCGATTTACTTTCGCTCATTCATGGCAAACTTAACATAGGGGAGCCCTGGGGACGAGTTTAGTCAACAAGGCAATGTTTATATAAAAAACTATCAAAGGCGTTTTTGGTCGTTTTGGAATATTTTGGTTCGTTGTGGGTCGTTGTGGATCGTTTTGGGTTCGTTGTGGATCGTTGCGGATGGTTGTGGGTCGTTTTGGGTCGTTTTGGGTGGTTCCTCGTTTTAGTAACTACCCGGGAAATGAGTAGAATAGAGGACAGGTATGATGAAATAGCACCTATAGCACGCAGAGTATTGAACAACAGGATCAAGCAGAAGGCAATCAGGACTTACATCCTGATTCTTCAGGAAACTATAATCTATCAGATGATTTAGGAATACCATCAGTTGACAATACTGAACCTCTTATAATGAATGAACTCCCAGATGATGAATATAGACATATGGTTCAGACATTAAATAAGGAGCAAAAAGAGTTTTTCTATCATGTACTGCATTTGATGAAAACATCTGAAGAAGCATTTTACTGTTTCCTAAGTGGTGGAGCGGGCGTTGGTAAATCACATGTTGCTAAAGCCTTGTATCAGGCTGCATTAAAATATTATAACACCAGACCAGGTATTAACTTTAATGAAGCTAAAGTATTGATGTTAGCACCTACAGGAAAAGCAGCATATAACATTAAGGGAAAAACTATTCATAGTGCATTAGCAATACCAGCATGTCAATCATTGAACAGGTATAAAAGTCTTGATTCAAGTAGAATGAACACAATACGATGTCAGCTTGGTGGGATTAAACTTATATTCCTTGATGAAATATCAATGGTAGGGAATACAATGTTCAATGTTCAAAAATATAATAGACTTAAAGATATTAAAGGTAGCTCACTACCATTTGGTGGTGTTAGTATTGGTGCTATTGGAGATCTGTTTCAACTACAGCCAATAATGGATGGTTATATATTCAAAGATATGGATAATGATGAGTATGGTGTTCTTGCTCCGTCTGGAAAGAACTTTTTAAAATGTTTGAACTCAAACAAATAATGAGACAAAGAGAAAGCAAACAGTTTGCTGAATTATTGAATAGATTAAGAGAAGGTAATCACACTAAAGAAGACATTGCAAAATTAAAGGATAGATGTATTTCTGAAACTAGTCCAAGCTATCCAAAAGATGCTCCACATTTGTTCATTCAAAATGCAAAAGTGAATAGTTTTAATGACAGAGCTCACAATGCACTATCAGGGACCAAGTATTCTATTAAAGCTCATGACAGTGTAGGTGGAGCTGAGACTCAGGAACTTAGAGATAAAATATTAAAACAAATACCTAGTGATTCAAGGAAAACTAAACAGCTGCATTCTGTACTACATGTAGCAGTAGGAGAAAGAACAGAAATATCTCTTAATACCAGAACAGATGATGGTATGACAAATGGTGCTGGTAATGTTATTAAACTAATACAAATACATCTCATTGATAAACCATCGGGTATACATAATATGGGTTCAGTTTGACCATGCTGATGTTGGTCAAAAAAACCATACATGACAATAGGCAGCTATATGTTAATGGTATTGAACCATCATGGACACCAATCAAACCTGTTACTACACAGTTTGCTGTAGGCAGAACAACATCTGTACAAGTTGTAAGAAAACAAATTCCATTATGACCTGCTGCTGCTGAAACTATACATAGATCACAGGGTGATACTGAAACCAAGGTTGTCGTTAATTTTGAAACAAGAAGAGCAGTTCCTCACATACATTATGTAGGATTAAGTAGAGTAACAACTATAGATGGCCTTTATGTTACTGATCTCTGTGAAAACAAAATAGCTGTCAGTGATGACGTCCAAACAGAAATGCATCGTTTAAGAACTGAAGGACAGTTATCTCTTTCAGTAAAACCCATATATTTCGCACCTCAAAATACTGTGAAAATCTGTTATCTTAATGCAAGATCATTACACAAGCACAGCAAAGATATATGTACAGATATGAATTATACAAGTACTGATGTTAATATTTTTGCAGAAACAAGGTTTATTGAACTTGACAATGATGATTCATATTTATTGAGTGATAACAAATACAATTTGTTTAGAAATGATGCACAAATAGGAAATCCATCTAATGCATGCCCTTGTGGAGGTACAGCAGTGTAAAGCTGTCTTGATTATTATCCAGGATACCCATATTTTAATAACAGAAATAGCGTAGAAATAAGAATTTTAAGATTCATGGTCATTCTCCATGTTACAATTGTAGGAATCTTTAGATCACATGCTGGATCAACAGAAGACATGTGCAGTACACTCAAAGATATTCTAGAATCACTACAAACTGAAGTTAATGTATTTATAGGAGACTTTAATGCCAACTGGTTTAATGACTCAAGATGTAAATCATTATATAATTTCTTTATCAGAGACAGTGGTTATAGACAGTTAGTTACATGTAGTACTACAGATAGCAATACTTGTATTGATCATATATATACCAACTTACCAGAATCATAAGCAAGCTTTCAAATTTTAGAGACCTATTTTTCAAATCACAAAACCATTTGCCTTTCAATAAACTGTTTCAGTAAAACTTGATGATTCGATAATTAATATCCTATTGACTATTACATTGATATGGTATTTTTATTCGGTTGTTAATGTCTCACTCTAAACATATACTTGTGATAAGAGAATTGGTTGTGAAACAGTGCTCATTTATGCGTAAAGCAGATAGCTTTATCTAGGAAATAGGATTTGGAACCACAATGTCTAATACAAAGCATGTGTTTGTAGGTTCAATAGCTTGAATAGCTTGACTTTATGGATGGGACAATGTCTTCAAAACCAAACCCCTCTTCAAAATGTAAGAAAGGTCCTTCTTCTACACCATTATCAAGAGGCAAAGTCCCCACTACACCACCAACAGGAGCCCAAGTACCCAAGGCAGGAGCCCAAGTCTAAACTGCACCACGAACAGGAGCCCAATTTCCTGCTACACCACCATCAGGAGCTCAAGTCCCCACAGTATCTATCTCTCAAGGTAAGCAGAGATAACTAGCTTATTTTTAACTCCTAAATGGACGCAATTGAACACATTCACAAATCCTCACTCCATGATCTTATGTTACATACAAAATCTATAAGGTAAAAATTAATCTTTTGGCAGAGTTTTTACATATAAATAAGTGATGATTGTATCTTCTCTAAATGTAATAACAACGCTAAATGCAATACCAACCGTAAATGTAATAAAAATTAACTCCAAATGTAATACTAACTGCAAATGTAATAAAAATCAATCCTAAATCTAATAACTTACCCAACCGTAAATGTAATAAAATTTAACACTAAATGTAATAACACGTTACAAAGGTGCGTAAATGGCATCAATATCATCAGTGATATGATATCACTTCAATAGATTATCGGATTACCCAATCACGGTTAATCCACTTTACTAACTAAACCGTTAGGAGTAGATTACCCCCGAAACGATCCCATAACTGAGTGCACGCCTTCTCTCGCTCAGGCTTCCACTATTTTCGAAAGTGGGCTAGGTAATTGTGCGATCTGCTGCAAAGAATTTCGAAAATGATGTTTGCAAATGCTCGACATCAGAAGGGCTATTTTCTCGGGAAATCTTCAGAAGTTCCCAGATAAGCTTAGTACCGTAGCAGGGGTAAAATAAGTTTGGGGGGGGGGTGGCACGGGAGCGCCGGAGCCCCCCCCTGAAAATTTTGAAACCTAGAGGCTTGGAAATGCTATTTCCAGCGTTCTCCAAGAGCTATTTGTGATTTACGCATATTGCGAATTATTTAATTCCTACACTGTCTCAGTAAACCAGTGCACATTGAAGAGAGTATAACGCTTGCAACGTCAATTACAAAACAGGAAATGGACTGTCTCTGTATCTTGAAACGGCCTGGCCCCGCCCGGCCCCTCCTGTTGCTATGGTACTGAAGCTTAGATTGGAACTACGCAGACACCTTGACAATGTTTACAAAAAATCACCAAGACTTCAAGTGGTGCCCGGTAACCGTAAGGGAGCTTTGAACACTGTTATTACATTTGAGGTTAACTTGTATTACATTTACGGTTGATCGACTTATTACATTAAGTGTTAAATTGTATTACATTTACGGTTGGGTAAGTTATTACATTTAGGGTTGATTTTTATTACATTTACGGTTGGTATTACATTTAGCGTTGTTTATTACATTTAACGGTGATACAATGATAACTGCCTTTTCCTTTTGCTTTTGAAAGGGATTTTAGATCAATCTAGAATACAAAACGGTACAATGCTTACAGTATACAATTCTTTCAGTTATAATTTTAAAAGAGATATTGAAAAACGTTTTTCTTTTGAATTTCCAGATATTGAACTAGAGGGTTACATCCATACTCTTAGTCCCATCAAAAAGACTAACAACAATTCACCTTATTTTGACTGCCTTGTTCAGACAAGTGACACATCCAACGTTAGAGCAGTATGCTAAGAAGCAAAAAAGCGCACCACCTTGCAACAAGCTTACAGTTCCAAGTTACCTGTAAAGATTAGTGGAGTCAAGAGGTTACCAAGCACCAGTTTCAGTGACTCGTTGGAAGAATACAAAATCGTTAAAATGGCCAAAATTACTCCAACTATGACAGAGTTTGAGTACAATCCAACTGTAGCATCGACAGTCTATAACGTTCAGCAAGCACTTGATGGTGATCTGTTTAAAAGTATTGATGTTACAGCCAAAGTCATGAGTAAAGAACAGAAGAAACAACCAATTTTTTACAAAGGAAAGCAACTAATGAAAGCTGACTGCGTAATTGGTGATCACACTGAATCATTGATAAAGGTAACACTGTGGGAACACCTTATTGATGTACAGTAGTAGAATGTGGAAAGACATATAAATTCAAGCATATCAAAATTAGATCATTCAATGAGGTCAAGTACCTGAGTACAAATCAAGAAACCACCATTGAGCTACAAGGTGACATACAAGATATTAGCATGAGTACTGAAGACATAAACTTTAACTTAAACATCACTGAAGGTAAATGCCTTGGAGCAAAACTCGAGAGAGCCAGCATGCTTAGCTTGCAATAGTTGTCTTAAAGAACCACCATCACAAGAAGGCAAGATCACATGTCAAAACTGTCAGATGACCATAAAAGAGGAAAATTGCAAGAACAAGCTTGTTGGCCAGCTGCTGATAAAATTAACAACTGGAAAACTTCAAAACTACACATGTTTCAATGATGAATGGCAAAGCTTCTTGGCCTCAATCAACAATGACACCAACATTGATACTATTGATCTTGTTGAGTTTAGAGATCTGCTGTTGGACTCAGATGTCAAACAAATGATTCTAGATGACTCTACAAAAACCATTACTCAATTTCTATTATAAGAAAATTGCAAAACATATTGCACTTCCAAAAGCATTTTATATATTCAAGTTAATTAAGTTAAAATAGCAAACAAAGTGCAATTTTACACATTAAAATCATAAGCATTTTAGGATGACAAACGTTTCTGAAAAACATTTATACTTCAAGTTACTTAAGTTAGAATAGTTGAGATTATAAACAAATGCTTAAACAATTTATTCTTTAGACAATTGTTACTGTTAATAATTCAAATATTTGAACTGTTAATTAGAAATGTCAAATGAGTTATTATTTTCACAGGTTTTTGAAAACGGCTGTATAGAAACAACTACAATGTATTATTATGCAGCCGATCTTGAAAAGGTTGTCCACCTAAAAAGACATTTCCAATGTTCCAATTGTCATGTGACTCATTAAATAAGGCATTTTCCGTTCCTGTAGAATCGTCTAAAATGTCGAGTGTGTTTCATTACAGAAATAACACAACATTTTAAAATTCTATATGGACAACGAAACATGCAGAAACTCAAAATGCATGTAGATCAAGACACGTGACAATTGGAACATGTCTTTTTTAGGTGGACAAATATTTCAAGATCAACTATATTTAACACTAAAAGCGTGAAAAAGTACCAACCAAATAGTGCTGAATAGACAATAGAAAATAAAGGAATTTGCATAATTCAGTACAATTTAGTGCTATTTAATTACAAACTTTTTCATCGTTTTCGTGTTTCCACTCTATCGTGCTTACTACTCTACTATGTTATATTCCTAAAACATTCTGTCTAAAAGGTACTTTTTAAATAACAGAAAAGCTGCATGCAGTCATTGACTACGTATTTTTATAGTTTGTTACCTTATCTCTGCTGTAACTGGGTTTGAAGATGAAATCAGATGGAGGTACAACTTTTCTTCTCCAGTTAAAATTGCCCTCCACCTTTGACCTCCACAAGAAAATGCACCACTTGTTAGAGGCTCCTGGTTGGAGTCTCTTTGTAGTGCCAGACTTGCTGGAAAATCTTCGATTTCCCAATTAAATGATACCACCTTGTCCTCCTTTGCTGCTGTTGACAAGGTACTATAATTCTGCAAAAGGGAAAAAGGTGTATTCACTATTAATAAAGATTTACCCGAGTAGACCTCGGAATGTTCTCTTGTTATATTGCTAGTTACCTTTTTGTGGATGGTCCTTCGCAGTCTTTGGATTTCTCCATACTGGAGTTGGAAGTGACTGCCTGCAGCCTCACTGATCTGCTGAGGGTGATCTTCCCGCATCATGATCTTTCTACATCCCGTCACTCTGCACTGCACGGCTTTTTTGGGGCACTGATGCTGGTGCAGATTGACCTGGTTGCTAAAAAAAATATGTATACCTTAATGTGTTTACTGGTAATTACCACTGTGATACATTGAGGCGGACAGATTCCACTTGAACATTAATGATTTCTTTTTTTTTTTGAAATAGTTACATCTTGTTAATAGTTAGACACCTACCTACAGCGTGTTTTAGAATTACTATGTAACTGGGTATTTCATAGAATTGAGATTTTTATCCGGGGGAATCCCTATAAAAATGACGGGCTGCCCTACTTGTAAAAGTTTTCTAAATCGTTGTCATGAATCTCTATTCTCTTCACGCAATGTATGTTTAACATAACATAAAAACGTCTTGATGGTGCACCTAACAAGTAAAGTAATATCCAGCTACGGTGAAAGATATCGTTTGTTTCACATCAGTGAAAAATGAGAAATAAAAATCAGCTAAGATGCACATTGTTCCTGTCACTTTTTGCTCCATACCCTTAAAGGTACCGCGATAACTTTATTACCGGTGGTCATTTTATATGTTAGCACCCCAAGGGGTTCCCAAATAAAGGTACAATGCACACCACCCTCATTTTTAAAGGGGGGTCACCCTGTGGAATTTTATATTGGTTCAAGAGAGTCCCAACCATACTTCATAAGGCGATTTACGGTGTCAAGGAGTGACACCCTATTTCACTGAGTAGAGTTGTTTTTTTAGTTATATATATTAGCCGCGTTAAAGCGAATAACCTGGCTAACTCCATAGGCATTTCTCTTTAGCGTAGTCGCATTAGGTTTCCATTCCAGTTGGTTGAAGTCATATTTTGTATGAATTCTGAAATGTAACACACCGTGGTAATGATGTTCCACATCCCAATGGGCATTGTACCACAGAGGTACCGCACATAGAAGCTTGATGTCGACCTAGGCGATCCCTCAAAACAGTCAACTTACATTTTGAACAAGGAATCTCTTGTTTTGGACAGACTTCTGCATGCTCAGCCATGGCTTCGCGGGTCGCCATGTGCCCACAGGATTCACTGGGGCACTTTTCCTTGACTTTCGGGCATTCTTTCCAGTGACCCTCGGCATGCGTGTACTTTCCTTTCCAATCGCAGCCTTGGTTTGTGCATTCCACTGGCAGATGTCTGGTGATATTGTGCAACGTGATGTTTACTGATAGCTGGCCCCCTCTAAATGGCGTACGACACTGAGGACATTTCAGATTACCGATAGTTGCCAAAGTATTCAAACAATTTTTGCATCCAGAATGGCCACAACCGAGGGTAACGGGCTTCATCATTATGTTCAAACTGAAAGGCAATAAAGCATTTTTTCAAAAAAATAAACATAAATGATAACGAGGGTCGCAATAAGCAATCATGTTCAAATAATTCAACTCACCAAATATCACACTGTAATCTTGGGTCCACCATCTGGGCAAAAGTGCAATTGAAAGCGGTGATGTGAGACATCTCTGCAGACACTTTTAAGCACAAATAATTTTAGGAACAGGGATTTTGTAGCATGTAGCGTATCGTGGTGGAGTTGCCTGCTTGAGCGATCAAGCAAGATGGAGCCAAGTCAAATTTATGGCAGTAATCAAACATCATTTTGACAGGTCTCCTTTTCTGGCCTGCTGTGAATAAATAGTTCCTTTCATAACGCTTTGTTTCATGGTATAACTGTTTTATGTTTACATGTCACAGACTGAATTGTCCATGATTGTCCAGAATTTTATTTACAAAGGCTTTTTCTACATTATACCGTAATGCACAAAAACTATAGCGGATATGTATATCTTGATAGTGAATCATCAGCTATCAGATAGGTTCTTGGCCGTTTCTGTTCATACAAGGATGGAGTACTTCTCATTTCAACAGCATAAGCTGTCGGTTATAATAGATACATACCCGATTTCTAAAATGAGATTTCGCTGTTCTGATTCGCTCAAGCATGTGGCACGGTATTTTGTTATTGTCCTAACTAGAGGGATAATTCGTCCTGCATTAATATCTTATCTGGATGGATAGAGCCTTAAGTCCACCCTAAATTTTGTTTTGTCACTGCGCCTTTTTTGACAGTGCATACTACTAACTATGGACAGTGCAATACACTGTGGGCCCCAAACAAAAGCTGGCACATGGACTGTTTTGAAAATATCATTTACGCATGTTAAGGAATGGATTTGTCCTTAAACAAGGACACTGCCTATAAAAGGGATAGCTCCTCCCCCTCTTTTTCACGCAATCTCTCCTTGAACACCTGTATTCAACATGGCGGACCCAGTGAGCAAGTAGGAGGGAAGCCAGCAATTTAGAATAAGGATATGTAACAGGGTGGGCGTTCGTCATTCTCAGTAGAAGTTACTCAATTCTGGTCACTTAAGTTGGAAAACCTGAAGTTTAACTTTCATTTTGTGCGAATGCAATAAATTTTGAACTTCTCGTACCAACAAATTTGAATTTGGTGCCCCTGACCATTTGTCCAACCGCGCGAGTTTGATTCTCAGCCTGAGCTCCACGCGCTCGACTTATCCTTTTGCTGAGCCTTCAGTTCCCTTATATGTGGTCATGCTCAGCTAGTTATTTTTATCCTGTTTTTGGGACCATTGGAGACAGGTTTTCGATTCATGGCGGACGACATTTGCAGAAGGTATGGTATGTTATCTTCATCCGTCTTCCTCCTTGAATCGAAATCCTTTGCTCACCATGCAATTGCTATTTTGACATATCTAGCGTCATCATTTGTCTTGTAAGTTTTTCGTTTCGCTATGGCCGATTTTACTGCAAAGAAAGCCAAAGTAATAGATGGTTGTGCGAAGATTAGACATAGTATACAACTCGAAGTGGAACGTGAAATGGAAGGTTGTTTGCAACGCGTAAAGTCACAACTCCAACAGGTGAAAAGTTTCCTTCGTATCACAAGCAGGACACAAATGGGGAATCTTATTATGATGGAAAAATTATTACAGGTTTTTCCAAGACTTTACGCAAAGTGGAATGGCGATTCCTCCTTCGAGTCGAGAACAAGGCACCAGCAAACACGGCCCATGTGATGTCGCAATCCAAACAGACATTCATCCTCCCTATGTCTTGGCTAGTGGGGAACACACTACTGGCTGTTTTGACATTCACACGCCCAGCAAGCCGCTAGAAGATTATTTTATTGCTTCAAGAGACGCCTTGCAGCACCTTGTTTCAACTATGGCTCGTTACTACAGGAATTGTCCTCTGTGTGGTTTAAGTTTGGATTTAGCTTTTTTTTTGGTCAACCACCATGGACATGTGGCAAGAATAAGAATCTCTTGCATTGCTGGTCATTCAGTTAGATGGTTTTCGAGCAGCACTGTTGCTGGAAAATTTACATCCAATTTGAGGTGATGTATACCTTTTCTAATTATTTATGAGTTTTTCTTTTGATCTGTTGTTCTGTGCGAATTTTGCTAAGGAAGTTAACTTTCAGATAGAATTCAGTAAATATTCAACAGTTCTCTTTGCTTTTTTAGGATGGTTCATGGTTTTACTTGTTCGGGTCTAACAGAGACCCAATATGTAAATTCCTGCAACGCAGCTGGCATAGGCCATGTGGAACAGCAATATATATCTACTGGTAATGTGGTTTGTACTTCTTTGTGCACTACAAGTTGCATTTTGCTGCTTGCCCAATGTACGACCAACTATCGCTCCGGTGTACTATCTTATATGGAGTTATTTACTATCTATATTCCAGTTGAATGTTTCCCTTGTGTCTTGTGATTTCTCTACACTCTTTATGAAGTGAGGCAAACCTGTCGTCATTCCATCTAATAACATTTGTTTCTTTTGTTTTGGAAATTGTTAGTCCATTCTTCTTTGGGTTACAAGGACGCAGTAAAATGTGTCTATGAAAGGAAGCTATTGGATGCAGTATTTACTACGCGGTGATGTTAGTATATAATTTTGTAAAAATTTGGTAAAGGCAAAAGGTATTTGTCCACACAGCTCTGTTGGTGCACACGAGACTGTAGTTGCAGAACTTTAAATTCCAACACTTGTTGCTAATATACAACACCTTTGATTATAATGTTACGTAAATTATGTCTAATAAAAAAGTTTGCTTAGTATCTTCATAAGTTTAATATTGCCACACATTTTGTAAACAAGGATAATGTTATGTCAGCAATATTTGTTATATGCACTATAATATTATAATTTGTGAATTAAGTCTAGAAATAGGATGCAACAACTCCATGTATTATTTTAACTATTAGCTTCATTGTTCTCTTGTTGATGTCAAGATTTTCACCATCTTATTGGTAACTGTGTTTAACTTTTTATTTTAAGATAATAATAACTGATGCAAGGCATGACTCCAGTCGTGGAGCCCAACATACCACAGTTTCAGCATTATCCTACAGGTAGGCTAACTGTCTTTGGTAACCAGAGTTGATTCAAATCTTTGATTGCCTTGGTGGGTTCCATTATTCATCAACTAATTATGTATGTTTCTTTTAATTTTTTGGGGGTTTCATTTGTAGTAACAAAAAGGTTGTATACAGTCTCAACTGGTCAAAAGAGGAAATGAGTGCAGCAGCATCACAGCAAGTACCCATGACCAAACAAATTATTGATTGTTTATCAACTCTCGGTGAGCCACAAAATTGTTTATTTGCCCTTCCAGTGTGAGTACTGCCACATGCTACTATCATGGGTAAAACTTTGCATTTCTAATATTTTTTAAAATAGTTGTTACCAAAGCCATAATCGAACAGGTACATTGAAGAAGCCCTTAGTGACACTTGATCTAAGGTGAAATTATCAATTTTGTACCAAACAATTGCTTTCCTTTCTTTCCAACATGTACATTGTAGGTCACCGGGTTGGTGAAGTGGCTCATGACTATGTGCCAGCCTTGAAACACTGGCTCCGAACTAAGGGGATAAAAAACTCCTATGACAGCTGGCATGGTATGTTTTAATATAGCAATCTTATTAATGGTATACAAGCGGAATAAATGGTAAGATCAAGTTCATCAAATTGTTGTTTCCTTTGTATAAATTTTGTTTGCATAGGTGGAAAGGGTGTGAAGAAAGCAATTAATAAGGTAGCTAGTGGTCTCGTTCTGGATGCAGAGAAAAGTTGGTTTGCAGAATTGTCTGATAAAGGTCACATGATGGTCAAGTCATACTTGTTGAACCCTTGGACTACAATGAAGAATATCAATGGTTATTGGAAAGTGAACAATTGTTTATTGTTTTCATTATAATGAGAGTTCATGGGTTATCTGGTTTCAGTGAAATGTACAAAGACTCACTTCTACTATGCGATGACAAATTGCAAACAAGATGGTTACATTTTCAGCAAGAAACCCCTTGTCAGTGAAAGAGCTATTGCTGCATACAGGAAAGCTGTGGAGGGCACAGCAATTTTTAAAAATCCTGAGGATTATTGTTCGGTAATACTCATTAACAATTCAATTGTTGCATTCCATTGCATGAGTATTATAAACCTGGAAATTGAAGAAAAAGTGGGAATGTCATGCCTTTGTTGCTGTGTACCATGCAACTTGGGTTCTGTTTGGGCAGGGGACATTGTTTAGAATACACAATCACTTTGAAACAAATTGAACAAAGCTTGTTGTGGTTTATGTGGAAACAAATTATATCTGCATAGTACATGTTTGACTACGTTAGGAAATTACCAATAAATGTATTTTACAGATGGCACTAACTGCTGATAACCTTTTTTACCTCATGGTATGTATAACATACCATGAGGTATAGTGATGGTTGGATTTGTCACTCCATTCCCGTTAGACATTAATTTATGCATTAAATCCGCATTAAATTTGAATTAAACAAGTTCCCCCCTATCTCCCCTACTAGGTTTGGTTTCGTCCACAAAGTCGTGCAATTGTTTTATGTTCACATATGTGGGGGGAGGGGGTGAGACAAAGCGGCAGCACATGTTTACAAAATGGCGTCTGTTGTGTTGTGGCCGACGCAAAGATTGTCAAGGCGGGTTTTCGTTCCTTTCGCTCCATCTTTGATCAAAATACACTGTTGAAGATCTCGCGAACGAACAGGAAATGTGTTCAAGAATGCTCGAGGGCAAAGAAATGGGTTTTAAAGTCTTAAGAGTGACGATGTCTCCAAGTTGGACGACGAGTAATCGATCAGTTGTAGCAAGAGTGCACAAAACGAACTAGTCGGAATGAACACTTCATGGTCTGGGGAAAGGTCAGCACTTCATGGAATAATTACCACATAGCATGAGGTAGCTCGAAGGAGCCTTTGATTCCCATAGTGTCATGATACATACTGGATTGAATCGCTGCACATGGTGATGCTAATTTATGCCTCAAAGCGTATTCATTTCAGTCGGGCAGACACATATGAAATCCGAATACAGTTGGCCATTCTCAACTGGGTAATGTAATTTAAGCATGTTTACCTTGCACAGTTTGAATGTACCATATTACAGCAAAGTATTAATGTACATGAATTTATATTGCAGCATCACAGGACCTCTCTCTGTGCTAACATCTGTCACCATTATAATGTACATCTTATGTGTTACATAATTACAGTCTTTAGAGGAGTGGTTGATGATACCTTTCAAAACTAAATGTCCTATACGTCAATTATAGAAAATTATGCAAAACAGTGGTCTCATTGTTTTTTGTGTGGAAGATTATTAAAAAAGTGAGTTTATTCACTGAAGTATTCAGATGGAGTCTGTTCATTTAACAGAATGAAAATGTGCAGCGTGAGGCATCCTCCTTGCAGTACTACCAAACAAGCCGTCAGCCAGACAGGATTGCCCCACACAGGGTCCTCACTGAAAAGACCTTCAATTTCAAGGACAAGATCTGGGAATCATTTTTCTTGTCTTTGTACAAAATGTTATGTTAATTTCCATTTTGTTCTACCACTGCATTTAGCTTCACGAGAAGGTGAAGTGTAGATAGAACATGCTTCAAATTTTTGTAGTTTATATTGATGTCTTGCTGGCTAAACTTATGTAAACAGGTTTTGGGAGGACTGTTAAAAGTATTGTTATGGCATGTTCCGAGATTTGCTGCATTCACAAAGCTACTACGTGTAGACTGGTCGTGCTGGGTAGCAAATTTCACAGGAGTATGGGACAAGAGTTACATTTTCAGTGCAGATACCATTAGTCCATCGTTTATTATTGTTCAGTGTCAGCGTTATATCTCGGTTATATCCTGCTTCATTTATGAACGCCGATGGCCTTGGTAGGGTACCACGTAGGGGCCAACCCATCCCCTATATGTTTCATCGAGGCTTGGGCCCTAAAATTCAAGATGGCGGCCAAACAAGCGCGAAGAGGCCTCTGGGTGTTTTTGCCGTGTGATGGGGGCTTACAAAATGCTGTTTTTTGGCGGCCTGGTAACGAATGCATAGAAAAGGCAGGCATTTCTAAGTTCTTCAGTTCACAAGCTTTCCAACACAGGAAAAAATACCCGATTCCCATATTGGGTTTTTTTAATAAATTCCCATTATCAAAACCCAATATTGGGGGTTTAATGGGAATTTACCCAAAATTTCCAGGTTGAAAACCAACATTGGGAAATTATGGGGCACTAAAGATCCAATGCTGGGAGTTAATTGGGATTTTTTTAGCCAAAACAAGGGGAAAATTCCAATGTTGGGAAACCATAAAAAATTCCCAATGTAGAGTCCCAGTATTGGGCATTAATTGGGTACCAAAGTCCCGAAGTTGGGAGAAGGAAAGTTTAAAAATGGGAAAATGTAAAAATTCCCAAAGGAAAAACACAGTGTTGGGTATTAACTGGGAGACAAAAGAAACAAATTTGGTATTTGAGTGGGAATTTTTTATAAGATAAGTAGGAACTTATAACCTGGATTTTAATAACTATTCCAACTATAGAAATTTAGTGGGAACATGAAAATCCACAATATATATTTAACTACTCAGATCTTAATATCACATTGTGGGTTATGGTACATCATTAAACAATTTTCTAAAAAAAATGTAAACATTATGTTATGGGGTGTAACACTCACATCAGCCATTCCCAAAATTGGGGTGTTTATCTACTGGTTCTTTCTAACAACTCGTATTACGGAGTGTTCAAGTCTACAGTTCTTTGAAGATCCTATTGTTTCCTTGCCAATTTCCTGTACAATTTCCAAGTATGCTCTTAAAGTGCACTTGTTGAGGTCGTGTTCCTTCACGCACCCAGAGGCCTTACTGTCTACCCCAGCGAGGATGGGGCACAAAGAATTGCACCTGAACAGTTTCGTTCCTCATGTGTACTGCCAGAGCGAGCCCCCGCCATAGCTCTGGGTCATCACCTTTTATGAGTAACATGTTGCCCACTTCTGGATAACAAGGGACAACCACACTTGTAAGTGGAAAATTTGGCCTTTGGAAGTCAACAAGAATGTACATGTCTGGATCAGAAAGATTGTCAGGGTCTGGGAAAAGCAAAACTTTTCGCTGGATGCTTGATGACAGTAGAATTATTTCTGTAGCAGATGGAGAAAGAAGGGCTCCCTTGCCCCACTGGTAAACTCCTCTTTCAGAGCCATTCATCACAGGTTGGAGACAATCTCCCACAACAAATATATGATTCTTACCATCTAGAGTTGTCCACAGAAACTGAGTAATGTTTATAACACCCTCATGTTCACCAGAAACTATGACATTTTCACCTACTCTGTAAAGCATCCCTCCATTCTCAGTGGTGAAATAAATACTGCGGCATTCATGTGCAACATCACTAAGGCAGTTACCCATTGGGTTGTCAGGACATAGGAGCGCCGTCATAACATTATTCTGTGCTTCGTTGGAAAGATGAACAGGTTTCAGTGCTCCAACCAGGATGCCACTTGTTTTAGAGAGATAAACCCCTTGGTCACTTAAGTGCTGGATTGTATTTTCCAATTCAGCTAGCGATCTGAAATGTACTTTCTCTGGATAATCAACGATTTCTTCAGAACCAACTTCTTGACATTTCAGGGATGAACGAACCTTAATTAGTTCACGCCTTTGTGTCTTCTAGACTGGACTACTGTAATAGTCTCTTGTATGGTCTTCCTGACAAGGAAATCTCGAAAATTCAATGCGTTCAGAACACAGCCGCCCCGCTGGTTACAAAAACAAAGAGAGCGGATCACATCATGCCAATCCTCCGCAAGCTTCACTGGCTGCCTGTGCACAAGCGTTCCATTTTTAAGATTTTACTTTTTACTTACAAAATTTTAAACGGTTTAGCACCCTGTTACTTGGCGGAACTTATTAATCTTCGTCAACCGATAAGGTGTCTTCGTTCAAATACTGATCACCTGCGGCTGCACATACCGGTGTTTACGACAAAGACCTACGGGGGACGCGCTTTTTCATCTTGTGCGCCAGCACTGTGGAATAGCCTCCCATTTGATGTGAGAAGTGCCCCATCCGTGGATACGCTTAAAACTAAGCTTAAAACGTTTTGTTTAATAATGATCTTTAGTATTTTTTTAATTTTAGAATTTTATCATCCATTCTAAATTAATATATGTGACCGGGCACGAGATTTCGTACACTAACGCTTTTCCGTTAAACGGGTAAAAATAAGCGGTTTGTAAACGGATAGTAAACGGGTAATGAAAGTATATAAACGGTTCCCCTATCCATTTAAATGGTAGAGCAAAGTCCAAAAACGGATTCGGTAAACCGTTACACGGCTGAGAAAAAATATAAACGGATGGCTTGAAACGTTAAACGGTTAAACAGAATCATTAAACAGATAGATCGAAATGTTAAACGGATGAAGTCGGGCTAAAGAACAGCGGGAAGCCACGTACCGATCAGAAACCGTTGCGAATAATTATAAGATTTGTTCCAGCGGAACACCGACGTTTCATACTAATACCGAATTAAATTACTCTCCTGTAATTAACAAAGAAGACCAAAAACTTGAAATCAAATTGTAAGGTCTTGACAACTTTATTACATCAATAATTCAAAAACGAGAAGTACAGTAGACTCGAGTAACAAGCCAAATTCGACAACAAAGAACTTCACCTTGCTCGCTTCGTTGAGAAAGTGAACTCTTAGCTACCGCCACGCTTGATGATGCTCATCAGGCAGCCATTACAGATGAAATATGGCTGTAAACTTAGCACAAATCGCCAACAAACCGAACTTGGACCATTCTTGTAGCTCCACTGTTGACAGAATGGACGACAGAATGACGTTTTCAGAAACCTTCAGCCTTAAGTGCTTTAGGACAGCACCACTTTCCGTGGTAGTTTCAAATAAAGAGTCACGAAATGCTATGGAATGTTTATAGGTGGAAAATCACTCTGAAAACGTAAAAACGGCAGGTAGTCAATGACTTCAATGGGTTGAAAACCCGGCCCGGGGTTAAAAAAGAATCGAGCGAGATGTTTTTTAGAAGTAGCAGAATCAATAATGCTATTATTGATGCGAGTTCTCGTGTTTCCATATCTCGATTGAGAATTCTTCCAATCGAATACCAGGGAGTTGAAAAGTGTAAGTCCATGTGAAGAGCAGCAAAGTCGCTCGATCGCAGCATGATCGATAGTATCTCACGACTGTTTTCTTCTTTACTCACTTGCTTGTCAAAAACATTAAACGGATGCAAGTTATCGTTAAACGGATACGCTAACCGTTTAAATGGCTGGGCCAAAATTAATTGTTAAACGGATGTAAATTTTTTTAAACGGATAGGTTAAAACGTTAAACGTTTTGTCGAAAACGTTAAATGGACGAGCAAAGAGCTTAAACACTTTAATGATCCGTTTTAAACGGATGCTAAACGGTTAGTAAACGGATTGTTCCGTTAAACGGTAAAGCGTTAGTGTACGAAATCCCATGCCCGGTCACATATTCTCCTTATATTGGTTTCGTTTTCGTTTTTCTCATTTTTATTCTGTAAGAGTATTGAGATTTTTTAATGTAATGCGCTAGAAATAAATTATTATTATTATTATTAAGAGTTTCTCGTCGCAGTTCTGCACGAGCAAATGTTATTTCAATGTTTTTGTAATTTGTTGATATTGCAATATACCGACCAACTGCACGCTCAAAGTTATAGCACCAAACGTTGTCCGGAGAGCCAAAATTTAACACATCTTCACTTATGTGAGTGAGGTTGTGATTGACAACATGACCGCGTTAAACCCTGGCTTTCCTCAATCAAGATGTTGTACCTTACAACAGCTTCATGAAAAATTGCTGTTGAGTCAATGGTCCACCCATTTCTTCCTTGGCAATACAGGTATTCAACAATTCTCGCTAAACACTCCAAGGCTTCAAAGTGTTCTTCAGGAATAAGACCTCCCAAAATGATCTCTGAGATAGGAAAGGCAAATTTCTGAAACTCCTCTGCTTTCCAATAACCTATTCTGGAAAGTCTGCTTGGGTATCTAGAAGCAAATTCTGCAGTCCAGGGTACTTTAGTCAGTCTCTCCTGTACTTTATCCCGATTGACAATTTGATTGTCCAAAAGAAAATTTAAGTGGTTTCTTATAACACCAAGAGAAACACTGTGCATAACATCAAAAACACAGTCTTTGCAGTAATCAAAACCATATAGTGCATGGAGACGGTGAAGTGCAGACAAGCCAGTAAATCCTGATTCTTTGGCCATTGCCTGAGCTACAGTTTTTCTTTCTTCATCTTCTATGCTTTTAAATGTTTCAATTTCATCATCCATGTTTCTCTTTGGCCAAGGATATTTGGCTGATTTTCTTTACTCTCCATAGTAATAATGATTACTGTTTGGATCCAACATACTTCCACATTTGCAGCGACGGCAAGGGTTTTTGCCACAGAAGATTGCCTTACAAATTTCGCAAATAGCAACATGGTCTCCAGTAACACATAAAACAAGGTGTCTTAGTTTTGCTGGCCCCGCAGGGAACTGGGGCAATGAAAATCTATAGTCAACTTCAATGCCATTAATAAATCCATTTTCAATGTCATCAAGGATAGGTGACAAAAAGGGATCAAAAGATACTGGCCGTCTCTCAGGTAACAGATATGCAGGCACAAAACCAACAACAAATATTTCTGATTGCTTTTGTCCGTCTTTCTTGCTCATGTTTGCTATCTGCACTTCAATTACTCCTGATCCATGATCATATTAGCCATCAAACAGTTGAAAGCCATCCCAGTGTAGGATGTATGCAAGATTTCTCGGATCTCCATTGACTTTCTGAATAGTGTGTGCAACTGTAACTGTACAGGATTGACAGGTCACCAGCTTCTGCCCCCCATCAGTATCAGGTGAAGAATTCATTTGCTGAACAGAGATAACTCCTCCACAATTGAGACATTTGGCAGGTAGTTGGCATTCCTCCTCAGGGTTCCAAAACCATTGAAGTTCCGAGAAACGTTTACCATCCCATACCTCTCTTTTGCTTTCAAACCCCCAACCTTCCTGATTTTCTTGTCCGGGCCAGTGGTCTTTTTCGAACCAGTGACCCAGAGGTTTCTTGTAATAACTGAGATCACTTGCCCAAAGATTAATTTTGGGACCCAAACCAAGATAGTAGTATGGAATGGTTCCTTTCTTGTTACAGTGGGGACAGAGCTCGTCTTCTGATGACAATAAACCGAAGTGACATCTGTGGCTCTCATCAAGACAAATCATGTACTTTTTTGCATCTCTGTAACCAACAGAGTGCAGTAGCCGCTCTGCATCTTTCCAACATTTCGGCCACAAATGGGTATGCTCGGGAAACCCCATAGCAAATAACTTCCTTCCCCAGTCCAAGATATGATCAAATCCGATGTTTGACAGCTTTAATTCAAGCTGCAACTGCAGGGAAGGATGGCATCTACTATCTTTTCAGTTAGCACTTTGGTGGAGTCTGGTTCATCTTCATGCAAATCACTCACTTCTCTTTCTTGGAGAGTGCCAGAATCGACAACATTAGAAATGGCAACCGAGTCATCAAACATGATTTGGTCTACGACATTTTGTTGCTCAGGCGATGATGTCTCCATATCCATAACATTTTGCTCCAACACACTTTCCTCTTCGAACGAATTCAAGCTTGTATTTGCCTCTAAACTGCTATACGCGGAAAGATTAAATTCGCGTGTACGATGTCTGAACGCAGTTGATCTTGAAACAGCTCTGCCGTTACAATCACTACAACCACAGTGCACATGTTCTAAATGAGCATCCTCGCAGTCACAAAGCCAAATTTCCCACGTTTCTTCACCACAAAATGGCGAAAAATGAACGCCACAGCAAATAACAGAGCACCAAGGTTCAAGTTGCTGATCTTGTATGCTTCTTTTCATAAATACAGCAAAGCAATTCGCTTTTCTGCAGTACAAAAACAAACAGTGTAATCCTTTTTCATGCCAAGTTCTCGCCAAGTACCAATCCCCAAACCCGTCCCAAACCTTTATCAACTGGACCCGAGTAATCACTAAGCCAATGAAATGCGAGAATTTAAAAGGTGGGAAAAAATCGCCAATCAGCAGCGTCGGCGCTTGTTTTGCATTCCAGTCGTGTAGTTCTCGGAAACATTTCCAAGATGGCGAGCGAACAGTGTAGTGTTCGTCCTCCACGGACTCCACATACATGTTCGCCTGAAGAAATGCTAGTCGAATACCAAAAGGAATTCGAAAACGACACGGAAAGTGTGAGTTCAGACGATTCTTGTTCAATTTTAACACAGTCACAACATATTTTTCCTGTTAAGCTGAAGAGAGAAATGGCCATGGCGCAGCAAATTGATGTTCCCGCCACGAGTGAATCCTGCCCAAGCAAGAATGTATCAGGTTATTTACGGCGTAGTTTTCGTTTCTTATAATTTCTTGTTTTCGTAAGGTAGCTTAGTATTGTGTTTAGGATATCAAGACATTTTAGTCCTCTTTTTAACAGAATGGTCTATCGCAGAGATAAAGGAATGGGCAAAGAACACGTTCGCGAGCGACTCTATCGCAGATAAGTTCGAGAATGAAGAGGTCGATGGCAAAATACTGCTTTCACCAACTGTACTGTCCGTACAAGCCATGGAAGCTCAAGGACTTGATACCCTTGGAAAGAAAGGAAAATTCGCAGAAGCGCTAAAGGAACTTAATGGTTCTCCAGGTACGTACAACCTGTATTTATTTATAAAAAGTTTAGTTTTGGCTTTAATGGCTTTTCCCGTCAATTCCAACTTTTTTTTCATCCAGAATATGACTAAGATCACGTTGACAACCCTCTGTTTTTATTTAAGCTTAAATAGTGCTCGAAATTAGCGGTCGTCGGGTCGTCCCAGAAACCTGAAAGTGCGTTCGCGCAACAAATTTTTTTCCGGTTGCCCGGGAAAAAAAAACAACGGACAACCCAGGAAAAAATTTAAGTACTTACAAATATGATGCCAAAAAGAATAAAGATTGGAAGTTAGAAATTTTGACACACGAAAATAGCTCGGATATAAACTTGCTGTGTTGTCCTTTCGCTTTTGAATGCATTTTTTGCCTTCATCTCGAATGACATAAAATTCTTAACAAAGTTTAATTCAAGTTTCTTTCATATTTCAGTCTTTAGTTCGGAAATTTTGACTTTTTTAAGGGAACAGATTTGACAGCCACATGTTATCTGAGACGCATCTTGTCTGGGAATTGTTGATATTTGGCTGTTTTGAGTTGTGTTTTCGCTGGTGTTGGGATTTAGAAAATTACTACACCACTTCAGAAAAAAACAAAGAAGTATTTTCATTAACATTAAAAGTAAATAAAAACATTTGTTTATTTATTTGAGGGAATTCTGCAGTTTTGTTTAGGATACACTGTTTCTCGCCGCTGTGAATGTAATTAAATAAATTTATAATTTCACGGCCTGAGAACAAAAATTTAAACCAAAAATCATGCAACATTAAAGACGTTACCAAGTCCTCATCAGGGCAACCAAATCAGGGGTTAGGTTGTCCAGAATTTGCCATAAGGACAACCTGGATTTTTTTTTCTAATTTCAAGCACTGTAAATAGTTTACCTTATTAATGTTTAGTTAAGTTTAGCCTTCGCTTTGCCACTTATGCAGTAAACAGTCACGATATGATACAGAAAATGCCATATATCTAAATTTTGATTAGCAGAAGTTTTACAAGACCACCATTATTCGTTATGGTTAAATTATTGTTTCCTTTTACTTCAGCTGCAGGTACTAACTTAGAATCTCAGGAAGCT